>JARQOD010000001.1:211572369-211790664 GCA_033576555.1 Oophaga sylvatica
TAAAGAAAAAGAGAAAAAAAAGTACCTTAGCCTCCACACTACCAAGTAAAATATATATATATACTTACACGATGGTGACCGCCGCGTCTCTCACGCCGACGACTCTGGGAGGCACTGCGAGGACCTCTTGCACGAGCACCAGATTCGGGAGACTAAAAGAAAAAAAAAATTTGGGATGTAGACATATTGTTGTGTGCTGTGTGATGTCTGTACTAAATGGTTTTCTATGTGTTGTGTGTAGTGTGATGTTGTGTTTCTGCGATTGATGCAGGATACTTACGAACCACTGTCCATAATCTTTGAAAATTCTTGGAGAACAGGAGAAGTCCCAGAAGACTGGAGAAGAGCAAATGTTGTTCCTATCTTCAAAAAGGGGAAGAAGGTGGACCCAGGGAACTACAGGCCGGTGAGTCTGACTTCTATACCAGGAAAGATCTTTGAACAAATTATTAAAGAACATGTATGCAAGTACCTGGATAAGAATGAAGTGATTAAACAGAGTCAGCATGGGTTTGTAACTAATAAGTCATGTCAGACTAACTTAATTTCCTTCTATGACAGAATCACTGACTGGGTGGATCAGGGAAATGCTGTAGATATAGTATATCTTGACTTCAGCAAAGCATTTGACAAAGTATCTCACACAATCCTTATTGAAAAAATGACTAAGTATGGAATGGACAAGGCAACTGTTAGGTGGATTCATAACTGGCTTAGTGATCGGACCCAAAGAGTGGTTGTAAATGGCTGCACATCCAGTTGGAAGAATGTCTCAAGTGGGGTACCACAAGGCTCTGTTTTGGGCCCTGTATTGTTCAACATCTTTATCAATGATTTAGATGAAGGAATTGAGGGTAAACTGATCAAATTTGCTGATGACACAAAGCTAGGAGGGGTAGCTAATACTAGAGAAGAGAGAGAGAGGATTCAAAAAGATATACATAAACTGGAGCAGTGGGCAGCAACTAACAGAATGGATTTTAACAGGGAAAAATGCAAAGTACTACATCTGGGCAATAAAAATGAAAAAAGCATATACAAAATGGGAGGAATAGGGCTAAGTAACAGCACATGTGAAAAAGACTTGGGTATACTAATTGATCACAGACTTAACATGAGTCAACAGTGTGATGCAGCAGCAAAAAAGGCAAATGCAATTCTAGGATGTATCAACAGAAGCATACAGTCTAGATCACGTGAGGTCATTATTGCCCTCTACTCCTCTTTGGTCAGACCTCATCTGGAATACTGTGTCCAGTTTTGGGCACCACATTTTAAAAAAGACATCAACAAACTGGAGCAAGTTCAGAGAAGAGCCACCAGAATGGTGACCGGTCTGCAAACCATGTCCTATGAGGAACGGTTGCAGGATTTGGGAATGTTTAGCTTGCAAAAAAGAAGACTGAGAGGAGACTTAATAGCTGTCTACAAATATCTCAAGGGCTGTCACATTGTAGAAGGATCATCTTTATTCTCATTTGCACAAGGAAAGACTAGAAGCAATGGGATGAAACTGAATGGGAGGAGACACAGATTAGATATTAGAAAAAACTTTTTGACAGTTAGGGTGATCAATGAGTGGAACAGGCTGCCACAAGAGGTGGTGAGTTCTCCTTCAATGGAAGTCTTCAAACAGAGGCTGGATAGACATCTGTCTGGGAAGATTTAGAGAATCCTGCTTTGAGCAGGGGGTTGGACCAGAAGGCCCAGGAGGTCCCTTCCAACTCTACCATTCTATGATTCTATGATTCTATGAATTGTGAGCCCACTCCAGGTATCTGTCCACCCCGTCCTTCTTCTTCTGGGAGCTCCTCTTCAGCTGGTGATTCCTGTAATAAAAAAATGAAGATATATCCCACAGATGGATTGTGAAAACAAAATATATATAATAATGTTTTACCGCTAAATGCTGACGATGAGAGGGAGGACTCCCAGAAGAAGACGTGTCGTCCTGCGGACGCTGCTGGTCCCTGGACTCCAGGATTGCTGGTTCTGGTGTCGCTGCTGCTGCATCTTCTGTTTCGCGTTGTCTGCTGTGGAATAAAGACAGAGAAAGGGCCAGTGAATATATGGATATTCCATGGCCCTGGCTGAAAAAGAAAAAAATGGTTACATTTTTGGGGAATGGTGGATGTGACATTTACCGTCTGGTGTCGGATGACCTCTTCTCCCCTTGGTGCTGCTGCTGCTGCTCCCTTGGTTCTGCTTCCGTTTGGCGTCGTCTGCTGTGGAATAAAGACACAGAAAGGGCCAGTGAATATATGGATATTCCATGGCCCTGGCTGAAAAAGAAAAAATTGGTTACATTTTTTGGGAATGGGGGATGTGATATTTACAGTCTTCAGTCGGATGACCTCTCCTCCCCTTGGTGCTGCTGCTGCTGCTCCCTTGGTGCTGATTCCGTTTGGCGTTGTCTGCTGTGGAATAAAGACACAAAAAGGGCCAGTAAATATATGGATATTCCATAGCCCTGGCTGAAAAAGAAAAAATTGGTGAAATTTTTTGGGAATGGTGGATGTGATATTTACCGTCTGGTGTCGGATGACCACTCCTCCCCTGGGTGCTGTTGCTGCTGCTCCCTTCATGCTGCTTCCGTTTGGCATCGTCTGCTGTGGAATAAAGACACAAAAAGGGATAGTGAATATATGGATATTCCATGGCCCTGGCCAGGCTCGGACTAGCCCACCGGAGAACCGTAGGATTCACCGGTGGGCCCAGGCACTGACACCTGCTGGCATACTGGCCAGCAGCTGCCTAGGGCCCCTGTTATGTTTCGGTAGCTGAGGAGAAATAGCAAAAATAGCCAATAGTAGCAATACACCAGAAAGGCTGGAAACTACTGGGTTGCAGGACCCTAAACTAACCACAACACTAGAAGTAGCCATGGAGCTACACCTAAAGACAGAAAGATGAAAGCTAACTGCCCCGTAGCAGAACCTCCAAAGAAATAGGAAGCCCCCAAACATGTAATGGCGGTTAGACAAGAAGAAAATACGAACACAGACAGAAAATAGAATGAGCAAATGCTGGGGCCCAATTCTGTCTAGATAGAAAAGTATAGGAAAGAATTCTGACTGCAACCCAAAAAATCCTGACAAAAATACCAACACTTCTGATTAACAAAAAACCTGAGATCACACGATCTCTGCCACCTAAATCAGATCTCTGGTGTAACACACATCAATTCAGCAAAAAAAAGTGACACAGGAATAGAGCAAAAGTGCAAACACAAACTGAGCACAAATGCAGCGCCAGGCCCCAAAAGGGGACCAGGCTGAAGTCCACTGAAATGCAGCAAGCCAGCAAAGAAAATCCAACCAGAGGAAAAAAAAACAGCAAGTCACTTATCTGAATGAAAGCAGGAATGCAAGCTGAGCTCCAAACAAGACCTGGAAGAAAAATTGATTACCGGCAAGGCTGATGGGAGTTCAGGTCACTTATATCAGACCATTCGGACCCAGCTGAAAGCCATTCAGCAATTGGTTCATTACCCTCAGCAACCACCGGAGGGAGCCCAGCTCCGAAATCGCCTCCAACGTATTCACAACAGGCCCCCACTGCTCCAAGGGCCCCCAGCCCAAGTGGCTATGGGGGCCCTGAGTCAAGGGGGCCCAACCTGTGCCTGCGTAGAAGCAGCTGGAGACAGGATCGTGTCCCCGCTGCTAAAGCTAAATGAATATTCACGCTTCCCCACGCCCCTATGGGCGTGGAGAGGCATAAATACCATTTCTCTTAAATAGCGGGCAGTGTTAGCTGCAGGCTGCAGCTATCACTGCCCGCATGTAAAGTCCCACCACCGCACCACACACATACACAGACACACACAAAGACTCACAGCGCAGCACATACTGGCATCCTGCACGGCTCTTTCTGTCTGAGAGAACCCAGCTGGATGATGTCATCATCCAGCACTGGGTCTCAGACAGAAAGCAGCAGGCGAGGAATAGGCTGCCGGGATGTGCTGCCGCTTTGGGGAGGTGAGCTGTGCTGTGTGTCTCTGTGCCTTGTGTGTGTATGTGGTGCAATGCTTTGTGTGTGTGTGTGAGAGAGAGAGGGTTGGGGGGGGAGGCAGTGATGGAGGAGATGGGCAATGATTGTGGGGGGACGCAGTGATGAAGGTGATGGGCAATGATGGTGGGGAAGGCAATGGTGAAGGTGATGGGCAATGTTGGGGGAGACAACAATGGAGGTGATGGGCAATGATAGTGGGGGTGGCAGCGATGGAGGTGATGGGCAATGATGATGGGGGAGGCAAAGATGGAGGTGATGGCAATGATGGCGGTGGGAGAAGGCAGGGATGGAGGTGATGGGCAATGATGGCGGTGGGGGAGGCAATGATGAAGTGATGGGCAATGACGGTGGGGGAAGGCAATGATGGAGATGATGGGCAATGATGGTGGGGAAAGACAATGATGGAGGTGATAGGCAATGATGGTGGGGGAGGCAATGATGGAGGAGATAGGCAATGATAGTGGGGGGAGGCAATGATGGAGGTGATGGGCAATGATGGTGCTTGGGAGGCAATGATGGAGGTGATGAAATGGGCAATGATGGTGGTGGGGGAGGCAATGATGGAGGTAATGAAATGGACAATGATGGTGGTGGAGGAGGAGGCAATGATTGAGGTGGTGGAATGGGCAGTGATGGGGTAGTGGGGGACAATGATAAGGGTGGTGGGGGAGAAGGCAATGATAGAGGTGGTGATAAGGACAATGATGGGGGTGGAGAGGGTCTGCATTATACTTTGAGAGGGACTACATTATATTCTGTGGGGGGACTGCATTATTATCAGGGGACTACATTATATTCTGGGGGGCTATATCATACTATATGAGGGGGCTACAGTATACTCTATGGGGAGCTGCATTATATTCTGTGGTGGGGCTGCATTATTCTCTCAGGGGACTACATTATATTCTGGGGGGCTACATATTACTATATGATTGGGGCTATAGTATACTCTATGGGGGCCTGCATTATTCTGTCAGGGGGCTACATTATATTCTGGGGGGCTATATCCTACTATATGAGGGGGCAGCATTATGCCCTATAAGGGGGTTACAGTATACTCTATGGGGGGCTTCATTATACCGTATGAGGGTGCTACATTATATTCTATGGTGGGGACTGCGGTATACCTTATGAGGGGGTTGCATTATATTTTGTGGGGTGCTGCATTATATTCTATGAGAGAGGGCTGCATTATATTTTATGAGGGGGCTACATTATATTCTGTGAGGGTGGCTACATTATATTCTATGAGGGGGCTACATTATATTCTATGAGGGGGCTACCCCTCTATGATCCTACCCCAACCCTTACTACATAATTAAGACATGTACTAACTTATATTATACCCTGATATAGCGCGTTTTACCACACAATTGGCGGTCTTGTATTTATTTCTATGTAGCTACATAGTGGGCCCCAAGAATGATTTTCTCTGGTGGGCCCAAGGTGCTCCAGTCTGACTCTGGCCCTGGCTGAAAAAGAAAAAATTGGTTACATTTTTTGGGAATAGGGGATGTGATATTTACCGTCTTCTGTCAGATGACCTCTCCTCCCCTTTGTGCTCCATTTCTTCTCTTGCTGGTGCTGGTGGTGCTCTTGTCCTGGCTCCTCTGCTTCTGGCTGGCTGCATGCTTATGGCTGAGGGTCCCACTGACCTGCCTAAAATATGTTTGCTGTAGGCTGGGCTACAGAAACACAAAACCGGATCCGGCCACCGGATCCGGCTTTTGCCGGATCCGGTGCATTCCGGCGCTCATAGACTTTCATTATGACAAAAAGCCGGAGACAAAAAACGTTACAGTTGCCGTTTTTTCCAGACGCCGGAATGAGACCAGACACCGAATCCGGCAAAAACCGGATGAACCGCAAGGCCATGCGGCGTCGATCCGGCGCTAATACAAGTCAATGGGAAAAAAACTGATCCGGCTTTACATTTCGCCAGATCCGGTTTTACAAAAAAAGGCCGGATCGTGCCATCGGGCGCAAAACGGATGTGTGAAAGAGGCCTTAGTTTACTGGGTACAGCAGTTGTGACACAATCAAAGTTTTTATATCTAGCAGAGCTGAGAAAGCTAATCCCTCCCACACCAAGCTCTCTATGTACATTGTCTATTGACAATGAGCTGCTTGTCAGAGGAGGGAGCGTGGTCGGACCTGGGCTTTCATGCACAGTTATCTAGGATGTGTTAATCTCCTGCTTATAAAATATTAATTGATTGGAAACAACAGCACACAGCCTAATAAGTGACACATCCCTAAAATCAGTGTCTTAGTCCCTAACTCATGCTATGCTCAGACTACATAGCAAAACTTGCTGACATATTCTCTTTAAAGGACAAAATTGCCTCAGTAACATGCAAATCTGCCAAACTAGTCTCCATATTATCATGAAAGGGTTATTCCTCCAGTATCAATAATAAGGCAGTATCTTAAACTTCTACAATGTCAAATTCAATCAATTTCCAAAAGTGTGCTTCTCTGAGACTTTTGCCCACTGGGTTTCCCATAGCTGCATCCTGCAGTTCTTTCATGACAAGTTGCACATGTTCAGTAGATACCTGCAATTATTCTATAGTGGCCTCCTCTTTTTAAATTGCATTGAAATGGTGCACGCATGATTGTGCCATCTTCAACGTACAACAGACTATACATTCTGAGGGATGCATTTTGCCAAAACACCTATAATGCTTTTTATAACCCCTGGTTCCTACTACCTTCAAGAACCCAAACAAATTTGTGAGGGAACATTTAGTTGAAAGACCTAGCTATAGTTAGGAATAGGCATCATTTTTACTCAAGGATGGTTCAAGACTGCTTTCTTGAAAGCACTAGATGTCCCCCAACCCCCACTCCCTTGACTTTTGTAGAGTCCTTTGTGTTTAGTCTGCACTTTTCTTTGCTTTATTTTAATATTTTTAACAAAAGCTATATATTATATGTTGTTCCTAGGTTTCACTTTATATTCATAGCAGGAAGTAAGTTAATATATGGGTTCAAATTTCCCCAAACTTATTATTTGATCTATTCTACTCTAATGTGAATTCACACTGAATTTGAATCACAGAAAAAAAGCTTATTTGATTGTAAGCTGCACTGGAGTAACAGCACATGCCTAATTTCCAGACATTTACATTCCATACATTTATGGGATTATTAAACATATGACCAGGGACAGTATACTTACCAGGAACCATAAGCATTATGTCTTCCATAAGAAAAAATGATAATGACAATAGCTATTTTTTATTGGTACAACCACTTCTCTAATTTGCAAACTAACAATCTATTGCACTCAGTTGCCTACAAACTTGTTCTCTTAAAAATGAAATCTACTAGATTTCTTGAAAATGTTAATGTTTCTTTATTTTAACAGTTTAACTGGAATATTAATAAATGTCAAAATTAGATAAAGCCTCAATTCATCAAGACAGTGATCTTCATGCTTGATGAGGAGGCAGGCTGGAGCACAAGGATCTTGATGCTTTTACAGTTGCCCTCCTCTTAATGAATCAGGAGTTTCTGATGAGTGGAATATGCCTCAATGTGTGCCTCACCACAAATCTGACTCCAGTCCCTGCTGGAGTAAAATTGTGGTGTAGTGAGTGACACTGCTCATCATGAATTTAACGAGTGGTAAACACCATACAGACATGCTGACCCAGCACTGCCCACTTTGTCGGAGCTGGGTGAAAATGGTGTGACAATGGCAAAAGTCCCAAAATTTATGTACAGTTTTGAGTTGCACCAAAACTTTCAGATTTTTTAAAGCTTTTTCCTTCAGAATTCTGGTGTAAAAGCTTTGATCAACCAAGCCAAAGTTTATACCTTTAGTCATAGCATTTGCATTGTATCTTGACTATAAGAACTTTTGCTTGTACATACAGTATAACATACAGGATGCACATACTATTGTACAGTTCTAGCGTCATACAAAAGATATGTGAGTTATTAACTGATGTGTCTTCCTGTGTTTAATATTTCTAAAACTTTTAAACACAATGTTGTATCTGTCATCATTAACACAAGATTCTCTCATCCATATGGTATTTAAAGCCATCTGTTTTCCTCTTGGAAAAAATATGTGGACATTAACCTTGATAGTTTCTTAGACATTGCGCATTCCAAAGTTCTTTTAAAGACAGGAAAATACACATTTTACACACGTAGTAATATTTTATATAGTGCATTGATTAAAGACAGGTTGTCCTGGCTATAGTGAGCATGAAACCTAGAATTTATTATTGCTAATATGTGATACATTGTTTATAAAAAAAACAAACAAAAACATTTTAATAATGTTTGTGACAACACAGGATTTTTTCTTAATTATCCAGACGTCTATTTTCAGTAAGCCAGAAGGCATAGACTGTTATCTTTATGTTGAATCTCCTTGTAGGTTGAATTAATATTGGTAATTGATGAATGGTTGTTATTTACCTCTTATATCAGATCCTACAGTTTATTGTACTGTTATCTTTGCAAAACAGGGATGCAGGGTCACTGAACAATGATGTTTGCTGACATGCTGATTACACATTACACTAGGCCATGCACTTAGTTGACTTGCAAACATTTAAGGATAAACTAAATAATCAAACAATGTGAGTTAATCTCATCACCCCTTCATTTTGACCTGTGGATAATGGCTTGAAGAACAGTTGTGAAGTATAAAAAGAGGATATGTGTATGTAACAATATTCATCCAAATATCCAAGAGATCCAAAGAACTAGAGACTTTTTACAAAACCACAGTCATGAACACTCTACAAGACAGCAGCCATGACATCATGGCTCCATCACGAGGGCCACAGATTTGATATTATAATGGATGCCAGCTTAGCGGACCATGGGTCCGGCTAAAAGAATGCAGATTTGCTCCACTGACCATCACAGAACCCATGGATACATTTGGGGTAGTCAGGACCCACCAGTCACCTGAGCCCCATGGACACATTTGGGATAGCCAGGATTGAGACCAACTGGTCACCTGGCTCCATGAAGATGTTCAGAGAAGCCAGGTTGTGACCCTCCGGTCACCTCTACTTGTACCTAAATGGACTATCAGCTTCCTAAGCTTGTCACTACCTCCTCTATATGCATGCCACATTTGAGGGTAGTCGGCCCTGGAAGCTCTGAAGTCACAGCTGCTCTTATCCAGGTGAGTCAGCAGAAGGACTCTGTAATTTTGTACCATCTTGGGTATTTTTATGGGACTGTTATTTGTGGTTTTTTGACTGTTTATAGAACCACAAAAGTATTGCCACACTGTTTTACCCTCACCCTGTGTTGTCTGAGTAGTATTATTCCCACAATAAAAGAGAGTGGGCCTTTGGTGGGATAATCCCTGGTTGGGGTAGCGGGCTAGAGTACCCACTGACCTCCGTGTCTCCACAATGTTCTTCACTGTTAAAGCAAGAAACTGTTTTGTTAATCTATTTAAACTTTCCATATGCCTTGATATTATATTTAATCATAGTCATTATTATTATTATACTTTTTTTTTTATAGCGCCATTTATTCCATGGCGCTTTACATGTGAAAAGGGGCAAATATAGACAAAAACAATAAACTTGAGCAATACAAGGCACACACAAGTACAGAAGGAGAGAGGACCCTGCCCACAAGGGCTCACAGTCTACAGGGATGGGTGAGTATACACTAGGGGAGGGTAGTGATGGTCGTGCGGTGGTTCAGTATGCATTTTTAGCATAATAATCTACCATTTATCATTAAGACCTAGAATAGTGGTAGGGTGTATTAATAGGTTGTATTACAGGAGCTGTTTATGAGTGGTTTTTGTCCAGCTTTATGGTGTAATTTATGTAACTGCTACAAAATTGTGCCAGTTTTCAATACCTTTTCAAAATTTAGAAAACTCAATGCAAAAATTGCCACATAAGCCATCAAAAATGGAATAATGAGTATTTGCTAAAAAAAAATTAGTTGGACTAATATAATGTCATTGATATAATGACTTGTTGAAGTAGTTTGTGGTTAGTTCTATATATGAATGAAGTGAAAATAATATGGTCTTTCATTGCATTCTGTAAATCTTTTTGACCGGGTAAGGATTTCCTTTGTCTGTTGTACTCATAAATTATAGTGTAGCCTGGACATCATTGCAAATAATATGTCTCATTTAGCCTCAGTGATCAATAAAATCACTTGTCTAAGTTCTCCATCCACTACGCCACTCATACACTGGCAGAATGCCCACTGTCTACAACTCTGATTTTTAATGCTTTCTTAAGCCACCTTGAATGATCAGTCAGTTCTCAGGAACCCTGACAGCAGCTGCAGCCAGCTGTGTTCTAAAGGAAGAAAACATCCGATAGACCAAAGTCCAGACTGTACTTGTATCCCAGATGATCCCTGTCTAAAATGGTGGAAGCACATCTTTCCACGCTGAGTAACAGTTTCCACAAGGAAGTTCATTATAAAGATGGTTCCATATGTTTCTTTCGTACATGTAGAAGAAGTCTTCCATTCTTGTACCATATAATGAGTCATTTCCATTTACTTCAACCAAAATGCTGCATCTTTATGACTATAAGCATATAGGGAGCCTGGAAACAGTGGTTGCAAGTTGCTATAGTATCTGTATTTGTATTAATATTTGGAAAAAGAATCATACATTCCAGAGAACCCAGTGTGTGACCTGCATTAAACAAAAACATAAGCAAATTGGAAAATCTTAAGACATTTCAAAGGTCCTCCTAAGAAATAACAGTATCACATGTAGATATACCTATTTTGTAATATTGGGTTTACAGTACACTGGTAAAATGCTGGCTTAACGAATGAAGATTATTGATGTGGTCTTAGGTGACAAGAATAAAGCATACTATATGTCAATAATAGGACTTATACAAAAAAAATGCTATTTGCCATAGAGACCAATGAAAATACTTTTATTTCTCATCAACTCCAGGGACAGGATATTTATTCTTATGAAGTCAAAATTTAAACTGTGATGCATCTTGCAGAAGCGAAGGACTACATCTGCAAGGTTCTCCTAATCTCTGGTTTCCTCTCACACGCCAAAGACATACTGATAGAGAACTTAGATTGTGAGCACCAATGAGGACAATGATGATTATGTCTGTAAAGTGCTGAAGAAAGCATAATAAATAAATAAAATTTGATCATAGTACTATAGGATGAAATATTTTTCTATTATGTAGATAACCACAAAATGTATTCTCAAAACCTCATAGCCCCATTTATATTTTGCCTGGTTCCAGCACCCTAAACTCAAGGATCTCTCCCTCCACAGCCTAATAACACTGCAAACCATTTCCTTTGACCATCCTTTATCTATGTTCTTACTGACTTCCAATGATTGTATCAAGCTGCCATAAATGGCTCCATTGAGCAAAATATGTTCCAGATGGGTGAATAAAGATCCACTTTCTTTTTATTTCACTAAGCTTGGAAGTGCTACCTTCATTTTTATTTTTGGATTTATTGGGTTGGGCCCTCAGTCAGCAGCTCTTGGGTATTTCCACTAATTCCTATCTTCATTTTTTTCTATACTTTATTTTAGATCTTTTATTTTGACTGCTATGTTCACAGAGTTTTAGTGAATAATGGTGATTGACCAAGTGAGTCAATTACAAATTTCATTAAAACATGAAATATCGATTATGAAAGTCAATAAGCCGAACAGACTGCAGGTAATCATGAAAGGAGAAAATCATAGCACTCACCATCACCACTCTTAGGTTTCCATATTCTTTATTGCACTAGCGGTACAAATCGCAATCAAACAAGCGATCTACCGTTTTAATTATTACTATGCCAATAAAACATTTATTTAGCAACTGTAAATATAAAAAATTGATTAACTCCAGTTTTTTAGAAACTTTTTATTGCAAGTTTTTAAAAATTAATTATTTTTTATGTAAAACAAAAAACACAATGTCAGTGATATCAAAAAGGATAAACAGCACATAGTAAAATGTAAACCTATACATTAAGAGACGTGTATTCCACATTTAATGATAGTACAGGTAGTCAATAACGATACTGGAAAAAATAAAAATCAAGCATTCTTCTATGTGGTCAATCTCCAGTGAAATCCATGGCAACACTGAACTTGGTGTTCACTATTCCGCACACTTTTTTTACTAGATATTTCCGCACCCATGGCTGACCTCCTTAAGGAGACAAAATAAGCTATGGCCAAATGGACTGTGGAGGCGGAGACGGCCTTTCAAGAAGTGAAAGTAGATCTGTGAAATCAGCTGGTTCTGGTTGCCCCCAACTTTAAAAAGGAATTTGTACTGCAGACAATTTAGAAGTCGGATTAGGAGTGGTACTTTCTCAGGAGATACACAGAGAAAAGCACCCCATCCTCTACCTGAGTAAGAAGCTGTCGGCATGTGAGAAGAATTATTCCATGGTAGAAAAGGAATGCTTGGCATAAAGTGGGTGGTGGACACATAATGATACTATCTGTTAGGGTGAAAATTTAAATTAGTATCAGATGTTGACCCACTCAGGTCGATGAAGGAGAAATCAGGGCAAAGTACTTGAATAACCCACCGGTTTCTTGCCCTGCAGGATTTTAGCTTCTATGTGTAACATAGAGCCGGTAAGCTTCATGGTAATGCCAATATCCTCTCGAGAATACCGTGTCTAATAGTAGAAGGTGTCAAGCCCCACGGCTTTAGGCAGAGGGGGAAGTATGTAAGATGGCTTCTGGACACATAGTTGATGGGAGGTATGTATTACACATGTGGTTGTTCTCTGTGATGTAAACCTAGAGTATTGCTCTAGTGCACATAGTACTAAGAGGCTTGTTTTGTGCATCTGTGCAAGATTTTACGGGCAGCATGAGAAATGGGTGGCTACGGCTGCCCACATACCCCACCCTGGGTGTGGTTCACAGGGTTTAAATGGAGTCTGTTTGACACATGGTCTGTGTGTGTGGAGGTAAGAAGACCTGTGTGGTATCTCCAGACTGAGCAGGTATACAGCATGCTATCCAGCCTGTGTGTCCTAGGCTGTCTATAAAGTGACTTTGTTGGAAGTGTTTACTTTGTTTTGCTTCCAATGACAGATCATTTAATTTCCTTTGCTTGTGACATGGTTTAGGAAGCACCAATAAACCAGCCTGGACATTTAAATATAAACAGCTCCTGTGATGCCTCCACACGAAGCCAGGTGAGTAGCATTCCCGCAGTATTTATAATTCTAAGCAATAGAGATGAACAAATATTTTGAAATACGAATTCACCAGCTTTGTCGAATTTTTTCAAAATAAACTATTTGCAGGGAATGGATTCATCCATTCAAATTCTCAAATTTCTGGAAAATAAGTGTGAAAGGTTCTGAGGTCTTCTAGTACTATATTGAACCTGGTAGCAGATTCCCTTTTAAACTGAAATTCAAAACAACAGTCTTAATAAATCAATGCCTTAGTCTTTTGTGATCTGGTTTTGTCTATGCCTCTATGTCCAATAGAGACACTGAAATTTCCTGCGCATGTGCCAATTAAGACTTAACCAGCCATTGTTGACCATGATTTTATAAACTATGCACACAGGATTCTGGACTTGATAACAACCATCTGTTTTTATATCTCTGAGAGTATGTGTCCTATCAACTTTGCATGTTACGTTCTATGCATAACATTGTGTCTAGAGCATATCAAACATAAAGTCAATGTTCAATTTATGGTTTAATCACCATCTAGTCAAAAAAATTTCAGTCTTATTTCATCATATGTGTACATTACATTTGAACATCCTCAAAATGTTGCTACTCTATCATTTTATTTAATTCCAGTTGAGCCATGAATAACCATGACCAAAGCTGGAAAAGACAGGAGGGAAACACAAAACTATTGAATATTTTTGTAGCGCCCGCATCCCTGAATGCTGCCAGACAGGGACGTCGCTCTCCTCACCTGCGCTCAGCGTCCTCAGTGCTTCCAGCCTCCTCTACGCCTCTGGCATCCTCGGCGTCCTCCTTCCGCCCTGCTGGTCCCGCGCGCTCCTTCCCTGCTACTGGCCTTAGGGCGTGCGCCCGCACCCTCCCCCGCTCTTAAAGGAGCCGCGCGCATTTTCCAAATCAGTCTCCAGCCAATGCTGGAGGACTCCACCCTATATTAAGGGCTTCCTCCTTAATGTAGGTGCCCGAGCAATGTTGTTCCTGTGCAGTCTAACTCTGTTTCAGCTATCAGCTCCTGATTCCAGTTACCTGCCTGTTACCTGTCGGCTTGCCTGTCTGCCATCCGTCTGCGTTTCCATCCAGAGGTTCGGACGTCATCTGCAGAGATCCCCGGCTCTTGCCTGCTCATCTAGGAGCGATCATCTGCCATCCGACTGCAGCTCCATCCGGAAGTTCGGACATCATCTGCGGAGATCCCCGGCTCTTGCCTGCTCACCTGGGATAGCGAATCATCTGCCATCCCGACTGCAGCCTACCTGGAGGCTCCACCCTATCAGGTCGTATATGCCTGCCCTGTTCTAGAGACTGCCTGGTCACTTGCCGTGACAACCTGCCTGTCTAGAGACTGCCTGGACACTTGCCGTGACAACCTGCCTGTCTAGAGACTGCCTGGTCACTTGCCGTGACAACCTGCCTGTCTAGAGACTGCCTGGTCACTTGCCGTGACAACCTGCTTGTCCAGAGACTGCCTGGTCACTTGCCGTGACAACCTGCCTGTCCAGAGACTGCCTGGTCACTTGCCGTGACAACCTGCCTGTCTAGAGACTGCCTGGTCACTTGCCGTGACAACCTGCTTGTCCAGAGACTGCCTGGTCACTTGCCGTGACAACCTGCCTGTCCAGAGACTGCCTGGTCACTTGCCGTGACAACCTGCCTGTCCCAGAGACTGCCTTGGTCACTTGCTGTGACAACCTGCCTGTCCAGATACTGCCTGGTCACTTGCCGTGACAACCTGCCTGTCCAGAGACTGCCTGGTCACTTGCCGTGACAACCTGCCTGTCCAGATACTGCCTGGTCACTTGCCGTGACAACCTGCCTGTCCCAGAGACTGCCTTGGTCACTTGCCGTGACAACCTGCCTGTCCCAGAGACTGCCTCGGTCACTTACCATTACAACCTGCCTGCCCAGAGACTTCCTTGGTCACTTACTGTGACAAACCTGCTTGTCCAGAGACTACCTATATCCCCTGCCGTGATTCCCTGCCCTTTTCCCGGGTGCCACCCGCTCTCTTACAAGTAATCTCTCTTGTATAATAAAGCTTTGTGGTTCCACCAACCTGACCTGTCTCGTCAGTAGTTCCACCCACCAGACCCGTTACAATTTTCATGCACTTTATGATAGTATAACAGATTTATAATACAATAAGCATGAGTATACAATTAATATAAGATTTCACGTGTGCAACTTTTAGAATGTGTGGATTCCTGTATAAAAAAAAAAATCATATTTGTAACTTGGAATAATAAAAATCCAGAGAATTTCCTCTCCTCTGGTTCCTTTGAAGAGAATATGCGCTCTTTTAACCCCTTAACGACCACCAATACGCCTTTTAATGGCAGTAGTTAAGGGTACTTAAAAAAAGTGAAAAAGTGTATAGCGCCCCCCAGAGTTGGATTTTCTCTGGGATCTCGGCTGCCAGGGGTAGCTGAGACCCCAGAGAACATGGTTCAGGTCAGTTTTTAATTAACCATGTAACGGCGACCGAAAAAAAAAAAGCCTCAATTTTGCTTTCACTTTCTCTCTCCTCTGATGTGATCGCACATCAGAGGAGAGAAAAATAGTGTCCCCTATTATTCAATGTACATTTTTATCATGTGTTCAAAATAAAAAAAATAGTAAATAACCCCCCCTTTATCACACCCTTACTAAGGGAAATATAATGAAATAAAGAAAATATATTTATTTTCATTTTTCCATTAGGGTTAGGGTTAGAATTAGGGTTAGGGTTGGAATTAGGGTTAGGGTTAGAATTAGGGCTAGGGTTAGAAATAGGGTTAGAGTTAGAATTAGGGTTAGGATTAGCGTTAGGGTTGAGCTTAGGGTTAGGGTTAGGGTTGGAATTAGGGTTAGGATTAAGGTTAGGGTTGGGATTAGGGTTAGGGATTAGGGTTAGGGATAAGTTTTAGGGTTGTGATTAGGGTTAGGGTTGGGATTAGGGTTAGGGGTGTGTTGGGGTTAGGGTTGGAGCTAGAATTGAGGAATTTCCACTATTTAGGCATACCAGGGGGTTTCCAAACACGACATGGCGCCACCATTGATTCCAGCCAATTTTGCATTCAAAAAGTCAAATGGTGCTCCCTCCCTTCTGAGCCCAGCTGTGTGCCCAAACAGTGGCATCAGCGTACTCAGGACAAATTGCACATCAACTTTGGGGGTCTAATTTCACCTGTTACCCTTGGGAAAATAAAAAATTGGGGCTAAAAAAATCACTTTTGTGGAAAAAAAGGATTTTTTATTTTCACGGCTCTGTGTTATAAACTTCTGTGAAGCACTTGGGGGTTCAAAGAGCTCACCACACATCTAGATAAGCTCCTTTGGGGGTCTAGTTTCTAAAATGGGGTCAATTGTGGGGGGTTTCTACTGTTTAGGCACATCAGGGGCTCTGCAAACGCAACATGATGCTCGCAGAACATTCCATCAAAGTCTGCATTCCAAAACAGCGCTCCTTCCCTTCTGAGCTCTCCCATGTGCCCAAACAGTGGTTCCCCCCCACATATAGGGTATCAGCGTACTCAGGACAAATTGCACAACAACTTCTGTGGTCCAATTTCTCCTGTTACCCTTGTGAAAATAAAAAATAGTGAACTGAAAAATGATTTTTGAGGAAAAAAATGATTTTTTATTTTCACGGCTCTACGTTATAAACTTCTGTGAAGCACTTGGCGGTTCAAAGTGCTCACCACACATCTAGAAAACTTCCTTAAGAGGTCTATTTTCCAAAATAGGGTCACTTATTGGGGTTTCCACAGTTTAGGCACATTAGGTGGTCTCCAAACGCAACATGGCGTCCGATCTCAATTCCAGCCAATTCTGTGTTGAAAAAGTCAAACGGTGCTCCTTCCCTTGCAAGCTCTGCTGTGCACCAAAAAGTGATTAACCCCCACATATGGGGTATCAGCGTATTCAGGAGAAATTGCACAACAAATTTTGTGGTTCATTTTCTCTTTTAACACTTGTGAAAATAAAAAAAAATTGGTTCTGAAGTAAATTTTTTGCAAAAAAAAAGTTAAATGTTAATTTTTTTCTTCCACATTGCTTCAGTTCCTGTGAAGCACGTAAAGGGTTAATAAACTTCTTGAATGTGGTTTTGAGCACCTTGAGGGGTCCAGTTTTTAGAATGGTGTCACTTTTTGGTATTTTCTGTCATGTACACACCTCAAAATGACTTTAAATATGATGTGGTCCCTAAAAAAATGATTTTGTAAATTTTGTTGTAAAAATGAGAAATTGCTGGTCAACTTTTAACCCTTTGCAAAATTGTGCTGATGTAAAGTAGACATGTGGGAAATGTTATTTATTAAGAAATTTGTGTGACATATCTTTCTGATTTAAGGGCATAAAAATGTAAAGTTTGAAAATTGCTACATTTTCAAAATTTTCACCATATTTCCATTTTCTTCATAAATAAACACGTCATATAGAAGAAATTTTACCACTAACATGAAGTAAAATATGTCACGAAAAAACATTCTCAGAATCAGTGGGATCTGTTAAAGCGTTCCAGAGTTATAACCTCATAAAATGACAGTGGTCAAAAGTGTAAAAATTGGCATGGTCATTAAGCTGCAAATTGGCTCCGTCTCTAAGGGGTTAAAATGTGTTCCATCAAATTTCTATTGTGCCTATCATTTTAGCAGAAAAAAAACAAAGCATACTATTTATTCCAATGTCAGCGTGATCAGCCAACCAACTAATGTGTAAGGGAGCCACTGAATTCTTCTCTGACAGATGATGTTGGGGGAGATAAGGGCTCGACAGTTCAAATCCGAATACCTAACAATTTTATTCTCTGGAAGATAAAATCTTTCTTCCTTCTCCTCATTGAAAACTTTTGAAAGCTTTGAGGAATTACTCATGAGGGAACGTCGAGAGATAGCTGTGGGCAGACAGCTTTCACATGTCTAAGGTTCGCTTAAAGGAGTGTACCACAAACAAGGTACACTTTAATCAATGAAACTTAGAATAAAAATAAGTTTCACAATTGAATGTTTAAAAAAAGTTCCTGTACTGAGATAATCTTTAGTGATGGGCGAGCATGCTCGTAACAACTAGATACTCGCTTGAGCATCAGTGTGCTTAAGATGCCCATTACTCTGCCTGCCAGTCACTGTAATGCTGTATCCATCTTGGTTGTGGCATTACTGTTATTGGCTGACCGCATAGCATCATCATGTCTATAAAGACCCGTGACTTGAGATGAGTGAACTTTTCAAAGTTTGGTTTGGTTTGGATCGGCGAACTTCCTGATGTTTGCCAAAAAAGTTGGCAAACAGTTCAGCGAACATAACCAAACCCCATTGAATTCAATGGGAGGCAGAACCAAGCACATAGACAACACCTTCAGGGGGGCCAAAAGCTTCCAAAACAGCTCAAATTAGAGACAGAAACCAGGAAAAGTGGCATCAATTGACCCACAGTAGAAATCTCTTAATGGCACTGCAGCAGTCAGGCTTGTGCCATGCATGAGACAGGGTCTGGGCCAGCATTTACATCTTTGAATTTAAGTTCAAATTAAAGGTGGGTGAGGCACCGGTATAGGCCTGCTGTGCTGGGAGCCCTGATACCGCATGCAACAGCTCAAACTGCTTTTGTGCGCAACCACAAAATATTGGGCACAAATATCAGCTTTGTAGATTAATACTGTTAGAAAAATTTAAGGATAGTAACACAGGTAGTTGAATGAAAGTAAGTGCAGGCCTGCCTATCTAAGACTCCTTCCACTGCAGGTAACCCACCAGATGGATGCCCAACTTGGAGCCCAAACATTTCCAAAAATTAGTGGCAGGCACCAGGAAAAGTGAAACCAATTTTCCCAGAGTAGAAATAGTATAATAGGTCCATGGCACCCCTTCCACTACAGACAACTCACCAGATGGAAACCCAACTTGGAGTCTACTCATTTCCAAAAATTGTTAGTAACATCACCAGCAGTCGCAACAACAGCCACGGAAGCCACGACAAAGATGTCTCACACTGCAATAACGTGAGATCAATGCAGCACACTACAAAAGTACACCTTCGCCTAGTCTGCCCAGTCTGCGACTGGGGTGAAAAAGTCATTGGAGATCAATGACTTGTTCATCTTGAGAAAAGTTAAGCGGGCTACACTTTCTGGAGACATCCAGATGCGCTTATCCATCAGGACACCAAAAGCTGTGCTGAAGGCACGTTCTGAGAGAACGCTGGCTGTCAGGCATGATAAAAACCTAAAAAATGTGTGAAATGACAGAATCACAGAAATTGCAACTGCCACTTACTTTGCTGCTGCTATTGCGTTAACGACTCTATGCTCCCAGGGTTGGAAGTCTTGATCTGCAATGAATGCTACATGCCTCACTGCGGTCTTGGGAAAAACTACCCTTAAGATTGTCTACAAGCGTGTTACAATACTCCAGCATGCACGCTTCCCTTTACAGGGGGAAGCATCTGTTAAAATTTGCTCTTGTACAATGGATCTAACAGAGTGTTAACCCAGTAGTCAGTACTATTTCTAATCTTGATACTAAGGTCATCATGTTGCAGATAGTGCAGTAAGAAGGTGCTCCTGTGTCAGGCGTTTCCATGAGGTCCAAGTCCAAGGTGTGTTGGTGGAGGGGTAACACTCAAGCCTGTTTCCTGCATCCCTCCCACCAACCATGAACTACAAAGAGGGGAAAATTATACTCTTCATCTCCTGACTGTTTTGCACCTATCACATCTTCCTCCTCATGTTAGTTCATTTGTTCCTCAGCTCCTGCACCTTCATTAACAGCTTGTCTGGTACCATCATCCCCCCCTCGATTGCTGTAATCCACCCTCTCATGGCACTCGCCTGTCGACAACAGTCCGAAATTTAGAGATATTGCTATCCTTCTCTTCCTCTGATACCATCACCTCCTCACTCAGACTATTCAAAGTGTGCTCCTGCATGTAGATGACCAGAATAGTGATGCTGATGATGGCATTGTCAGCGCTAACCATCTTAGTAGCCATTTCAAAACTGTACAGAAAGGCGCAAAGGTCCTTGATCTCTGCCCACTCCCAAATGTGATTTGAACTACGCCCATACTGCATTGGCCCAGGCTATGCAAAATGAGCTACTGCACCAGGGCTCATCATTGCTACTACAGTTGCTGCACCATGTGCAGAGTGGAATTCTACTATGTCAGCACATCACATATCAACTGGTTGTCCGAAAAACCTCTGTATCGATGCAAGTGGATGACACGCAGGGTGTGAACAACTAAAGTGAGCACACAGCAATCGTGCTTTCTGCAGCAATGCATCCAGGCCAGGATAGTAGCAGAGAAATTGATGTACTACCAGGTTGATGACATGAGCCATGTAAGGCTTGTGTGTGAGGTTGCCTCAGCATAGGTCTGCCACCAGGTTCGCTCCATTATCACACACGGTCTTCCCTGGCTCCAGGTTCAGTGGAGACTGCCATTGCTCTAAGTCTGCCTGGATAGCTGTCCACAACTCTTGAGCTGTGTGACTGCAATCTCCAAGGCATATGAATTTAAACACTGCCTCATTGCGGTGGCCCTGGCTGTGTAGTACAGAAATGGTCGGGATTCTTGCACTGTTGGAACACGTATCTCATTAAGGGAGAGGTTGTGGATGCAGGTGGAGGCCCTAGGGTAGGTGGAGGAGGCAGAATCAATGGAGAAAGTGTTAGATACAGAGGTTTTTCCCACAAGCCTTGGGGATTACAAGATTTGTGGAACAAGCCCCTTGCCCGTCTGCCCCCACAGCCACCGGAGTCACCTGCTGGCCTAGTCAGCGAGATTTAATGCCCCTGGCTATGCTTGCTCGTCCAGGTGTCAGTGGTGAAATTCACCCTGTCAGACATAGATTTTTTCAAGGAACTGGTGATGTTGTCTACAACATCGTGGTGTAGCACAGGCACAACTTTCTTAAAGAAGTAATGGCAACAGGGCAACTGGTACTGGGGGATTGGAACGGCCATCAGCTTATGGAAACCATCTGTATCCTTGGTGGAAAGGCAGCATTTCCGTGGCCAACAGATTGGAGATGGTGAAGTTCAAGCTCTTAGTTTTTGCATGTGTAAGAGGAAACATTCTTTTATGTGACAACAACTGCAGGACCGAGAGCTGGCTGCTGTGCTAAGAGAGGGTGGAGTAGGTTGTACATGACAAACTGCTGAACTGTGAGTGACGTGAAGGTGGAGATGGATTGAGAAAGATGTGGTGTGCTCAGTTTCTGAGATCGGTCAAAAACAGAAGGCATGTCCATTAACAGCTGACGGGCTCTCACTCATCCAGGAAAACAAGGTAGCGGGTAAACAAGTGGAGGTTTTGCAGCCAGAGACCTATGTGAGGACAATGATGATGGAGGAGGAAGAAGCAGCAGATACGGTTGATGGGGTGACCGGTGGTTGGCAAGGCCCAATAGACCGCATTTTAGTGCAGTGATATTCCCACACTAACGCATGTTGATCGCGCATGTGCTGGTTCTTGCTTGTAGTAGTCAAATTATTGGAATTTTTGCCTCTACTCAGTTGTTATTTACAAATTTGGTAGATAACATGTGTTGGGTAATCCTTTGCTGCTCCTGTGAACTGCAGACCATCAACAACTGCTGGACACAACCATAGTTGTGGCTGAGGATGCAGTGCTTGTCATAGTTGCATCACTCTGTGTTTGTACAGGAAGCTGCAACATAGCCTCCTCATCTTTTTCCTCCACCTCATATGCTGAGCTACTCAGCTGCATGCTTCTGGGTTCACACCAAGTGGGGTCTACAACCTCATTATCATCCTCTCTGTTCTTTCACTCCTCTAAGAGTCACACTCCTCCTCTACTTGCCCTGACAGCACAGTACACTCCGTGTGTGCCTCACGTATCTGAATCTCATCAGGATCACCTTAAACACCGGAAGTTAACATTTGATGATGAGGGCCTGGTGTATGCTCGGACCCTACTTTGTCCGGCCCCAGATCCAACTGAAAAAAATGGTGGGTATCGGTGCAGATGCTTTCCTCCTCTTGAATCTGTGAATCTTTGTAGAAGAACTCTGATGCCCATGGAATAGTATGTGTGAACAGCCCTGCAGACTCACCATCTGTAGTATCCCATAGTCTGAAAAATTGTGATGTGGGGGGGACAAGGGTAATTGGGGTGCCACCTCTGAGGAGTGTACTGTGTGATGTTAAGGTGGAGGAAGAGGAGGAGAGGGCACTTGATGCAGTGATTGCCGTCCACTGGAGCACATGCTCTTTCTGGCCCTCATCTACCAGGTGTACTGCTGTATGGCTGCCAAAGAAAGGAAGTCGAGTAGCCTGTCCAGTAACAGAAGTCAGTTTTATTTGAATAGGATGAGCCGGTGTTTGCTAAGTAGTTTTCGGTAATATTACCACCTACCCCATGTACACCTCTAACACCAAGCCTATTCCCCCTATCACCATGACCTCACTTTTTACCACTCATGTTGGATGTACCCTTCCTCTCTTTTAACCAGTTGTTTCTCAATACTAGGCCCAGAACTGTCAGTGACCTGTCACTAAATTAACAATCAGTATTTATTTGCTGAAATAGTGTGGCTGGACAACAGAATTAGCACAAAAGATTTTTATATTGAAATGCGGACTGGTGTCTGGACCACTCAATTAGCACAAAGGATTTAGATGATGAAATGTGGACTGGTGTCTGGACCAAACAATTAGCACAAAGGTTTTAGATGCTGAAATGTGGACTGGTGTCTGGACCACACAATTAGCACAAAGGACTTAGATGCTGAAATGAGAACTGGTGTCTGGACCACAAAATTAACACAAAGGATTTGAATGCTGTAATGTGAACTGGTGTCTGGACAACACAATTAGCACAAATGATTTAGATGCTGAAATAAGGACTGGTGGCTGGACCACACAATTAGCACAAATGATTCAGATTATGAAATATGGACTGGTGGCTGAACCACAAAATTAACACAAAGGATTTGAATGCTGTAATGTGAACTGGTGTCTGGACAACACAATTAGCACAAATGATTTAGATGCTGAAATAAGGACTGGTGGCTGGACCACACAATTAGCACAAATGATTCAGATTATGAAATGTGGACTGCTGGCAGGACCACACAAATAGAGCAAAAGATTGATATGCTGGAAGGTCGATTTGATACTCGATCCTATCTATCTGAACTAGCTGTCAATAAACCGCCTAGCTAACTATCTGACTACTTACAGCAGCAGCCTCACTACACTGTTTCAGTCATAAAATGGCTTGTCCGTTTTTTATATGGAGAGGGACAGGTGACTTTGGAAACCAATGACACAAGCCCTTGTGTCTGGATGTTGTGGATGGTTTCTGCTGGAATTTCCACACATTAAGTTAATAAAAAAAAGAAAACAGTCCCCACCCTTCTGACCTCTCCCACCCCCTCCCCTCATCAACCACATCCCCCTGCTCATCATGCAGCACCACTATCCTAGTCAAAGTCCTAACAAAAGCATTAGTGGGAACTTGACCATTTACCAAACTTTGGATGAATTTTTCCGATTTTGAGGAAAATTCTCTGGAATCCGAACACAAATCTTAATGTGCAATGTTTGTGCCGACTTTGAGATTGGCCAAGGTTTTCTTAGCAAGTTCGGTCATCTCCACCTGTGGTGCTTTGCTCGTCGTACTGTACCCCGGAAACAGGCAGAGCAAGCAGTGGTGCTGCCAAATGAGGGACAGAATTGTAGCTGCATATTAGCCAGGGATTCAACAACATTTATATTTTTTTCAACTACAACAGTCCTTCTTAGGGCTAAACATAATCAATATTAATAAAGCTGTTAGCAGCACTAAGGGAGAGATTGTGTTGAAGGGATTGTGTAGGACAGGATAGTGTAAATTGTATGTTCTATATGCTGCAGCCTGCAACTCATACCAAAACCCCTTCTCTGAGCTATTAATATTCTTTTTGCTCTTAATGCTGCAAATTATTCTTAGCAGGGAAATATTATACACCATTTTTACTGTGGCAGTTGTGTGTCAAAAGCATACAGACAGACTTGATTGGATCTTAATAGCATCGCTATATTGCTCCTGTAGAGTAACCAGTCTATCTGATGTGCGCAAATATTCCTACAATAGTAACACTGTAAATTTTTTCAGCAGTAAAATATTATACTGCATTTATTGTGCTCCAGTTGTGCATCAAAACAAAAAAACTTGGTTGGTTAGAAATAGCATCACTATATTGATACTGCAGTGTAAGAAGTCCTTCTGAAGTGGACAAATTTTCTTGCAATAGTAATACTGCAAATTTTTTTCACCAGTTAAATTTTATATGGCATTTATCGTGCTATAGTTGTGCATCAAAACAAAACTAAAAATTGGTTGGCTAGAAATATTATCACTATATTGATACTGCAGTGTAAGAAGTCCATCTGAAGTGGGCAAATTTTACTGAAATACTAAGACTGAAAAAAATTTTCAGCAGTGAAATTTTATTAAACATTTATACTGCTCCAGTTGTCCATCAAAACAAAAAGAACTTGTTTAGTTAGAAATAGCATCGCTATATTAACGCTGCAGAGGAAGAAGTCCATCTGAGGTAGGCCAATTTTTCTGTAATAGTAAGGGCCCCATCACACTAAGCGAGATCGCTAGTGAGATCGCTGCAATGTCACCGATTTTGTGACGTAACAGCGACCTAGCCAGCGATCTCGCTTAGTGTGACACACAGCGACAATCAGCCCCCCTGCTGGGTATCGCTGATAGTCGCTGAATGTCCTGGACCATTTTTTCATCGCTGGTCTCCCGCTGGCCAGCGCGCATCGCTGCGTGTGACAGGTGGGAGACCAGCGAGCTGGAACTGGTAACCAAGGTAAACAGCGGGTTTCTAAGCGCCATGCTTAGAAACCCGCTGCTTACCTTGGTTACCAGCTCCCTGCACCAGCGCGCTGGTGTCTAACGTACACTGCGGGTAACTAAGCGACGTGCATCGCTTGTTACCCGCATAGTCGCTGTCCTGATCGCTGCTGAGATCTGCCTGTTTGGCAGCTCACCAGAGATCATGTAGCGACACACCAGCCACCCTGACAAGTTCATATCGTTGTCGGGATCGCTGTTAAGTCGCTATGTGTGACAGGACCCTAATTGTTATGTTTCGGTAGCTGAGGAGAGATAGCAAAAATAGCCAAAGTAGCAATACACCAGAGAGGCTGGAAACTATTGGGTTGCAGGACCCTAAACTAACCACAACACTAGAAGTAGCCGTGGAGCGTACCTACGGTGATCCTAGACGCCTCATCACAGCCGGAGAGATAGCTACACCTAAAGGCAGAAAGATGAAAGCTAACTGCCCCGTAGCAGAACCCCCAAAGAAATAGGAAGCCCCCAAACATGTAATGGCAGTTAGACAAGAAGAAAATACGAACACAGACAGAAAATAGAATGAGCAAACGCTGGGGCCCAATTCTGTCTAGATAGAAAAGTATAGGAAAGAATTCTGACTGCAACCCAAAAAAAACCCTGACAAAAATACCAACACTTCTGATTAACAAAAAAACCTGAGATCACACGATCTCTACCACCTAAATAAGATCTCTGGTGTAACACACAGCAATTCAGCAAATAAAAAGTGACACATAAACAGATCAAAAGTGCAAACACAAACTGAGCACAATTGCAGTGCCAGGCCCCAAAAGGGGACCAGGCTGAAGTCCACTGCACGGTGTTAGAACCCTCTTGTTAGGTTTTGTTTCTGTTTGCTGGTCACATGACCTTTTTTTCCCTATTTAGTCTGGCTCCGCCCTTCTGGCTTTGCTGGACTTCATTGTATTATCTACTCTTAAGCTAGCCGGGTGCTTAGGTGCCTTACTCAGTCAGTTTTGCTTGATCTTAGGATCTCTTAGTATTTTGTTTTCTGTTTAATTATCCCTGCTACAATTTCTGTTAGGAGGTGTCCACCTTTTCTCCCAGTCCCTAGATCTTGTAGGGATTCCTCCCTCGCAACTATAGGTCTTGGTTCAGACTAGCTGAGGACTTTAGCGGGTCTGGTCGCAGGATCAGGTTCCCCGTTACATCGTAGGGATTCAGCTTAGTTCTATTGTAGGGACAGAATTCCCATCTTTCCTTAGTGCTTGTAGCAGATCATAACAGTAAGTCCAGCCCAGAAAAAAAAAAAAAAAAAAAAAACCTCAAAGGAAAGATTTTCTGTTTCCATCATGGTGTCGGTTCAGGATTTGGCTCAACGCCTGCAGGGACTTTCTCTGGAGGTGGCTGAAATCCAGCAACACGTGAGAAGTTGTTCTGGAGCACATTTAGTGGAGCCAAAGGTACGTTTGCCTGATTTATTTTTTGGTGAACAACAAGATTTTTTTCTTTTAAAAATGCTTGCTTGTTGTATTTCCGTTTGAGACCCAGATCCTCTGGTGATGAATCTCAGCGCATAGGGTTCATAATGTCACTTTTGCGCAAAGAAACTCAGGACTGGGCCTTTTCTCTGCAGTCTAGTGATCCATGCTTTAGATCAGTGGATAGTTTTTTTTCTGCTTTGGGGTTATTGTATGACGATCCTGATCGTGTTTCATCAGCTGAGACAGAATTGAGACGTTTGAGACAGGGATCAGCTAATGTGGAAAAATATTGTACTCACTTCCGAAAGTTGGTCTGCTCAGGTGGGGTGGAACGATTCAGCTTTGAAAAGTTTATTTCTTGCAGGGTTAAGTGAAAGGGTTAAAGATTTGCTGATTGCTTATCCTATACCTGGTAACTTGCTAGAGGCTATGCAATTAGCCATACGGGTGGATAGGAGACTGCGTGCAAGGGTTAATGAGAGTAAATCTGCCTTGTCAGCTCCAAGTCTGGAGAGGGACTGTACTGACATTGGAGAGCCGATGGCAATTGGAGCAATGGTACCTCACTCTCGGGAAAAAGAACGCAGATTTGCTGAAGGTTTGTGTTTCTATTGTGGCAAATCTAAGCATTTTATTAAGAACTGTGCGCTTCGAATGAATAAAGAGAAAAAAAAAATGAGGTCAGTTTCGCCCGTATAGCTTGTTTAAACAATAAAGGTGTCTTTCTTTCTGCTACCACTGCTGTTGAGGAGGAATTAATGGAGTTTCGGGTATTTGTGGATTGTGGTTCTACTCTCAATGTGATTGATGGGAAATTTTTGGAAAAACTAAAATTAAAATCCAAACTTCTGTCTTCCCCTATTAATGTGGTTTGTGTGGATGGTTCTCCCTTGAAAAATGTTACTCACCATATCTGTGAATTTCCTCTTACTATTAATGGTGTTCATCAAGAGAACTTGGATTAGTAGTTTTGAATAATTTGCCCTCACCGGTGATATTGGGGTTACCCTGGTTAAAATTGCACAATCCGGTACTGGATTGGACTACCAATGAAATTAAGTCCTGGAGTCCTAATTGTTATGACAAGTGTTGTAACGGGCGTATTGCTGCTGTAGTTAATGGGTAGTTGTCATGGGTGTATCGCCACGAGGATCGTCGCGATTACACACTCTGACTTCTCACAGCTGAGTTGCTGTTTCTTTGTGTTTGGTAATGAGGGAGTTAATTTTACCTAGCTCTTTGCTAAGACTAGGTCCAGCCTCGCCCGGCTGCTTTTGATTATGTTCTAATTAGATTCCTTCATATACCTGCCAGTCTGCTTGTTAGATGCCGGTGAAAGCATTCATGTAGTCTAGCAGACTGGATCGGTTCTGAGAATACTTAAGCTAAGAGCTCCTTAGTTGTTTTTACTCTTACAGCTTATAGTTTATCTCTGAGACCTTAGGTGTTCCTACTGTGTGTGAGTGTTGTATGTAAGACTTTATTTACTTTATTTCTTGTCTTTCTTGTATGTCTTTCTGTTCATTAACCGTTACCTGTTCATTCCCTTTGGTGGTAATTAGGGTCCTTCTTAGGACTAGATTACAGTTGGCAGGGATTGATAGGAGACAGGGTTTACGCTGGTGGCCTGGACCTCTGTACCATTAACAGTACCTCCAGGTAGAGGGATTAGTTAGGACCCCAGTTTAGGGTCAGTATAGACCCCGGTCACCCTCTAGCCGGAAACAGCGTATAACGGATTCCGTATTGACCCACTGGACATTCTGTCAGGTAATTCTATGTTATCATATATCTATGCGCATGTTTTATAGTATGTTGCCCTTTTGATATAGATTACTGACATCACATATATATATATCTGCTATACAGCGTGACATTTTCACCGGCCCATACTAAAGATTCTCCCCAGCTGTCATGGATCCAGTAGCCCAGCTGGCCCGGCAGTTGCAGGGTTATCCATGGAGTTTTCAGACATTAAGTCCAAGGTTTTGTCCCCCCCGGAGCAAACCAGATCTGAACCTAAAGTTGCTCTCCCGGACAGGTTCACTGGTGGGCGGGACAAATTTTTTACTTTCCGGGAGGCATGTAAATTGTACTTTCGGCTACGGCCTCGGTCATCTGGGAATGAAGAGCAGAGGGTGGGAATTGTTATCTCGCTCTTACAAGGGGACCCTCAATCTTGGGCGTTCTCTATTCCTCCAGGCTCCCCAGATCTCCAGTCAGTGGATCGATTTTTTACTGCCCTGGGTCTGGTATATGATGATCCGGATCGAGTTTCCCTTGCTGAAACAAAGTTACGTAAAATACGGCAAGGAAATCGTCCAGCGGAGGAATATTCTTCTGAGTTCCGTAGATGGGCAACAGATACTACAGTGGAATGACCCAGCTCTTAGGAGCCAGTTTTGTCAAGGGTTGTCTGACAAATTAAAAGATGTGTTGGCTCAGTATGATTCTCCTCCATCACTGGAGGCTGCTATGGCCCTCGCTATTCGCATTGATAGACGAATTCGGGGAAGACGCGAGGTAACTCCGCCTCCCGTGATGACTCCACCTACTACTAAAGTCCCTTATACTGAGGTTCCCCTGGTCTGTTCTGAGGAACCCATGCAGTTGGGAGGGACATCTTTTTGTAGGAGGGAATCGGCGGTGCGCCGCAAGACTAGAAGGTATTTCTTTTGCGGGAGAGAGGGACATTTTGTTGGGGGGTGTCCATCCCGGGCCTCTTTGAGCAAAGGAGTTAACCTGGGAGTGTGTATTTCGTCCCCAAATCCCTCTCAGTTTCTCGTGCCTGCGGAGGTGGTGATTGGTACTAGAACTGAGAGGATTTCTGTTTTTCTTGATAGTGGGTCCGGGGCTAATCTGGTGGACGCTCGGTTTGCCCAGGTGCATGGTATGCAACTGAGTGTATTGGCCAAACCGGTCCCTATAGTCTCTATTGATTCTAGACCTCTCGGTCAAGGTAGCTTGGTACAAGCTGTTCATAACATAGATCTTCGAGTAGGGGCAATACATAAAGAGCAATTGTCTTGTTATGTGTTGGAGGGTCTACCTACTCCTATTGTGTTGGGACTTCCTTGGTTGGCTAAACATAACCCAGTGATTGATTGGCAATCCAGAAAGATAAGCCAGTGGGTGAATTTTGCAGGAATAACTGCATGAGCACGGTCATCGGTGCGGTTGTGCCTAGGACTTTGTCTCCTTTTCTGGAGGACTTTGGGGAGATGTTCTTAGAGGAGGGTGTAAAGAGTTACCTCCTCATCGCACATATGACTGCTCAATAAAGTTGCTTCCTGATGCCTTATCTCGTACTTTCCCAGGGGCCGGGAAGACGGATGATCCGGTTCCTATTCCTCAGGAGGGAGTTGTAGTGTCAGCTGTATGCTCTGAGCTTGAGGGTGAGGTATTGGGGGCTCAGGGGGACGCCCCTGTGGGACTTCCAGGGAGACTGATAGTTCCAGATCGGTTAAGACTGAAGGTTACGGGGAACCGTTACAAACGGATGGCTGATAGGGGGAGAGTTTCTGGTCTAGATCTGAAGGTGAACGATCTGGTTTGGTTGTCTACCAGGAATATAAAACTTAAAGTTTCCTCCTGGAGGTTGGGTCCCAGATTCATCGGGCCGTACAGGATCAGTTCCATAATTAATCCTGTGGCATTTCGTCTGGACCTCCCTCCTACGTTTAAAATTCATAATGTGTTTCACAAGTCATTACTTAAAAAGTATGTGGCACCAGTCATACCGTCACCTCTACCTCCTCCTTCAGTGGTGGTCAATGATAACGTGGAATTTCATGGGTCGAAAATCATTGACTCACGTCTCAGTCGCCGATCCCTTCAGTACTTGGTTCATTGGAGGGGGTATGGTCCTGAGGAGAGGACGTGGGTCCCTGCGTCTGATGTTAACGCAGATCGATTGGTTCGGACCTTTCACACAACTCACCCGGGCAGGCCTGGCCCTGAGGGTCCGGAGTCCCCTCGTAGAGGGGGGGGTACTGTCATGGGTGTATCGCCACGAGGATCGTCGCGATTACACACTCTGACTTCTCACAGCTGAGTTGCTGTTTCTTTGTGTTTGGTAATGAGGGAGTTAATTTTACCTAGCTCTTTGCTAAGACTAGGTCCAGCCTCGCCCGGCTGCTTTTGATTATGTTCTAATTAGATTCCTTCATATACCTGCCAGTCTGCTTGTTAGATGCCGGTGAAAGCATTCATGTAGTCTAGCAGACTGGATCGGTTCTGAGAATACTTAAGCTAAGAGCTCCTTAGTTGTTTTTACTCTTACAGCTTATAGTTTATCTCTGAGACCTTAGGTGTTCCTACTGTGTGTGAGTGTTGTATGTAAGACTTTATTTACTTTATTTCTTGTCTTTCTTGCATGTCTTTCTGTTCATTAACCGTTACCTGTTCATTCCCTTTGGTGGTAATCAGGGTCCTTCTTAGGACTAGATTACAGTTGGCAGGGATTGATAGGAGACAGGGTTTACGCTGGTGGCCTGGACCTCTGTACCTTTAACAGTACCTCCAGGTAGAGGGATTAGTTAGGACCCCAGTTTAGGGTCAGTATAGACCCCGGTCACCCTCTAGCCGGAAACAGCGTATAACGGATTCCGTATTGACCCACTGGACATTCTGTCAGGTAATTCTATGTTATCATATATCTATGCGCATGTTTTATAGTATGTTGCCCTTTTGATATAGATTACTGACATCACATATATATATATATCTGCTATACAGCGTGACAGTAGTTACCTGTACCTATTCAGGATTTTTGGAAAGTTTTTTCTGATAAGGAATCGCAGGTATTGCCTCCTCATAGAGAATATGATTGTGCAATTGAATTTGTCCCTGGAGCTACTCTTCCTAAAAGTCGTTTATTTAATTTGACTATTCCTGAGAGAAAGGCTTTGGAGGAATACATACAGACAAGCTTGGCCGCCGGTCACATTAGGCCTTCCAAATCTCCTGTGGCGGTTGGATTTTTTTTTGTTAAAAAAAGGACGGCGGTTTACGGCCTTGTCTAGACTTTCGTGAGATTAATAAGATTACTGTACGCAATCCTTACCCACTGCCATTGATTCCTGATTTGTTTAATCAGTTAGTGGGGGCCAAGTGGTTCTCGAAAATTGATCTTCGAGGGGCATACAATTTGTTGCGCATGAAGGAGGGGGATGAATGGAAGACTGCGTTTAACACTCCACTGGGTCATTTTGAGAATCTGGTCATGCCTTTTGGGCTTTCCAGTGCTCCGGCATTTTTTCAGAATCTTATTAATGACATCCTTAGACCTTTGATCGGCAGAAGTGTGGTTGTGTATTTGGATGACATTTTGATTTATTCACCGGATTTGGAGTCTCATTGGAGGAGTGTGCGTGAAGTTTTACAGTTACTGAGTGATAATTCACTTTTTGCCAAACTAGAAAAATGTGAGTTCGCTGTACAGAGACTTAGTTTTTTGGGCTACATTGTCTCCAGTGAAGGTTTTGAGATGGACCCGGTGAAGGTGCAAGCTGTGCAGTATTGGCCTAGACCTATTGGTGTGAAATCAATACAGAGGTTTTTGGGGTTCGCCAATTATTATAGAAAATTCATGAAAAATTTTTCTGTGATTGCCAAACCTCTGACCAATCTCACCAGGAAAGGTGCTGATGCGGTTCAGTGGACTACTGAGGCCATTGAGGCTTTTGTGTTGCTAAAGGAGAGGTTCAGCTCTGCTCCAATCCTTAAGCAGCATGATGTGACTAAACCATTTTTGGTTGAGGTTGATGCTTCTTCTGTGGGGGTCGGCGCGGTGTTGTCTCAGGAAAAGACGGATGGAGTACATCCCTGTGCTTTTTTTTCAAAGAAATTTTCTGAGTCTGAACTAAATTATGATATCGGTAATCGGGAATTGTTGGCAATTAAACTCGCATTTGAACACTGGCGTCATTTTTTGGAGGGAGCGGAATTTCCCGTTCAAGTCTTCACCGATCATAAAAATCTGATCTACCTTGATGCTGCCAAACGCTTGAATGCCCGTCAGGCTAGGTGGGCACTGTTTTTCTCACGGTTTAATTTTACCGTTACTTACATCCCAGGTACTAAAAATGTTAAAGCTGATGCTTTGTCTCGCAGCTTTTCTCCTATGGTGGGTACTGAGGAGGAGGAAAACATTTTGCAAGAGGGGGTTGTTATTGCTGTTTTGGACTCCGTGTTGGAAGATGAGATTCTTAAAGCACAGGAGAATGCCCCATCTAACACGCCGCATGGGAGGTTGTTTGTGCCTGGTACCTTGAGGAGAGATTTGTTTGTTGAATGTCATGACTCTCGGTTGGCAGGTCATCCTGGAATCTCTGAGACCAAGAGACTTGTGGGTCGCAGCTTTTGGTGGCCTGGATGGCAGAAGGAAGTCATTAAGTGGGTGCGTCAATGTACTGTGTGTGCTAGATTTAAGTCTTCTCATACTCCTGCTGCGGGGTTGCTTTGCGCTCTGGAGGTCCCTAGTGCACCTTGGACACATTTGGCTATGGACTTTATTACTGACCTTCCCCCCTCTGAGGGTTTCACTGTCATCTGGGTGGTCGTGGACCGTTTTAGCAAGATGTGTCACTTGGTTCCTTTCATCAAACTGCCCTGCGCTAAGACTCTCGCTAAGGCCTTTGTCAAGGAAATTGTCAGACTACATGGCGTTCCTACTGACAATGTTTCTGATAGGGGACCTAAGTTTGTGGCTCGTTTTTGGCGCGCCTTTTGTGACAGGTTGGGAGTTCATTTGTCGTTTTCATCCGGATATCATCCTGAGTCTAATGGCCAGACAGAAAGGAAAAACCAGGATGTTGAGCAGTTCTTGCGTTGTTTTGTGACTGATAATCAAGAGGGGTGGTCTGAGTTTCTGCCACTTGCTGAGTTTGCTCTTAACAACCATACATCCGCTTCTGCTGGTTGTTCGCCTTTTTTTTGTTGTACTGGGAGACATCCGTTTTTTGGGTCATTTTCCAAGTTGGGATCGGGTGTACCTGAAGAGGAGAATTTTTCTGGTGTTTTGGAGAGAGTTTGGACTGATGTGCGTGGTAATCTTCAGGAGGCTAACAAAAGATCCAAAGTGTATTTTGATAGAAAACGACAAGAGGTTTTGTTTCCTATTGGTGACATGGTTTGGTTGTCCTCTAAGAATCTGCGCTTGAGGATTCCGTCTAAGAAATTGGGTCCCAAGTTTGTAGGGCCCTTTAAGGTGCTTCAGGTTATTAACCAATCTGCTGTTAAGTTGGAGCTTCCCACCTCCTGGAAGATTAATCCGGTGTTTCATGTTTCTCTCTTGAATAAAGCTGAGGTCTCAGATGGAGATGTCTCGGCTACTGTTCCCTGGTGGTGGAGGACGGGCAATATGAGATTTCCTGCATCTTAAATTCTAGACGGTATAGAGGGAGTTTGCAGTACCTCGTCGCTTGGAAGGGTTATGGACCCCAGGATAACTCATGGGTGAGGGCGGATGATGTTTCTGCGTCTAGACTTGTCAGAGCGTTTCACAAGAGGTTTCCGGATAAGCCTAAGTCCTAGGGGATCCGGAGGAACCTCTTAGAAGGGAGGGTACTGTTAGAACTCTCTTGTTAGGTTTTGTTTCTGTTTGCTGGTCACATGACCTTTTTTCCCTATTTAGTCTGGCTCCGCCCTTCTGGCTTTGCTGGACTTCATTGTATTATCTACTCTTAAGCTAGCCGGGTGCTTAGGTGCCTTACTCAGTCAGTTTTGCTTGATCTTAGGATCTCTTAGTATTTTGTTTTCTGTTTAATTATCCCTGCTATAATTTCTGTTAGGAGGTGTCCACCTTTTCTCCCAGTCCCTAGATCTTGTAGGGATTCCTCCCTCGCAACTATAGGTCTTGGTTCAGACTAGCTGAGGACTTTAGCGGGTCTGGTCGCAGGATCAGGTTCCCCGTTACATCGTAGGGATTCAGCTTAGTTCTATTGTAGGGACAGAATTCCCATCTTTCCTTAGTGCTTGTAGCAGATCATAACACACGGCAGCAAACCAGTGAGGAAAATCCAACCAGAGGAAAAAAAACAGCAAATCACTTATCTGAATGAAAGCAGGAATGCAAGCTGAGCTCCAAGCAAGACCTGGAAGAACAATTGATTACCGGCAAGGCTGATGGGAGTTCAGGTCACTTATATCAGACCATTCAGACCCAGCTGAAAGCCATTCAGCAATTGGTTCATTACCCTCAGCAACCACCGGAGGGAGCCCCAGCTCCGAAGTCGCCTTCAGCGTGTTCACAACACCTAATACTGCAATTTTTTTCTGTAGTGAAGTATTATACGGCATGTAAGAACTCCATTTGAAGTGGGCAAATATTCCTGCAATAGTAATACTGCAATTTTTTTAAGCATTGAAATCTTATATGGCATTTATGGTGCTCCACTTATGAATCAAAACAAAAAAACACTTGTTTGGTTAGAAATGGCATCACTATATTGATACTGCAGCATAAGACGTCCATCTGAGGTGGCCCAATTTTCTTGCGATTGTAATACTGCAATGTTTTTCAGCAGTGAAATTTTATACTGCACTTTAAGTGCTCCAGCTGTGCATAAAAAACTTGGTTGGTTAGAAAAACATGAGCATTGCTATGTTGACACTGCAGTTTAAGAAGTCCATCTGAAATGGGCAAATTTTCCTACAATAGTAATACTGCAAATTTTCAGCAGTGAGATTATATATGGCATTTATAGTGCTCCAGTTGTGCATTAAAGCAAAAAAAAAACTTGGTTGTTTAGAAATAGCGTTGCCATTAGAGATGAGCGACTTTGCTTTTTTTAGGGTCATGTCGGGTTTCATGAAACCCAACTTTCTCAAAAGTTGAGTCAAACGAAATCGGCCGGCTATCGGGAAAAGTCGGTGGTCCGACTGAAACACGAAACCCAATGCAAGTCAATGGGGAAGCAAAGTCGGCAGGGAGTGGAGGACAGTAAACACACCTACAGTGCCCATTTCAATGTCAATGACATGAATTCTTATTACCTAAGCTTGGCAACCTTCATTTACTTTATAATAATAGTTACGCATTGAAAACTGGGGGTTATTTGGCTAAAGTTGTGGGGGGGTAGGGCTAGCTCCAGGTTTTCGTGTGCCCCAGACAAAAGAGTGTCAGTGGGCCCCTTTAACACGTACTACAATTCATGATGCTCCAATACGGCACAGAAATATAGGTATAGTACAATAACAAACACTTCACTTCTTACATTACCTGACTGATATCTATTTTAAAATCTACAAAAGCTCAAAAAACGGACAGTATATTACTCCATATAGTATTATGGCCACCACATAGTGAGCCATACAGAATAATGAGCCCCATATATTGCTCCATACATAATTGGTCCCATATAATGTTCCATATAGTATATGATGAGCTCCACATAATGCTGTAGTATATGATGGTCCCCATATAATGTGCCATAGAGTATAGGATGGTCCCCACAGAGTAGAATGTGCCCCACATATTGCTCCATAAAGTATAATGAGTCGCATATAAAGCTCCATACAGTATATGACGGGCCCATAAATAATGAACGCCATTTGATGCTCCAGTATATGATGGGCCCCATGGATGATGCTCCAGTGTATGATGGGTCTATATAATGCTCCAGTATATAATGGGCCCCGTATATGCTGCTCCAGTGTCTGGTGGGCCCCATTTAGAATGCTCCAGTATTATGATGGGCCCCATGGATGATGCTCCAGTGTATGATGGGCCAATATAATGCTCCAAATATAAGCCCCATTTATAATGCTCCATTGTATAATGGGCCTCGTATATGCTGCTCCAGTGTCTGATGGGCCCCATTTATAATGCTCCAGTATATGATGGGCCTTGTATATGCTGCTCCAGTGTCTGATGGGACTCATCTATAATGCTCAAGTATATGATGGGCCCCATGGATGATGCTCCAGTATCTTATGGGCCAATATAATGTACCATTTATAATGGGCCCGATTTATAATGCTCCAGTGTATAATGGGCCCCGTATATGCTGCTCCAGTGTCTGATGTGCCCCATTTAGAATGCTCCAATATATGATGGGCCCCATGGATGATGCTCCAGTGTATGATGGACCAATATAATGGTCCATATATAATGGGCCCCATTAATAATGCTCCAGTGTATAATGGGCCCAGTATATGCTGCTCCAGTGTCTGATGTGCCCCATTTAAAAAGCTCCAGTATATGATGGGCCCCATGGATGATGCTCCAGTGTATGATGGGCCTATATGATGCTCCATATATAATGGGCCCCATTAATAATGCTCCAGTGTATAATGGGCCCCGTATATGCTGCTCCAGTGTCTGATAGGCCCCATTTATAATGCTCCATTGTATAATGGGCCCCATATATGCTGCTCCAGTGTCTGATGTGCCCCATTTAGAATGCTCCAGTATATGATGGGCCCCATGGATAATGTTCCAGTGTCTTATGGGCCAGTATAATGCTCCATATATAAAGGGCCCCATTTATAATGCTCCAGTGTATAATGGGCCCCGTATATGCTGCTCCAGTGTCTGATGTGCCCCATTTAGAATGCTCCAGTATATTATGGGCCACATGGATGATGCTCCAGTGTATGATGGGCCAATGTAATGCTCCATATATAATGGGCCCCATTTATAATGCTCCAGTCTGTAATGGGCGCTATCTATGATGCTCAAGTGTATGATGGGCCCCATATATAATTCTCCAGTGTATAATGCTCCCCATATATTGCTCCAAACATTAAAAAAATTAAATTCCTCTCCTCCCTGGGCACTGCTCTACTCTGGACTCCTCAGCTTCGCCATCTTCCAGCTCTCTGCACTTGGATTGTTCAGGCCAGAGAGTGTACTGACGTGACGTCATCACGCTCTCTGACCTGAATGTCACTGTCAGGAAAAACGGAAGACGTCACAGCGGTGGAGCAGGGAGAGGTAAGTATTGCAAGTGCGGGGGCCCTGAGCAAGCAAGGGGGGCCTACTCGTGGGCGACGGCCCTGGCACAGGGCCCCTCATAGTACGCCGGTGTGTCTGACGGTGAGTGGGCCCCCCACCGTCAGAGACACTTTTGCGTACTATGAGGGGCCCTGTGCCAGTGCCGTCGCCCACAGCCCAGTTAGGGAGGTTGAAAAACTGGCATATGTTGAGGTGTAGGCTGGACGTTCAGCAGCTGCAAATGGAGGAATTGGAGAAGTCGGAGGAAGAGGAGGACAAAGCGAGCCATTTTGCTGGCAACCTATGTATGATCAGGGGAAGGTGGTACAAAATCCTTTGAAACCCAGGCATGGTTCATTTTTATGAAGGTGAGATCACCAACATTTTGGGTCGACAGCCGGGTCCTTCTTTCTGTCAGTATTGATCCCGCTGCACTGAAGACTCTTTCTGATAGCACACTACCAGCAGGGCAAGCGAGTTCCTGTAAAGCATATTGGGCCAATTCAGGCCAGGTGTCCAGTTTACAGGCCAAGTAGTCAAAGGGGAATGAACTGTGAGGGAGAACATCGATAGGGGAGAAGAGGTAATTTTGAACCATAGTTGACAACTGCTGTCTCCTGTCTGTTGCAATCGATTCAGTATTACCAGTCGTGTGAGCATTAATCGAGAAATCAGTCCACAATATGGTCATGAAACCCCTGTCTCCAACGCCACTTCGGCTGTATGCTCTACGAACACCTCTTCCGTTTGGCCCAGTATGGCTCGTGGTAGAACCTGCACCACTGCTGTGTGCTGGGAATGCCTGTAACAAACGGTTTACCAGAGTTGCTTGTTTGTTCGCCAATATTAGCTCTAGTTCTCTTGTGGCATGATGTTCTGTAATTTGCCTTTATAGCGTGGATCGAGGATGCTGGCCAACCAGTAGTCGTCATCCTTCATAATTTTGGCAATGCGGGGGTCTCTCTTTTGGATCTGCAAGACATAATCACACATGTTGTCCAATGTTCCAGGTGTCAATGATGCACTGACAGTGGTGGGTGGAGGAGCACTTTCTGCCAAATTCACATCCCTCCAGTCACGCACAAACCCTGTACCTGACCTTGGCAAGCCAACATTTTCTCTTGCCCCCTGAGAAGCATCCTCATCTCCAAAATAATCATCCCCCTCATCATCCTACTCCTCTTCCTCTTCTTACTCCACCTCGTCCAATACAGTTCCCTGAGCAGGCAATGCCTGACTGTCATCAAGGCTTCTCTCATCCTCCTCCTCTTCCTCCTCCGCTGCAGATGCCTGATCCTTAATGTGCGTCAAAGTTTGCATGAGCAGACGCAAAAGTGGGATGCTCATGCTTATGATAGCATCGTCTGCGCTTACCAGCTGTGTGCATTCCTCAAAACACTGAAGGACTTTACAGAGGTCTTTCAGCTTTGACCACTGCACACCCGACAACTCCATGTCTGCCCTCAAACTACCTGCCCGTGTATCCTCCCACAAATGCATTACAGCCTGCATCTGTTCGCACAGCCTCTCAAACATGTGCATGTGGAGTTCCACCTTGTTGCAACGTCTATGATTAGGCGGTGCTTGGGGAGGTGGAACGATCACTGCAGCCTCTGCATACGACTGGAGTCTACGGGCGAGTGACGGATGTGCGAGCACAGTCTTCGCACCTTACGGAGCAGGGCTGTTAACTCTGGATAATTATTTAGGAAGCACTGCACCACCAGGTTCAAGGTGTGAGCCAGGCAAGGAATGTGTCTGATTTTTGCCAGGGCTATAGTCGCCACACAATTACAGCCGTTATCACTGACTACCTTGCCTGGCTCAAGATGTAGACTGCCCAGCCATGACTTAGTTTCTCTCTGCAAGTAGTCGGCCAGTACCTCCACGGTGTGTCTGTTGCTGCCCAAAGACATCATCTTTAAAACAGCCTGCTGACGTTTATCACTAGCTGTTCAATAGAGGGACACCTCGTGTGCAACACAGGCAGCTGCAGATGGAGTGCTCGTGCGACTGTGCTCTGTCGATGAGCTTTTGCTTCTGGAGTAGGAGGACGGTCGAACGCCTACAGCCAACTGTTGCCTATACCGTGGGCTATCAATACATAAAGAATAATCATGTTCACAGCCGTGTACGAGTGTCTGAGTAGGTTCCCACACCATATAACTATAGTAAAAAGACTCAGAACTCAGCTTCAGTGATGCGTAGTTTTTAATCGTGTCCACAGTGGTAACAGAAACATTTCGGTCCTAAAATTTGGACCTTCATCAGTCACATGGACTACTGAAAGTAGGTAGACCCAGCAAAAGGAGAAGCTGTGCCCAAAATATCAGGTTTAGATATTGTCCGATGCACGGACAATCGGCGGATACCGCGTCCACCGCAGGCACATCCTGATCCACCGGGACCCTCACAGGTTACCGCTGCCACTAATTCAATCACCTTAAACGGTCAATATCTAAACCTGATATTTTGGGCACAGCTTCTCCTTTTGCTGGGTCTACCTACTTTCAGTAGTCCATGTGACTGATGAAGGTCCAAATTTTAGGACCGAAACGTTTCTGTTACCACTGTGGACACGATTAAAAACTACGCATCACTGAAGCTGAGCTCTGAGTCTTTTTACTATACCGTGGGCTAGGCAGCACTGTCCCACTGCCGCTGTCCCTGTGGACCCTGCATCCACCACATTAACCCAGTGCGCAGTGATGGACACATAACGGCCCAGGCCATGCCTACTGGCCCATGCATCTGTTGTGAGGTGCACCTTTCCACTCACTGATTGTTTGAGTACATGGACAATGCGGTTTTTATTTCATTTTAATATTATGTGTGTGCATTATTGCTGAATAAATATTATCATGTTTTATTGCATGCATTGTATCTTTTATTATTATTATTTCTCATTCTTCCAGTAGTCTGGGTTGTTTCCTCCCTCATCCACATCCAGTGTACTGTGTTTGTTCACATAGAAAAGAAGTGCTGACTGGGTAGGTCATAGCATGGGACAGCGTAGGCCATGAGCTCTCTGAACGCTGCGTTTTCAACCAAATGGAAGGGCATCATCTCTAATGAGATCAGTTTGGCAATGTACGCGTTCAAAGCCAGTGTACGTGGATGAGAGGATGAGTACTTTCTTGTCCTACTCAGAGTGTCTGCTAGGGTGAGCTGGACTTGAGAGCTGCATATGGGTGAACTAGCGGTGGACATGACAGACTGAGAGGGGGTTGGTGATGGTGATGGTGCTGGTGGTGTTGGTGGTGATGGCCCACATTCAGTCTTTCATTGCAAAAACATTGTGATTCCCTGACTGCTTTGGCCTTGCGACGACACCTCAACATTTCTTGCTGGTGGTGTGCTAACCGGTGGGCTTACAGTGAGGGAAGCTATGAAGCGTTGCTGGCTACCTTCAGTCGGAGCAGGTGCACATGTGCTACCTGAGGTCCACGCTTGCAAGTGAATGTTGATTAAATGTTTAAGCATGCAACTGGTATTCAAATTTCGGAGATTTTTCCCTCCGTTAATGTTCCTTCAGTACTTCTTACAATTATCTTTGGCTCTATCAATAGGATTTTGGTCAAAAAGTGCCACACTGCACTCTTCCTACTATGGTATAAATTTTCAGGGCTTGCACGCTGTACTAATTTGACCGTCTCGCCAAACTGTCCTGCAACTCTTTTTGTTTTTTTAACACGTTTTTGGACTGCTACGGGCCTGCCAGATAACCGCTGCTGCGATGTCGATGCCTGCTGCAGATCCTTCTCCTCTTCTGAGCTATTGCCAGCGGCACCCTCTTCCCCCAATGGATGCCAATCCGGGTCAACAACTGGGTCATCCATTACCTCCTTTTCAATTTCATCTGCACCTTCCTCTGTGTCACCGTGTAAGGTGGTACAGTATGCAGGAAGGGGCACCTGAGTTTCAACAGCGTCAGATTCTGGCTCAGTGGACAGCGAGGGCAATGTAGTACTCTGGGTGAATGTACCAGCAGAATCATCTAGCAGTGGCTGTGCATCAGTGCACTCCATGTCAGATTCATGTTGGACTGGGGAATTAAGGATTTGACTTGATAACCCAGGCATGGTATGTGAAAAGAGCTCCATGGAGTAATCTGAAGTGTGGCCTGCCGCATCCTTCACTTTTGGTGGGGGTGAAGGACACAAGGAAAGGTGTTGTTCCTACCCAGGAGCCTGCACTGATGACTCAGTGCTTGCATTTTTTGAAACTTCAGAAGAGGAGGCGATAGAGCTGGAGGCTGTTTCGGCAATGTAAGCCAAAACCTGTTCCTGATGCTCCGGCTTTAAAAGCGGTTTACTTTCTCCCAGAAAAGGGAGCCTTCCAGGCCTTCTTGAGCCAGACGATGACGCCGGCTCAACACATCCTGCCTTAGGAGCTATTGTGCTTTTGGCACTTCCAGCAGATGCACCACCACCATCAGTACCAGCTGGCCCCCCATGCCCACGTCCACGGCCTCTTATACCATACTTCCTCATTTTTGGGAAAATATACCCAAAATACCAGAAGATATATGGTACTGTATCAGAAGCATACAGCTGTATACAGTCTAGGGATAATAGTAAATCTCCGTATATATTTCAGGAGTCAGACACAGACGCTCTGAGGCTCAGTATGGATTAGACAAGAATATAAAAAGCTGAAAAAGGGTACTGTATCACCAGATACCAGGTGTATATAGTACAGTGAAAAAATTGAAAATATCTGTATATATTTCAGGAGTCACACACAGACGCTCTCAGGATCAGTATGGATTAGACAAGAATATAAAAAGCAGAAAAAGGGGTACTGTATCACAAGAGTACAGCTGTATACAGTGTTGGGTTAATTTCAAATCTCCGTATATATTTCAGGAGTAAAACACAGACGCTCTCAGGCTCAGTATGGATTAGACAAGAATATAAAAATCTGAAAAATGGTACTGTATCACAAGCGTACAGCTGTATACAGTGTTGGGGTAATTTCAAATCTCCGTATATATTTCAGGAGTAAAACACAGACGCTCACAGGCTCAGTTTGGATTAGACAAGAATATAAAAAGCTGAAAAAGGGTACTGTTCACCAGATACCAGGTGTATATAGTATGGGGAAAATATTGTAAATATCAGTATATATTTCAGGAGTCACACACAGACACTCTCAGGCTCAGTATGGATTAGACAAGATATAAAATGCTAAAAAAGGGTACTGTATCAGAAGATTACAGCTGGATACAGTCTAGGGGTAATTGTAAATCTCCGTAGATATTACCGGAGTAACAGACAGACGCTCACAGGCTCAGTATGGATTAGACCAGAATATAAAAAGCTGAAAAAGGGTACTGTATCACCAGATACCAGGTGTATATAGTATAGTGAAAATATTGTAAATCTCCATATATATTTCAGGAGTCAGATACATACGCTCCACGGCTCAGTATGGATTAGACAAGAATATAAAAAGCTGAAAAAGGGTACTGTATCACAAGCATACAGCTGTATACAGTCTAGGGGTAGTTGTAAATCTCCGTATATATTTAAGGAGTCACACACAGACACTCTCAGTCTCAGTATGGATTAGACAAGAATATAAAATGCAGAAAAAGGGGTACTGTATCACAAGCGTTACAGCTGTATACAGTGTTTGGTTTATTTCAAATTTCCGTATATATTTCAGGAGTCACACACAGACGCTCTCAGGCTCAGGATGGATTACACAAGAATATAAAAAGCTGAAAAAGGGTAATGTATCAGAAGATTACAGCTGGATACAGTCTAGGGGTAACTGAAAATCTCCGTATATATATCCGGAGTAACAGTCAGATGCTCACAGGCTCAGTATGGATTAGACCAGAATATAAAAAGCAGATCCGCAAGACATAATCATACATGTGGGCCAATGTTCCAGGTGTTAATGATGCACTGACAGTGGTGGGTGGAGGAGGACACTCTGCCAAAAAGGGTACTGTATCACAAGCGTACAGCTGTATACAGTCTAGAGGTAATTGTAAACCTCCGTATACATTTCCGGAGTAACAGACAGACGCTCACAGGCTGGCTCAGTATGGATTAGACCAGAATATAAAAAGAAGAAAAAGGGTACTGTATCAGAAGCATACAGCTGTATACAGTGTTGGGGTAATTTTAAATCTCTGTATATATTTTCAGAGTAACAGACAGACGTTCACAGGCTTAGTATGGATTAGACCAGAATATAAAAAGAAGAAAAGGGGTACTGTATCACAAACGTACAGCTGTATACAGTATTGGGTTAATTTCAAATCTCCGTATATATTTCAGGAGTCACACACAGACACTCTTAGGCTCAGGATAGATTACAAAAGAATATAAAAAGCTGAAAAAGGATAATGTATCAGAAGATTATAGCTGGATACAGTCTAGGGGTAATTGTAAATCTCCGTATATATTTCCGGAGTAACAGACAGACGCTCACATGCTATGTATGGATTAGACCAGAATATAAAAAGCAGATCCGCAAGACATAATCACACATGTGGGCCAATATTCTAGGTGTCAATGATGCACTGAGAGTGGTGCGTGGAGGAGGATTTTCTGCCAAAAAGGGTACTGTATCACAAGCGTACAGCTGTATACAGTCTCGGGTAATTGTAAATCTCCGTATATATTTCCGGAGTAACAGACAGAAGCTCACAGGCTCAGTATGGATTAGATCAGAATATAAAAAGCCAAAAAAGTGAATGTTTCAGAAGCGTACAGCTGTATACAGTGTTGATGTAATTTTAAATCTCTGTATATATTTCCGGAGTAACAGACAGATGCTCACAGGCTCAGTATGGATTAGACCAGAATATAAAAAGAAGAAAAAGGGTAATGTATCAGAAGATACCAGGCGTATACAGTGTAGGGGTGATTGTAAATCTCCGTGTATATTTCCAGAGTAACAGACAGACGCTCACAGGCTCAGTATGGATTTGACCAGAATATAAAAAGCAGAAAAAGGGTACTGTATCACAAGCGTACAGCTGTATACAGTGTTGGGGTAATTTTAAATCTCCGTATATATTTCCGGAGTAACAGACAGACGCTCACAGGCTCAGTATGGATTAGACCAGAATATAAAAAGCAGAAAAATGGTACTGTATCACAAGCGTACAGCTGTATACAGTGTTGGGGTAATTTTAAATCTCCGTATTTATTTCCTGAGTAACAGACAGACTCTCACATGCTCAGTATGGATTAGACCAGATTATAAAAAGCAGAAAAAGGGTACTGTATCACCAGATACCAGGTGTATATTGTATAGTGAAAAAATTGTAAATCTCCATATATATTTCCGGAGTCACACACAGATAGTCAGCATATATTTGTCTGTGATACCAGCCGGTACATGGTACTGTGTGAGGAGCGTATAGCTCTATGCGGTGTGGGAAAAAATGAACGCTCGGTAACTGTGCAGAAAAAAAGAATAAAAGTATTAGTGCTGTGTAAAAAGGAGTCTGCACAGCAGTGTACACACAGCAATACAACTAGCAGGCAGCCTGTTAACCAGCTCTGCTGCTGCACAAAAGAAAATCCTCCCCTGTCACTGGCAGGCAGCCTAATAACCAGCGCTGCTGCACACAACAAAATCCTCCCCTGTCACTGCACACTAACTGTACAGCACAATTGCTATCAGCACAAGCACAGAATCACTTTACTTTCCTGCCTAACTCTCTCCCTACTGAGAACCAGCGGCAGCAACCTCTCCCTATGCTAAGATCGGCAGAAGTAAAATGGCGGTCGGCGTTCAGTGCTTTTATAGCCACTGTGCCGCCACATAAAGCAAGCCAATCACTGCAATGCCCTTCTCTAAGATGGTGGTGGCCACTGCCCATGTCATCTCATTGCCCACAGTGTGCGTCCTTGCTCATTGGCTGAGAAAAGGCGCCTGCAAGCAATATGGGAAAACAGACTTTGGCGCTCGAGTCGACGACCGCATGGCCGACCTCACGCTATGATTCCATCTTATTCCCTTTGTCTATTGTGCTAGAGAAAATTCATTGAACTAATGAAATGATATGGTTCAACGTTGGAAGTATTATGGTATCATTTCTCGTTGGTCGATATAACCATTCTCGTATATCTTCCACACTTTGCTGTATTTCCATAACCATATATTCCATCTAGCATTTTCCGTTAGTGGATTCCAATGTTTTCTGTACTCCGGGTACACTTGGATTGAACCCACAGTCTCCCCCTTCTTCACATCTTTTGACAAGTTACTATGTCCATGAGATCGATATTCTGCATCCCATGACGTGTAATTTATTTTGTTCAATTTTCTGTCTGGATGCACTATCAATAAATTAACTTTTCCTGTTATACGTATTGAGTGCCAAGTTTTTCGTTTATTATTATCAGGCTGGATACCTGACTTGTGCACCTAACTCCCTTCTGGTCGAGTGCCATGGTCTTCTCTTTATTGCAAGAAATTATACAGCCCAGCCTCATCTCATCTTCTCAACGTGGATTTGGTGATAATGAGGAGGAGAAAGAGGAAAAGGAGCTGGTTGCCTGCGCTACAGATGGTAATACCCACAACATCTTCATCCCGTCTGTTCAGCGTGGATGGGCTGAAGACGAGGAGGAGAGGGAGGATGAGGAGGACAACATGGACAATCATCCTTCTAAGACCCACTCTACAAGGAGAACTTTACATCTCTCCTTCCCATGGCAAATTGGTCTAATAAAGTGTTGCAGCACCAGAAGCCCCTTGTTGAAGAATTATTAAAAAAATTCCCATCTGACAACTCTAGCATCAGAGGTCACAATTTCTTGGACAACCAAGGAGTAGAGATGAGGGAGACACATACCAGATGCAGTAGAGGCAGGTGATCACCAAGAAAGGTCTGGGACAGTTTTCTTAGAGCCCCAATTGCCCGGGTCCTGATGCGCGGGGTACTTTGACAAGGAGGGAAAAGTTTTGGAAGATGCTGAAGAAGTACCTTGCCAACCATACCAGCGTCCTCCGTGATTCCTCTTTGCCTTACAACTATTGTGTATTCAAGCTTGACACGTCGCATGAACTGTATCTCTATGCCTTGGAGGTCCTAGCCTGCCCTGCCGCTAGTGTTTTGCTAGAACAGTTTTTAAGTGCTCCCAGGGGTATTACAACTGATAGGCACATCCACCTGTCAACTGAAAATGCTGACAGGCTGACTCTTATCAAAATGAACAAGGGATGGATTGGGCCAGACTTCTCTACACCACTGGATGACAGCAATGTAACATAATCTCAAATCCAGTGTTTTTCTGGTCTATTTCCATGCACCCCTTCCCACACAAACATGGGTGTATGCTTCAGGATTTCATCTTTTTTGTGTCGTCGTCCTCCTCCACCACCAAATCAACAGGGTAATCATGATACCCTTGCTATAAATTTTTTAAGGGTGTTTATTATGCCTCGAACATTCTTATATGTATATGCATACTCCCTAGGGGTTGATGTTTTTCAGCTCATTCACTTATTGCATGGGCATTATCAGTCTCCTTAATAATTGGAAAAAAAAATTCAGAGGCCCTCCACTACAGGGGTATTAGAGTGCCTCATTCTAATTTTTTGCATCCCTGGCACTTAGTGCATAGGCTTTGCCAGTGTAGGAGAATCACTCCTTAGTGATGGGAAAAAAGTGCTTTTCTGAGGCTCCACCTTCTAGTTGAGGGAACAAGAGCTTGCATAGCTAGTGTATGTGGTACACATGTATACAGAGAAATGATATCACAGCACAGCCAGATAAATTCAGAAGACCACACTTTGTTAAAAGATTCTTAACCTCTTTCTGGCATTATAATAACTAGTGTACTTAGGCTCTGGTGAGTATAGCCAGACAAACTGCTGCGAATAGAGAGGCAACACCACTCTTATAACCCCTTAATAAATAAATAAATATAAATATAAAAATTTGCGCTGAGTGTCTGGAGGAAATGTGATTACTTTCTGTGTCCTGATAAAACCCTCTATACTGTGGTCACTGTGAAATGATAAGGCTAAAAAATAGAAATGTCACTTTAAAACATAAATATATTGATGTACTTCAATTGCAGTATATGTTAATAACAGCAAAAGGATACTAGATGGGATCTTAATGCGCTTATAAGTCCCAAATTAGGGTAAAAAATTGCAAATTCCGTCCATATTAATAAATAAAACACTTGATCCAACAGTGGTCGATGGGTAAGCGAATAATAAGGTGCTGTTCCTACCTCACTGCCACAACATTGCTCCAATGTGTGTGACCAGTAGGTCCTCAAATATACCGGTGCTGGGTTTCTTCTGACTTCACTGTGTTCTCTGATAGTGCTGGGATTCCTGTGGGTTCGCTATGATCTTCTCGGGCACTGTTCCGGCCGGTAACAGATGCCCCTCTGCTGTACTGCTGTGAGTCCACGCTCTGTGAACGCTGAATGCTGGCAGTCAGAAGCAAGCGATGGTGTACATGTATACAGAGAAATGATATCACAGCACAGCCAGATAAATTGAGAAGACCACACTTTTTTAAAAGATTCTTAACCCCTTTCTGACATTAAACTATCCCGTCCATGGTACCTGGGCCCGTATGACCATGGACGCGATAGTACGTCACATGCGATCGGCCGCGCTCCCGGGGGGTGCGGCCGGGTGTCAGCTGATTATCACAGCTGACACACGGCACTCTGTGCCAGGAGCGATCACTGACCGCTCCCAGCACATTAACCCCCAGCACTCTGTGATCAAACATGATCGCAGTGTTCCGGCGGTATAGGGAAGCATTGAACAGAGAGGGGGCTCCCTGCGTGCTTCCCTGAGACCCTCAGAACAGCGCGATGTGATCGCGCTGTTCCGAGGGCCTCCTCCCTGCAGGGCCCCGGATCCAAGATGGCCGCAGGGTCCTTCCGGGTCCTGCAGGAGGTGGCTTTTCAGTGCCTGCTGAGAGCAGGCGCTGAGAAAGCCTCCTGCAGTACCAGTCAGATCACTGGTCTGACAGAGTGCTAAGCAAACTGTCATAGCAGCAATCTGACACTATACAGTGATGTTCCACCCTGGGACAAAGTAAAAAAGTAAAAAAAATAAAAATTAACATGTGTAAAAAAAAATTCCTAAATACAGAAAAAAAAATATTCCCCCAAAAATTTGTTTCTTTATGTAAATAAATACAAAGAAAAAACAGTAAAAGTACACATATTTAGTATCGCCGCTTCCGTAATGCACCCCTTAAAAAAAAACAAAGCAAAAAACAATGCTTTATCATCAAACCGCCGAACAAAAAGTGGAATAACATGTGATCAAAAAGACGGATATAAATAAACATGGTATCACTGAAAACATCATCTTGTCCCGCAAAAAACAAGCTGCAATACAGCATTATCAGCGAAAAAATGAAAAACTTATAGTTCGCAGAATAAAGCGATGCAAAAATAATTATTTTTTATATAAAATTGTTTTTATTGTACAAAAGCGCCAAAGCATAACAAAATGATATAAGTGAGGTATCGCTGTAATCGTACTAACCCGAAGAATAAAACTACTTTATCAATTTTATCACATGCGGAACAGTATAAACGCGTCACCAAAAGAAATTCATGAATTGCTGGCTTTTGTTCATTCTAACCTCCCAAAAATCGTAATAAAAAGCGATCAAAAAATGTCATGTGCCCAAAAATGATACCAATGAAAACATCAACTCGTCCCGCAAAAAATAAGACCTGGCATGATTCTGTGGGCCAAAATATGCAAAAATTATAGCTCTCAAAATGTAGTGACGCAAAAACAATTTTTTGCAATAAAAAGCATCTTTTAGCGTGTGATAGCTGCCAAACATAAAAACCCGCTATAAATAGTAAATCAAACCCCCCCTTTATCACCTCCTTAGTTAGGGAAAAATAATAAAGCTAAAAAAAAATGTATTTATTTCCATTTTCCCATTAGGGTTAGGGTTAGGGTTGGGGATAAAGTTAGGGTTTTGGTTGGGGCTAAAGTTAGGGTTGGGATTAGGGTTAGGGGTGTGTTAGGGTTAGGTTTGGAGTTAGGGTTATGGTTAGGGTTGGGACTAGGGTTAGGGGTGTGTTGGGGTTAGGGTTGGCGTCTGATCTCAATTCCAGCCAATTCTGCGTTCAAAAAGTCAAATGTTGCTCCTTCCCTTCTGAGCTCTGCCATGCCCCCAAACAGTAGTTTACCCCCACATATGGGGTATCAGCATACTTAGGACAAATTTCACAATAACTCTTGAGGTCAAATTTCTTCTGTTACCCTTGGTAAAAAAAATTGGGGGCAAAAATATCGTTTTTCTGGAAAAAAATTAAGATTTCTTTTTATTTTTATGGCTCTACGTTATAAACTTCTGTGAAGCACTTGGGGGTTCAAAGTTCTCCCCACACATCTAGATACGTTCCTTGGGTGGTCTAGTTTCCAAAATGGGGTCACCTGTGGGGGGTTTCCACTGTTTAGGCACATCAGGGGCACTTCAAACGCGACATGACACCCGCAGACCATTCCATCAACGTCTGCAATCCAAAACGTCACAACTTCCCTTCCAAGCCCGACATGTGCCCATACAGTAACTTTCTCCCACATATAGGGTATCAACGTACTTAGAACAAATTGGAAAACAACTTTTGGGGTCCAATTTCTCCTGTTACCATTGTGAAAATAAAATATTGGGGGCAAAAAAATCATTTTTGTAAAAAAAAATTATTTTTTATTTTTACACCTGTGCGCTATAAACTTCTGTGAAGCACTTGGGGGTTCAAAGTGCTCACCACACATCTAGATAAGTTCCTTGGGGTGTCTATTTTCCAAAATGGTGTCACTTGTGGGAGTTTCCACTGTTTAGGCACATCACGGACTCTCCAAACGCGACATGAAGCCCACAGACCATTCCATCAAAGTCTGCAATCCAAAACGTCACTACTTCCCTTCCGAGTCCCGATGTGTGCCCATACAGTAGTTTTTTCCCACATATGGGGTATCATCGTACTCAGGACAAAGTGGACAACAACTTTTAGGGTCCAATTTCTTCTGTTACCCTTGGGAAATAAAAAAAATGGGGACTAAAAGATCATATTTGTGGAAAAAATATGATTTTTTTATTTTCATGGTAAGGCGTTATAAACTTTAGTGAAAAACCTGGGGGTTCAAAATTCTCACCACACATCTAGATAAGTTCCTTGAGGGGGTCTAGTTTCCAAAATTATGTCATTTGTTGGGGGTTTCCACTGTTTAGGCACATCAGGGGCTCTCCAAACATGACATGGCATCCAGACAATTCTGCGTTGAAAAAGTCAAATGGCGCTCCTTCCCTTCTGAGCTCTGCCATGTACCCAAACAGTGGTTTACCCCCACATATGGGGTATCAGCGTACTCACGACAAATTGCAAAATAACGTTTGGGGTCTTGTTACCCTTGGGAAAATAAAAATTGGGGCAAAAAGATAATTTTTGTGGAAAAAATATGATTTTTTAATTTTATGGCTCAACGTTATAAACTTGTGTGAAGCACTTGGGGGTTCAAATTGCTCACCATAGATCTAGATATGTTCCTTAGGGGGTCTAGTTTCTAAAATTCGGTCACTTGTGGGGTGTTTTCACTGTTTAGGCACATCAGGGGCTCTCCAAATGCGACATGGCATCCAATCTCAATTCCAGCCAATTTTGGTTGGAAAAGTCAAATGGCGCTCCTTCCCTTCCGAGCTCTACCGTGCGCTCAAACAGTGGTTCTCCCCACATATGGGGTATCAGCATACTCAGGACAAATTGAACAACTTTTGTGGTCCAATTTCTCCTGTTACCCTTGGGAAATTAAAAAATTGGTGACTAAAAGATCATTTTTGTGGGAAAAAAAGTAGGATTTTTTTTTTCTTGCCCTGGCATTATAAACTTCTGTGAAGCACTTGGGGGTTCAAAGTGCTCACCACAGATCTAGATAAGTTCCTTAGGGGGGTCTCGTTTCCAAAATGAGGTCACTTGTTTCCACTGTATAGGCACATCAGGGCCTCTGCAAACTGAACATGACACCCATCAAAGTCTGCATTCCAAAATGTCATTACTTCCTTTCCAAGTCCTGCCGTGCAGTCATTTTTTCCTCCCCACATATGGGGTATCAGCGTACTCAGGAAAAATTGGACAACAACTTTTGGGGTCCAATTTCCTTGGGAAAAATCAAAAATGAAGGAATAAAAAATCATTTTTGTGGAAAAAAACATTTTTTCACACCAAGGCTTTATAAACTTTAGTGAAACACTTGGGGGTTCAAAGTGGTCACAACAGATCTAGATAAGTTCCTTAGGGGGTCTAATTTCCAAAAGGGTGTCACTTGTGGGGGATTTCCACTGTTTAGGCACATCAGGGGCTCTATAAACGCAACATGGTGTCCAATCTCAATTTTGGTTTGAAAAAGTCAAACGGCACTCCTTCCCTTACGAGCCCTGCCATGCGCCCAAACAGTGGTTTTCCCCCACATATGGGGTATCGGCATACTCAGGAGAAATTGCACAACAACTTTATCTGTCCATTTTCTCCTTTTACCCTTGTGAAAATAAAAAAAAATGTTTGTAAAAGATCAGTTTGTTGACTAAAAAGTTAAATGTTCATTTTTTTCCTTCCACGTTGCTTTAGCTCCTGTGAAGCACCTGAAGGGTTAATAAACTTCTTGAATGTGGTTTTGAGTACCTTGAGGGGTGCAGTTTTAAGAATAGTGTCACTTTTGGGTATTTTCTGCCATATAGACCCCTCAAAGTGACTTCAAATGTGAGGTGATCCCTAAAAAAAAATGGCCTTGTAAATTTTGTTGTAAAAATGAGAAATCACTGGTCAATTTTTAACCCTTATAACTTCCTAACAAAAAAAAAATTTGTTCCAAAATTGTGCTGATGTAAAGTAGACATGTGGAGAATGTTATTTATTAACTATTTTCTGTGACATATTTCTCTGTTTTAAGAGAATAAAAATTCAAAGTTTAAAAATTGCATAATTTTCAAAATTTTCACCATATTTCCATTTTTTTCAAAAATAAATGCAAGTTATATCGAAGAAATTTTACCATTAACATGAAGTACAATATGTCATGAGAAAACATTCTCAGAATTGCAAAGATCCATTGAAGCTTTCCAGAGTTATAACCTCATAAAGAGACAGTGGTCAGAATTGTAAAAATTGGCCCGGTCATTAACGTGCAAACCACTCTCGGGGGTAAAGGGGTTAATATATCTCTTGAGTCTTTAATGTACCCGAAATTCTGCGTACAAGAGGTTGCAGCAATGAATCAAGCCGTTCACATAGGTGTTCAATGGCTAATACTATTCCTGAGAATATGGGTCTCATGGGAGGGATACCATCGGTCTTGGGAATTTTGGGTAATCCATGTAATATGGGAAGGTTGGGATGTGGAACATCCAGAAACTCAGTTTGTTTTTTTTGTTAAAACACCAAGTGTTAAACCATCATGAATGATCTTCTCAATTTCATGTGGGATTTGTTGTGAGCTTTTCAAAAGTCAATGCATTTGACAATTACTCCAAAATTTTAGCTTTAAAGTCCCCAGTGTTCATAACAACGATCACCCCCCTTTGTCTGACATTTTGATGGTCACATCAGACATGCCCTTCAACTAATGTAAAGCAAGATTTTGCTTAAGTGAAATATTACTAATTGCATTATGTTTACCCCCAACATCACCACTCAAAATTTTCAATTCCCTCTCCACAATATCATGAAATTTGTCCAAGCATTCTGACCCAGACTGGATGGGGTAGAAGAAAGGATTCCTAAGATTGAGATTTAGAAATTGATTGATCATCTCATGATTCCCAGTGTCTTCAAAACATAAATCTTGCAAAGCAAGTAAAAATATCTGTTCCTTGAAATCCAGATCCTGGTATTCACTGGCAACTTGATCAGGAGTTTGTTCAGACACAATATTATCATCAGTCCAAAAATGTTTTTTTATTGTAAGATTCCTTATGAATTTATTAGCATCTATAATGGTAGAAAATAGATTAAAATCCTGATCTGGTACATAAACCAAATGAAAGAACCTTAATGTGTTCATCTGACAGTTGTCTGGAAGATAAATTGAGTACACTTTTGTGAAAATTTATTTCATGAGGGTTCTCTTCCGATGTGTTATCATTCCCTGATTGTTTCCTGTGTTTCTGGCCACAGCGCCTCTTGCATATTTTAATGGTGGGTAATATCTGCTCCTTCCGGTGTTGGTAACTTCATTAAAAGAAATATCCAATGCACTTAAGTTATTATCAGATGAGTCCGCATCAGAGGACATAAAGCAGACTTGGCTGTCAATTTATTATGAGCTTCTCTACTCTTCAAAATTGATTTTGGGGTTTTCAATGATTTATCCCATTGTCCCTATTCATATACTTTTTTTTGTCATTTAAGTTCCGTGTGAACTTGCGTTTTTTAAGGCTCATAATATCCTCTTCAAGTGTAGATATATTGTTGTCTGTTTTTTCAGAAGTCCACCAAATTTGGAGTGACTTTAAATTTTCCAGTGATGATTTAGTATTATCAATTTTTTTCTGAATATTTGTTAGTTTAATTTCTTCATATTTCATAATGAGCTTCAATAAATTAGATGAACAGCTGCTCAGAATTTATTCCATTCCTCCACAAAGAATGCTGAATAATCAGTGGTGGGGATCTTTTTAATTCGTAGACCCTTAGAAATCATGTGTTTTGTCACATAATTTTGTAAAGTAGTATGGTCCCACCACAGCTTCATCTATTGCACCATGAGTTTCTCCAGCTGGCAAAGCATTCAATCATGTCCGGAGCATCAATAATTTCATCTGGATCATTGGAAAAACATGTGCGGCTTTTCTTAATCTGTCTCTGGAAACCTCAGTTGCCCTAATGACAACAGATAGAAAAAGGGAGTTCCAAATGCAAATGTAAAGAAGTGGTACAGGCACTCACCATCCCATTTATGTCCTTTATTTGGAAATCACATAAAAAACAGCAAGGAAGTGTGAAGAGGAGACGCAATGGATGACGGCCGTTTCGCGACGGTATGTGCTTCTACGGGTCCTAGGTGGATAGGAGGTAACGAGACCCATATAGAGGCTAGAGACCACCCCTCGTCCGAAGTCAACCAAATGATTGGAGACCTCGTCCACCTTCAGAAATCTGCGTGAACAACTTACCACAATAAATCATGACAAACAAAAAATACAAAACTCAATAAAATATCAGCTATAACAAAAATTTAATAAAAAACAGACATATCGACTTCATCGACATATCATTGAATCCTGCTGCGCCTTGCTCTCATGTATGTATAATCCACCTAGCTTCTTTTCTCAATAACATCTAATGCAAATCTCCTATGCAAGTCGACATGTCTGTTTTTTTATGAAATTTTTGTTGTAGCTGATATTTTATTGAGTTTTGTATTTTTTGTTTGTCATGATTTATTGTGGTAAGTTGTTCATGTACATTTGTGAAGGTGGACGAGGTCGCCAATCATTTGGTTGACTTTGGACAAGGGGTGGTGGTCTCTATTCTCTATATGGGACTCATTACCTCCTCTCCATCTAGGACCCGTAGAAGTGCATACCGGCGCGAAACGGCCGTCATCTGTTGCGTCTCCTCTTCACACTTCCTTGCTGCTTTTTCTGTGATTTCCAAATAAAGGACATAAATGGGATGGTAAGTGCCTGTACCACTTCTTCTTTACAATTGCATTTGGAGTTTCAACTGTTGAACTTTATGTGGAGTGGCAACTGTGGTCCCAGAGCCGGCATCTATCTGCAGTCCCGGAGTAGTGTAGCTGTGCCTGGCCGTTCTGATGACTCCTACTCTTGATTCTTAGAAAAAGGGAGTTACCCCCTAGCCCAACCTTCAATTTAAATTCTCACTACTATAGTGATAAAAGGAGCAAAATGAAGGAGCGTCAGGTGTGCACTGCAAACCAACACAATGGGTAGAAAGAAAAGACAAATAGCCAGCTTTCTAGTGGCAATAAGATACTCCATGGCACTAGTAGTCATCCAAAACACACCATCAGATCCATTACTGTTGGTGAATTTACAAGGCTCAAGAGGAATTGCAGCAATGCTGAGGATTTGTGTATAGAATGAAATCAGTCTTCTAAAAAACGTAGGTATGGAAATGATCCTCAATGGACACTTAACAGAACACAGGATATTGTAACACATAAAAGAATGGAATATCTTATTTCCCCTACTAGTAATACGAAGACACAATCACATCGCCAATTCAGACAAAAACCCTTTGTTTGTCTACAGTATAGTACTGAGTTCAACAATATTAGGCCGTTGTCACACTTGCGAGTGTGATGCTAGTCTCTCACATCAACACCCGACACTGCCGCCGGCACTCGGACTGGAGCGTGTGGCTGCATGTATTTCTATGGAGTTGCACACTCCGGTCCAAGTGCCGGCGGGCAATGTCGGGTGTTGATGCGAAAGACTCGCGCGAGTTTCTCGCATCACACTTGCAAGTGTGACACCGGCCTTAAACATATTATAAATACATTTTTGCTCATTTTGCATGAAGACCAAAAAACCCCTAAAAAAACCTGGTTGGAATGCAGAGGTTTTTTTCAAGTGTGGTAACAGCAACTGCAGAATATGCAAACAAAGCAACAAATTCCAAAACTTTCAATAACTATAACAATTCTCTTCATTTTAACATAAAACAATTCATTAACTGTAATTCAATGAATGTTGTGTATAAAATTGAGTGTTCCATTTGTCACAAAGCATATGTGAGATGTGCTTCACGTAAATTGAAGACACGTATATAAACACAACACCTAAACAATTGACCCATGTAGAGAAAAAAGATTATTAATGCTAAACAAAACACCAAAAAGAAGGAAAAACTCTACAAAAAAGGAACTATTCAAAAAATGCAAAACTTTATTAAAGGTAAAAGTGGTAAAATCGGGAAAAAACCAACACACAATACAGACAAATAGGTGGAACACCTGAGGCAAGGCAAAGAGTGATAGGAGTAACTAGACATGAGGAATGTATGTATACATAAGTGAATACCCCTAGTACAGGTAAAAACAGATGTGACCATATGAGGAGTGCATATAGTATGAGACACTACAAATATAACAATCTAGAAATAACAGGAGAGTAACTAAATCCTCCAGAAAAAAATAGTAAATAGTTGTATCGGTAACTACCACCTCAAAAATAGTGGTTGGCATAGATACTGGAGGAAAAACAACCGGTCTGAAGCATATGCACAAGTCATAGGGCAAGCCATAACAACAAAGGTATAAAGAAAATATATACAAAGGTAGCACACATCATGCTAAAAATATATATAACATAATTACCTAGTGGGGACGCTCTGAGGTGCTAGGTAATTATGTTATATATATTTTTAGCATGATGTGTGCTACCTTTGTATATATTTTCTTTATACCTTTGTTGTTATGGCTTGCCCTATGACTTGTGCATATGCTTCAGACCGGTTGTTTTTCCTCCAGTATCTATGCCAACCACTATTTTTGAGGTGGTAGTTACCGATACAACTATTTACTATTTTTTTCTGGAGGATTTAGTTACTCTCCTGTTATTTCTAGATTGTTATATTTGTAGTGTCTCATACTATATGCACTCCTCATATGGTCGCATCTGTTTTTACCTGTACTAGGGGTATTCACTTATGTATACATGCATTCCTCATGTCTAGTTACTCCTATCACTCTTTGCCTTGCCTCAGGTGTTCCACCTATTTGTCTGTATTGTGTGTTGGTTTTTTCCCGATTTTACCACTTTTACCTTTAATAAAGTTTTGCATTTTTTGAATAGTTCCTTTTTTGTAGAGTTTTTCCTTCTTTTTGGTGTTTTGAAGACACGTATAGATGAACATTTATATGACATCTCCAAAACGACTAATTCAAATCGTAACATATCAGCAGTAGCAAAACATTTCATTACCCACCACGCACGAAGCATTGCATCACTTTAAATATGCGGCATAGAACAAATCATTAGGCCTCTGCGTGAGGGACACGTGAGATGGTGCCTTCTGACATGTGAGGCTTTCTGGATCTATAATCTGGATACAAGGTTTCCAAATGGCTAGAACCAGTAGCGTAGCTACCAGGGGGGCAGAGGAGGCGGTGGCCCCGGGCCCCGTGCTCTGAGGGGGCCCACCCGGAGCTAAGCTACTGTAACTGTATCGGCATGCACAGCGCGCCGATACAGTTACACTGCGGCAGAGCAGGGAGAATCGATCTCCCTGCTCTGCCTCCTGGCCGCTATGGGGCCCCTGAGCAGGCGGTGGGGGGCCCCGTGCAAGCAGTGGGCCCCCTACCCATCATCGGAGGGTCAGCTGTATCGGCACCTAGCCGATACAGCTGACCGCATTAATGAGAGAAGGAGCGAGCGCTCCTTCTCCCATCATCCCCCTCTCAGAGTCTGACAGCGGGTGTGATGATGTCACTGCCCGGGGCCCGCTGTCAGGAGAAGAGAGGGAGAGCAGTGAGCAGCGCAGGAGCTGGGAGCAAGAGAAGTGAGTACAGGATTTATTATTTTTGAAATGGGCAGTGCATTATATTACAGGGGCTCACTATGGGGAGTGCATTATATTACAGGGGCTCACTATGGGGAGTGCATTATATTACAGGGGCCACTATGGGGAGTGCATTATATTACAGGGGCACACTATGGGGAGTGCATTATATTACATGGGCTCACTATGGGGAGTGCATTATATTACAGGGGCTCACTATGGGGAGTTCTTATTACAGGGGCTCACTATGGGAGTGCATTTATACAGGGGCTCACTATGGGGAGTGCATTATATTACAGGGGCTCACTATGGGGAGTTCATTATATTACAGGGGCTCACTATGGGGAGTGCATTATATTACAGGGGCTCACTATGAGGAGTGCATTATACTACAGAGGCTCCCTATGGGGAGTGCATTATATTATAGAGGCTCCCTATGGGGAGTGCATTATAATACAGAGGGTGCCTTATAATATAGCGGCTGCCTATGGGAGTGCATTATAATACAAAGGCTGCCTATGGGGGTGCATTATATTATAGACTCTGCCTATGGGGGTTTATTATAATATAGAGGCTGCCTAAGGGGAGTGCATTACATTATATTATATATTATATACCGTGTAGAAATTACAGTGAGGGGCCATCATACAGTGTGGGGATTATAGTGGCGGGGCCATCATACAGTGTTGGAGCCATTAAATAGTTTGGGTATATTAAGGGTCAGTATATATCCAGTGAGGGGGCATTATATGGTGTATAGGGGAGCTGTACACGGGGAGACTTGAGACATTATTAAATGTAAAGTGGGCACTTATTTTTATAGGGGAACGCAGGTTACTGTGACTGTCAAAGGGGCACACAGGGCATTATTACATTCTAGGGGACAAAATGTTGGCACTGTTTTCTAGGGCACTTGCACCCCGGCATTACTATATTATAGAGGGTTGCTTTAGAATTTAGAGAGCGCACAGAGAACCACACAGCAGGTGCAGTAATAGGGACACATACGGCAGAAATGACTCAGTATTGGGGTATCACGTGCAGTAATAGGGACACATACGGCAGCAGCAACAGCAGCTCAGTATTGGGGTATCACGTGCAGTAATAGGGACACATACGGCAGCAGCGGCTCAGTATTGGGGTATCAGGTGCAGTAATAGGGACACATACGGCAGCAGCGGCTCAGTATTGGGGTATCAGGTGCAGTAATAGGGACACATATGGCAGCAGCGGCTCAGTGTTGGAGTATCAGCAGGAGGAGGAGTTTGTGCAGGTTGAGAATAGTCGAATTGGTGACCGTGACAGTGCTGAAAATGTGAGAAGTGAAATGTGTCTTTGTTGTATTCTCTGCAGTCGAGTCCTGGCTGGATAAGTCGTCATGTTGGTCTGGGCCAGATGGAAAAGACATGAAAAGTGAACATTTCCATCAGAAAGAAAGTCAGCGGTAAGTCATTATCTGTACCTGTGCTGTAATCTATTATATGTTCTGTAGGACTGGTATTATTTACCACTGACCACATGGCGGTTATATCAATATTGGTCTTTTTATATATAGATTATTTTTGGCAGCAGCGCGGTCATTTGCTGAGGTTCTCTGGTTAGGGGCCCACTCAGAAGTTTCGCCCCCCCTAAACCAGAACCCAAGCTACGTCTCTGGCTAGAACAAACATAACAAGATCATGTTTCATTATTAGAGTTAAAGTACTGCTTGTAATTTTCTGATTTTAGTTTGTGTTTTATATGAATTCAGGTTTGTTTATATGGTTTAATTTTATGCATTCGCATGATTTTCAGGACCTGACAAATGTCAGGTGATCTCTCGTGACTCTAGGATTGGTCAGTGCATATCATAAATATCTGTGGCAACCAAAGGATGCATCTTTGATAAAGATTGCCACTGTTATCAGAAAGCGTCACTCGTTTACCCCTGTCCGCTCATGATGTGGAACATTTGTCATTTTAACCGGATCAATAAAGTCAACATTTTTTAAGGAGCTGGAACACCTTTTCTTTCCATTTGCCCGAGACGTCTCATCAGGACTGAGTTCCGTGCACCTGCGTTGGCTGTCGTTGAGCTGGCTATTTGTCTTTTATTTCTACCAATAGTGAGTGCGAACTGCTGGCCCTCTAAATATAGTGAACGCCGCCTAATGGCCCCGAAAAAAAATTTGTTACTTTCAGACTTCCTCCTTCATAAAATAAACAGGATGTGTCTGATAATGTCTCACACACCACATGGCCAGATAAGGTAGTAAAATGATAAAATTACACTTTCTGTTAAATTTTTTGTTCACCTTTGAAAGCAATGCAAATGTGCAAAAGAAAAAGCAAAAACACTGCATGTATACATTGCCCAAAGTGTGGAGGAGCATTTTTTCTCTTATTTATTTTTGGCCTTATACAGTATATGTATAATTTATTATCCTGGAAAGAAAGTTTCTTAACATTTTTTCCAGTCAATCCATTTAACTGCGGTTTTGTACTTTTTTTGTCAGTTGGTAAAAGTGGCATAATACTGTGACAACATTGTTCCCAGCAGTTACTTCCAGGGGTCTTACCCATACTGTCCCTATGACAGTCCATCATTTCCATCATTTTCAGCAATTTTCAGACCTCCGATGGGGTGCGCCGGAAAGATGCTCAAGTTTCCCATTCACGTCCATTATACTCGTTACTCAGGTCGAGCACCCCAGCATTACGATTTGCTTGACTCAAGTAATGAGTACCCGAGCATTTTTAGTGCTCGGTCATCACTAATATATGAATGTGCCCCTGCTGTATACTGTGTAATGGCTGAACATACAGGAACATGCTCTGAACATACCACATCTCCTGTGCAGGTAAGTAAGCAAAATAATATACAGTTATTACAGCATGGGATCACAGCTAATTTTTTTGTGAGGTAAAACATTTCCCTGCCTGTTTAAAAACTTGTTTTACCTCACAGAAAGAATTAGCTGCGATCCCATACTGCAATGTCTGTATACTCTCTTTTGTGTCCTCCCCTGCCCAGGAGCTGTGGTAGGATAAGACCATGTTCCTGCATGGTCAGATACCGTCATTACTGTACACAGTACACAACAGGGGCACATTCATACCTACAGGTATGGATAAAGACAGCAAATCATGAGAAGTATATGACCAACAAGACCAACAAGACCAACACATTTGCCAACACATTTCCACTGCTAGGGCATATCAAGGGAAATTCTTGCACATTCAAAGTATATTCCTAGACCAGATTTAAACAGCTTTTTTGTGCAGCTGACAGTCTAATGTGTATGGGTGCCCCAGATTGGCAATCCTTTTGTTCTCTAAGTGACAAGCCAATGTCAAACGAGTCTGGCAGCAGTTCTCTTGTACAGAAAACTGGCGTACGGAGCCAAGCAAGCACTCTTGTATAAGGGAGAATAGATCGAATTCTCACACATGCTCATCAATGAAGCATTAAAACTGGAGATGAGCGACTTTGGCTCCGGGAGGGTCGAGTCGGGTTTCGGACCACCCGACTTTCCCAAAAGTCGAGTCGAACGAAGTCGGCCGACTAACTAAAAAGGTCGAGTCGGAGTCGAAAATCAGACCCCAATACAAGTCAATGGGGAATAAAAGTCAGCAGTGAGTGGAGGACAGTAAATACACCTACAGTGCCCATTTCAATGCCAACAACATCAATTCTTATTACTTAAGCTTGTCAACCTTAATTCACTGTATAATAATAGTTACACATTGAAAACTGGGGGTTATTTGGCTAAAGTTGTGGGTGGGGAGGGCTGGCTCCAGGTTTTCATGGGCCCTGGGCGAAAGAGTCTCAGTAGGTCCCTTTAACACATACCACAATTCATGATGCTCCGATACGGCAGAGAATTACATTACATGAGTGATATCTATTGGAAATTCTACAATAGCTCAAAAACCGGACAGTATAGTCCTCCATACAGAATTATGGACACCACATAGTGCGCCATACAGAATAGGCACAATATGTGCTCCATATGATGCTCCATATATAAATGGCCCTATATGATGCCCCATAAATAATGAACCCCATATGATGCTCTAGTATATGATGGGTCCCATATATGATGCTCCAGTGTGTGATGAGCCCCATATAATGCTCCAAATATAATGGTCCCCATATATAATGCTCCATATATAATATGCTCCATGTGATGCTCCATAATATAATGGGCCCCATATGATGCTCCAGTATATGATGTGCCCCATGGATGATGCTCCAGTGTATGATGGGCCTATATAATGCTCCATATATAATGGGCCCCATATGATGCTCCAGTATATGATGGGCCCCATGGATGATGCTCCAGTGTATGATGGGCCTATATAATGCTCCATATATAATGCGCCCCATATGATGCTTCAGTATATGATGAGCCACATGGATGATGCTCCAGTGTATGATGGGCCTATATAATGCTCCATGTATAATGGGCCCCATATGATGCTCCAGTGTATGATGGGCCTCATATATAATGCTCCAGTGTATAATGGGCCCTATCTACGATGCTCAAGTGTATGATGGGCCCCATATATAATTCTCCAGTGTATAATGCTCCCCATATATTGCTCCAAACAATAAAAAAATGAAATACCTCTCCTTGCTGGGCACTGCTCTACTCTGGACTCCTCAGCGTCGCCATCTTCCAGCTCTCTGCACTGTGACTGTTCAGGCAGAGGGCGCACAGAATTGACATCATCGCGCTCTCTGACCTGAATGTCACTGTCAGGAAACACGGAAGATGTCACAGCGGTGGAGCAGGGAGAGGTAAGTATTGCAAGTGCTGGGACCCTGAACAAGCAGGGGGGGCACATTCGTGGGTGCCGGGAACTGGCACAGGGCCCCTCATAGTACGCCGGTGTCTCTGACGGCGAGTAGGCCCCCCAACCTGCTTAGGGCCCTGGCAGTAGCCCGGGTGCGCCAGGTGCTGACGCAAGCCCTGGGGGGGGGTACTGCCCAGTTAGGGAGGTGGAAAAACTGGCATATGTTGAGGTGTAGGCTGGACGTTCAGCAGCTGCAAATGGAGGAATTGGAGAAGTCAGAGGAAGAGGAGGACAAAGCGAGCCATTTTGCTGGCAACCTATGTATCATCAGGGAAAGGTGGTACAAAATCCTTTGAAACCCAGGCATGGTTCATTTTAATGAATGTGATATCACCTACATTTTGGGTCCACAGCCGTTTTTTTCTTTCTGTCAGGATTGATCCAGCAGCACTGAAGACTTTTTCTGATAGCACACTACCAGCAGAGCAAGCGAGCTCCTGTAAAGCATATTGGGCCAACTCAGGCCAGGTGTCCAGTTTACAGGCCCAGTAGTCAAAGGGGAATGAACTGTGAGGGAGAACATCGATGGGGGGAGAGGTAATTTTGAACCTTAGTTGACAACTGTTGTCTCTTGTCTGTTGCAATCGATTCAGTATTACCAGTCGTTTGAGCGTTACTCGAGAAATCAGTCCACAACATGGTCATGAAACCCCTGTCTCCAACGCCACTTTGGCTATGTGCACCACGAACACCTCTTCCATTTGGCCCAGTACAGCTCGAGGCAGAACCTGCACCGCTGCTGTGTGCTGGGAATGCATCTAACAAACGGTTTACAAGAGTTGCTTGTTTGTTCGCCAATATTAGCTCTAGGTTCTCCTGTGGCATGATGTTCTGTAATTTGCCTTTATAGCGTGGATCGAGGATGCTGGCCAACCAGTAATCGTCATCCTTCATAAATTTGGCAATGCTGGGGTCCCTTTTTAGGATCCGCAGGACATAATCACACATGTGGGCCAATGTTCCAGGTGTCAATGATGCACTGCCAGTGCTGGGTGGAGGAACACTTTCTGCCAAATCCACATCCCTCCAGTCATGCACAAACCCTGTACCTGACCTTGGCAAGCCAACATTTTCTCTTCCCCCTGAGAAGCATCCTCCTCCCCAAAATAATTATGCCTCTCATCCTCCTCCTCCTCTTCCTCTTCTTACTCCACCTCGTCCAGGACAGTTCCCTGAGCAGACAATGCCTGACTGTCATGAAGGCTTCCCTCTCCTCCTCCTCCTCCTCCGCTGCAGACGCCTGATCCTTAATGTGCGTCAAAGTTTGCATGAGCAGACTCATAAGTGAGATGCTCATGCTTATGATGGCGTCGTCTGCACTTACCAGCCGTGTGCATTCCTCAAAACACTGAAGGACTTTACAGAAGTCTTTCAGCTTTGACCACTGCACACCTGACAACTCGATGTCTGCCCTCAAACTGCCTGCCCGTGTATCCTCCACAAATGAATTACAGCCTGCCTCTGTTCGCACAGCCTCTCAACCATGTGCATGGTGGAGTTCCATATTGTTGCAGCGTCTATGATTAGGCGGTGCTTGGGGAGGTGGAGCGATCGCTGCAGCCTCTGCATACGACTGGAGTCTACGGGCGAGCAACGGATGTGCGAGCACAGTCTTCGCACCTTATGGAGCAGGGCTGGTAACTCCAGATAATTATTTATGAAGCACTGCACCACCAGGTTCAAGGTGTGAGCCAGGCAAGGTATGTGTCTGAGTTTTGCCAGGGCTATGGTCGCCACAAAATTACATCCGTTATCACTGACTACCTTACCTGGCTCAAGATGTAAACTGCCCAGCCATGACTAAGTTTCTCGCTGCAAGTAGGTCAGTACCTCCGCGGTGTGCCTCTTGTCGCCCAAAGACATCATCTTTAAAACAGCCTGCTGACGCTTACCACTAGCTGTTCGATAGTGGGACACCTCGTGTGCAACACTGGCAGCTGCGGATGGAGTGCTCATGCGAATGCGCTCTGTCGACGAGTTTTGCTTCTGGAGGAGGAGGGTCGAATGCGTACAGCCAACTGTTGCCTATACCGTGGGCTAGGCAGCACTGTCCCACTGCCGCTGTCCCCTGTGGACCCTGCATCTACCACATTAACCCAGTGCGCAGTGATGGACACGTAACGGCCCTGGCCATGCCTACTGTACCATGCATCTGTTGTGAGGTGGACCTTTCCACTCACTGATTATTTGAGTGCATGGACAATGCGGTCTTTCACATGCAGGTGGAGGGCTGTTATGTTACGGTAGCTGAGGAGTGCAGGTAAAAAAGGAAATACACCAGAGCAGTTGGAATCTATGAGATTGCAGTACCCTGACTAACCACCGCAACTAGAGGCAGCCGTGGAGCGTTCCTACGTTGGTCCTAGACGCCTCGTCACAGCCTGAGAAACTAACTACACCTAAAGATAGAAATAGGAAAGCTATCTGCCCCGGAGCAGAACCCCAAAGATAATAGAAAGCCCCCAAACATGTAATGGCGGTTAGACAAGAGGAAATACTGACACAGAAAGAAAATAGTATGAGCAAACGCTGGGGCCCAAACTATCTAAATAGAAAAGGACAGGAAGGGTACTTACTGCAATCTCAGAAAACTCTGAAAAAACACCAACTCTACTAATTTCAAAATCACCTGAGATCACACGACCTCTACCACCTAAATTAGTTCTCTGGTGTAAAAAAATCAAAACAGCAGCCACTGAAAAAAAACTGGAAAAAGCAAAAGTACAAAACACAGTGGCTGGACCAAACTGAGAGGGCAAAAGCCCCGGAGGGGACCCTGAAGGCCCCCACAGAAGTGCAGGACAAAATGCAAAAATATAGCAAAAACACAAAATAAGAAATTGTCTTATCTGATAGCAGGAGATGCAGACACGACACAGCAGGCTACAAGGGAAACTGGAAAGAAGGATTCAGACCAGAACAATTGATCACCGGCAACCCTGATGGGAAAATGACTCCCTTATATAAGACCAATCAGTAACACCTGATTCCCAGTCCTCACAATCCTCACTAGTACCGCTTGTAACCACCAGAGGGAGCCTCTGCTCAGAACTCATCTCAAACCCATTCACAACAGTACCCCCCCCTTGAGGAGGGGTCACCGAACCCTCATTTGAGCAACCAGGTCGGTCAGCATGAGTTCTATGATACGCACGGATAAGTCTCCTAGCATGGATGTCCGAAGCAAACACCCAAGAATTGTCTTCCTGACCATAACCTCTCCATTTAACCAAATACTGAAGTCTTCGTCTAGAAAAACGAGAATCCAATATTTTCTCAACCACATACTCCAGATTGCCCTCAACCAAAACAGGGTCAGGAGGCACAGCAGCAGGAACCACTGGCTCAACAAACCTCTTCAACAAGGACTTGTGGAACACGTTATGGATCTTAAATGTCCCTGGAAGAAGCAAACGAAAAGAAACAGGATTAATAATCTCCATGATCTTATAAGGTCCAATGAACCTAGGCTTAAATTTAGGAGATGCTACTCTCATAGGAATATTCTTTGAGGACAACCAGACCAAGTCCCCCACTTTAAACCGAGGACCATCAGTCCTATGCCGGTTAGCAAACCGCTGGGCCTTCTCCTGAGAGAGGGACAACCTCTCCACTACCTGGTCCCAAATCTGCTGCATACGCTCAACAACAGAGTCAACACCTGGACAGACAGAAGCCTCCGTCTGGAAGAAAATCGAGGGTGAAACCCAGAATTACAGAAAAACGGAGACATCAAAGTGGCAGAGCTAGCCCTATTATTAAGAGCAAACTCAGCCAAAGGCAAAAAAGAGACCCAGTCATCCTGATCAGCAGACACAAAGCATCTTAGATAAGTCTCCAATGTCTGGTTTGTTCTCTCAGTTTAACCATTGGTCTGAGGATGAAATGCCGAGGATAAAGACAATTGAACACCCAGTTTAGAACAAAAAGTCCTCCAAAATCTGGAAACAAACTGGACTCCTCTGTCAGACACAATGTTCTCAGGAATGCCGTGTAAACGAACCACGTGCTGAAGGAACAACGGCACCAATTCAGAGGAGGAAGGCAACTTAGGTAATGGCACAAGATGTATCATTTTGGAAAACCTATCACAAATTACCCAGATGGTGGTCATTCTCTGAGAAACAGGAAGATCGGAAATGAAATCCATAGAGATATGGGTCCATGGTCTCTTGGGCACAGGCAATGGCATCAACAAACCACTAGAGCGAGAGCAAGGCTTGGAGCGAGAGCAAGTCCCGCAGGACTGCACAAATTCCCTGACATCGCGAGACAAGGTAGACCACCAAAAGGACCGACTAACCAAGTCTCTGGTACCAAAAATTCCGGGATGCCCAGCCAATGCGGAACAATGAATCTCAGACATCACACTCTTTTTCCATTGGTCCGGGACAAACAATTTTCCAACAGGGCAGCGCTCGGGCCTATCCTCCTGACACCCCTCCAGAGCAAGTCTCAAATTGGGCGAGATGGCGGAAAGAACTACACCCTCCTTCAAAATAACAGAGGGATCAGATAGCTCAGGAGAGTCCGCAAGGAAACTCCTCGAGAGGGCATCCGCCTTAACATTCTTAGTGCCAGGAAGAAAGGAAACCACAAAATTAAAACGTGTGAAAAACAAGGCCCACCTGGCCTGTCTAGGATTGAGTCGCTTGGCAGATTCCAGATAGACCAGATTCTTATGGTCCGTAAGGACCACCACCTGATGTTTGGCTCCCTCCAGCCAATGTCTCCACTCTTCAAAAGCCCACTTCATGGCCAATAACTCCCGATTACCCACGTCATAATTACGTTCAGTAGGAGAAAATTTTCGAGAGAAAAAGGCACAAGGGTTACTTTTAGAGGTCTCTGGATCTTTTTGGGACAAAACGGCACCTGCCCCAATTTCAGAGGCATCAACCTCCACCTGAAATGGCAGAGAAACATCAGGCTGCCGTAGAACAGGAGCAGAAGTGAATCTCTGCTTAAGTTCCTGAAACGCAGAGACTGCCTCAGGAGGCCAATTCACCACATCAGAACCCTTTCTGGTCAAATCAGTTAATGGTTTAACAATAACCGAGAAATTACCAATAAATTTACGATAAAAATTGGCAAAACCCAAAAATCTCTGAAGAGCCTTTAATGAAGTAGGTTGGACCCAATCACAGATGGCCTGAACCTTGACCGGGTCCATTTCAATAACAGATGGGGACAAAATGAATCCCAGAAATGAGATCTTCTGTACGCCAAAAAGACACTTTGATCCCTTCACATACAGAGCATTCTCTCTCAAAATCTGGAATACAGTTCGAACATGTTTCACATGAGAGTCCCAGTCATTAGAAAAAATCAAGATATCATCCAAATAAACAATCAGAAACTTGTCCACAAAATCCCTGAAAATGTCATTCATGAAGGACTGGAAGACGGAAGGAGCATTAGTGAGCCCAAAGGGCATCACAAGGTATCAAAATGCCCTTCAGGGGTGTTAAATGCCGTCTTCCATTCATCCCCGTGCTTAATGCGAATAAGGTTATACGCCCCCCTGAGGTCAAGCTTGGTAAACCAAGTAGCGTTTTTCACCCTGGAAAACAGGTCAGAAATCAAGGGTAACGGGTATTGATATTTCACAGTAATATTGTTCAAAAGACGATAATCAATACACGGCCTTAATGAACCATCTTTTTTGGCCACAAAGAAAAAACCGGCACCTAAGGGTGAAGAGGATGGTCTGATATGACCCTTCTCCAATGATTCCTTGATATAAGACCGCATAGCTCATGTTCAGGTACAGACAAGTTAAAAAGGCGACCTTTAGGGAATTTACTACCTGGCACTAATTCAATAGCGCAGTCATAGCTCCTATGGGGAGGCAAGGATGCAGATTTACTTTCGCTAAACACATCAGAAAAATCAAACAAAAAGTCAGGAACATCCTCAGCCTGGGGGGAGGCAGAAAAAACAGGAGTGTTGGTATTAACACATTGGCAGCCCCAACTGGTTACAGACACAGATTTCCAATCCAAAACAGGATTATGAGACTGTAACCAAGGGAAACCCAGCACTATAATGTCATGCAGATTATATAGAACCAAAAATTTGCAGCACTCCTGGTGATCAGGTTCAACCCTCATTATCACCTGAGTAGAAAACTGGGGTTTATTTTCAGCCAAAGGGGTAGAATCGATCCCCAGTAAAGGAATTGACTTCTGTAGGGGTATCAAGGGAAACCCACAATGTTTAGCAAAATCATAATCCATCAGGTTAATAGCTGCTCCAGAATCAACGAAAGCCTGAGCAGAAAATGAGGACAGAGAGCATATCAGAGTGACAGTTAATAAAAACTTAGTCTGAACACTACCCAAGACAACTGAGCGTGCAAAACGTCTTCCCCGCTTAGGGCAGACTGAAATAGCATGAGAGGCATCACCACAGTAGAAACATAACCCATTGCGCTTTCGAAACTCATGACGCTGTGCCCCAGAAACCACTCCATCACACTGCATGGGTTCAGAAGCTGTCTCACAAGGCAACACCACTCCACGCATACTTCTCCGCTCACGCAAACGTCTGTCAATTTGAATCGCTAATGACATAGAATCATTGAGACCAGAGGGGACAGGGAATCCCACCATAACATCCTTTACATTATCAGACAGACCCTTCCGGAAAAGGGCCGCCAAAGCGTCGTCATTCCATTTGGTCAGGACTGCCCACCTACGGAATCTCTGACAGTATAACTCAGCGTCATCAAGCCCCTGATTTAATGCCAACAAGGCTTTTTCAGCTTGATCAGTGACATTAGGCTCATCGTACAATAACTCCAAAGCCTGAAAAAATGCATCAACATCACTCAAAACAGGATCCCCAGGTATCAGGGAAAAAGCCCAACCTGAGGATCGCCGCGCAGGAGAGAGATGATAATTTGAACCTGCTGCGCTGCGTTTCCTGAGGACTTAGATTTTAAGGCAAGAAACAATTTACAATTATTTTTGAAATTCTGAAACTTAGCTCGATCCCCTAAAAACAAATCTGGCATGGGGATCCTAGGTTCCACAACAGGCAACCTAGCAAGATATGCAGCAATACTCTGAACCTCAGTGGCAAGCTGATCCACACGGCCAGACAACTGTGCAAACTCCATTGGGAGAAAAGATCCTCCCCAGCACCCAGAGATACAGAGGAAAAAAAAAAAAAAAATGCAACAAACAGAAAAATATCTCTGACAACTTTTTCTTCCCTTCTGTGAGTACCATACAATTTTTATGGCCGGTGATACTGTTATGTTACGGTAGCTGAGGAGTGCAGGTAAAAAAGGAAATACACCAGAGCAGTTGGAATCTATGAGATTGCAGTACCCTGACTAACCACCGCAACTAGAGGCAGCCGTGGAGCGTTCCTACGTTGGTCCTAGACGCCTCGTCACAGCCTGAGAAACTAACTACACCTAAAGATAGAAATAGGAAAGCTATCTGCCCCGGAGCAGAACCCCAAAGATAATAGAAAGCCCCCAAACATGTAATGGCGGTTAGACAAGAGGAAATACTGACACAGAAAGAAAATAGTATGAGCAAACGCTGGGGCCCAAACTATCTAAATAGAAAAGGACAGGAAGGGTACTTACTGCAATCTCAGAAAACCCTGAAAAAACACCAACTCTACTAATTTCAAAATCACCTGAGATCACACGACCTCTACCACCTAAATTAGTTCTCTGGTGTAAAAAAATCAAAACAGCAGCCACTGAAAAAAAACTGGAAAAAGCAAAAGTACAAAACACAGTGGCTGGACCAAACTGAGAGGGCAAAAGCCCCGGAGGGGACCCTGAAGGCCCCCACAGAAGTGCAGGACAAAATGCAAAAATATAGCAAAAACACAAAATAAGAAATTGTCTTATCTGATAGCAGGAGATGCAGACACGACACAGCAGGCTACAAGGGAAACTGGAAAGAAGGATTCAGACCAGAACAATTGATCACCGGCAACCCTGATGGGAAAATGACTCCCTTATATAAGACCAATCAGTAACACCTGATTCCCAGTCCTCACAATCCTCACTAGTACCGCTTGTAACCACCAGAGGGAGCCTCTGCTCAGAACTCATCTCAAACCCATTCACAACAGAGGGCAGGGATGGATTTTCTAGGAAAGAAATGCCAACTGGGTAGGTCAAAGTGTGGGACAGCGTAGGCCATGAGCTCTTGAAACACTGCGCTTTCAACCAAACGGAAGGGCATCATCTCTAATGAGATCAGTTTGGCAATGTAGGCATTCAAAGCCAGTGAGGTTTTGTAGTCCGTCCACGCTTGCAAGTGCATGGTGTTTAAATGTCTAAGCATGCAACTGGTATTCAATTTTCTGAGATTTTTCCCTCGGCTAAAGGTCCTTCCGCACTTCTTACAGATAACCTTTGCCTCATCATTAGGATTTTGGTCAAAAAGTGCCACACTGCACTCTTCCTACTATGGGATAATTTCAGGGCTTGCACGCTGTGCTAATTTGACCGTCTGGCCAAGCTGTCCTGCAACTCTCTTTGTTTTTTTAACACGTTTTTGGTCTGCTACGGGCCTGCCAGATAACCGCAGCTGCGATGTCGATGCCTGCTGCGGATCCTCCTCCTCTTCTGAGCTATTGCCATTGGCACCCTCTTCCCCCAATGGATGCCAATCCGGGTCAACAACTGGGTCATCCATCACCTCCTCTTCAATTTCATCTGCACCTTCCTCTGTGTCACCGTGTAAGATGTTAGAGTATGCGGAAAGGGGCACCTGAGTTTCATAAGGGTCAGATTCTGGCTCAATAGACTGCGAGGGCAATGCAGTGCTCTGGGTGAATGTACCAGCAGAACCAGATAGCAGTAGCTGTGCATCAGTGCACTCCATGTCATATTCATAGAGGACTGGAGAATTCAGGATTTCACTTGATAACCCAGGCATGGTATGTGAAAAGAGCTCCAGGGAGTAATCTGAAGTGTGGCCTGCCGCATCCTTCACTTGTGGTAGGGGTGAAGGACACAAGGAAAAGTGTTGTTCCTGACCATGAGCCTGCACTGACGACTCAGTGCTTGCATTTTTTGAAACTTCAGAAGAGGAGACGATAAAGCTGGAGGCTGTTTCAGCAATGTAAGCCAAAACCTGTTCCTGATGCTCCGGCTTTAAAAGCGGTTTACCTACTCAAAGAAAAGGGAGCTTTCCAGGCCTTCTGGAGCCAGATGATGATGCAGGCTCAACACCTCCTGCCTTAGGTGCTATTGTGCTTTTGGCACTACCAGCAGATGAACCACCACCACCACCATCAATCCCAGCTGACCCCCCCGCCCACGTCCGCGGCCTCTTCCATTATACTTCCTCATGTTTGTGAAAATGTACCAAAAATACAAGCAGATATATGGTACTGTATGAGGAGTGTACAGCTGTATACAGTGTAGGGAAAAATTTAAATCTCTGTATATATTTCCTGAGTCACACACAGACGCTCTCTCAGTATGGATTTCACCGTACTACAAAGAGCAGATATACGGTACTGTCTCAGAAGTGTACAGCTGTTTACGGTGTAGGGGAAAATTGCAATCCCTGTATATATTTCCGGAGTCACACACAGACGCTCACTCAGTATGGATTTGACCGTAATACAAAAAGCAGAAAAACGGTACTGTATCTGAAGCGTACAGCTGTATACAGTTTAGGGGAAAATTTCCTTCTCCGTATGTATTTCCGGAGTCACACACAGATAGTCAGCATGTATTTGTCCGTGATACCAGCCGGTACACGGTAGTGTGTGAGTAGCATACAGCTCTATGAGGTGTGGGAAAAAATGAACGGTCGGTAACTGTGCAGAAAAGAAGAATAAAAGTATTAGTGCTGTGTAAAAAGCAGTCTGCACAGCAGTGTACACACACCAATACAGCTATCAGGCAGCCTAATAACCAGCGCTGCTGCACACAAGAAAATCCTCCCCTGTCACTGCACACTAACTGTACAGCACAATTGCTATCAGCACAAGCACAGAAGAACTTCTCTTTCCAGCCCTAACTCTCTCCCTACTGATAAACAGCGTCAGCATCATTTCCCTACTGTTAATATCGGCAGAAGTAAAATGGAGGTCGGCGCTCAGGGCTTTTATAGACACTATGTTGCCCCCCAAAGCAAGTCAATCACTGCAATGCCCTTCTGTAAGATGGTGGTGGACACTGCTCATGTCATCTCGTTGCCCACAGTGTACATACTTGCTCATTGGCTGAAAAAAGGCCCCTGAAAGCATTCTGGGAAATTCGACTTTGGCACTCGTTTTGCCGACCGCATGGCTGACTGCATGCTATGGTCGTGTTTTGGCCAATGAAATCCGACTTTGGCGAAAGTCGGCGACTTTTGAATCTGACCGACCTGTTTCACTCAAATCTTATTAAAACATTACTAACTTTAAAAAGGAGACCCTGAAAAACAACCCCTATCTATATTATCTATTTACCCCTTACCTGTCAGACTCGGCTAAATTAATTACTGACTACGCAACTGCTGCATAAGCTTAAAGCTAACTAATAAGCCTGGAGCTTCGGTAAGGATGCTTTAAGAAATCAATAAACTCTTAATAATGGCGTAAAAAAAACATGTTAAAAGTTAATCTCTGAGTTAGTTCAAACATTTTTTAACCAGTACATCTTGTGATATAGTTTTTAATTTTCTGCTTTTTCCTTCTAGCTTCTTCCTCAGGTGAGGTGTTATTTAAGTGTAAAGTAGTTAAATTCCATCCTTACTATGCCCAAGGTCATTTTCATGAAAATTCTTTATTCCGTGCCAAAGGGATAGAATTGCTTTTAAGTTTTAATCCTTCACAAGCCCGTTATTTGATCCCAAACTCCACTGAAGGCTAGTGTTGCACATTTGTTAAACTTTGTAGGCTTATTATAATGGTAAATGGTATACGGATCAACAAGCAAACACATCTCTTTATACATTTTTCAAGTTAAAAATAATCTTTTTAAAAAGAAAAGGAAAAGCAGCACTAGCTTTGTAAAAAAAATGTCTGGGTACCAAGCCTACCAGGTCATTACCAAACTATCTAAATATAGAAAACAAATGGAGGTAACACTCCAAAGGCTAAAATGCAAAATTATTGGCTTTATTGTCCCAATGGACAATAAAGTTCATTAATTTTTCATTATATACTTTGGAGTGCTGTCTCCATTTGTTTATATATCTATCTACAAAAAAACTGACCAACACCTCTGAACAGAATAAAGCAAGTGTGAACAGGTGCAAGCTGCTATGACTGCATAATATACAAACAAAAGAATACAGCAGCACTCTATAAGAGCTAAGATATTTGCAATCATTTAATTTATGAAAATGCCTTCATCTTGCAGGAACTGCTGACACACTCCAGCCACATGCGGTCTGGCATTGTCCTGCATTAGGAGGAACCCAGGGCCAACAAGGGATCTCATCTTGGTACCTAATGGCAGTCAGGCTACCTCTGACGAGCACATGGAGGGCTGTGTGGCCCTCCAAAGAAATGCCACCACACACCATTACTGTCCCACTGCCAAACTGGTCATGCTGAAGGTTGTTGCAGGCAGCAGATCACTCTCCATGGTTACCAGACTGTGTTACGTCTGTCACATGTGCTCATTGTGAACCTGCTTTCATTTGTGAAGAGCACAAAGCGCCAGTGGCGAATTTGCCAATCCTGGTGTTCTGTGGCAAATGCCAAGCGTCCTGCACGGTGTTGGGCTGTGAGCACAACCCCTATCTGTGGACGTCGGGCACTCAGAGCATCCTCATGGAGTCGGTTTCTAACCGTTTGTGCAGACACATGCACATTTGTGGCCTGCTGGAGGTCACTTTGCAGGCCTCTGGCAGTGCTCCTCCTGTTCCTCCTTGCACAAAGGCAGAGGTAGCTGTCCTGCTGCTGGGTTGTTGCCTCCTGGTACTGGCCCGTCTCCTGGTAGCACCTCCAGCCTCTGGACACTACGCTGACATACATAGCAAGCCTTCTTGCCACAGCTCGCATTCATGTGCCATCCTGGATGAGCTGCACTACCTGAGCCACTTGTGTGGGTTGTAGAGTCCGTCTCGTGCTACCACAAGTGTGAAAGCACAACCAACATTCAAAAGTGACCTAAACATCAGCCAGAAAGCATTGGTACTGAGATGTGGTCTGTGGTCCCCACCTGCAGAACCACTCCTTTATTGAGTGTGTCTAGATAATTACCAATAATTTCCATCTGTTGTCTATTCCATTTGCACAATGCCATGTGAAATTGATTGTCAATCAGTGTTGCTTCCTAAGTGGACAGTTTGATTTCACAGATGATTTACTTGGAGTTATATTCTGTTGTTTACCGTAAGTGTTCCTTTTATTTTTTTGAGCAGTGTCTATATATATATACAGTACATATATATATACAGTACAGACCAAAAGTTTGGGCACACCTTCTCATTCAACGATTTTTCTGTATTTTCATGACTGTGAAAATTGTAGAATCACACTGAAGGCATCAAAACTATGAATTAACACATGTGGAATTATACATTACACTTTACAAAAAAGTGTGAAACAACTGAAAATATGTCTTATATTCTAGGTTCTTCAATGTAGCCACCTTTTGCTTTGATTACTGCTTTGCACGCAGAAAAGGTGAACGGATGCCTGGTTCCCACCGTGAAGCATGGAGGAGGTGGTGTGATGATGTGGGGGTGCTTTGCTGGTGACACTGTTGGGGATTTATTCAAAATTGAAGGCATACTGAACCAGCATGGCTACCACAGCATCTTGCAGCAGCATGCTATTCCATCCGGTTTGCATTTAGTTGGACCATCATTTATTTTTCAACAGGACAATGACCCAAAACACACCTCCAGACTGTGTAAGGGCTATTTGACCAAGAAGGAGAGTGTTGGGGTGCTATGCCAGATGACCTGGCCTCCACAGTCATCAGACCTGAACCAATCGAGATGGTTTGGGGTGAGCTGGACCACTCACCTCTTCAATTTTGAATAATCCCCAACAGTGTCACCAGCAAAGCACCCCACACCATCACACCACCTCCTCCATGCTTCACGGTGGGAAGTAGGCATGTAGAGTCCATCCGTTCATCTTTTCTGCATGCAAAGCAGTAATCAAAGCAAAAGGTGGCTACTTTGAAGAACCTAGAATATAAGACATATTTTCAGTTGTTTCACACTTTTTTGTAAAGTGTAATGTATAATTCCACATGTGTTAATTCATAGTTTTGATACCTTCAGTGTGATTCTACAATTTTTATAGTCATGAAAATACAGAAGAATCTTTGAATGAGAAGGTGTGTCCAAACTTTTGGTCTGTACTGTATATATATATATATTTCATAGAGATATAGATAGCAGAATAGCCGATAATTCAATTGTCGGCATCTGTAAAATCATTACAGAACACGACAGGATATGAGACATGGTTTACATACAGTTTACATACAGATGGATTGCGGCATTTGATTTGACTGTACGGCAGACAGGTATGGGTATGTAGTTGCTTTTTTAGTGCCACCATACAGCATCATCAGCTAAAAAATAAAGAAGTTATAGCTCTCAGAATCAAGTGATGCAAAAATAATTATTTTTTATATAAAGTAGTTTTTATTGTATAAAAGCGCCAAAACATAAAAAAGTAATATAAATGAGGTATTGCTGTAATCATACTAACCCAAAGAATAAAACCACTTTATCAATTTTACCACATGTGGAACGGTATAAACGCACCCCCAAAAAAAATTCATGAATTGCTGGTTTTTGTTAATTCTGCCAATAATCGTAATAAAAAGTGATCAGAAAATGTCATGTGCCCGAAAATGGTACCAAGAAAAACATCAACTCGTTCCACAAAAAACAAGACCTCACGTGACTCTGTGGGCAAAAATATGGAAAAATTATAGCTCTCAAAATGTGATGATGCAAAAACAATTTTTTGCAATAAAAAGCGTCTTTTAGCGTGTGACAGCTGCCAAAATAAAAACCCGCTATAAAAACCCACTATGAATAGTAAATCAAACCCCCCTTTATCACCACCTTAGTTAGGGAAAAATAATAAAATAAAACATTTATTTATTTCCATTTTCCCATTAGTGTTAGGGTTATTAGAACACACAAAAAAAATTCCAGCTCAAGGCCAAGTGGCTAAAATAAAACAATTTTATTGGACAACTACAAAAAGAATGAAAAATTCATATAAAAATTCTTAATAGAGCAAATACCTAAACACACCAGAGGAGAACATCTATACGTTTCAACTTAATAAAGTCTTATTCATGAGATCATAAAAGACATTACAGAATAACAATAATCATATAAACAACAGATACCAAGAGGAATAAGGGCCCTGCTCACAAGCTTACAATCTATGAGGAAATAGGGGAGACACGAAAGGTGGATGGTAACAATTGCTTTCATTGTTCTGACCAGCCATAATGTAAGAAATCGGGTGTTCATGTAATGCTGCATGAACAGCTTATCAACCAGTATGCATAAAAGTACAGACACAGAGGTCTATTAAATGCATAAAGTGTGTGAGAACGACATACAAGGACCCTAGTTATGAAGAAAATTTTGAATGGGCAACTCAGTGATGGTTAGATAAATGAGTTGAGGCGGTAGGCGGTTCATATGTTGGCAAGGAGCAGAGGAGTGTCTGAATTCCAGCTTCTCAATGCCAGTCAGAGTAACACTCAGCCCTCCACACATAACAACTGCCGACTGAATGTGGATCGATGACATTTGTGCGGTTCTTCAAAACTTTGAGTACTGCACCAAGATGGTGAGCGCTGATGACGCTATTGTCAGCGTAACCATCCCGCCTGCCCTGTCTATTATTATTGTCATACATTTTTATAGTGCCATTTATTCCATAGTGCTTTACATGTGAAAGGGGCAAATATACACAAGTACAATAAGCATGAGCAAAACAAGCACACACACACAAGTACAGAAGGAGAGAGGACCCTGCCCGCGAGGGCTCACAGTCTACAGGGGATGGGTAAGGATACATTAGGAAAGGGTGGAGTTGGTCGTGCGGCGGTTCGGCAGACTGAGGATCATTGCAGGTTATAGGCTTGTCGGAAGAGGTGGGTCTTCAGGTTCCTTTTGAAGGTTTCCGTGGTAGGCAAAAGCCTGATGTGTTGGGGTAGAGAGTTCCAGAGTATAGGGGAAGCAGAGGAGAAGTCTTGTATGCAGTTGTGGGAAGAAGAGATTACAGGGGAATAGAGAAGGAGATCCTGAGAGGATCGAAGGTTGCATGTTGGTAAGTACCAGGACGCCATGTCACCGATGTATGTATTAAAATGTTCACTGCAGAATTTCAAAGAGGAAGATTTGAATGCTGAGCAGATGGCTATGGAGATAGATTTTACAGTGTCTGATACCACAAAGCCCAGCCTCACACAATATTCTCAAGCCACAATGGGTGATGACAAGGAGCAGGAGGAGGAGGATGAGGCGGTACAGGAGTTTTTAGCTCTGCGCTACAGTGGGGACTCCCTATCCCAACTTCATACCTGTCCAACATGTATGGCCTGAAGAGGAGAAGGAGGTGAAGGAGGAGGCTATGCATTGTGAGGAGGAGAGGATGTTTACTGTTCTTCCTGGTGAGGACACTGACCGTTTGACTTTGTAGTCTTCCACACATGGCAGAGTTCATGTCAAGATGCCTTTACCAAGACCCTTGCTTGAAACACATTTTGTCCAACATGAAATACTGGCTGTGCACCTTTCTTGACCCATGGTACAAGGAGAAATTTGCTTCTCTCATGTAGGAGGCAGAAGTGCCATTTTCAGTGCATGTATGCCAGAGGGCTGTTGTGGAAGACTTTCTAAAAAGATTACCCTCAGACAACGCTGCTGGCAGAAGTACCGCTCTTTTCACTCACAAGGCTTACAGTGAAGGGCCATGTACACCAGGTGCAGCTCAGAAGGGGGTTTGAAATTTCCACCAACTCCCACATTTTCATGAGACCATCACATCAGCAAAACTATCTGTGGGTGTAACTATGATGAGGAGGTAAAAGTTGACTAAGATGGTGAAGGACTACTTACAGTAAGTGACCATACCAGCATCCTTCCTTATTCTTCAGTACCCTTAAACTATTGGTTGTCCAAACTCCACATTTGACCCCCTCTCTCTTTCTACACATTGGAGGTGCTGCCATGTGCTGCTGCAAGTGTGTTATCTGAGCAGGAGGTTTTTTTGTTTGGATGGTGCAATCATAACGGTTAAGCGCACACAACTATCAACAGAAAATGAGGACAGGCTGATGTGACGCCCTGAGGGTTCAGTTGCCACAGAGGTATTGCACCTCATCCAGAGGTGTTGTGAGTGGGCTTGGGATGAGTTCTGAGCAGAGGCTCCCTCTGGTGGTTACAAGCGGTGCTGGTCTGTCCAGTGAAGATTGTGAAGATTGTGAGGATTGGGAATCAGGTGTTACTGACTGGTCTTATATAAGGGAGTCACCTTCCCATCAGGGTTGCCGGTGATCAATTGTTCTGGTCTGAATCCTTGATTCCTGTTTCCTTTGTAGCCTGCTGTGTCGTGTCTGCATCTCCTGCTAACAGATAAGACATTTTCTTCTTTTTGTTTTTGTGCTTGATTTTTGCATTTTGTCCTGCACTTCTGTGGGGGCCTTCAGGGTCCCCTCCGGGGGCTTTTGCCCTCTCAGTTTAGTTCAGCCACTGATGTTTGTACCTTTGCTTTTTCCAGTTTTTTCAGTGGCTGCTGTTTTGATTTTGTTACACCAGAGAACTAATTTAGGTGGTAGAGGTCGTGTGATCTCAGGTGTTTTTGAAATTAGTAGAGTTGGTGCTTTTCAGGGTTTTCTGGGATTGCAGTAAGTACCCTTCCTATCCTTTTCTATTTAGTTAGTTTGGGCCCCAATGTTTGCTCATACTATTTTCTGTCTGTGTCAGTATTTCTTCTTGTCTAACCGCCATTACATGTTTGGGGGCTTTCTATTATCTTTGGGGTTCTGCTCCGGGGCAGATAGCTTTCCTATTTCTATCTTTAGGTGTAGTTAGTTTCTCAGGCTGTGACGAGGCGTCTAGGACCAACGTAGGAACGCTCCACGGCTGCCTCTAGTTGTTGTGGTTAGTCAGGGTACTGCAATCTCATAGATTCCAACTGCTCTGGTGTATTGCCTTTTTTGCCTGCACCCTCAGCTACCGAAACATAACAGTATCACCGGCCTAAAATTTAAAATTGTATGGTACTCACAGAAGGGAAAAAATTTGTGAAAGAAAAAACGGTTGTCAGGGTTGTCAGAGATATTTTTCTGTTTGTTGCATTTTTTTTTTTTTTCCCTCTGTATCTCTGGGTGCTGGGGAGGATTTTTTCTCTCAATGGAGTTTGCACAGTTGTCTGGCCGTGTGGATCAGCTTGCCACTGAGGTTCAGAGTATTGCTGCATATCTTGCTAGGTTGCCTGTTGTGGAACCTAGGATTCCCATGCCAGATTTGTTTTTAGGGGATCGAGCTAACTTTCAGAATTTCAAAAATAATTGTAAATTGTTTTTTGTCTTAAAATCTAAGTCCTCAGGGAACGCAGCGCAGCAGGTTCAAATTGTCATCTCTCTCCTGCGCGGCGATCCTCAGGATTGGGCTTTTTCCCTGACACCTGGGGATCCTGTTTTGAGTGATGTTGATGCATTTTTTCAGGCTTTGGGGTTATTGTACGATGAGCCTAATGTCACTGATCAAGCTGAAAAAGCCTTGTTGGCATTAAATCAGGGGCTTGATGACGCTGAGTTATACTGTCAGAGATTCCGTAGGTGGGCAGTCCTGACCAAGTGGAATGACGACGCTTTGGCGGCCCTTTTTCGGAAGGTCTGTCAGATAATGTAAAGGATGTTATGGTGGGATTCCCTGTCCCCTCTGGTGTCAATGATTCTATGTCATTAGCGATTCAAATTGACAGACGTTTGCGTGAGCGGAGAAGTATGCGTGGAATAGTGTTGCCTTGTGAACCTGCTTCTGAATCCATGCAGTGTGATAGAGTGGTGTCTGGGGCACAGCATCATGAGTTTCGAAAGCGCAATGGGTTATGTTTCTACTGTGGTGATGCCTCTCATGCTATTTCAGTCTGCCCTAAGCGGGGAAGACGTTTTGCACGCTCAGTTGTCTTGGGTAGTGTTCAGACTAAGTTTTTATTAACTGTCACTCTGATATGCTCTCTGTCCTCATTTTCTGCTCAGGCTTTCGTTGATTCTGGAGCAGCTATTAACCTGATGGATTATGATTTTGCTAAACGTTGTGGGTTTCCCTTGATACCCCTACAGAAGTCTATTCCCCTACTGGGGATCGATTCTACCCCTTTGGCTGAGAATAAACCTCAGTTCTCTACTCAGGTGATAATGAGGGTTGAACCTGATCATCAAGAGTGCTGCAAATTTTTGATTCTGTATAATCTGCATGATATTATCGTACTGGGTTTCCCTTGGTTACAGTCTCATAATCCTGTTTTGGATTGGAAATCTGTGTCTGTAAACAGTTGGGGCTGCCAATGTGTTAATACCAACACTCCTGTTTTTTCTGCCTCCCCCAGGCTCAGGATGTTCCTGACTTTTTGATTGATTTTTCTGATGTATTTAGCGAAAGTAAATCTGCATCCTTGCCTCCCCATAGGAGCTATGACTGCGCTATTGAATTAGTGCCTGGTAGTAAATTCCCTAAAGGTCGCCTTTTTAACTTGTCTGTACCTGAACATGACGCTATGCGGTCTTATATCAAGGAGTCATTGGAGAAGGGTCATATCAGACCATCCTCTTCACCCTTAGGTGCCGGTTTTTTCTTTGTGGCCAAAAAGGATGGTTCATTATGGCCGTGTATTGATTATCGTCTTTTGAACAATATTACTGTGAAATATCAATACCCGTTACCCTTGATTTCTGACCTGTTTTCCAGGGTGAAAAACGCTACTTGGTTTACCAAGCTTGACCTCAGGGGGGCATATAACCTTATTCGCATTAAGCACGGGGATGAATGGAAGACGGCATTCAATACCCCGGAGGGGCATTTTGAGTACCTTGTGATGCCCTTTGGGCTCACTAATGCTCCTTCTGTCTTCCAGTCCTTCATGAATGACATTTTCAGGGATTTTGTGGATAAATTTCTGATTGTTTATTTGGATGATATCTTGATTTTTTCTAATGACTGGGACTCTCATGTGAAACATGTTCGAACTGTATTCCAGATTTTGAGAGAGAATGCTCTGTATGTGAAGGGATCAAAGTGTCTTTTTGGCGTACAGAGGATCTCATTTCTGGGATTCATTTTGTCCCCATCTGTTATTGAAATGGACCCGGTCAAGGTTCAGGCCATCTGTGATTGGGTCCAACCTACTTCATTAAAGGCTCTTCAAAGATTTTTGGGTTTTGCCAATTTTTATCGTAAATTTATTGGTAATTTCTCGGTTATTGTTAAACCATTAACTGATTTGACCAAAAAGGGTTCTGATGTGGTGAATTGGCCTCCTGAGGCAGTCTCTGCATTTCAGGAACTTAAGCAGAGATTCACTTCTGCTCCTGTTCTACGGCAGCCTGATGTTTCTTGCCATTTCAGGTGGAGGTTGATGCCTCTGAAATTGGGGCAGGTGCCGTTTTGTCCCAAAAGATCCAGAGACCTCTAAAGTAACCCTTGTGCCTTTTTCTCTCGAAAATTTCTCCTACTGAACGTAATTATGACGTGGGTAATCGGGAGTTATTGGCCATGAAGTGGGCTTTTGAAGAGTGGAGACATTGGCTGGAGGGAGCCAAACATCAGGTGGTGGTCCTTACTGACCATAAGAATCTGGTTTATCTGGAATCTGCCAAGCGACTCAATCCTAGACAGGCCAGGTGGGCCTTGTTTTTCACACGTTTTAATTTTGTGGTTTCCTTTCTTCCTGGCACTAAGAATGTTAAGGCGGATGCCCTCTCGAGGAGTTTCCTTGCGGACTCTCCTGAGTTATCTGATCCTTCTGTTATTTTGAAACAGGGTGTAGTTCTTTCCGCCATCTCACCTAATTTGAGACTTGCTCTGGAGGGGTGTCAGGAGGATAGGCCCGAGCGCTGCCCTGTTGGAAAATTGTTTGTCCCGGACCAGTGGAAAAAGAGTGTGATGTCTGAGATTCATTGTTCCGCGTTGGCTGGGCATCCCGGAATTTTTGGTACCAGAGACTTGGTTAGTCGGTCCTTTTGGTGGCCTACCTTGTCTCGTGATGTCAGGGAATTTGTGCAGTCCTGCGGGACTTGCTCTCGCTCCAAAGCCTTGCTCTCGCTCTAGTGGTTTGTTGATGCCATTGCCTGTGCCCAAGAGACCATGGACCCATATCTCTATGGATTTCATTTCCGACCTTCCTGTTTCTCAGAGAACGACCGCCATCTGGGTGATTTGTGATAGGTTTTCTAAGATGATACATCTTGTGCCATTACCTAAGTTGCCTTCCTCCTCTGAATTGGTGCCGTTGTTCCTTCAGCACGTGGTTCGTTTACACGGCATTCCTGAGAACATTGTGTCTGACAGAGGAGTCCAGTTTGTTTCCAGATTTTGGAGGACTTTTTGTTCTAAACTGGGTGTTCAATTGTCTTTCTCCTCGGCATTTCATCCTCAGACCAATGGTCAAACTGAGAGAACAAACCAGACATTGGAGACTTATCTAAGATGCTTTGTGTCTACTGATCAGGATGACTGGGTCTCTTTTTTGACTTTGGCTGAGTTTGCTCTTAATAATAGGGCTAGCTCTGCCACTTTGATGTCTCCGTTTTTCTGTAATTCTGGGTTTCACCCTCGATTTTCTTCAGGACAGACGGAGGCTTCTGTCTGTCCAGGTGTTGACTCTGTTGTGGAGCGTATGCAACAGATTTGGGACCAGGTAGTGGAGAGGTTGTCCCTCTCTCAGGAGAGGGCCCAGCGGTTTGCTAACCGGCATAGGACTGATGGTCCTCGGTTTAAAGTGGGTGACTTGGTCTGGTTGTCCTCAAAAAATATTCCTATGAGAGTAGCATCTCCTAAATTTAAGCCTAGGTTCATTGGACCTTATAAGATCATAGAGATTCTTAATCCTGTTTCTTTTCGTTTGCTTCTTCCAGGGACATTTAAGATCCATAACGTGTTCCACAAGTCCTTGTTGAAGAGGTTTGTTGAGCCAGTGGTTCCTGCTGCTGTGCCTCCTGACCCTGTTTTGGTTGAGGGCAATCTGGAGTATGTGGTTGAGAAAATATTAGATTCTCGTTTTTCTAGACGGAAACTCCAGTATTTGGTTAAGTGGAGAGGTTATGGTCAGGAAGACAATTCTTGGGTGTTTGCTTCGGACATCCATGCTAGGAGACTCATCCGTGCGTACCATAGAACTCATCCTGACCGACCTGGTTGCTCAAATGAGGGTTCGGTGACCCCTCCTCAAGGGGGGGGTACTGTTGTGAGTGGGCTTGGGATGAGTTCTGAGCAGAGGCTCCCTCTGGTGGTTACAAGCGGTGCTGGTCTGTCCAGTGAAGATTGTGAAGATTGTGAGGATTGGGAATCAGGTGTTACTGACTGGTCTTATATAAGGGAGTCACCTTCCCATCAGGGTTGCCGGTGATCAATTGTTCTGGTCTGAATCCTTGATTCCTGTTTCCTTTGTAGCCTGCTGTGTCGTGTCTGCATCTCCTGCTAACAGATAAGACATTTTCTTCTTTTTGTTTTTGTGCTTGATTTTTGCATTTTGTCCTGCACTTCTGTGGGGGCCTTCATGGTCCCCTCCGGGGGCTTTTGCCCTCTCAGTTTAGTTCAGCCACTGATGTTTGTACCTTTGCTTTTTCCAGTTTTTTCAGTGGCTGCTGTTTTGATTTTGTTACACCAGAGAACTAATTTAGGTGGTAGAGGTCGTGTGATCTCAGGTGTTTTTGAAATTAGTAGAGTTGGTGCTTTTCAGGGTTTTCTGGGATTGCAGTAAGTACCCTTCCTATCCTTTTCTATTTAGTTAGTTTGGGCCCCAACGTTTGCTCATACTATTTTCTGTCTGTGTCAGTATTTCTTCTTGTCTAACCGCCATTACATGTTTGGGGGCTTTCTATTATCTTTGGGGTTCTGCTCCGGGCAGATAGCTTTCCTATTTCTATCTTTAGGTGTAGTTAGTTTCTCAGGCTGTGACGAGGCGTCTAGGACCAACGTAGGAACGCTCCACGGCTGCCTCTAGTTGTTGTGGTTAGTCAGGGTACTGCAATCTCATAGATTCCAACTGCTCTGGTGTATTGCCTTTTTTGCCTGCACTCCTCAGCTACCGAAACATAACACAGAGATGTGATACTCCACTCTCAGGTAAGGAGGGAGCACTACCCAGGACTCTAAGACCTGCACCCAACACAGACTTTAGCAGTCGGGCACCCTGGACGTACCCTTAAAGGAGGATGGTCTCATCCCATGTTGGGTAGTAAAGAGTGCATGCGTGGGTGGAGTTAGTAAGAAGGATGGGAAATGAAGCTTTAGAAGGCAGGAAACTGAGTCTAGTCAGGGAGTCTGAGAGGGGACCTGGAGCTGATAGGAGCTCGGCCCCAGACAGAGAATGTGAGAGAGGGAAGCATAGAAGGAAGTTTCTGGAAGGAAAAAAGGGGTCCTAGGGGCACGGATAGTGAGTGATCCATCTGTGGGGCCCGATCCAATTGTGGAGGGACCAGGTCGCAGAAGGGACTCGGCCCCTAGCCTAGTGGAGAATTTTAAGACTCAGCTAGCAAGCCGACAGCTGTGGCAACTTTTGGAGTCACAGCCAACAACCACATTCATCTTCTCCGGACAGGCAGCTATATAGAATCAAGGAAACGCCTGGGTCACGTTATCCAACAGGATTCGCAGCAGCCGATCTGGGACATCTGTTTGTGGGGTGCTGGGAAGGAAGCAGGAGTGGGAATCAGCACAGTGAGACGGCCAGAGAAAGGAACATATTGAACATATTGAAGGGAGTCCTGGAAAGGTGCATCCCAATCTACCTGGGAGTTTTCTGAGCCCCTCACCTGGAGGACACTGTACCAAGCAGGCATCTGTGCTGCAGACAGAACTGTGAGTAAAGCCTTTGAAACTGCATCTGACTGTGTCCTCTCAAATTCTTCCTGCGCTACACACTCCACTCTGCTACATCTCCCAGCAACATTACCTTCTACTTCATCCCTCTGCCCTGAGACAACAAGCTCTGCCTGTGGAGTGCTATTCCAACTCTGCTGCATCACACCATCAGTCTCAGAGGATCTGCATACTGCAGCGCTGGTCACCTCTGACCAGAAACCACAGGTGGCGTCATGAACACTATTACAATCTCTATCATCCCTGTAAATATTCCCCTTTTATTGGACGCCCAGGGCCACGGACCGGGTCACTGCTGCCATGACACATCCTTTAAGACACCGGCCCGGTACCGAGGACCCCACTGCCCTGGTGGGCGATCCACTGACTCTTCTAAAATTAAACAAAACCTGGATTTTCTCTGACTTTGTAAGTCCTATGGATGACAGCAACGTAATGTAAAAGCAGCGCACATGTCTTGTTTGGGAAGTTGTCTTAACATCCATCCCTTAACATCGATGTGAATACTTTTCCGTCCAATGATGACAAAAGTATTCTCAGAGTGATACCTTTATTGGCTAACCAGAAAATAATATGTTTGCAAGCTTTCAGAGCACAGAGGCTCCTTCTTCAAGCAGATTACAATTGGATTAATAAGAAAAAAGGCACAATATTTAAGGCATACTACAGTAGGAAATTTGCTCATGAGGTGGGAGGTGTGATGCCTTCTAAAGATAAGCAAAGGAAATCGAATTAGCACTTTCTTACAAACGGAGGCAGTGGGAATGATGTTCTTACTTCTTAGCTATCTGGAGGCCTTCTGGTGAAGGTGTGAACTGTGTCCATAAATCCTGGTGTTAAATTGAGTCCTAGTGTCAAAGTATTGAAATCCTTATAAAGGCACTGTCACACTTAGCGATCACACCAGTGATCACGACAACGACACGACCTGGTGAGATCGCTGGTGCGATCGCTATGTGATCGCTAGTTAGATTCCAAACACAACTCATCAGCGATCTGTATAACGACCTCTGCGATCGTTGGGAAAGCCTAGTACCACCTGCGACGCTGGTGAAGTCATTCATAAAGGGTGTCACACTCAGCGATTCAGGCTCACCAGCGAGACACCAACGACCAAAAAACGGCTCAGAACGTTCATGAGCGATCAGCGACATCGCAGCAGGGGCCACATCGCTGCTACATGTCACACACAGCTGCGTCGCTAACGAGATCGCTACTGCGTCATAAAATTGGTGACGCATTAGCGATCTCATTAGCGGTCTCATTTAGTGTGACAGTACCTTAAGTTTGAATTCCCATATTGGTGGGTATTAGGGATGGCACGGTGGCTCAGTGGTTAGCACTGCAGCCTTAAAGCGCTGGGGTCCTGGGTTCAAATCCCAGGTATTGGGACTTTAACTGAGAATATCTCCGGATGGGTGAAGAACATTCCACAGTGCTTTACAGACATTATTGGCACTCTCCCCGATTTGGCTCCCAATCTAAATTCCTTATCAGTATGTCTTTGGAATATGGGAGGAAATCGGAGAACCCAGAGGAAACCCACGGAAACACGGGAGAACATACAAACTCCTTGCAGATGTTGTCCTTGGTGGGATTTGAACCCAGGACCCCAGAGCTTCAAGGCTGCAGTGCTAACCACTGAGCCACTGAGCCATCCCTAATACCCACCAAATGGCAGTGCAATCTACTGTATCCCACTGACCCTCCCTCACACATCAAGAAGACCTCTTAATCTGCCTCCCACTGTCTTCCTCTGACTCCATTCCCCATCCCAGGAACAACTGACACCCAATATCTCCATCTGATATCCACTAAATGGCCCTCTTGCAATCCACTGTATCCCACTGCCCTCCCCCACACCAAGAGGACCCTACACTAGCTCTATCTCTCAAATCCATACCAAGAGCCCCTTTTACCCACTCTCTCCCTCTGACCCCCCACACCAAAAGGACCTGACACCAACTGCCTACCTCTTATCCCCACCATAAGCCTCATATAAAGGACTGGATAAAGTTATGGTAGTGACTTAGCATAAAATCAAAATTGCCATGGTGCGCTTAGTGAGTGACAATATGTGTCCCACTGTCATACCTTTCAAAGTTGGGAGGTATGAATCTATACACTTTTTTAAACGCTGCATTGGTAATAATATATATACAATGAGTACAGAAAGTATTCAGACCACTTTAAATTTTTCACTCTTTGTTTCATTGCAGCCATTTGGTAAATGCAAAAAAGTTCATTTTTTTCTCATTAATGTACACTCTGCACCCCATCTTAACTGAAAAAAAACAAAAATGTAGAATTTTTTGCAAATTTATTAAAAAAGAAAAACTAAAATATCACATGGTCATAAGTATTCAGACCCTTTTCTCAGACACTCATATTTAAGTCACATGCTGTCCATTTCCTTGCGATCCTCCTTAAGATGGTTCTACTCCTTCATTTGTGTTTAGATAAACTGATAGGACTTGATTTGTAAAGGCAGACACCTGTCTATATAAGCCCTCACAGCTCACAGTGCATGTCAGATCAAATAAGAATCATGAGGTCAAAGGAACTGACCGAGGAGCTCAGAGACAGAATTGTGGCAAGGCACAGATCTGGACAAGGTTACAAAAGAATTTCTGCAGTACTCAATATTCCTAAGAGAACAGTGGCCTCCATAATCCTTAAATTGAAGAAGTTTGGGACCACCAGAAGTCTTCCTAGACCTGGCCATCCAGCCAAACTGAGCAATTGTGGGAGAAGAGCCATGGTGAGAGAGGTAAAGAAAAACCCCAAGATCACTGTGGCTGAGCTCCACCAATGCAGTAGGGAGATGGGAGAAAGTTCCACAAAGTCAACTATCACTGCAGCCCTCCACCAGTTGGGCCTTTATGGAAGAGTGGCTCGACGAAAGCCTCTCCTGAGTGCAAGACATATGAAAGCCCGCATAGAGTTTGCTAAAAAAAAACACATGAAGAACTCCCAGACTATGAGAAATAAGATTCTAAGGTCTTATGAGACGAAGATAGAACTTTTTGGTGATAATTCTAAGCGGTATGTGTGGAAAAAACCAGACACAGTGAAAATAACAAAGGAGTGGCTTCAGAACAACTCTGTGACCATTCTTGACTGGCCCAGCCAGAGCCCTGACCTAAACCCAATTGAGCATCTCTGGAGAGACCTGAAAATGGCAGTCCACCAACGTTCACCATCCAACCTGACGGAACTGGAGAGGATCTGCAAGGAAGAATGGAAGAGAATCCCCTAATCCAGGTGTGAAAAACTTGTTGCATCATTCCCAAGAGGACACACCTTCTCATTTAAAGATGTGGAGTTACATACTTAACAAAAAATTGTGTAACAACTGAAATTATGTCTTAGGACGGCGTCACACTAAGGAGGAATACGGAAGAGTGAGAGGCGTGAAAACCACGCATTACACACAGACCAATATTTCCCTATGGGGCAGCTCTGATCATGCGTATTTTTCTCGGCCGTATCTTACGGTGCGAGACACCCGCAGCATGCTGCGATTGTACGCATATTACGCCCGTTGTACGCCAATGAAAGTCTATGGGTGCGAGAAAACAACGGATTACACATGGACCAGGCGTGTGACTTGTGAGAAATACGCAAGACTTCTGCAGCTCACAGGAAATGGTGCAACACATGCTGCAAGAAGCTGACACATGCAAATTAGTTCAAAAAGAGCGCCAGACATCCCGGAAGAACGCCTCCACGGAGTCGGCCATGATGTCTACGCTCATCAATGTGGAGGTGTTGACAGTCTTGCAGCAGGAGAGGCCCGAAATTTGGCACCAAAGAGATGCACATTACGCAAACCGCGCAAGGAAAGAGGCGGCATGGAGGTGCATCTGTGGGCAGAGGTTTCCCTCTTTGGCGACACCCACGCGAGGAGCAGCAGCGAATGAGTAAGTTACTTGATTTTTTTCCAACCTTATTAACGGTCAGAGCGCAGTTGTAGCGCAGAATTTTGGCACCAAATTTTTTTGTTTGTTTGTTTTGCGGCAAAATGTTAGTATAGTCACATCCTACTATGCCCCCATGACTATATAACGTGTATGTATGTCGAAGAAATTTGCTTTGTGCAGCTAGCTAATTGATTACATTATATGTGTCATTGCGGTGGATGATGTTATGAGAAGATGGAGAAGCATCCGCCACCAGTACCGGCGGGATCGGCAGCAAAGGTCCAGGAGCGGTTCTGCGGCACCGAAAAAAACAAAATATGTGTACTTTCACGGCCTTGGCTTTCTAGCTCCTATTCTGGATCTGAGTCAGTAAGTACATACATCACACCACATACCACATATGCAGTTTAGGCTCACCTCTCCAACATGTTCTAATCCCCTTTCATTTCCCAACAGATCTGAGGATCCTCCTGCATGGGCGCCTACACTCAACCCATTCCCCACCGAAACAAACTTGGCAACAACAGGGTCAAATGACTGGCTATAATCCGACTTCCCAATATGGCCACTTGTACAGATCCAGTGTTGGAGGCTGGTCCCAACCTGGATGTGCTCAACATGGTCATATTGGGGGGAATGATTCTCGTGGGTATCATCTTACACAGGAATATAATCTCCCTTATCTGTATTGCAATGTGCCCACACACCAACCTGACCATGGACAGATGTTAGCTCAGGGTCCTGAAAATCCAGCCCAACAGGGTGATGGTCTAGGTGGTCATCCAAGCCAACCACACAGAGATGCTGGGAACCCGCCAACCCCACCACCCACATACCACCAGCTGCGATTTTTGATTAAACTTATATTTTAAGATTTAAAAAGCAGTTAGTAAATGTTTTCTATTTACTATAACCTTCTGTTATGTCAAAGACATTTGCAGTAATCTAGCTGCCTCTAAACAACATAAGCTAGCAATATGCTCTTCAGTAGGCATAGTCTACGTCTATTATTAGCATAATCTGTATTTGTTGTGAGAAAAGTTAGCTCTTTGTGAAAATTATTTTGACACCATGTTGTGTAACGCATATTTGCACTCATCTGACCATATGGTACTTAGCTGGTGGTATATGGGCTAGGGGAAAATATTATTATTTCGTTATATGTTATCATTTATCCCAATGTTTGTTATTTTTTCCCCATCCATTCTAAAAATTGTTGGCCAATGCATCATTGCATTAGTCTAGTCTTAGAACTCAACCATATGGGGCAGATATGGTGCTCACTAGTGATAGTGAAAGTTTGTTATTTAGTAATATTTTCTTGGACTCCATGTTGGCTATTGCATATTTTCAGTAGTCTAATCTTGTGAACCAAACATATGGGTAACATATGGTCTTCACTATACATAGTGAAGGTTTGTTATTTTCTGTACATACTATGATTTCCTGCAATGTTTGTACCTTTTTGTCATTTAATTTGATTCACAGTTGTCAAATGCATCTTTGCACTTGTGTAATGTTATCAATCCGACATATGGGTCACATATGATCAACACTACCCATATTGACTATTGGTTTTTGTCTTTACATACTGTTATGTATCGAATCAGTTGTAATTTGGTCATGCCTTATTTTGGTACTTGTGTAAGAATGCAAACTTACACTATTGTGCTGTAAATACATATATCATATGAAGCAAATATGGTTGTCACTACCTCAAGTGGCAGTTTGCACATATAAATATTGTTTTTTAGAACAAGTTTGGAGTCTTTTTTCAAACATTGTTTGTACTCAAGCACCAAAACATCTGTTATGACCATTAACACCAGACAGACACTATGACAATTTGGAAAGTGGCATTGCTCCTCAAATCCCCTTGCAATCCGCTTCCAGTCTTCCATCTTTGGCACAGGCATGACCATTTGATGCAGTCTGTCCCAGAGTTGTGAGCAGGTATCACGCACAATGCCAGAGATGGTGGACCTCCCAATCCAAAACTCTAGATGGAATACTGGCATAGTATATGCCAGTATTTAGGAACCTCCAAGTATCCAAATGTCGAGAGAGCAATCATGACACATGCACAAAGGTAGAACAAACGCACTCTACATAACCATTACATCATGTCATTTACAAACAATCCTAAGTAAAATTTACCACAAGTCAAAGGTGTCTGACATTTTTACATACACATAATAGTTGTGGTAGTTCTAGGTGATATATGGGATATATTATGAGGATATTTCAGCTACAGACATAAGGTTAAAGGGACACTTGTGGGAAAACACATCATCAACTGACAGTATGTAGGTGAGGAATACATACTGTAGCGTAAGGAGAAGTCGCTCCTCTACAGAGATGGCTTTGCGCATCCTGGTATCCTGGTTGGTGATCCCAGGGTGCATAATCTCCACAAAAACATCAAATGTGGGAATGGTCATACGACCAAACACGAAAAACTTGTCTGGATGAGTCTGCAGAGATGCATAAAGCCAGTAAAAATGGCCCTTAGTGAGCCGTAGCCTCAAATGCGGATGCACCCACATTCGCCTCCTCCTCCGCGGATCTACGATCACTGGGTATGGCTGGCCAAAGCGGCGGGACAAAACCCAGTTGTACAAAACTTGATCAGTTGGGGTGAAGTGAAGAGTGTCAGACATGTTGGCAAGCAAGCAGCAGTACTCCAACACAAGCACACCACAAAAATGGCAAGATTGGGGGTTACAACCTGATGCAGAGCCAAGAAATAGCCTTGCTGATGATGATTTGAATGAGTTTCAGACCTAAAAACCGTTAAATGTCCATTTTGCAAGGCGCCGAGAAAAATACGCTGTACGGATGCCATACGGATTGCATACGGATGCTTACATGCGCAAAATACGCAGCCGCACCCTGTCAACGAATGAAATACGGATTGTTGTGCCGGCAACATTTTGGCGTATTACGCTCGTACAATACGGTCAGCATTTTTCTACAGTGAGTGTGACGCGGCCTTATATTCTAGGTTCTTCAAAGTAGCCACCTTTTGCTTTGATGACTGCTTTGCACACTAGTGTTGAGCGATATTGCTCGATATCTAAAAATATCGTATCGAAATTGTATCGCCGATAGCACTAAATATCGTCGATATCCGATTTCGATACCGGAAGTCCCATGTAAGTCTATGGGAACAAAATATCGAAATTAAAAAAAAACCATTCTTGCCTTGTTGGTTAATTGTACATGAAGGAAAACAACAAAGACTAATGTAGAATGTATTGGGGGAGGTTGAGGAGACAATAAAGGCATACATGTTTAACCCAATGCATTGGAATAGCATTCATATATTTTTTTTTGGAAATACGTTTGGATTGACTAACAAATTGACAATGTTGTTAACCTTTTTTATATTTTGGCAAATATGTATGTTTCACAACTTCCATGCTCTTCACCTTTTTAACTTTTGCCAGTGCCACACTTTCTCCTTCATAATCTTCAGCAGCAGCATCATCTTTCTCATCAAATTATTCTTCATCTTCACCTTCTTAATTTTCTTCTTAAACTTCTTGCTATTCATGTTTTTGTTTACATTACTCATATTGTTATTATTAAACTAATTAATCTTCTTCATATTCAAATTCTTCATCTTCTTCATCATATTCTTATTTGTGACAGAGATTCCTGTACTTGTAATCTGTAAAAGTATGAATTGTTCATCCTTCCGTTCTTGCTGTCACAAAAGATTTAAATTACAACAGTATTTGTCCGTGTTCAGTTTAGCCTGCAGCAGCAGGCATTTTCCAGGGGCACCACGAGGAGGAACGGACTCACCCCCATACACTGCTTAGTCTTCTTCTGCTTAGAATTTAGAGCATATATTTTGCTCTTCATTTTGGTCTTATACTTCATGTTCTTCTGCTTTTTGATCTTTTGCTTATTGTTCTTCTGTCTCTTGTTCTGTATCTTGTAGTTTGTCTTAACCTTCTTTGTCCTGTTGGTGATCTTCTTCTTGGTAATCTTTTATTTTTTCTTTGTGATGGTGTTCAGGCTGGTTGGCTTCATGCTCGTCGTCCTTGTTGTTGTCATCTTCTTCTGGGTGGTCTTTAATGTCGTCTAATTTCCGAGAAACAGCTGACGTTACTGGAACCCTGACGGGTATCAGATGGAGCAAGAGACAATGGAAGTAACAAGGACCAGCTGACTGTGCTGGACCCCGGACGGGTAGCAGAAGGAAAAGAGGCAATGTCACAACCGAGTACCAGCTGACGTTACTGTGACACGGTTACTAAGCAGGAGGTACCTGTGCTCCAAAGCACTACCAAGGACCAGCAGACGTTGCTGGAACTCGGATACGGAGATGGAGGCACCTAGGCCAAAGGCACTGGGGAGAACCACTTGACGGTACTGGACCCCGGACGGGTAGCAGAAGGAAAAGAGGCAATGTCACAACCGAGTACCAGCTGACGTTACTGTGACACGGTTACTAAGCAGGAGGTACCTGTGCTCCAAAGCACTACCAAGGACCAGCAGACGTTGCTGGAACTCGGATACGGAGATGGAGGCACCTAGGCCAAAGGCACTGGGGAGAACCACTTGACGGTACTGGACCCCGGACGGGTAGAAGAACGCACCCATGAAAATGTAAGTTGACAGGACGCAAGCCGTCCGCAGTTACAGAATCACACAGTCCTACAGTGGGTGCTTATCCTATTGTCACAATGGAAACCGCCTTTATTTACATATCCCACAGCACACATAGGAATCACCTAAACTGCAGGCACCATAGAGTCGGCTAACCCGAATGCAACACGACAGCACAACTTATTGGAGGATAATTGACGTTCACACTGCCAGGAAACAGCTGTCGTGCTGTAACCAGGCTGGCCAGGAGTCAGTACCCCTGCCAATTACTTACGAGCAACAAATGGCGGTGTTGTAGCCCAGGGAGTAGAGTTCAGGTGGTAGAAAGATGAACATAACCGGAGACATGGAAAACGTTGCCAAACAGTTATTTAATCTGAAAACGGACAGGCAAATTCAGGTGAGATCCATGCCTTGTTCATTTTCAGAAAAGTAAGCCGGTCTACATTCTCTGAGGATAGTCGCATGCGACGGTCTGTTACTACACCACCTGCAGCACTAAAGACACGCTCAGATAATACACTGGCAGCAGGGCAAGCCAGCACCTCCAATGAATACTGGCTAAGCTCTGGCCATGTATCCAACTTAGAGACCCAAAATTTGAAAGGGGAAGAGGCATCTGGGAGTACACTTAGAGGGAAAGCCAAGTAGTCTGTCACCATCTTACGGAAACGTTTCTTCCTGGTGACTGGAGCCGTCTCGGATGGTGTAGACCTTGCTAGCGCTGTCACAAAACTTTGCCACATTTGTAACATACAGTTCTTGCCCTGTGCAGAGGCGCTGCTTCTGCTCCCTCTTGTTGTAGAGGTGTCTACACTGCCTCGACGCACAGAGCTGCTTTGTAAAGCAGTAGCAGCAGCAGCAGCAGCAGCATCTCTCTCGGCGGAATGTACAACAGTATGGATTGCACCAGTGTGTCTTGGTACTCCTGCATTTTACGGTCCCGGTTCACCGGTGTGATGAGGGTTTGTAAGTTGTCCCGGTAGCGAGGGTCTAGGAGGGTGTACACCCAATAATCTGACGTGCTGAGAATGTGGGTGATGCGGCGGTCGTTTCTTAGGCACTGAAGCATGAAATAAACCATGTGCTGCAGACTCCCAACTGGCCAACAAGGGCTGTCCTCTGGAAGAGGCGTCATCTCTGTCTCCTCTGCATCACCCCACCCTCACTCTACATACTGACTACAGCGTTGTGTACCTTCCTCTGTAGGGATTTCTTCCTCCTCCATTGACTCCTCCTCCTCCTCATCCTCCTCACAAAGTGAGCCCTGCCCAGCCCTTTGTGAGGAACCACGTTGCGCTGACTGTCCTGAAGGTAATTGAATTTGTGACTCCTCATCCTCCACCTCTTCCAAAACCTCTTCCTTTAGTGCTTTCAGTGATTTCTGAAGCAGGCAGATAAGGGGGACAGTCATGCTGACTAGTGCATCATCTGCACTCGCCATCCGCGTTGAGACATCAAACGCACGCAAAACGTCGCAGATGTCCTTCATAGAGGCCCACTCAGTAGTGGTGAAGTGTGAACGGCGCAAATTGCGAGTTGATTGCGCCTGTTGCAGCTGATACTCCATTACTGCTGGCTGCTGCTCACACAACCGCTCCAACATATGTAACGTGGAATTCCACCTGGTGGGTACGTCACATATGATGCGATGTTCAGGAAGGCAAAATCTGACTTGCAGAGCTGCAATGCGCGATCTGGCCATGCTGGAACGTCGCAAATGAGAGCACTCTAGGCGGACCTTGTGCAGCAGTGCATCAAGATCCGGATAGTCCCTCAAAAAACTCTGCACGACCAAGTTGAGCACATGTGCCAGACATGGTATGTGAGTGAGGTTGCCAAGGCCCAGAGCTGCCACCAGATTTCGGCCATTGTCACACACTACCAAGCCTGGCTGCAGATTAGCTGACAAAAACCACACGTCGCTCTCCTGCTTGATGGCATCCCAGAGCTCCTGCGCTGTGTGGCTTCGATTCCCCATGGGAATTAATTTCAGGACGGCCTGTTGACGTTTGGCCACGGCTGTGCTCATATCGGTCGCAACAGGTAAGCGTTCACGGGTCCATGTGGAGGTATACCGTGACGGCTCGTGCAGCGATGATTCTGAGGAACTGGAGTAGGAGGAGGAATCAATGTGCACAGACTGGATTCCTGCAATCCTTGGAGTTGGCAGAACACGTACAGCGCCACTGGCAAGATCTGTACCCGGCTCCACAACATTGACCCAATGGGCAGTGAGGGAAAGGTATCGTCCCTGGCCATGGGTACTGGTCCACGCATCGGTGGTCAGGTGGACCCTGCTACTGACGGCGTTTAGTAGCGCATGTTTAATGTTTCCCTCGACATGTTTTTGCAGAGCAGGGACAGCTTGCCTGCTGAAATAAAATCGGCTTGGCACATTATATTGTGGGACTGCCAATGCCATAAAGTTCCTGAAACTGTCAGTCTCCACCAGCCTGAATGACAGCATTTCAAGGGACAAGAGTTTTGCAAGGCCAGCATTCAGAGCCTGTGCTCGTGGATGGTTTGCCGAGTATGGCCGTCTTTTATCCCATGCCTGTGTTACCGATGGCTGTTTTTTGTACTGGGAGTGTGACGATGACTGTGAACTTGCTGCAGTGGGTGGAATAACAGTTTGTCTATGGACAACAGTGACCGAGGTTCTTCCATGGAGATCCTGTGAGGAAGCCAAAACAGGTGTGTGAGAGCTGGAGGTAGAGGCTCGAACATGACGTAAAGATGTAGGTGCTGCTGTAGGTTGGCCTACATCTCCAGTGTGTCTTTGTAACTCAGCTATGTGCTTTGTCCGTACATGTGTCCACATATTTGTGGTATTCAGGTTCCTGATATTTTTACCTCTTTTAACTTTTTGCTTACACAGCTTGCATTGAACATAGCAAATATTATCTACAAGTCTGTCAAAAAAGGACCACGCAGTGCAAGTCATGGGAGCGCCAATTTTGACATTTCTAAGAGAACTGCTCCCAACAGGTGCCAAACTGGAGGCTACAGGCAAGCGAGTCTGCAGCCTACCTCTCCCTCCTCTTTGTACCGTTGGGACAATCTCTTCCTCAGAGCTGCTCCCACCACCTTGCTGTTGCTCACGCCATGTTGGGTCTCGGACTTCATCATCTCCACTACCCTCTTCCAACACCTGCTGCTGTTGGATGGTCTGGGCAGCACCATGCTCCACAAAACCTGGCACCTGAGTCTCATCATCATCATAAGATGCGTTCTGCGGTGTGCTGTCCATCGGCACTGGCTCACCCGCCTCTTCAGATTGAGAGAGACACAGCTGTTGCGCATCACTGCATACTCCCTCTTCTTCAAATTGCAGAATGCTGCTTGCCTGTGCCCGTGTTTGCGAGCCAACAGATTCTGAGAACAGAAGCAGAGACTCAGCTGGCTCCTGTACAGAACTCTCTGACTGCCTTGGCAATTTGACAGGCGGTGAACAGACAGATGGTTGCTCAACAGTGTTGTGTTCCTGAGAGGAGGTGGAAGGAATTGAAGTCGATGCATTGGCTGCCATCCAACCAACAACGGCTTCAATTTGTTCTTCCCGCAGCAGGGGGGCACGCCGAGCTCCTACCAAAGTGCGCATAAAGGAACGCTCACGGGGATAAATGGTGGATGCTGTGTCACTGAGGGCGGTAGCAGACACAGAATCCCCACGTCCTCTCCCTGCTGAAACTCCACGGCCACGACCACGTGCCTTACTCACTGACTTCTTCATCTTGGTAGATTGATAAAGAAAGTCAGAAAAGTTATAAGGCCTAAGTGTGGTTATTACGCAGAGACTGAAGTGAACACTGAAACACAACTGTTCACAAATCACAATCTGTGAAAGGCTACTCCTTTGTCTACTTCTATAGTGTTTGCAACCAATGTATTGGATACGGATGGAAGCGCGTCACACTAATAGTTAAATTGCATGGAGCAGCAAGAATTACACTGAAGGAAAAAAAAAGAGTCTGTGAGTGACAGGTGCAGATGCCTACAGACAGCGTTGCATGCAGAGCAAACTGCAGCATCACCTGCACTCACACACACCTTGCAGAGCTGTTAAAACAACACTGCAGGCAAAAGGAAGCTTTACACAGCGGTTGGCGCTAGCCTGCCTACAGCACAGTACACTAAATCGCAATCTCTAACTGTCCCTCAGAGTCAGCACAGCAGCGTTCTGTCCCTTACTGAATTCACAGCACAGTGACGCTAAAATGGCGGCGGCGCCTTTTATAGTGCATTCTGACATCATTTCAGCATCCAATCACAGCCATGCCATTAGTTAACATGACCGCAGCAGTACAGGATGTGCCCACACTTCTTAGGATTCCTTATTGGCTGAATAAAATCACATTGCCTCGCAAATAATTATGGGAACTTCCGATTCCGGTATTCGATAAGACGAAAATATCGAAACGAATTATCGAAAGGCCGATAGAGCTAATATCGGCCGATAGCCGATATTTGCATTATCGTATCGCTCAACACTATTGCACACTCTTGGCATTCAGTTGTGTTTTGCTGAAGTCTGGTGGATACACAGCTGATAGTCCTTCTGAATAGACTGTTAGAATTTGTATTATGGCAAGAAAAAAGCAGCTAAGTAAAGAAAAATGAGTGGCCATCATTATTTTAAGAAATGAAAGTCAGTCAGTCCGAAAAATTGGGAAAACTTTGAAAGTGTCCCCAAGTGCAGTTGCAAAAACCATCAAGCGCTACAAAGAAACTGGCTCACATGAGGACCGCCCCAGGAAAGGAAGACCTAGAGTCACCTCTGCTTCTGAGGATAAGTTTATCCGAGTCACCAGTCTCAGAAATCGCAGGTTTACAGCAGCTCAGATTAGAGACTAGGTCAATGCCACACAGAGTTCTAGCAGCAGACACATCTCTACAACAACTGTTAAGAGGAGACTTTGTGCAGCAGGCCTTCATGGTAAAATAGCTGCTAGGAAACCACTGCTAAGGACAGGCAACAAGCAGAAGAGACTTGTTTGGGCTAAAGAACACAAGGAATGGACATTAGACCAGTGGAAATCTGTGCTTTGGTCTGATGAGTCCAAATTTGAGATCTTTGGTTCCAACCACCGTGTCTTTGTGCGACGCAGAAAAGGTGAGCGGATGGACTCTACATGCCTGGTTCCCACCATGAAGCATGGAGGATGAGGTGTGATGGTGTGGGGGTGCATTGCTGGTGACACTGTTGGGGATTTATTCAAAATTGAAGGCATACTGAAACAAGATGGCTACCACAGCATCTTGCAGTGGCATGCTATTCCATCCGGTTTGCATTTAGTTGGACCATCATTTATTTTTCAACAGGACAATGACCCCAAACACACCTCCAGGCTGTGTAAGGGCTATTTGACCAAGAAGGAGAGTGATGGGGTGATACGCCAGATGACCTGGCCTCCACAGTCACCAGACCTGAACCCAATAGAGATGGTTTGGGGTGAGCTGGACCGCAGAGTGAAGGCAAAGTGCAACAAGTGCTAAGCATCTCTGGGAACTCCTTCAAGATTTTCTGGAAGACCATTTCCGTTGACTACCTCTTGAAGTTCATCAAGAGAATGCCAAGAGTGTGCAAAGCAGTCATCAAAGCAAAAGGTGGCTACTTTGAAGAACCTAGAATATAAGACATAATTTCAGTTGTTACACTCTTTTTTGTTAAGTTTATATAATTCCACATGTGTTAATTCATAGTTTTGATGCCTTCAGTGTGAATGTACAATTTTCATAGTCATGAAAACACAGAAAAATCTTTAAATGAGAAGGTGTGTCCAAACTTATGGTCTGTACTGTATATATATATATATATATATATATATATATATATATATATATATATATATATATATTGTGGCAAGACGACTCGCTCGGCTCTCCTGAAGGTAGACTCAGGACAAACGTTCTCTGGGTTTTCTTTCTGCTGGTTTATTATCAGCCATAAACTCATGCAGGTTTCGCAGGAAAAGTAAACATGACCCTTCTGGGTTAAACGGGAAAAGCATAAAAAAAAAAAACAATAACTCAGTCCATAGCTGAGAGGGTTCCGCCCGCTCTCAGTAGCATAAACGGCACAGTCAAAGTCCTTGTGGAAAGCTCTGTAGCTTCCACTATACTGTCTGGAGACCTTCCTCTCCAGACCACACTGAACACTGAAAGCTAGGGCCTTCAGGCATTTAAGCCCAGACCTTGTGACTCCTGAATCATGTGATGGATCACATGACTCTGACATCACACAGGTCCTGTCAGGAATTATGCATGTAGAGAGTGTAGGCAGATAAATAAAGTAGGTCTTAGTTCACACAGGAGAGCATCCTGTGTGACACATACCTCCCTTCACAAATAAAACCAGTGACACTGTCACATATTCCCCCCCTCTGCCCAAAGCCGGGGGTTTGGGCACCTTCTGACACCAGACAGGGAATCCTAGAGAGGGCATCTGCATTTCCATGTAACTTCCCTGGCCTATGCTCCACGTGAAAGTTAAAATCTTGAAGCTCTAGGAACCATCTAGTTACCCTAGCATTTTTCCTCTCTTTTCCCTCAACCATCTCAACGGGGCATGGTCTGACACTAATTTAAACTTCCGGCCTAGTAGGTAATGTCTCAGTGTATCCACGGCCCATTTTATGGCTAAACACTCTTTCTCTACTACGGCGTAGTTCTTCTCGCAGGAGGACAGCTTTCGGCTTAGATAGAGAATGGGATGTTCTTCCCCATTTATTTCTTGGGAGAGTGCAGCCCCTAGACCAACCTCTGATGCGTCAGTCTGGACTACAAATTCTTTCTTAAAGTCTGGCGCGACCAGGACAGGCTGTTTGCACAGTGCTAGCTTCAGTTTTTGAAATGCGGTCTCCGTTTCTTCCGTCCATTTCACCATGGTTGATTTGGTGCCTTTTAGAAGATCTGTTAGTGGGGCGGCAATCATGGCGAACTTCGGGATAAACCGCCGGTAGTATCCCACCAATCCAGGAATGCTTTCACCTGCTTCTTTGAGAGCGGTTGCGGCCAGGTTTGAATTGCCTCCACTTTCTTGATTTGGGGCTTTATTTCGCCTCTCCCAACAACATAGCCCAGGTTCTTGGCTTCTTCTTTTCCGATGGCACACTTTTTGGATTTATGGTAAATCCTGCTTTCCTTAGCGCGTCCAAAACGGCCTGTAGTTTAGGTAGGTGACTAGCCCAGTCTGAGCTAAAGACCACAATGTCGTCGAGGTAGGCTGCGGCATACTCCTTATGTGGGGCTAGGATCCGATCCATAGCCCTCTGGAAAGTGGCTGGGGCCCCCTGTAGTCCGAACGGCATCCGCTTGTATTGAAAACAGCCATCAGGTGTTGAGAAAGCCGTCTTCTCTTTAGCCCTCTGGGACATGGGGATCTGCCAGTAGCCCTTCGTCAGATCAAGAGTGGTGATGTACCTCGCCGGTCCAAGCCTCTCAATGAGTTCGTCGACGCGGGGCATCGGGTACGCGTCACACTTGGATACCTCATTTAGCTGACGGTAGTCATTACAAAACCTCCACTCTCCATTGGGCTTCGGCACGAGGACGATTGGGCTCGACCACCCACTCTTTGACTCCTCTATTACCCCGAGGTCTAACGTCCTCTTCACCTCAGCCGAGATTACCTCCCGGCGTGCTTCCGGGATCCGATACGGCTTCAAATTCACTCGTACATGTGGTTCTGTCAGCACGTCATGCTCTATCACTTGTGTATGTCCCGGCAACTCTGAGAACAGGTCCCGATTCCGCTGTAGTAATTCTCGACACTGTTGCTTCTGGGCCGGTGATAGAGTCTCTGCAATAGTGACCTCCTCCACCTTGCCTTCCGGTGCGGCTCCCAGGCATGGAGTTTCCACAGGTTCACGGTCCCGCCACGGCTTGAGCAAGTTTACATGATAGATTTGATGTGCCTTCCTTCGGCCAGGCTGGTGAACTCTATAATTAACCTCGCTGACTTTCTCTACCACCTCGTATGGACCTTGCCATTTGGCGAGGAACTTGCTCTCGATGGTAGGGATCAGCACCAAAACACGGTCTCCGGGCTGGAACTGTCTTAGTCTCGCCGACCGGTTATAGACCCTTGCCTGGGCTTCCTGCGCCTGGAGGAGATGTTCCTTCACGATGGGCATCACTCTTGACATTCTCTCCTGTAATTGGGCGACATGTTCTATAATACTCCGGTGTGGCGTAACTTCAGCCTCCCAAGTTTCCTTGGCGATGTCTAGGAGACCTCTTGGATGCCGTCCATATAGGAGCTCAAATGGAGAGAAGCCAGTGGAGGCTTGAGGGACTTCTCTGACCGAGAAAAGCAGAAATGGGAGCAGGTAGTCCCAATCTCTCCCATCCTTTTCCACGACCTTCTTGAGCATCGCCTTTAAGGTCTTGTTGAAGCGTTCCACTAGGCCGTCCGTTTGTGGATGATACACCGAGGTCCGCAGTTGAGTTATCTGAAGGATTCTGCAAAGCTCCTTCATCACCTTGCTCATGAAGGGGGTTCCTTGGTCTGTTAGAATATCTTTTGGTAGACCTGTCCGAGCAAAAATATGGACCAACTCTCGGCTATACTCTTACTGGACATGTTCCTTAGGGGCACCGCTTCTGGATACCGAGTCGCATAGTCCATGACGACCAGGATATATTGGTGACCCCGAGCTGATTTGACTATGGGGCCCACGAGGTCCATGGCAATCCTCTCAAAGGGAACCTCTATCACAGGTAGTGGAACTAAAGGGCTACGGAAGTGGGAGGAGGGAGCGGTTATTTGGCAGGTGGGGCAGGACCTACAAAAGTTTTGAATCTCTCGATAACACCCTAGCCAATAGAACCTCCTCAGTATCCTCTCCTGAGTTTTCTCGACCCCTAGGTGTCCCCCCAGAACATGTGAATGGGCCATGTCTAGCACCCGCCGTCTGTATGGCCCCGGCACTAACAGCTGTTCCACTATCTCACCACCCCTCAGTTTGGCCACCCGATATAGCAACTCCCCCTGTACTGCAAAGTGGGGGAATCTGGTGTCGGCCCCCGGCTATTGGGCAACCCCATTACATACAGTAACCTGGTCGAACGCCCCTTTTAAGGTCAGGTCTCGAACTTGAGCAGTCCCAAAGTTCTCTCTGGACATCTCAATCGCAGGTAAGTCGACCTCCTCGGTCACCGTCTCACCCTCATCACCGACAAGGACGCACAGTGGGAATTCCCCTCTCTGAGACTCTGTCGGGGGTTCTTCTTCATGGATCTCGCTTTTCCCCATGCTCCTTAGTCCAGTTCCCCTCTCCCACAAGTCCCAAAATAAGGAAAAATCACGGCTCAATATGACAGGATGTATCAGGTCTTTTACCACCCTGACTTCATGGGACTGGGCACCACAGTCTGTCCCCACTGTTACTGTGGCCACGGAATAGTCATTGGCGTCACCATGGATGCACCGAACACCCAGGGTTTTGGAAGGGATCAACTGGTGGGGAAGGGATGCTCTGATCAAGGTCACCAGACTCCCGGAGTCCAACAGCCCAAGCACTTTTACTCTATTAATGGATACTGTACATGCCTGCGGTCCTTCGTCGGGTCGACAGTCCACACTACAGGCTGGATAGGCATAATAGGAGACCCGTCTGCCTAGGCTGCAGTCCATGGCCTCAGGGGGTATTGGACACCTGGCAGCTACATGTCCAGGGTTGTGACATCGCCAGCAAACTATATCTTTCGCCACTGTTCTAAAGGCACCTTCAATAGGAGTGGGACGCCCCCAGTGGTGGCTCTAGACCCCTTCCGTGGTGAACCCACCCCCTTTTGGGTATCCCAGTAGGGAGAAGTGACTGCATCCGGTTTTCCAAGAGATCTCTCCACTACCTGGTATCTCTCTATCAGGCCGATAAAGTCATCTGCATTCTGGGGATCACCCTGGGCAACCCAGGTCTGTACTGACTTGGGAAGGGAATGCATGAATCTGTCAATCACCACCCGCTCAACCATCTGGGCCGGAGTGGAGGACTCCGGTTGTAGCCACTTCTGAACAAGATGCAGTAGATCAAACATCTGCGAACGAGGGGGTTTGTTACTAGCATATGTCCAGTGATGAACCCGCTGGGCTCTTACTGCCATATTTACTCCCAAACGTGCTAAGATCTCTGTCTTTAGTTTGGGATACTCCTTAGCATCTTGCAGCACCAAGTCAAAATACGCTTTTTGGGGTTCCCCCGATAAATATGGCGCCAGAACCTCAGCCCACTGTGCTGGTGGAAGTCTCTCCCGATCAGCCACCCTCTCAAAAACAGTCAAAAATGCTTCTACATCATCCTCAGGGGTCATTTTCTGCATGGCCCGTCTTACCGCCTTCCGGACGTGAGAATCATCAGTCGGCCCTGGGGTTGGGGCGGCCGCCCTGCTCTGGATGGCGTCTGCCAAAAGCTGTATCTGCTGTTGCGCCTCCTGTATGCTCTGCTGGCTCTGTAGGTGTTGCTGCTGCATGTTCTGCTGGGCCTGGACCAGGTGCTTAACGAGCTCCTCCATGCTGCCGGACTTCTCTGGCTGGCTGGCAGCCTTCACCCAAGACATCCACCGGTCTTTGTAGCAGGTACACGTGTTCCTGCAATCCTGCACGCACTCTCACACCAACTGTGGCAAGACGACTCGCTCGGCTCTCCTGAAGGTAGACTCAGGACACACGTTCTCTGGGTTTTCTTTCTGCTGGTTTATTATCAGCCATAAACTCATGCAGGTTTCGCAGGAAAAGTAAACATGACCCTTCTGGGTTAAATGGGAAAAGCATAGAAAAAAAAAAAAACAATAACTCAGTCCATAGCTGAGAGGGTTCCGCCCGCTCTCAGTAGCATAAACGGCACAGTCAAAGTCCTTGTGGAAAGCTGTGTAGCTTCCACTATACTGTCTGGAGACCTTCCTCTCCAGGCCACACTGAACACTGAAAGCTAGGGCCTTCAGGCATTTAAGCCCAGACCTTGTGACTCCTGAATCATGTGATGGATCACATGACTCTGACATCACACAGGTCCTGTCAGGACTTATGCATGTAGAGAGTGTAGGCAGATAAATAAAGTAGGTCTTAGTTCACACAGGAGAGCATCCTGTGTGACACATACCTCCCTTCACATATAAAACCAGTGACACTGTCACAATATATATATATTTGATTGATACAGTGAATTTCTTCCATTTAGATAATGATTTACTCATCTGTCTACTGTGGCTGACAAAGTTGATGTTTGCTGTCTCATCTCTGTCTTCATTAATATTGTCTGTAGTGACTTCAGCAGTCTCTTCTGAGTCATGTTGATAAGTTGCTTAGTTATCATGTAAGATACCACAATTTATGCTCCTTCACTGCTTATTAAATGATCCCCGTGCAAGTGACTCTATCATATGTCCTTATTAAAATGTATTTTACCAGCATCTCTTTTGCGGATAGTTAATGATTGGTCACATTTCCTTGCCTCTCCCACTCACTCCTTGCTTCCTGCTTCCAATAACTGACAGTTAACCCTTCTGGAACACTGGCCAACAGATTTTAATTTATGACTGTCAGTCAATTTTTCTGTCTTTTTCAGATTGACATATTTTCATTTAGTTAGATATAAAGTGCACTTTTTGCTTAACTTTTCTGTTCAGTCATACTCTCCTGTTATTGTCCAGCTTTATAGCACAACTTGCACTATGTTTATCAATCTTCCTATTTGATGAGGAGATGATAGGGTGTGAAGAGTAGTGCCACACCTACACCACAGATGGATATGCTTGTCTCTGAGGGACAGTGACCAGTTATGGTGAAGGGTAGATGGCATGACCATGCAATATGAATAGGCACCCTGCAGCATGTTATTGCGGCCATCAGGTGTTTTGACCAACACAGGAAGCGTTGGATGGGTTGTTGAGATAGTGTCCCTGAGATTGTTGCAAAGTTATGGATTTGATTCTAAGAAAATTTCCAGCAGGTGGTCACGTGTTTCAATAAATTGTTTTAACTATATAAGGACCAGGGCTGGCTGGCAAACTTCAGCCTGGGTGGCAAGCATAGGCACATGCGCAGCGGCCCTCCTTACCTTGTTTATATCTGTTTTCTAAATAAAGGCAACATAAGTTACTAAGCCTTGTAATGGCCTAGACATGAATGGTTTTAAATTAATAAATGGCAGCTTTTCAGTATCGAACACTGATTGCTCCGGATGACTGTTGGCTCTGGAAGTGATGTAAGCTCTGTTTGAAAGTCAACAGGACCATTGACTGGTTACTTGCAGAGCCCATCATTGGATGTGTCTCTTAGTCAACTGACTGCTGTAGCTAATCACAGTCTGTACTGGTCCTGCTGACATGTGCACAGAGCAGACATCACTTCTAGAGCCAGAACAGTCATCCGGACAAGCTTGTGTTGGATCTGCTTGGAAGGAAGATTTGTATGCCACTGTTTATTATTTTTAAACCATCCATGACTAAATCCCTTTAACTCATTAAAAGAGGGTACCCAAGTAAAAAGAGACAGTGGGGCACTGTGAGAGTATTAAAACTGACACTGGAAGGCATTAGCTCTAGAGTTGTGGGGATTAGAGAGGCACACTGGGTGGCCATGGCTTTTAGTGGAGATTGTTATTATTTTTGTTATTATTGTTATTATTATTATTAGATTAGAAATTAGAAGGAGAAGGTGGATGGCACTCATTTTGTGGAGGGGTGATCAGAAGGAAACATTGGGTGGCAGGGGCTCTTGGGATAGGTTTTATTTTTTACATTGTTTATTTATTTTGGAGTTTCCTTAGGGAATTGCTTAAACTATATACTTTAATACCACAGTATTGCAGTATATAATGAAATCACAGTTCAGCAAGCCTCCAGCTGCCATGGTAATTAATGGGTTCAATGCAATCAAGATGCAAAGGGCCGATATGAGCCAGAGTGCTCTATTGCACCTACAATGGCATTTTGTTAATACTGCTGTCAGAGATTGAAAATAGCATTTAAATGGTTAAACTGTAGAGGTCAGCGCTAACTCCTGTCACTGCACGTACATGCCGATGCTAGCTAATTAAGGCTAGGTTCACATTTGCTGTTGAGTCTGCAGCGTATCATCCGCATTCCCAAACGCATTAAAAAACGCTTGTTAGAGCATGTAAATGCAGTTTTTTTTAAGCATCATCTTACACATGACATTAAAAAAACGCAGCTTTGTTATGCGTGTTTATGCGTTTTTATATGCATATGTGTTTTTTATGCGCATGCGTAAGAAATTTCCAATTTTTCCCAGTAGCTTTACCTTGACATCAGACACCCAGTAGGCGTGTCTCATGGGATTTCTATATATATGTACACACACTGCAATGAGGAAATCCTCATCTTTGGCTGCTGTATCTACCTGCAAGATGGATCTTGACCTGGACAGCTTCCTAGAAGATCTGGATTTACAATTGAAGTTGGCTGCTGCCTTTGCTTTTGCTTCTCAAGAACACAGAAGAAGAGAAAAACTGAGAAGACGTCGTCATCGCTATTGGCAACACCCCATCCTTAAACTCTGAGAGAGCCGTGGAGATTAACACTCCTTGTACACCGAAATGCAGCAAAACCCGGAGAAGTTTTTTGACTACACTAGGATGTCACAACAGAGCTTCCATGAGTTGCTGCTATGTGTCCAAGGATCCATTGCAAGGCAGGACACACAGCACCGGCGAGCAATTCCTGCTGAGGAACATCTTTTGGTCACCCTGAACGTCTCTTGGTCACAATGAGGTACGATGTGTTGAACCCTAACCCTACCCTATCCCTAACCCTATCCTTAACCCTAATTGTACTGATTTGTTTTTCATTTTCTTTGCCGCAGATTTCTTGCAACTGGAGAGACATTATCCTCGTTACATTTCCAATTCCGGATTGGTGTATGCACCCTTTCTGGGATTATTGTGCACACTTGTTATGCTTTAGTTGGCATTCTGCGGCAAGAATTCCTCCCCAACCAACAAGTGAACTCTGGATCGAAAATGCTTCCAAATTTCATGAAATTTGCAATTTTCCTAATGGTGTGGGGGCTGTGGGTGGCAAATACATTAGGATTATGAAACCAGCTGAAAGTGGAACAGAGTACAACTATAAAAAATATTTTTCCATAATTCTAATGGCTATTGCGGATGCCGATTGTAAATTTGTTGCCGTGGACATTGGCTCTTTCGTACGAGGCAATGACTCACAGACGTTCAAAAACTCACACATGGGCCAACGTCTGGTAATAATTTTAATTTTCCGCCGCCACGACCTCTGCCCAACACTGATGGACCGCTAATGCCTTTTGTTATTGTTGGTGATGAGGTCTTCAAAATGTGTGCTAACCTTATTAAACCCTACTCTATTAACCCCTTAGTGACAGAGCCATTTTGCAGCTTTATGACCGGGCCAATTTTTACAATTCTGACCACTGTCACTTTATGAGGTTATAACTCTGGAACCCTTTAACAAATCCCGCTGATTCTGAGATTTTTTTTTCGTGACATATTGTACTTCACGTTAATGGTAAAATTTATTTGATATGACTTGTGTTTATTTATGAAAAAAACAGAAATATGGCGAAAATTTTGAAAATGTAGCAATTTTCAAACTTTAAATTTTTATGCCCTTAAATCAGAGAGATATGTCACACAAATTTCTTAATAAATAACATGTCCCACATGTCTACTTTACATCAGCACAATTTTGGGAACAAAATTTTCTTTTGTTACGAAGTTATAAGGGTTAAAAGTTGACCAGCGATTTCTCATTTTTACAACACCATTTTTTTTTAGGACCACATCACATTTGAAGTAACTTTGAGGGGTCTATATGATAGAAAATACCCAAAAGTGACACCATTCTAAAAACTGCACCCTCAAGGTGCTCAAAACCACATTCAAGAAGTTTATTAACCCTTCAGGTGCTTCACAGGAGCTGAAGCAATGTGGAAGGAAAAAATTGACATTTAACTTTTTTGCAAAAGCTTTATTTCAGAACCAATTTTTTTTATTTTCACAAGTGTTAAAAGAAAAAATGAACCACAAAATTTGTTGTGCAATTTCTTCTGAATACGCCTATACCCCATATGTGGGGGTAAACCACTTTTTGGACTCATGGCAGAGGTCGCAAGGGAAGGAGCGCCGTTTGACTTTTTCAACGCAGAATTGGCTGGATGCCATGTCGCGTTTAGATAGCCCCTGATGTGCCTAAACAGTGGAAACACCCCACAAGTGACCCCATTTTGGAAACAAGACCCCATAAGGAACTTATCTAGATGTGTGGTGAGCACTTTGAACCTCCAAGTGCTTCACACAAGTTTATAACGTAGAGCCGTGAAAATAAAAATCTTTTTTTTTCCACAAAAATGATCTTTTCACCCCAATTTTTATTTTCCCAAGGGTAACAAGACCGCAAAAGTTTTTGTGCAATTTGTCCTGAGCATGCTGATACCCCATATGTGGGGGGTAAACCACTTTTTGGGCGCACGGCAGAGGTCGCAAGGGAAGGAGTGCCGTTTGACTTTTTCAACGCAGAATTGGCTGGATGCCATGTCGCGTTTAGAGAGCCCCTGATGTGCCTAAACAGTGGAAACCCCCAACAAGTGACCCCATTTTGGAAACTAGCCCCCTAAGGAACTTATCTAGATGTTTGGTGAGCACTTTGAACCCCCAAGTGCTTCACAGAAGTTTATAACGCCCGGGCGTGAAAATAAAAAATCATATTTTTTCCACAAACCTGATCGTTTAGTCCCAATTTTTTATTTTCCCAAGGGTCACAGGAGAAATTAGACCACAAAAGTTGTTGTCCAATTTGTCCTGAGTAAGCTGATACCCCATATATGGGGGGGACCACTGTTTGGGCGCACGGCAGGGCTTAGAATGGAAGCAGCGCCGTTTGACTTTTTCAAACCAAAATTGGCTGGAATTGAGATTGGACACCATGTCGCCTTTGGAGAACCCCTGATGCGCCTAAACAGTGGAAACCCCCCACAAGTAACACCATTTTGGAAACTAGACCCCTATGGAACTTATCTAGATCTGTTGTGAGCACTTTGAACCCCCAAGTGTTTCACAAAAGTTTATAATGCCTGGGTGTGAAAAAAAAAAAATTTTTTTTCCAAAAAAATGATTTTTTAGTCTTAAATTTTTTATTTTTCACAAGGAAATTGGACCCTAAAAGTTGTCCAATTTGTCCTGAGTACGCAGATACCAAATATGTGGGGGGGGAAACTGTTTGGGTGCACGGCAGGGCTTGGAAAGGAAGTAATAAAGTTTTGGAATACAGACGTTGATGGGGGTCATGTTCCGTTTGCAGTGCCTCAGATGTGCCTAAACAGTGGAAAACCCCCACAAGTGACCCCATTTTGGAAACTAGACCCCCTAAGTAACTTATCTAGATCTGTGGTGAGCACTTTGAACCCCCAAGTGTTTCACAAAAGTTTATAATGCCTGGGTGTGAAAAAAAAAAAACAATTTTCCACAAAAATAATTTTTTAGTCCCAAATTTTTGATTTTTCACAAGGAAATTGGACCCCAAAAGTTGTTGTCCAATTTTTCCTGAGTACGCTGATATTGGTATGTGGGGGGGGACTGTTTGGGCACACAGCAGGGCTTGGAAAGGAAGTAATAACATTTTGGAATGCAGACGTTGATGGGGTCATGTTCCGTTTGCAGTGCCCCAGATGTGCCTAAACAGTGGCAAACCCCCACAAGTGACCCCATTTTGGAAACTAGACCTCCTAAGGAACTTATCTAGATCTGTGGTGAGCACTTTGAACCCCCAAGTGTTTCATAAAAGTTTATAATGCCTGGGTGTGAAAAAAAAACAAAAAACAATTTTCCACGAAAATGATTTTTTTAGTCCCAAATTTTTGATTGTTCACAAGGAAATTGGACCCCAAAAGTTGTTGTCCAACTTGTCCTGAGTACACTGATACCAAATATGTGGGGGGGGAAACTGTTTTGGCGCACAGCAGGGCTTGGAAAGGAAGTAATAACGTTTTGGAATGCAGATGTTGATGGGGGTTATGTTCCGTTTGCAGTGCCCCAGATGTGCCTAAACAGTGGAAAACCCCCACAAGTGACCCCATTTTGGAAACTAGACCCCCTAAGGAACTTATCTAGATGTGTGGTGAGCACTTTGCACCCCAAAGTGCTTCACAGAAATTTATAAACGCAGAGCCGTGAAAATAAAAAAAAAATTTTTCCTCAAAAATGATTTTTTTAGCCAGCTATTTTTTATTTTCCCAAGGGTAACAAGAGAAATTAGAACCCCAAAATTGGTTGGCAATTTGTCCTGAGTATGCTGATACCTCATATGTTGGGGTAAACCACTGTTTGGGCGCACGGCAGGGCTCGGACGGGAGGGAGCGCCATTTGACTTTTTGAACGCCACGTCGTGTTTGGAGACCCCCTGATGTGCCTAAATAGTAGAAACCCCTCAATTCTAGCTCCAACCCTAACCCCAACACGCCCCTAACCCTAATCCTAACCTTAATCCTAACCCTAATCCCAACCCTAATTCCAACCCTAATTGTAACCCTAACCCTAATTGTAACCCTAACCCTAATTCAACCCTAACCCTAATTATAACCCTAAGGCTGGGTTCATATTGCATTTTACCAGCCCGTTCAACATATAGCAGTGACGGGCTGGTAACGGTATAGCATAACGCGATCGCGTTATGCTATACCCGCTAGCGCAGAGGAATCAGCAGATGATTCATCTGCGCTAGTGGTGACGGAGCCCAGACGCTGCAGCTCGCGTCCGAGGCTCCGTCACTGAATAACGGCACGTCGCGAACGCATGCCGCTTTACGACATGCGTCGTGATGCGCCCTCAAATGGGGATGAATGGCAGCGCTAACGGACTGCGTTACACCGCGTTACACCGCGGTGTAACGCAGTCCGTCTATCGGACTGCCATAACGCAGTATGAACCCAGCCTAACCCTAACCCTAATGCTACCTAACCCTAATGCTAACCCTAATTATAACCCTAACCCTAATTCTAACCCTAATTATAACCCTAATGGAAAAATGAAAATAAATAACATTTCTATATTTTATTATATGTCCCTAACTAAGGTGGTTATAAAGGGGTGGTTTATGTACTGTTTTTTTTATTTTGACCACTGTGATGTTTATCACAGTGATCAAAATGTAAATTCAGGAGAATGAATGAAAAAATTTTGAATCTGCCAACAGGCAGATTCGGCGGGCGCACTGCGCATGCGCCCGCCATTTTTTTTTTTTTTTTACTGGATGAAGACGCTGGAGGATCGGAGGACAGGGGGCGCTGTGGAGGACAGGGGGAGGATCGGAGGACACATGGGCCCGAGGAAGGTACAGGGGGGGAGATCGGGGGTCCCGGGGACCCTATTTCTCTCCCCTCTGATGTGCGATCACATCAGAGGGGAGAGAAATTTAGAAGCAGGATCGTGGCTGTGTGTTTTCTTTTGCGATCGCCTTTATATGGCGATCGCAAAAGAGTAGTGACTGTGGGGGCCCCTATTATGTTCTCTGGGGTCTCGGCTACCCCAGGCAGCCGAGACCCCAGAGAAAATCGCCCAACCCCCCCCCCCGGCACCTCGCGGCGGGCGCACTGAGCATGCGCCCGCCATTTTCTCGGCATCGCAGCATGGCGGCGGCACCGGGGGAGACAGGAGGGCCCCAAGACCACCGGGGGCCACAGTGGGGGTCCCGGGGACCCTATTTCTCTCTCCTCTGATGTCCGATCACATCGGAGGAGAGAGAAATGAAAAGGCACAAAGGATTTTTTTTTGTTGCGATCGCCGTTATAGGGTTAATAACGGCGATTGCAACATCGGTGTCGGTAAAAACCGACCCGATTCATGTTCTCTGGGGTCTCCAACTGTGGGGGCGCTATTCACTTTTTCCACAGCGCCGTTAATTAACGGCGCTGTGGTTTAAGTACCCTTAATGACCGCCGTAAAAAGGCGTATCGGCGGTCGTTAAGGGGTTAAAGACTTAAATCACACCAAAAAAATTTTCAACTACAGAATGACAAGGCCACGAAGAACTGTGGAGTGTGCGTTTGGATTGCTGGTATCTAAAGGGTGAATTTTGTCAACATCCATTAACCTAAAAATTGACACTATTGATGAGATTGTGAAAGCATGTGTTCTTCTGCACAACAACATAATGGTAAAAGAGCGACCAAGCTTACAACCTGACGAACCAGTTACATTTCATGACTATCAATTTAACCCTGTGAGAACCACTGTTGAAGTTGCCCAGATGAGGGGTAAGTTTGAGCTTATTTTGTTTCAGATAATGGATGTGTGGCCTGGCAAGATGAAATGATTTAATCCTCTAATGTACCTGTTATGTTTTGTACCTGTTATGTACCTTAAATATTTGATGGTAAAATGTACATAATTTACCCCTAAATGTTACTGATTGAATTATAAACTACCATCCCTCCCAAAAAAAAAGTGTGTCTGAGTTGTAAAAAAACAAGTGTGTTTGTGTCGGCGGCGGCGCAGAAATAAAGAAACAAGTTATAGTGTTATCAACATAAAGCTTTTATTTACAAAATTTAAAAAAAATAAAAGAGTTAATGTTGGGGTGATTTATTTTTTCTACGGGGTTTACGTGAGGGTGTAACGGGGAGGTCCTTGGGGGTGTGGAGTTGTGAGGACTGGGTGACAGTTGATGAGGATGGGGTTACAGGGGAAGGGGCAAACAGTTGAAGGATTGGATCAGGATGACAAGGGAGACATTGGGGATAGAGGATAAAGTGGAATCATGGGAATCGGAAGGAACAGACAGAGACAAAAGTGAAGCTGTGACATATTGGTAGGTGAGGGTGAAGGTGGAGGGTTCAAGGTGGGAACAAATTTCTCGCTCCTGGTTTTGGTTCTGAAGCCCAGATTTTTTTGGGGGGGGATTTTCTTTTTCTTTGAAGACTCTGAGTTGTGTCCTCTGGTGCTGTATTCTGGCATGGTGCTGGACTGGGCCGCCTTGGGGGTGCTGGAGTGGGCAGGTGTACTGGACTGGACAGGGGTGCTGTAGTGACCAGGGGTGGGGTACTGGGCAGGGGTGTGGGACTGGGCTGGGGTGGGGTCTGGGCAGCAGCAAAGATCCTGATGGCTGCAGGGGTGTTGTCCGCTGGAGCATGGTGGATGGTGCCGGCTGCAGGGTGGAAGCACTTGGCAGCGTGGTCGCTCAGTGAACTGGAGGCGGTGGTGATGGCAGGTAGTTTGGTGCTGTGGGAGCTGGATAATACATTTGCTGCTGCTGCTGTAATGTGTGGCTGTAAGCAACCCGGCAGGCCTGCATGACGTTGAGCTAGAGTTGAGATGTAAGGTTTTCCGATACGCTCCGCTCAATTGCAGAAATAAAGTTCGGCTTCCAGGCGGTCTAGGCGATTGTTGTCTTCCTTGAACCCACTCTTCACTCTGTCAGCAATCAACCTAATCCCATCCTGGAAGACCGAGCTTAATTGAAGAAACTCGGGAATGCCTGACCTCTTCCAGGCCCTCTGCCGCTGATGAGAAGACCCAGCAAAAGCAGAGGTAGAGGGCTGGGAGAGGGGAGAACCTGATGGCCTGGCTGCCTCTCCCCCAGCCTGTGAAGCCTGCAAGGTTGCTCCATCGTTGGTGGATGACTGGGACTGTGTCTGTTCAGTGGCTAGTGGATGAGGGGCCACTTCAACCGAGGAGGCTGCGGGTTGTGTGGTGCTGCACCAGGTTCTGTGAAAAAAATGTTAGTGAACAAATAAAGTTTGTGTTGTGCTGCTCCAGGTTCTGTGTGAGGGAAAACATTAATAATAATAAACATTAGTCAAAAGAAAAAAATATATATATATACTTACGTTCGCTGAGCAAGCGCAGGCCTCAGAAAGGCAGGGTCACAGTGGTACTTGTATTTTCTAAACCTTGCAGCAGAACCACTTAGAACCCAAACCTCTTCTCTCAAGTCCTTGTTGATTCGGTCCTTCATCGAGCGCCAACGGATTTTCAGTCGCTTCACTGTGAAGGGGGAAAAAACATAAATTAATAGTAAACAATGCACATCCATTCACAGGTTCACTGCTGTTTCAGACAACATTGCAACACTTACCAAAATCAGTTCTGGCTTGCGGCATGGCACGGTCCCAACCAGGCAGCAGAGATGTTGCCACTTCTTCCCAGTCGTCGAATAACCACATTGTCGGAGTACTGATGGTCACGGGTGTCCCACAACGGTCCTCGCTCATGCACTAGGTGGATGAGTTGGTCATTATCTATATCCAGTGTGGCTTGGTCCCGTTGTGAAACCTATAGATAAAATAGAAAAGTAAAATTTTAAGTGAAACTGCACAGATTGTATTCAAACTCTGATGAAACAAATACTTACACCCCGTCTTTCCTCCTGAGACACACGAGCCCGACGACCCTGGGAAGAATCCTCTCCACTTGACTGCTCCTCATCACTGCCAGGTACCTGTAAAGAAATTAAATGTTAACACATGTGGAGTATTGCTACTCAATACATACCCATCAGTAAAGCAAAGGTGATTACATAATCTTTGTCCGGTCCACCCTGGGAAGAAGTGTGTTCTTAAGTTGAGGACATGGTTAAACAGCAGGCAGCAGTCAAGTGAAACACTACTGAAAAAAACTGAAATTAAATTTGTAATGATTAAAAAAAAAAATACTTACATTACAGGCAGAAGTCCTACACCACAGCAGTCAGCGCAGGCCAGGGACATACAGAAGCAACAGGAGCCCACCACAGCACCAGGAGACGACCACAGGAAAAACGTTGCACCAGGAGAGACACACACTGCACCCAAGAGAATCAGCCAGTCTATAAGGAACAGAAAAAACATTCAGAGAGACAGACATTTCCAAAGCTTCTATACTTACATATAGACAGTCTTGTCCTCACCACAACAGAAAGCAGCACCAGGGACCAACCAGGAGCCAAACAGGAGCCAATCAGGAGTCAGAAAGGAGCCAAACCAAGCGACAAGTCTAAAATTAATCAGAAAAAAAATTAATAGATAGTAAAAAAAGCAGTGAGAGAGACAGACATTTTCAGTTGTATACTTACATAGCTAGTGTTGTGTTTTCATGCAGAGTCCAGAGAGTTATGACCTTGTTGTGTACACACTTCCTTTTATATAGCTCTCAATTATCAGGTGGATGAATCACTTCCTGGTGCAACTTATTAAATAAGCGAATGCACGTAGAACGCATGTTTATACGCATTTCCAAGCGCACGCATGCATACTCATAGACTGCAATGGGGTTATTTTCCGCAGTCCTGCACATGCGCATGGATGCGCATATTTGCCGGATTTTTGATGCTTCAAAAAATCTAACATGTTGCATTCACTGGACCCTGCCACACACAGAGAAACAATGCATACATAAGCAGACGAGTGCGAACTGATGCAAAAGCATGCACCCACGTACACCATGTTAAAGATAGAGAAAGATGACGCATGCTGATTACTGCGGATGAAACGCTGCGCAAACTAACTCTAATGTGAAACCAGCCTTACACAGCAGACTTCTTCTTGGTAAAAAGCTGGCTGAGATCCTGAGCGCGTTTCATCATGGGCAGATCAATTCACAAGACTGAACATTATCATTGTGGTGTGATCAAAGATAACATTACTCCAGTCCAGGCTAATCAAAAGAAAGAGTGGGGATCCATAACTTAAGGGTATGTGCACAACTTGCAGATTTTCTCTTGTAAAAATCTGCACGGATTCTTCCTCTCTTGGCAGAAAATGCAGTTGAAAATCCGCGTGTTTTTGAGGCGTATTTTTGATGCATATTTTTTATGCGGATTTGTATGCATTTTTTAAGCTAAATAAAGATATATTATTTAACAAAATAAAAAAATTGTGATGTTATTTCTTGTCCAACCTCTTCTTTTACATTCTCCATTGTAGACCATAATATTATTACATACCATTTCAAATTAAATATTTACACACACAAAACAAATATAAGTGAATATTACATATATATATATATATATATATATATATATATATATACAGTACAGACCAAAAGTTTCTCATTTAAAGATTTTTCTGTATTTTCATGACTATGAAAATTGTAAATTCACACTGAAGGCATCAAAACTATGAATTAACACATGTATAATTATATACTTAACAAAAAAGTGTGTAACAACTGAAATTATGTCTTATATTCTAGGTTCTTCAAAGTAGCCACCTTTTGCTTTGATGACTGCTTTGCACACTCTTGGCATTCTCTTGATGAGCTTCAAGAGGTAGTCACCAGGAATGGTTTTCACTTCACATGTGTGCCATGTCAGGTTTAATAAGTGGGATTTCTGGCCTTATAAATGGAATTGTGACCATCAGTTGTGTTGTGCAGAAGTCTGGTGGATACACAGCTAATAGTCCTACTGAATAGACTGTTAGAATTTGTATTATGGCAAGAAAAAAGCAGCTAAGTAAAGGAAAACGAGTGGTCATCATTACTTTAAGAAATGAAGGTCAATCAGTCCGAAAAATTGGGAAAACTTTGAAAGTGTCCCCAAGTGCAGTTGCAAAAAACCATCAAGCGCTACAAAGAAATTGGCTCACATGAGGACCGCCCCAGGAAAGGAAGACCAAGAGTCACCTCTGCTTCTGAGGATTAGTATGTCCAAGTCACCAGCCTCAGAAATCGCAGGTTAACAGCAGCTCAGATTAGAGACCAGGTCAATGCCACACAGAGTTCTAGCACCAGACACATCTCTACAACAACTGTTAAGAGGAGACTTTGTGCAGCAGGCCTTCATGGTAAAATAGCTGCTAGGAAACCACTGCTTTGGACAGGCAACAAGCAGAAGAGACTTGTTTGGGCTAAAGAACACAAGGAATGGACATTAGACCAGTGGAAATCTGTGCTTTGGTCTGATGAGTCCAAATTTGAGATCTTTGGTTCCAACCACCGTGTCTTTGTGCGACGCAGAAAAGGTGAACGGATGGACTATACATGCCTGGTTCCCACCGTGAAGCATGGAGGAGGTGGTGTGATGTGTGGGGGTGCTTTGCTGGGGACACTGTTGCGGATTTATTCAAAATTGAAGGCATACCGAACCAGCATGGCTACCACAGCATCTTGCAGCGGTATGCTATTCCATACGTTTTGCGTTAAGTTGGACCATCATTTATTTTTCAACAGAACAATGACCCCAAACACACCTCCAGGCTGTGTAAGGGCTATTTGACCAAGAAGGAGAGTGATGGGGTGATACGCCAGATGACCTGGCCTCCACAGTCACCAGACCTGAACCCAATCGAGATGGTTTGGGGTAAGCTGGACAGCAGAGTGAAGGCAAACGTGGCAACAAGTGCTAAGCATCTCTGGGAACTCCTTCAAGATTGTTGGAAGACCATTTCCAGTGACTACCTCTTGAAGCTCATCAAGAGAATGCCAAGAGTGTGCAAAGCAGTCATCAAAGCAAAAGGTGGCTACTTTGAAGAACCTAGAATATAAGACATATTTTCAGTTGTTTCCATGGCTACTTTGAAGAACCTAGAATATAAGACATATTTTCAGTTGTTTCCAACTTAAGTATATAATTCCACATGTGTTAATTCATAGTTTTGATGCCTTCAGTGTGAATTTATAATTTTCATAGTCTTGAAAATACAGAAAAATCTTTAAATGAGAAGGTGTGTCCAAACTTTTGGTCTGTACTGTGTATATACTGTGTGTGTATATATACCTATATATACTATACACACATATATATTATATATATATATAATATATATATATATATATATATATATACACATATATAAATATACATATTTATATATATTCAGTTATATTTGTTTTGTATGTGTAAACATTTAATTTGAACATGGTATCTGGCTGACACATAAATACAATTCTGGGATGTATTAACAGAAGCATATAGTCTAGATCACGTGACGTCATTATTGCCCTCTACTCCTCTTTGGTCAGACCTCATCTGGAATACTGTGTCCAGTTTTGGGCACCACATTTTAAAAAAGACAACTACAAACTGGAGCAATTTCAGAGAAGTGCGACCAGAATGGTGTCCGGTCTGCAAGCCATGTTCTATGATGAACGGTTACAGGATTTGGGAATGTTTAGCTTGCAAAAAATAGGGGTCTACAAATATCTCAAGGGCTGTCACTGAAGAATCATCTTTATTCTCATTTGCACAAGGAAAGACTAGAAGCAATGGGATGAAACTGAATGGGAGGAGGCACAGATTAGATATTAGAAAAAACTTTTTGACAGTTAGAGTGATCAATGAGTGGAACAGGCTGCCACCAGAGGTGGTGAGTGACAGACATCTGTCTGGGATGATTTAGTGAATCCTTATTTGAGCAGGGGGTTGGACCAGATGACCCAGGAGGTCCCTTCCAACTCTACCATTCTATGATTCTATGATATATATATATATATATATATATATATATATGTATGTGTCAGCCAGATACCCTCATTAATAAAATGGTACATAAATAGTTAAATAAAAGACACACATAGGAAGTTTACAGGGGAACCCCAGAAAAAAATTGACATGGGGTCCCCCTATAAAATCGAACCAGCAAAGACTAGGCAGACAGCTGGGGACTGATATTAATAGCCTGGGAAGGGACCATGTATATTGGCACCTCCCCTGGCTAAAAACATCAGATCTCAGCCGCCCCTGAAATGGCGCATCTTACAGATGTGCCAATTCTGGCACTTAGCCTTGATCTTCCCACTTGCCCTGTAGCAGTGGCAAGTGGTGTTCATATTTTTGGGGTTGATGTCACCTTTGTATTGTGGGGTGACATCAAGCCCACGGATTAATAATGGAGAGGAGTCAATAAGATACCTATCCATAACTAATCCTATATGGTATATGGTTATATGATAAATAAAGGCAAAGCCAGAAAAAAGTCCTTTATTTTAAATAAGACTAAACACAGTTTCTCACTTTTATTTAAACGCCTAATCCCAGTGAACAAATCTGGCACTCAAGAAATGATGTTAAACCATATACTAATATTTATTTTCATCCAAGTAACGTTTCGGTCGAAAACCTCGACCTTCATCAGACTGAAAAAATTAATCAAAACAATATATTATACATTTGTACAGAATCATAGTCATGTATTTTCACAAGCAAAATCAAGAAGATACAAAACAACAGAGCAGTTAACAGCAAAGTATTCATAGTTAGATAATCGAAGCACATCAGAGAATTTGTTTCAAAAATAAACTATTATGAAACATGGTCATAGAAGAAGTGATGGAACTAGTTAGAGGTGTCTCTATGGTAGTCCCCATGAGGTTTCTTACAGAACTATACAAAAACAATAAAAAAATAATAATAGAGATAATTACCAGAAGAGGTATATTTACAAGAAGTGTAATCCAGCTTATTTAGTCATTGGTTCAGAGTCAGTAAGTGTTTTTACTGAAAGGAAAAGGGGAAAGGGTGCATAAGTGAGCCGCTAGTAGTAAATATTCCAGAACGCCACATGAATATTATAACGGTCCAAGGACAATGCTATAAAAGAATTCTTACCAAACAATAGGAGCTTATATCTATGCATGTAATGGGAACTTTCAGATAAAGCGCTGCTGTCTAGTGCTTATTGGCATATGTTAACTTGCGCTGTTCCTATATGATAAAAAAACTCATGATATAAGTATAGAGCTCCATTAAATGGCAAAGGTAAATCCGCTCTTACCGGCATCAGACTCTTCATGAGTCAATATTTAGCAATATTTAGTGCGCCATGTACCGGAATCAAAAGAAGAAAAGTGCTTCTATATAGGATGTCTCATCCTGTATCACGTTGTACCTGTATATGACAAGAGAATCCCAGAGGGAATTAACTATACAAATGCTATAAGCGTACACCAATTGTCAGATAGGGATCTTACCGGATCGGATTCCCTTGTGGCAAAAAAGCAAAATTAATAGCGCTTATTCGGATCTGTAAGTACGCCAGTGTAGTGCGCTATAGAATTCTGTGTCCCATGTGCGCTTTAAGATGGCGGTGGACGCCGGAAGTCCAAGAGGGTCCGTTCTGAATGACGTATGCCATAAACTGTGTTGGCGCATTATAGTGACGTTAGTGGCCGAAAAGTGAAGTAATGCTGCACTGAATGCCGATTCGTGAGCCGCTCCGTGGAACGCAAGATCATGTGGTGTGCAGCAATTCTAATAGGGGCGGAAGTGGACCAACGCTGGAAACAGTGATGAAGGTGAGTATTCAGTGTAGTAAAGAATTAAGTGGCAACCTATAAAGAGAAAAATGATGAATATATGAGCATATATATAGAAAAAGAAAAGGATTCCTATAGTAAATTAGTAATATTACCGTGCTTAATATAAATTAGTCACATTAAATTCTCTATTTAACCCCTTAGGTTCCATACTACTAAGATAATGTATCCAGAAGGCTTCTCGAAGTAGAAGTCTTTTATGTAAGTTACCTCCTCTCCTGTTCAGAACAACCTGTTCCAAAACAAAAAATCTCAGTTGGGCTATGGAGTGATTCATTTCTTTGAAATGGAATGGAATGGGTAGATGTAGTTTCCCACATCTAATGTCTGATTTGTGGTGGGAGATGCGGTCTTTTATGGCTTGAGAAGTCTCACCTACATAAACCTTACCACAAGGGCATTTAATTGCATAAATAACAGACTTAGAATTACAAGTGAAGAATCCTCTAATGGGAATATCCCCACCAGTCTGAGGATGAGAAATGTTAGGGCCATTCAGTACGTTAGTACACTGTGTACACTGGAGACATGGGTATGTACCCTTTTTTTGGGTATTAAGAAATTGTTGTATAGGAATTTTAATCCTAGAGCCTACATCTGCTCGCACAATTTTATTCCGGATATTGCTCGCCCTTCTAAAACAAGGTAAGAAGGGGGCTTGAAATTCAGTAACACCTGGGAAACTGTCTCTGAGTATATGCCAATGCTTGCGTATCTTATTATGTATAAGATACATGAAGGGGTGAAAGGTATGGACGAACGGGATCCTAGGTGTACTGACATGTCTAGTCCGATTAGTGATGTTATTTCGAGATCTACTTAATAGTCTCCGTGGGTACCCTCTTTCTATAAATCTATAACCCATTTCGTCCAATCTGTGTGATAAGGTCTCGGGATCACTAACTATTCTCTTCACCCGTTCGAATTGTGAAGTTGGTACTGACCGTTTAACTGCATTGGAATGGCAACTTTGATAGAGTAAGAGATTATTGCGGTCAGTTTCCTTGGTGAATAAGTCCAGCGAGAGGTTGCCCATCTCATCCAATAGTACCATGTCTAGGAAGTTAATCTTTCTAAAGTCATAATTCAGAGTAAATTTTAATTCTGGCCAGATTTGATTCAATTGGTCAAAGAAGAGAAGTAAGCTGTTCAGTGTACCCCCCCAGAAGCAAAAAATATGTCTATATATCGACGCCATAATAGACAATGTGCCTTAAAAAGATCATTGGGGTATACATAATCCCTTTCAAAGTATGCCATGTAGCAATTGGCATATGGGGGTGCCACATTGGACCCCATCGCGGTTCCCTGTTTTTGGAGGTAAAAGGTGTCCTCAAACATGAAAAAGTTCTTGGTCAATACGAGTTCTAACATCTCCAAAATAATGGACATTACCTCCGAATCGAAGGAGGATTCCTCCAGTAGTCTTGTGACTGCACTTATACCTTTGGAATGTTGTATAGATGTGTAAAGGCTATTCACATCTAAAGTTACTAATATGGTGTCTTTGGGTAATTGACCCATCCCTCGAATTAGATGTAAAAAAGCCCCCGTATCTAATAGAAAAGAGGGAGTCTTTTTTATAAGGGGTGTCAATATTCTTTCCAGAACGATTGAAAGAGGGGATAGGATAGAGTTGGTGGAAGCCACAATTGGACGGCCAGGTGGTCTGTCCAACCTCTTGTGGATTTTGGGTAGTACATAGAATACCGGGATCATGGGATGGTCCTTGATTAGGTATTCTCTTGTTTTGGTATCGATAATGCGTAACATAAGAGCTCTGTCAGTGATTTCGATTATTCGTTCTCTAATTTGATCAGATGGATTATATGACAACACTTCATAGATATCTTGTACGCCCAACTGAGAATATATTTCTTCTATATACATAGATCTATCCATGATCACCGTGGCTCCCCCCTTATCTGCTGGCTTAACAATAATATCTTTGTCACTCATTATAGATTTCAACGCCATGCGGTCATTTCTGCTGAGGTTGGATTGCAGATAGAATTCACCTTTTGTGATCTTTTTAGTGAAGACTGACATCTCTCTATTGATACGGGCAATGTAGGTTTCTACCGGATGATTGTCTTTAGGTGGCATAAAATTGCTCTGCAGTCTAAGACCCAATTCAGATAAGTTGATTGGAGTGGGCTGTGAAGCAGGTATATTAGCTGGTTTATGGTATCAAAATAGGCCTTGAGGGTAAGTTCCTAAAGAACCTCTGTAGGTCTACCTCAAATTGAAAAAGATTAAATCTATATGTGGGACAAAAAGAAAGTCCCTTTTTCAACAAATTCATAGTAGGTACATCAAAACTCTTAGAGGAAATATTAACAACTAAGTTGTTACCTGGGATCTCGTGTGCATCCCTTGCCGCTGCATCTCTATAGCATTGGCCCCCCCGCCTCGTCCTTTTCTTGCTTGTCTCCCTCTGCTGGAGCCTAAAAAAGGCCGATTGTAGTCCATTCGTTCGCTGTCTGAACTCGAAGCTGAAGTACCTTCCGTATTTCTGAAACGACGGAACCTGGACGGAAAGAGAAGAACCCTGCCATCTATAAACTTTCTTTTGTAAATAGTCCTGAGTGTCTCTAATGAAGTTTCGTTTAGAGACACTCAGACTATTTCAAAAGAAAGTTTATAGATGGCAGGGTTCTTCCTCTTTCCGTCCAGGTTCCGTCGTTCAGAAATACGGAAGGTACTTCAGCTTCGAGTTCAGACAGCGAACGAATGGACTACAATCGCCTTTTTTAGGCTCCAGCAGAGGGAGACAAGCAAGAAAAGGACGAGGCGGTGGGGCCAATGCTATAGAGATGCAGCGGCAAGGGATGCACACGAGATCCCAGGTAACAACTTAGTTGTTAATATTTCCTCTAAGAGTTTTGATGTACCTACTATGAATTTGTTGAAAAAGGGACTTTCTTTTTGTCCCACATATAGATTTAATCTTTTTCAATTTGAGGTAGACCTACAGAGGTTCTTTAGGAACTTACCCTCAAGGCCTATTTTGATACCATAAACCAGCTAATATACCTGCTTCACAGCCCACTCCAATCAACTTATCTGAATTGGGTCTTAGACTGCAGAGCAATTTTATGCCACCTAAAGACAATCATCCGGTAGAAACCTACATTGCCCGTATCAATAGAGAGATGTCAGTCTTCACTAAAAAGATCACAAAAGGTGAATTCTATCTGCAATCCAACCTCAGCAGAAATGACCGCATGGCGTTGAAATCTATAATGAGTGACAAAGATATTATTGTTAAGCCAGCAGATAAGGGGGGAGCCACGGTGATCATGGATAGATCTATGTATATAGAAGAAATATATTCTCAGTTGGGCGTACAAGATATCTATGAAGTGTTGTCATATAATCCATCTGATCAAATTAGAGAACGAATAATCGAAATCACTGACAGAGCTCTTATGTTACGCATTATCGATACCAAAACAAGAGAATACCTAATCAAGGACCATCCCATGATCCCGGTATTCTATGTACTACCCAAAATCCACAAGAGGTTGGACAGACCACCTGGCCGTCCAATTGTGGCTTCCACCAACTCTATCCTATCCCCTCTTTCAATCGTTCTGGAAAGAATATTGACACCCCTTAAAAAAAGATCCCTCTTTTCTATTAGATACGGGGGCTTTTTACATCTAATTCGAGGGATGGGTCAATTACCCAAAGACACCATATTAGTAACTTTAGATGTGAATAGCCTTTACACATCTATACAACATTCCAAAGGTATAAGTGCAGTCACAAGACTACTGGAGGAATCCTCCTTCGATTCGGAGGTAATGTCCATTATTTTGGAGATGTTAGAACTCGTATTGACCAAGAACTTTTTCATGTTTGAGGACACCTTTTACCTCCAAAAACAGGGAACCGCGATGGGGTCCAATGTGGCACCCCCATATGCCAATTGCTACATGGCATACTTTGAAAGGGATTATGTATACCCCAATGATCTTTTTAAGGCACATTGTCTATTATGGCGTCGATATATAGATGATATTTTTTGCTTCTGGGGGGGTACACTGAACAGCTTACTTCTCTTCTTTGACCAATTGAATCAAATCTGGCCAGAATTAAAATTTACTCTGAATTATGACTTTAGAAAGATTAACTTCCTAGATACAATGGTACTATTGGATGAGATGGGCAACCTCTCGCTGGACTTATTCACCAAGGAAACTGACCGCAATAATCTCTTACTCTATCAAAGTTGCCATTCCAATGCAGTTAAACGGTCAGTACCAACTTCACAATTCGAACGGGTGAAGAGAATAGTTAGTGATCCCGAGACCTTATCACACAGATTGGACGAAATGGGTTATAGATTTATAGAAAGAGGGTACCCACGGAGACTATTAAGTAGATCTCGAAATAACATCACTAATCGGACTAGACATGTCAGTACACCTAGGATCCCGTTCGTCCATACCTTTCACCCCTTCATGTATCTTATACATTATAAGATACGCAAGCATTGGCATATACTCAGAGACAGTTTCCCAGGTGTTACTGAATTTCAAGCCCCCTTCTTACCTTGTTTTAGAAGGGCGAGCAATATCCGGAATAAAATTGTGCGAGCAGATGTAGGCTCTAGGATTAAAATTCCTATACAACAATTTCTTAATACCCAAAAAAAGGGTACATACCCATGTCTCCAGTGTACACAGTGTACTAACGTACTGAAGGGCCCTAACATTTCTCATCCTCAGACTGGTGGGGATATTCCCATTAGAGGATTCTTCACTTGTAATTCTAAGTCTGTTATTTATGCAATTAAATGCCCTTGTGGCAAGGTTTATGTAGGTGAGACTTCTCAAGCCATAAAAGACCGCATCTCCCACCACAAATCAGACATTAGATGTGGGAAACTACATCTACCCATTCCATTCCATTTCAAAGAAATGAATCACTCCATAGCCCAACTGAGATTTTTTGTTTTGGAACAGGTTGTTCTGAACAGGAGAGGAGGTAACTTACATAAAAGACTTCTACTTCGAGAAGCCTTCTGGATACATTATCTTAGTAGTATGGAACCTAAGGGGTTAAATAGAGAATTTAATGTGACTAATTTATATTAAGCACGGTAATATTACTAATTTACTATAGGAATCCTTTTCTTTTTCTATATATATGCTCATATATTCATCATTTTTCTCTTTATAGGTTGCCACTTAATTCTTTACTACACTGAATACTCACCTTCATCACTGTTTCCAGCGTTGGTCCACTTCCGCCCCTATTAGAATTGCTGCACACCACATGATCTTGCGTTCCACGGAGCGGCTCACGAATCGGCATTCAGTGCAGCATTACTTCACTTTTCGGCCACTAACGTCACTATAACGCGCCAACACAGTTTATGGCATACGTCATTCAGAACGGACCCTCTTGGACTTCCGGCGTCCACCGCCATCTTAAAGCGCACATGGGACACAGAATTCTATAGCGCACTACACTGGCGTACTTACAGATCCGAATAAGCGCTATTAATTTTGCTTTTTTGCCACAAGGGAATCCGATCCGGTAAGATCCCTATCTGACAATTGGTGTACGCTTATAGCATTTGGATAGTTAATTCCCTCTGGGATTCTCTTGTCATATACAGCTACAACGTGATACAGGATGAGACATCCTATATAGAAGCGCTTTTCTTCTTTTGATTCCGGTACATGGCGCACTAAATATTGCTAAATATTGACTCATGAAGAGTCTGATGCCGGTAAGAGCGGATTTACCTTTGCCATTTAATGGAGCTCTATACTTATATCATGACTCTGAGGGAGTTTTTTTTATCATATAGGAACAGAGCAAGTTAACATATGCCAATAAGCACTAGACAGCAGCGCTTTATCTGAAAGTTCCCATTATATGCAAAGATATAAGCTCCTATTGTTTGGTAAGAATTCTTTTATAGCATTGTCCTTGGACCGTTATAATATTCATGTGGCGTTCTGGAATATTTACTACTAGCGGCTCACTTACGCACCCTTTCCCCTTTTCCTTTCAGTAAAAACACTTACTGACTCTGAACCAATGACTAAATAAGCTGGATTACACTTCTTGTAAATATACCTCTTCCGGTAATTATCTCTATTATTATTTTTTTATTGTTTTTGTATAGTTCTGTAAGAAACCTCATGGGGACTACCATAGAGACACCTCTAACTAGTTCCATCACTTCTTCTATGACCATGTTTCATAATAGTTTCTTTTTGAAACAAATTCTCTGATGTGCTTCGATTATCTAACTATGAATACTTTGCTATTAACTGCTCTGTTGTTTTGTATCTTCTTGATTTTGCTTGTGAAAATACATGACTATGATTCTGTACAAATGTATAATACAGGTCCTTCTCAAAATATTAGCATATAGTGCTAAATTTCATTATTTTCCATAATGTAATGATTACAATTAAACTTTCATAAATTTTAGATTCATTACACACCAACTGAAATTTGTCAGTCTTGTATTGTTTTTATACTGATGATTTTGGCATACAACTCCTGATAACCCAAAAAACCTGTCTCAAAAAATTAACATATTTCAACCGTCCAATAAAATAAAAGTGTTTTTTAAAACAAACAAAAAAAACATCAAATAATAAAGTTCAGTTATGCACTCAATACTTGGTCGGGAATCCTTTTGCAGAAATGACTGCTTCAATGCGGCGTGGCATGGAGGCAATCAACCTGTGACACTGCTGAGGTGTTATGGAGGCCCAGGATGCTTCGATAGCGGACTTAAGCTCATCCAGAGTGTTGGGTCTTGCATCTCTCAACTTTCTCTTCACAATATCCCACAGATTCTCTATGGGGTTCAGGTCAGGAGAGTTGGCAGGCCAATTGAGCACAGTAATACCATGGTCAGTAAACCATTTACCAGTGGTTTTGGCACTGTGAGCAGGTGCCAGGTCGTGCTGAAAAATGAAATCTTCATCTCCATAAAGCATTTCAGCCGATGGAAGCATGAAGTGCTCCAAAATCTCCTGATAGCTAGCTGCATTGACCCTGCCCTTGATGAAACACAGTGGACCAAACACCAGCAGCTGACATGGCACCCCACACCATCACTGACTGTGGGTACTTGACACTGGACTTCAGGCATTTTGGCATTTCCTTCTCCCCAGTCTTCCTCCAGACTCTGGCACCTTGATTTCTGAATGACATGCAAAATTTGCTTTCATCAGAAAAAAGTACTTGGGACCACTTAGCAACAGTCCAGTGCTGCTTCTCTGTAGCCCAGGTCAGGCGCTTCTGCCGCTGTTTATGGTTCAAAAGTGGCTTTACCTGGGGAATGCGGCACCTGTAGCCCATTTCCTGCACACGCCTGTGCACGGTGGCTCTGGATGTTTCTACACCAGACTCAGTCCACTGCTTCCTCAGGTCTCCCAAGGTCTGGAATCGGTCCTTCTCCACAATCTTCCTCAGGGTCCGGTCACCTCTTCTCGTTGTACAGCGTTTTCTGCCACATTGTTTCCTTCCAACAGACTTCCCATTGAGGTGCCTTGATACAGCACTCTGGGAACAGCCTATTTGTTGAGAAATTCTTTCTGGGTCTTACCCTCTTGCTTGAGGGTGTCAATGATGGCCTTCTTCACATCAGTAAGGTCGCTAGTCTTACCCATGATGGGGGTTTTGAGTAATGAACCAGGCAGGGAGTTTTTAAAAGCCTCAGGAATCTTTTGCATGTGTTTAGAGTTAATTAGTTGATTCAGAAGATTAGGGTAATAGGTCGTTTAGAGAACCTTTTCTTGATATGTTAATTTTTTGAGACAGGTTTTTTGGTTATCAGTAGTTGTATGCCAAAATCATCAGTATTAAAACAATAAAAGACCTGACAAATTTCAGTTGGTGTGTAATGAATCTAAAATATATGAAAGTTTAATTGTAATCATTACATTATGGAAAATAATGAAATTTAGCACTATATGCTAATTTTTTGAGAAGGACCCGTATATTGTTTTGATTAATTTTTTCAGTCTGATGAAGGTCGAGGTTTTCGACCGAAACGTTACTTGGATGAAAATAAATATTAGTATATGGTTTAACATCATTTCTTGAGTGCCAGATTTGTTCATTTATTATTTATTTATATATGGGCTTGGTAACCCTTTGATCAAGGCACCTACATACTTCTAAATTGGGGAGTGACGTGTTTTTCTATACCATTTAATCCCAGTGAAGCCCTCGATCTCATGTAATAAATATAATATAATAAACCAACACAAATACTTCCTGTCCGACGTAGTCCTAAATAGCGAGTGTCCCACGATGATCTACATGCTCCGGTGACACACTGACAGGAGATAATAGCTCCTGCAGTGTATCACTGAGAGGTCACTGGAGTTTGTGCTCTCACTTTAGTACTACGGTGGACCAGGGAGTATTTTTGGTAGTTTATTATTTTATTTTTATTACAGGAGATCGAGGGATGCGGGAATTAACTGTTTGGTGAATATAAATGTGTTTTTTGTTTTTACACTTGAACACAGTTGCTGGATGATGGGACTACTACTGTCCCATCATCAGCTCATGCTGTCACTGTTCTATGTGACAGCAGACACAGCCAGATGGGAGTAATAGTCCCATCATCTGGCAACTGTGTTCAATTGATGCCTGGCTACACGCAGACACCCACAGACAGACACACACACAGACACCCGCACACACACAGACACCCGCAGACAGACCTGCACATATTCTCTGCTCACACACATATTCCTCCCCACACATATATTCTCCGCCCACACACTCTTCCTCCTTCCTTTCTGCAGTGTTTTTGGCACGCAAATCCGCAGCAAATCCACAGTCCTTTTTACACCTGCGGTTTTGATGCGAATTTGACTGACTCAATGTACTGTAAGTCAATAATTGCAGAAATGCTACAGATCTGCAAAAAGAATTGACATGCTGCGGAAAATAAAACGCTGCGAATCAGTGCAGAATTTTCCACAGCGCGTGCACAACATTTCTGGATTCCCATTGATTAACATTGGCTGGGCACTACATTGCGGATTTGGTGCAATTCCGCGCGTCATAAATGCTGCGGATCCGCAACTAAATCCACAACGTGCGCACATACCCTAAGATATTCACGAGGGTCCCAACCAGCAGCCACAGGCTACTGACCTAGAGTCCTGCAAATTGATCTGCTCATCTTTAGAGATAGCACGGCAAATTGTAGCAGGAGCCAACTTTATTTCTTCTGTTCAAATCCATCTGTTGGCTTATGTAGCACTGTTGAAACGATCAATCTTATTACCCCATACAAAACCATGTAAAGATCAAGTATGGCTTCTCCCTGCCAGTAACAGTTCTTCAAGTGAAAAGTGTGTACTGTATGCAAGTAAATTTTCACCTTAACTTGTACAAAGTATTTTTTATACAAATTACATTATTTCTGATTTTTTTTCAGGAATAATCAGTACCATTTGGAAAGAAATATAGTACATTTCTAACTGCACTATTTTTCTGTTCACTCATATTCCTCAGCTTTATATCCCACTAACGGATACGACTTTCACAATGTTCTGCAATTTTCCAAATGAGCAAAGAGATGTCTGAGTTTGAAAAGCTTGCCACACTAGATAGGGCTCTCAGACAGATGCCTGTGTGAGAGTGACAGTGACATGCTGATAGTGATGGCAGAAGCATGCAACATGTCAAAGCCAGTTGTTCAGTCCTATTCTCCAGCACTATGCACCACTAATAGATATGTGTAGCCCAGCTGCGCTTGAGGCCACATGTACCCTGGAGGATGCACAGAAGGTAAACCCACACAAACACCCGAGATATTCATTCACACCTTCACATTTCCCTGGTGCCACCAGAGGGAGCCCTTGGAGAGTATGCATATATATAAGGGTTGTAGAAAGAGAGCAGTCAGATCTCCTCAGAACACCCGAGAGAGATGTTAGTCTATCTCAGAGTTAGTGAGATGAAGGCAGTCTAGCTGAGAGTTAGCTAGTTGTTGGTTGTACCTCAGATGAGCAGAGAGGAAAGTTACCTTAGAACGTGACAAGCTGATAGTTCCCTAGAAAAGTGGAAAGTAGCTCTTGAAGTGAGCATAGATCAGTCTGACGGAAGGTCCTGATAGCTACTACAGACAGAGCCTCAGAAGGAAGCGAAGGAAAGGGAACCGCAGGGCTTGAAGAACTGAAGTTTACAGCTTGAACTTAGTTTATTTTGTGGAGTCCAGTAATGGTGGGAAAGATTGCCACTTAGTCTGGTCAAAACTGAGTCAACTGAGGTATTTATAGTGAGCAAGCGTGCCGACGCTTTGAGAGCGGTGAAGAGAAGGAGAAACTGCCATCTGCTGCTAGAGTGTGCTTATGTTAAAGGTGAGAGTAGGACGAAAGGCGAGTGGAAGAAAGAAGAGAGTGACAGAGGTTGAAACAGCATTGATCGCTTACCTCTACTCTACACCACCGGACACCGGGTCCGAGCTTGCTAGCATCTACACGACTAGTAGGAGATACCGGAGACCCTGTGGGACTTCATGTCGCAGGGGCCCAGCAGTGCTGATACGTAACCGAGGTCAGGAAGACGGGGGTCTAGCAGGACGCTGCATACAGAGACACTGTTCTGTCCACAAGAAGGCTTCACCACAAAGTCAGCCGGGCGTATATGAGAAGACAGAGTTAGACTTCGTTCTATACGGGTCAGAAACTCACACACATACAGGAGTACGGAGGCCCTATACCTACTCAGTGGGATTACTGGACGTGCATCCTCCACCCTGACAGCTTCCCGGGACGTGCCTGCAACTATACCATCAGTAAAGGTACAGAAAGAGACTTTTGTGTGTGTGTCTGCCTTATTGCTCCTGCACCCCTACACCGCCATATACCCTGAGGGATCAGTCTTGCCTGTGGAAGACTTAACACCTTGCTGCCCAGTAACAACCCCTCAGAGGATCTACCCTGCAGTGCTGGTCACCCTGACCAGGAACCACAGGTGGCGTCACGAACATTTCTACAAACCTATAATCCACTGTAAATATCCCCTTTTATTGAGGTGAGCCCCCAGGGCCACGGACCGAGCTGCGCTACCTGTGACATCCCCCATTGAAGTGAACGGGCTCGGTGCCGAGTACCCCACAGGCCCTGGCTACGGGCGACTCATCTTAAACTTGGCGTCACGAACAGGATGCGAAGCTCGTGGAAATGCGAGTCCTGTGTGCCTGAATGGACTGTTTTGGTGCAAAAGACTGTGTTGCTGTTTTTGTGATTTTTGGCGCCATTTGCCGCCATTTTGCTGCCATATTCACGCCCTGATATATCAAAAAACCGGGCACACTCCTAGTATGTGTGAAAGTAGATTTTAATACGTACACTTGGTCACAACACAGACGTTTCGGTCTACATAGACCTTCATCAGTGTACTAGTGACCAGTGCAATCAGAAAAGATTTTTATATCGTTTAATGTGAAAAGTATTGAAAAGCGCTGATGGCCCCTTCTGATATGCTAGGGATGATTTTTGCACCTGTGTGTCAGGCAGAGAAAGAGGAAAATGGAGAGACTCCACGGACGCGGCATCCACCGCTAGTCATGGGTGGTTAGCGGTGGATGCCGCGTCCGTGGAGTCTCTCCATTTTCCTCTTTCTCTGCCTGACACACAGGTGCAAAAATCATCCCTAGCATATCAGAAGGGGCCATCAGCGCTTTTCAATACTTTTCACATTAAACGATATAAAAATCTTTTCTGATTGCACCTGGTCACTAGTACACTGATGAAGGTGTACGTATTAAAATCTACTTTCACACATACTAGGAGTGTGCCCGGTTTTTTGATATATAGTATGGTTTGGGAACCTACTGGAGCACCTCTGAACTAGAGTTGTGCCAATTATTTACACTCACATATTCACGCCCTGAGGCGCTGGTGATGAAGGAGGGCGTGTATTCGTGGGTGTACCCCCCCTGTGGCGCGAAAGTTATGGCCGCCCTATCCAAGTGCTTCTACAATGTCAAGCATGCCCCACTGCAAGAGAGATCCGTCTCCTCTTCATCCTCAGTGCAAGGAAGAGAAAGCGAAAGTCCCGCCTCCACGGAAAAGTCCAGAGTGTTCTGGATGGAGAGCACAGTCTGGCTTGAAGTGAGATGGCGGAAGGACAGGAGTCACTGTGTGGGGGAATGGCGGTGCACAGACCCCGTTCCCCTGAAGAAGTGTATCCTGTGTCCGAACCATCCCCAGGTCGGGAGGGCGAAGAAGCGATGTATCGTGTGGAGGAGGTGGATGCGGCGCTGCAGGATCTGGCCCGACACCGCGCAGAGATGGAGGCGATGGAGCGGAGATGACGTGCCTGAAACTGCGGCTGCAGTGGGACCAGCTGCTCTCCCCCTGGATGTGCAACTGCCACCCGCGCCACCACTGGAACCAGCGGCTGAAAAGGAACCGGAGGCCGGCCCCAAAAGAGCTGTACCTGACCCCGCCGAGGACGCAGCGGGAGGAGAGGAGGCTGAGGAGGCCTTGCCCGGACCGGAACGCCAGCCAGGCCTGGAACCAGAGGCCGCAGCGGTAGCAGCGGAATGCAGTACCCCGGTAGGGACGACGGAAGGAATCCTGCCCGATGAAATGGAGATCGATTGGGAGGAAATGGAGCTCCTGGACGACGTGGAGTACGCCGCCCAGAAAGAGAACGAATGGAGACGCCGTGAGCAGGAGCTGCGGCAGCAGCGGGAGCAGAGTGAGGCGCAGCGGCTTTGCCAGAGGTACCGGGAGCAGGATCTTGCCGATAAGGAGATCGTCCGGCGAGATAAAGGTACGCTCCGGGAACCGCGGCGCCAGGGGGCTATACGAGACTTCAAACTCCAGGGAGGCTGGGGGTTCATCCACGAACCCGGCCTATACCAGGAGGTCTTTGTCAACCGGAGGGATGTGGAGTCTCGCCTGCCTGAGGGGCACCCGGACAGGGATTTGCTGATAGGGGATGTAGTCTCCTACACGCGGCATTGGGGGCTTAAGGGGTGGTATGCCCTGAACGTCTCCAGAGTCAGCGCCCCGGTCCCTGAAGCAGGAAACGCACCGCGCGTCTCAGCGTCCCAGGCCCCAGCCACAGCTACACCCGGCCGCACACCTGCATCCTATTCTGAAACGCTGCAGAGCGCAGCGGCTGCTAGTGCGCCCTCTACTGAGCCAGTCCGCGCACCAGCGTCACACTTGGAAACGCTGCAGAGCGCAGCGACTGCAAAAGCGTCCCCTGCTGAGTTAAGCCTGTGCGACCTGCAGAGCCTAAGCTTAGGAGAGGCACCTGTTAGGCCTCCAGGAAGTCGCAGAATGAAAATAGAAAAGAGAACTGTGGCTACCCAGACACCGGTAGCAGGACATGACTTTATGGTGATGAGGTTTAGAACCCACAGTGTGCTTCCAGCCCCAGGTATGGAAGATGCTGCAATGTTAGCTGAAGACCAGTAGGACCCGGACAGGGTTTACTGTACTGTAAAAAGTTATGTTGAGAAATTGCACTTTATTGTAAAAATGTTTACATGATTAATGCTTGAAGTATTGTACCCCAGTTGGGTAAAGTGGTTTTGAAATGTCTATGATGGACTGCGTGGCTGAGGACTCTGCCAGCCCAAAAACTTTTATTGTAAATAGTTGGCACCTGGTGCCCCATCTTGGTTTTACGTAAACCGTTCTACCTCTGAAGAAAAACCTGTGTGGTGTGGCCTAGAGTGAGGTCTGCAGTAGGGAAGTCCTGCAGCCCACCCAGGACCACCGTGGGAGGTTTTGGACGGGTCCTCCACAAGAATCTTGTACATATTTGCATTTGAAAGTGTTTTCTATTTTGCCATTTGTATTTATTGCAACGTTCGAAGTGTCCTTACATCCCGCAAGGGACGAGTTATTGTTTATGTTATAAAAAAATTATTTCTTTTTCAGCCCGGGAGTGCTGATGATAACTAGGGGGGATGTGTAGCCCAGCTGCGCTTGAAGCCACATGTATCCTGGAGGATGCACAGAAGGTAAACCCACACAAACACCCGATATTCATTCACACCTTCACATTTCCCTGGTGCCACCAGAGGGAGCCCTTGGAGAGTATGCATATATATAAGGGTTGTAGAAAGAGAGCAGTCAGATCTCCTCAGAACACCCGAGAGAGATGTTAGTCTATCTCAGAGTTAGTGAGATGAAGGCAGTCTAGCTGAGAGTTAGCTAGTTGTTGGTTGTACCTCAGATGAGCAGAGAGGAAAGTTACCTTAGAACGTGACAAGCTGATAGTTCCCTAGAAAAGTGGAAAGTAGCTCTTGAAGTGAGCATAGATCAGTCTGACGGAAGGTCCTGATAGCTACTTCAGACAGAGCCTCAGAAGGAAGCGAAGGAAAGGGAACCGCAGGGCTTGAAGAACTGAAGTTTACAGCTTGAACTTAGTTTATTTTGGGGAGTCCAGTAATGGTGGGAAAGATTGCCACTTAGCCTGGTCAAAACTGAGTCAACTGAGGTATTTATAGTGAGCAAGCGTGCCGACGCTTTGAGAGCGGTGAAGAGAAGGAGAAACTGCCATCTGCTGCTAGAGTGTGCTTATGTTAAAGGTGAGAGTAGGACGAAAGGCGAGTGGAAGAAAGAAGAGAGTGACAGAGGTTGAAACAGCATTGATCGCTTACCTCTACTCTACACCACCGGACACCGGGTCTGAGCTTGCTAGCATCTACACGACTAGTAGGAGATACCGGAGACCCTGTGGGACTTCATGTCGCAGGGGCCCAGCAGTGCTGATACGTAACCGAGGTCAGGAAGACGGGGGTCTAGCAGGACGCTAGCATACAGAGACACTGTTCTGTCCACAAGAAGGCTTCACCACAAAGTCAGCCGGGCATATATGAGAAGACAGAGTTAGACTTCGTTCTATACGGGTCAGAAACTCACACACATACAGGAGTACGGAGGCCCTACACCTACTCAGTGGGATTACTGGACGTGCATCCTCCACCCTGACAGCTTCCCGGGACGTGCCTGCAACTATACCATCAGTAAAGGTACAGAAAGAGACTTTCGTGTGTGTGTCTGCCTTATTGCTCCTGCACCCCTACACCGCCATATACCCTGAGGGATCAGTCTTGCCTGTGGAAGACTTAACACCTTGCTGCCCAGTAACAACCCCTCAGAGGATCTACCCTGCAGCGCTGGTCACCCTGACCAGGAACCACAGGTGGCGTCACGAACATTTCTACAAACCTATAATCCCCTGTAAATATCCCCCTTTTATTGAGGTGAGCCCCCAGGGCCACGGACCGAGCTGCGCTACCCGTGACATCCCCCATTGAAGTGAACGGGCTCGGTGCTGAGTACCCCACAGGCCCTGGCTACGGGCGACTCAGATACAATATCCACAATGCTCTGCAATCTTCCAATTGATATTGATATCTGAAGAATCCATTTCTCATAGCACAAGCACTATTAGTTACTAGCGGCTTTTCCATATGGCAATTACTGAAGAAAGGTTTTCAGAAGCTGCCAAAGAAACACAGCTTTCTGATTCCTATTGTTTCACATGCAATGGCACCAAAGTGTTGTTTTGTAGGCAACTTCAAAGAACTCCAGCAATGTGTCATTAGTTGAAGTGCAAACCACTGTGACTGGTATGTTCTTGCATTTCTGTACTTTCAAGTCTTAAAGAATTTAAAGAGTAATGAGAAATTAAAATGAAAAGAAAATGAGACAGTCTACAAGCCACATGACAGTTTTTTACCTTAGTTGGCAACTCAGCTTGAAGAGATTATCCAGCCTTATGAAATTGATGACTTTTAATCAATTTTAAATTAAATATTGATATCCATCAGTATGAGTGTGCCACATCCTTCTCAATGTTTACATCAGTATGCAGGCTGGTTCGGGCTTGCCTGTTCCATAATTTTTTACCAATCATTCAAGATATTGCATAGGTGTTCCATTCACTTGAATGGAACACTACAATATTTTGAATGGCCACTAGTGATGAGCGAGCGTGCTCATCACTACCCGTTACTCGCTCGAGCATCATTGTGCTCAGGATGCTCGTTACTCGGCAGTATTTTTTAATGCTCAGTATTACTGCCCCAACTGCTGGAAGTCTTCAAGGGTGTCCCTGGAGATGGGTAGACGATATAGCTCAATATGTGAAGCTGCAATAGTATTAATTCCAAAACAGGCAAAGGACCCAGTCTATACTGAATCCAACGGGCCTATTGTTAAAGGTTGATGTTAAGATTTTGGCTAAGGTACTGGCTCTGCGACTTATTAAAGTTATTAAATCTTTGGTTCATGAGGATCAGATGGGCTTTATGCCGACCAAGACTACTTCTTTAAATATAAGATGCCTTTTTCTTAATTTACAGATGCAGTCGCTGAATGTTGGGGAGCGTGCAGTGCTCTCGCTTGATGTGGCGAAGGCATTCAACAGCATTGAATGGAAGTACCTTTGGGCAGTGATGAAGAGCATGGGTTTTGGGGAAAATTTCCTGGCCTGGGTCAAGTTATTATATGCCAATCTGTGTGCTCAAATTAAAGCTAACGGGGCTTTGTTAAGATCCTTTAAATTAGATAGGGGGAAGAGCCAGTGATGTCCTTTGTCCCTTCTGTTATTTACACTGGTAATGGAGCCATTGGCTATTAAACTTTTGTGCTAGCAGGGACACTGAGGGTTTTGTCTACCAGTCTGTGGAGGAAAAGGTTGCGTTATATGAGGATGACCTTCTTTTATTCTTTGGTGATACAAAAGATTCATTAATCAATGCTATATCTATGATTGATGAGTTTGTCAATTTTTCAGGACTACATATTAACCGGGAAAAATCTGTCCTCATGCCAGTGGACGATCTCTCTCAGACAACTAGGGTTCAGAGTGGGGAAAGAGTTTAAGTATCGAGTACTCAAATTTCCACTAATGTTAATTCTTTCATACCCCTGGACCTAGGTCCCTTATATACTAAATTTCAGAAAAAGATTAACACTTGGTGCAAGTTACCTCTGTCAGTAATTGGGCGCTCAAATCAACTGTTGTATAAGGTTCACAATACTCCAATATGGCTCCCCCCTGAAATACTTCTTCAAATTCCAAGCCATGTTTAGGGAGTTGATATGGAAAAAAGGCATAGACTGAATCAAATATGATACACTACAAAGGGGGAAAGAGGTGGGGGGTTCTTGCTGCCCCTAATCCACGGTTGTGCTTTTTGACCTCACAACTGCAGCAACTTAAGCTGCTTCAGGGCTCTTCAGTCTCTATATCTGGAACATATGGAGGGACTTACAGACTTGTCCTTCCTGGAGGTGGGATATGATTAAAACTTGTGAAAAACTAAACAAATGCTAGACATTGGTGAATATACCCAGTCACGCCTATTTGGCAAAATCCGAAATTGCCAGAGTTTTTTTATATTGGATGGATTTAGCCCCTGGATAAAGGTGGGTGTTATGTTTCTAACTCAAGTACAGTCTAACAGAATTTTCAATAGCTTTCAACAACTTAAAGATATGTTTCCTCTTTCTAATAAATAGTGTTATCAATATTCCCAATTGTGTCATGCTTGGTCTGCACAGGAGGCTCTCTCTCATCTCAAAATTAATAATCACTTTGTGTTCTCTGTGGTCTCTAATCAGAGTACCATAGCTGGTGCCATCTTTAGACTTAATAAAGTATTCCTTTCTCAAGTCATTTCTAAAAATCTGCTAAAAATAAAAGAGAAGTAGGAAGAGGATATTGGGATAATTGACGCTGATCAGTAGCCCAATTAGGTATAGACTATGAATGAATACATAACTTATTGCATATGACCTTTTTTACCTGTAAAAGCGCAAGTGCTAGATGGCCGCTGTGTCTCCCACACCAACACGCGTTTCGCCTATTCGTCTTCCGGGGGCGTGAACAGAATTCATAGTCCATGCCTAATTGGTCTTTGTGATTACTGGGTTAAAATTGTTTCAATTCTTAAATCATAGAATCATAGAATCATAGAATCATAGAATAGTAGAGTTGGAAGGGACCTCCTGGGCCATCTGGTCCAACCCCCTGCTCAAAGCAGTATTCTCTAAATCATCCCAGACAGATGTCTGTCCAGCCTCTGTTTGAAGACTTCCATTGAAGGCGAACTCACCACCTCTCATTGCAGCCTGTTCCACTCATTGATCACCCTAAGTATCAAAAAGTTTTTTCTAATATCTAATCTGTGTCTCCTCCCATTCAGTTTCATCCCATTGCTTCTTGTCTTTCCTTGTGCAAATGAGAATAAAGATGATCCTTCTACAATGTGACAGCCCTTGAGATATTTGTAGACAGCTATTAAGTCTCCTCTCAGTCTTCTTTTTTGCAAGCTAAACATTCCCAAATCCTGCAACCGTTCCTCATAGGACATAGTTTGCAGACCGGTCACCATTCTGGTGGCTCTTCTCTGAACTTGCTCCAGTTTGTTGATGTCTTTTTTAAAATGTGGTGCCCAAAACTGGACACAGTATTCCAGATGAGGTCTGACCAAAGAGGAGTAGAGGGCAATAATGACCTCACGTGATCTAGACTGTATGCTTCTGTTGATACATCCTAAAATTGTATTTGCCTTTTTTGCTGCTGCATCACACTGTTGACTCATGTTCAGTCTGTGATCAATTAGTATACCCAAGTCTTTTTCACATGTGCTGTTACTTAGCCCTATTCCTCCCATTTTGTATATGCTTTTTTCATTTTTATTGCCCAGATGTAGTACTTTGCATTTTTCCCTGTTAAAATCCATTCTGTTTGTTGCTGCCCACTGCTCCAGTTTATTTATATATTTTTGAATCCTCTCTCTCTTGATAATAGATGTAGTCTTTTGTGCAGGTAAGACACCACATTACTATGTGATTTTATTTTACCCCTATCTATTCACAAAGGTTGACAGGATTATGCATGATCCTGAGGTCTGACATTTTTCAGATTTTTTTGCGGCCGAAAGGTGTTTTACTAAACAGGTTTACAGCACTGTGTATTTCCTGTCTTGATTATACTCACCTTCTGCTGACAATCAGATTTTTGCTCTCCACAGAGCAAAACACTGAGTTGAGTTGTTCGAAGCGCGCACAGTTTATGGAAACGGGCACTTTTTCACCGGTATAACAGTTTTTTGTATGTTTTTGTGACTGAATTTTTATTGAATATTTATTGGAAAGAGGGAGGCATATCTAAAGAAGAATATAATGCTGTCTGCAGAACCTGCAGGGCACAAATCAGATTATCTAAAGCTGACAATGAATTAAGGCTTGCAAGTGACGTCAAAAGCAACAAAAAAGGATTTTGGGGATACGTCAAAAGTAAAAGAAAAGTCAAAGATGCTATAGGATTTTTACAGGATGAAAATGATGAAATGGTAAGTCAGGATGTTGAGAAGGCTGAACTTTTAAATTCCTATTTTGCATCTGTTTTCTCTCAGAAAGGAAATGTAACATCAACTGATCTTCACTGTCCTATTAAAGGAATAGAAGAATCCAGGATATCTATAAACAGAAAGACAGTGAGGAAACACTTAGCTAACATAAATGAATTCAAGTCTCCAGGTCCAGATGAATTACACCCCAGGGTACTGAAGGAGATAGCAGAAGAAATTCTTGAACCACTGTCCATAATCTTTGAAAATTCTTGGAGAACAGGAGAAGTCCCAGAAGACTGGAGAAGAGCAAATGTTGTTCCTATCTTCAAAAAGGGGAAGAAGGTGGACCCAGGGAACTACAGGCCGGTGAGTCTGACTTCTATACCAGGAAAGATCTTTGAACAAATTATTAAAGAACATGTATGCAAGTACCTGGATAAGAATGAAGTGATTAAACAGAGTCAGCATGGGTTTGTAACTAATAAGTCATGTCAGACTAACTTAATTTCCTTCTATGACAGAATCACTGACTGGGTGGATCAGGGAAATGCTGTAGATATAGTATATCTTACTTCAGCAAAGCATTTGACAAAGTATCTCACACAATCCTTATTGAAAAAATGACTAAGTATGGAATGGACAAGGCAACTGTTAGGTGGATTCATAACTGGCTTAGTGATCGGACCCAAAGAGTGGTTGTAAATGGCTGCACATCCAGTTGGAAGAATGTCTCAAGTGGGGTACCACAAGGCTCTGTTTTGGGCCCTGTATTGTTCAACATCTTTATCAATGATTTAGATGAAGGAATTGAGGGTAAACTGATCAAATTTGCTGATGACACAAAGCTAGGAGGGGTAGCTAATACTAGAGAAGAGAGAGAGAGGATTCAAAAAGATATACATAAACTGGAGCAGTGGGCAGCAACTAACAGAATGGATTTTAACAGGAAAAAATGCAAAGTACTACATCTGGGCAATAAAAATGAAAAAAGCATATACAAAATGGGAGGAATAGGGCTAAGTAACAGCACATGTGAAAAAGACTTGGGTATACTAATTGATCACAGACTTAACATGAGTCAACAGTGTGATGCAGCAGCAAAAAAGGCAAATGCAATTCTAGGATGTATCAACAGAAGCATACAGTCTAGATCACGTGAGGTCATTATTGCCCTCTACTCCTCTTTGGTCAGACCTCATCTGGAATACTGTGTCCAGTTTTGGGCACCACATTTTAAAAAAGACATCAACAAACTGGAGCAAGTTCAGAGAAGAGCCACCAGAATGGTGACCGGTCTGCAAACCATGTCCTATGAGGAACGGTTGCAGGATTTGGGAATGTTTAGCTTGCAAAAAAGAAGACTGAGAGGAGACTTAATAGCTGTCTACAAATATCTCAAGGGCTGTCACATTGTAGAAGGATCATATTTATTCTCATTTGCACAAGGAAAGACTAGAAGCAATGGGATGAAACTGAATGGGAGGAGACACAGATTAGATATTAGAAAAAACTTTTTGACAGTTAGGGTGATCAATGAGTGGAACAGGCTGCCACAAGAGGTGGTGAGTTCTCCTTCAATGGAAGTCTTCAAACAGAGGCTGGATAGACATCTGTCTGGGATGATTTAGAGAATCCTGCTTTGAGCAGGGGGTTGGACCGGGAAGGCCCCGGAGGTCCCTTCCAACTCTACCATTCTATGATTCTATGATCATTAAAGATTTTTGGATTTTATGTCTTGGAGCTGAATTCTTCTTTCCAGTTCTATGTTACAAAGACGTCTGACAGAGACGTGAACTTGTGCTCAGGACAATGTGGAGCTGAAATCTTACTTTTGTTGTCTGTATTCTGCCTCATGCTTTGTGGGTGAAAATTTTAACTGGACTGGCATTAGCAAGCCTCAGTTTCTGTGGGGGGTCACTGTTAAAATGTTTGTCATTCATTTACCTCCTATTTTACCATGATTGCTATGGTGACAGAACCCCTTTAAATCATTTCCCTATTGACATTTGTTTGTAGGGCAATTGTCCTGATCTTACCCCCATTTAGATTCCTTTTGCAGCCCCTTAGCCCTTACTATGACAATTTTAGAGCCATTTTAAAACACCAAAGTTTGAATCTCTACTGAATTCTACTGGGTTTTGGTCTGGGATCAACTTCAAGATCAAGTTCGATCCAAAACCAAACTTTTATTTCTCGTTAGGTCAAACCAGAAGAACACGAACATCCATGGGTCGCTCATTCCTAGAGGTGTGCACTATTTCAATGAATTTGGCACATCTCTCTACTGCCATGCAGTAGAAATGTACACAAGAAATGTACACAAGAAATGTACACAAGCTTGGAGTTTCCTTACATACATTCGGGAAAATAAGTATTTGATACAGTGCCGATTTTGCAAGTTTTACCACTTACAAAGAATGGAGAGGTCTATAATTTTTATCATATGTATACTTCCACTGTGAGAGACAGAATCTAAAAATAAAAAAACAGAAAATCACATTGTATGATTTTTAAATAATTAAACTGCATTTTATTGCATAAAATAAGTATTTGATCACAGCAAGAATTCTGACTCTTATAGACCTGTTAGTTTTATTTTTAATTTTTTTAATTATTAGAAAATGTATGAAACTCAATATGACTGTCAATCCTCATTGGTCTGGGGCTCAATCCAAGATCTCGCCTCGTAGGGTAAGGATGATTCTGAGAATGGTCAGGAATTTGCCCAGAACTACACAGGAGGGCCTGGTCAATGACGTGAAGAGAGCTGGGACCACAGTCTCAAACATTACCGTTATCAGCTTTTTATGCCATAATGGATTAAACTCCTGCAGGGTACCAGGTAGGTCCCCTGCTCTCACCAGCACATTTCCAGGCCCATTTGAAGTTTTCTAATAACCATCTGGATGATCAAGAGGAGGCATGGGAGAAGGTCATGTGGTCAGATGAGACCAAAATAGAACTTTTTGGTATCAACTCCACTCCTGTTATGGAGGAAGAAGAAGGATGAGTACATCCCCAATAACACTGTCCCAACCGTGAAGCATGGTGGGGGAAACATCATACTTTTGGGGTGCAATTCTGCAAGGGGTAGAGGACGACTGCACTGAATTGAACAGAGGATGGATAGGGTTATGTATCGCAATATTTTGGCAAACAGCCTCCTTCCCTCAGTAAGAGCATTGAAGTTGGGTCACACAGCCATGGTAACTAAGGAATGACTCCGTAAGAAGCATTTCAAGGTCCTGGAGTGGCCTAGCCAATCTCCAGACCTGAATCCAATAGAAAATCTTTGGAGGGAGCTGAAACTCATTTTCTCAGCGACTGAAAAATCTAGAGAAGGTCTATGTGGAGGAGTTGGCCAAAATTACTGCTGCAGTATGTGCAAATTTGGTCAAAAACTACAGAAAACATCTGACCTCTGTAATTGCAAACAAAGGTTACTGTATCAAATATTAAATTCTGTTTTTCTATTGTATCAAATACTTATTTCATGCAATAAATGCAAATTAATTATGTAAAAATCATACAGTGTGATTTTCTGGATTTTTTTTAACATTCTGTACCTCATAGTTGAATTATACCTACGATAAAAATTTCATACCACTCCCCTATACCAATTAAAGTATCACGGGTCAAAGAGTATTTTTTAGAAAAAATTCACAATTTTATTATGACAACAATTTAAAATGTAAACATGACAGAGCAACTCACTAAGCAGGCTGAATTTTTTAGGAGGACAATTGTGCTATATAATAATAATTAATAGGACATGAAGTGTATCAATAGAGCATAATATATATATAAACAAACAACACCTGCAATGATTGAGATGTGATGATCTCCCTAATAAATCTCCCCTACACTGAGAGGAATTCACATATCCACAGAGAGATTAACACTATCACATAACGATCATATTATATATGTAAACAATAACATCTGAGTATCTACAATGATTGGGCTGTGACAATTCCCCAATAAATCTCCCCTATAAAAAGAGGAATTCACATATCCACATAGAGATTGATACTATCACATAATAATCATGTTCACCGTATCGCTCAAGGTGCTAAGTGCTAAAGTGCATTATAAATAAAGTGACAACTCACATCCATGTCCGTACTTACATCTAAATTGCTGCAGCTAATGAAGCCCCCCCAGGCCTGCCGCCTCAACGCACGTTTCACCGCTTCTTTGTCAGGATACAATAAAAATTATAGACTTCTCCATAGTGATGAGCGAGTATACTCATTGCTTTCCCCTCAGGTGATCTCCGAGTGTTTAGGCGTGCTCGGAGATTTAGCTTTCGTCACCTCAGCTGCATGATTTGCGACTGCTAGACCGCTTGAACACGTGTGGAATGCCTGTTTGTTAGGGAATTCCCACATGTATTAAGCCTGTCTACAAGTCGTAAATCATGCAGCTGAGACGACAAAAACTAAATCTTCGAGCACCCCAAAATACTCGGAGATTACCCGAGCATGCTTGGGGAGGCCCGAACAACAATGCTTCTCACTCATCACTACTTCTCCACTCTTTGTAGGTGGGAAAACTTGCGAAATCAACAGTGTATCAGATACTTATTTTCCCCATTGCATCTGTCATAATTTATGACACTTTGTGATGTAAATTATGATGAATTTTACCTCGTGATCTAAAGCAACTTACTTCAATGAGCTGAATTTTAAAGTCAGCTACTGTAGACTAGAATAATTTAGGCCAACAAAAATACAAGTATATATAAACTGTACCCAAATTATTTGTGAGAAGATGATGATGATGATAATGATGATGATGTAATTCAGTCCCTGTATGAACCAGCTCCTTCCACACTGAGAAAATGGGGAAATTCTATTTATGATTAACAAAAATTATCTTATAATGTTTTTCCTGGGTATTACTTTTTTAACGAGATCAAGGGACTGTAGCAGACAATATCACCAGCATACAGTTAAACTGTGTAGTCATTTATCCTAAACAAATTTGAATCTGGTGGTCTTCTCAGAGAGGTGATGAAGTATTTCCATGTGATTTTCACCAGTCCTTAAAACCCATTCCCCCCCCTCAGCCCAACAAGGCAGTGGCCATTTGGTTTGTAAGATAATAGGAACTGAGAACAACATGTTACATACACTTTCATCATTATATATAAGATGTTAAAACTCTGCAGCACACCTGTCTCTTTCTGACCTTCCATACATCCAGGTGACACCTACTGAAGTTCTCTGCAGTTGTAACTTTTCTGATAACTGCCAGTGTGCATGTGGTTGCTCAACGAGAGCCATACTACCATTCCTAGCCCACATTTCTTATCTACTGCTTCTTTCTTTTTGATGCTTAATTTTTTTTTCATCCCTTTTGCTGGGGGGTGTAGAAACCTTTTTCTCACAACTGTTTTGTTTCTCATTTGTTAACATGCATTGTGACTGCTGATTACTGTTTTGCCATCTGGAACTTTATGAGCACATTTTATTTGTGTTTTACAATCTTTATAACTGGTATTGTTGTCCACATCAAAGACAAGTGCAGTATAGATATTTACTATATGAAGTCTTTGTACCTTAGCATTTAAATAAAAAGTAATGAAAGATAACAGAAGCTATTGCTGACCTTTTCTCCAGAATGCAATCCACTGAAAATCATATAAAATATAGTGTGTAAAATAGTTTTTTAAAAGAAAACTATATGAAATAAAATTCTAAAAATAATATCAAGAGAATTAAAATGTTGCTACTTTATGATGGTACCTGCCATTTTTTTAACATAATTTCAGAGGCGGAGAGCCGTCAATGCCTTCTATGCTCCTTACTTTGGATGTGGAGAAGGCTTTTCATGGGGTTCACTGGGGATACTTAAGTGAAGTGCTTAAAAAGTTAGATTTTTCTGACCCAATTTTTTATCAATAATGGCATTATATGCAGTCCCTTTTGCACAAATTTATTCATCAGGTGTATTATCTGATCCTTTCACCATTACAAATGGGACATGACAAGGGTGTCAATAAATTTTCACATTACTGATGGAACCCTTTGCCCAGACAAACCGATCCTCCCCAAGATATCTGGTATTTAAATAGGAAACAAAAATTGTTGCATTGGATTATTCACAGATGATGTAATTCTACGTGTCACTAATCATCACATATCTGTAGATAAAATCTCTCAACTTATCAAAACATTTGGTGCTGCCAGTTACTACAAAGTGAACCAATCCAAATCAATAATCTTAACTATGGGCATTCCCCCTTCTGTTCAGTCCTACTTGCAACATATCTCTTTCCCTTTAGTGGGACAGATTATGCAATACCATATTTAGGTCTATTATTAAGCTACCCTCTTAAAAATTTAGAAGCAAATAACTATTCAACTTTAGTAAATACTATTTATAATGATATTCAAAAGTACAATAAATTTACCATTTCCTGGAAAGGGCATATTTCAGTTCAAAGATGATGCTTCTCCCCTAAAATATTATACTATTTCTATAATTTACCCATCCTTCAATTTATATAAACATTGAAAAAATCACTCATAACAGTGATAACATATCATAACATATTTGGGACCATCAGAAAGCTAGAGCATCTACAAAAATCCTGTTCCTCTATACTAACCAAGGTGTTATGGGATGCCCATGTATTCGGAACTATTATCAAGCTTCTCTTCTAGACCAGGGTTCCCAAACTCCAGTTCTCAAGGCCCACCAACAGGTCATGTTTTCAGGATTTCCTTAGTATTGCCCAGGTGATAATTGCATCACCTGTGCAAGACAAAGGAAATCCTGAAAACAAGACTTTTTGGTGGGCCTTGAGGACTGGAGTTGGGAAACCCTGTTCTAGACCATTTAAGATATTCAGGTTGCTTATTAGTGCTAGAGATGAGCGAATTTGAACGGGTCAGGGCTTATTCAGCAAGCTATAGCACTTACCGAATAAGTTGCAGAGGGAACCCAGATACATGGAGAGCGCCAGGTGATCGGCACCGCAATTTCATGTGTGACGGTCACAGCACATGCATGGAGAGCCCAACAAACAGGCTCTCCATGCATGTGTTGTGACTGGCACACAGCCACGACACATGCAGCTGCGGAGATGGACAGCTGATCAGCCGGAGCAATCCAGGTATCCAGGTTCCCGCTGCCGCTTATTCGGTAAGTGCGTAATGAAGCAGATTGATCAAATATAATTAAAACTTAACTTTTATTAACTAAATAAAATATCAAAGTGCCAGAAGAGCTTAAAGTGCATGTGCAAAAAACCAAACCACATAAATAGTGTATGTGTATAAAAGATCAAATAGAATCAAAGCCACTGGTTTACCATAAACATATATATATGCTGAGATTAACCAAGCTTCTAGTCTCTGTTATCACCCACACGGGGTAGCCCAAAAATTATTAGTATATTACTCAGCAAAATCAACCGTGCCAGTATGTTGCCCTTGTTATATCTATGTCCATACTATATCTCGTTATGTTGGACGTCTCATGGGGTATATTATTCAGGATAATTAACACGGTAATATAAAGATGTACACTCTTATACAGTGTCTAAATAGGATACATCTGGTAATCACCCAAATTATAGGGGATATTATATCAAGGTTTTTTGTGGTAGATTCAAAAATACTCCAGAATTATGGAGTTACATAACAGCTGTCACCTGTCTTAGTCGCATGATGCCCCAATTGCAGATATTGTCTTCCTACCAATGAAGCAACAGGGTAAACAAAATCCTGTCTATATTAGCTTCTATCGTGGGTATATATTTATATTTATCGGCGGCATCATCTTTGTATGTATCATTTATCGATGTCCATATTTTATGCTCGGGGAGACCCGACACATACATTTGTTTTATGCCGGTCGGTCTCTACCCCTCATGCATACTCCCAACTCGTTTCATCGTTTATGAATCTTCAGGGGAGGCAAAAAGAATATCGGGACAGGGCATGACGCCATGCTGTATTACCTGTCTTTTATAGCTACCGAACATCGCGGTTCAGATTCACACTTCCGGACACCAAGGTCGTCATATCCGGTATATGGAACGCATCGTCCCTGATCTGGGACGCATGCGTCACATCCGGAAAGTCTCCTTATCCACCAGAGACGTGAGTTTCCGGTTTGCGGAGGAGGAACCTCCGATACTTATATGCATTAGGAAATTACCCCAAAATGGTGTAGAATAGTCCCAATGTTAACCGTATGTACCGGTCTCCGATGGGGAAGGGAAAATACATCCTTTTATTGTGACTTATCAAAAAAGATGTGCAGATACAATTCTGGTGGAATACTTTCTGTAATATACATAATGTTCCACCAGGTAAATGCCATTTTTACTGGAAATTCACAGGAATTCTCAAATCCTTTTTGGCAGTTAGAAAAAAACGATAAGCCTGTATATCTTTTTTATCAAACGGGGATTAAACTATATGAAAAAGGGGGGGATGTCTACCCAATCATTTAACTTTGTTGAAATAAACCAAGGAGATGTTGTTTGAGTGTGCATGTTTAGATATGTATACAGAGGAGGAGATATTTATTCTCTCTGAAAATTGGACATATACTCAATAGGGCTAAATATGTGTTGGATGCGTGTTGGACCCGACAGACCTTCTTTAGAAGTATAGAAAGGGTGCAAGCTACACTTGTCATGTTATGCCCTAACTAATATGTCCCTACCTCACGCGGAGGTTGGCACCCTAAAACCTGCGCAGTGGCGCCCCCACTCGTCGGCGGCTAACTCTAAATCAGATGCCCTAGGGGGCCCTTCACTACAAAAAGGAAGAAAAAGTGAGAATTTAATTTAACCCTTTGGGATGGGTTGATTGGAGATGAAAGATCCAGTAGGTTTCCCTCTGAAGGATCCGTTTGTCCCAGTCCCCTCCTCTTTGTGTTTTGTTGACTTTCTCAATGCCCATAAATGATAGATCTTTCAGATCACTTCGATGCATGAGGTTGAGGTGATTTGCAACAGGTGTATCTCTCTTGTTGACTGTATCTCTATGATGTTCTCCTATTCTCTTCCTAAATTCTCTCCTGGTTTTCCCTACATACTGAAGACCACATTTGCACGTCATGTTGTAAATCACTCCTGTCGATTTGCAGTTGATAAACTGTCTAATGGGGTATGTCCTCCGGGTAACAGTACTAGTACTAGAGAATAGGAGAACATCTCCTATCTCTACTCTTTGATACATTATGAGATCTAACGTATTGCATACCTTCTCAACAATACTGGAGTTATACCATGTCAATAAAAGGGATTTTTTAAGTATCTTCAGATTAGACACTTTTTAAGTGGAGTGAAGATTAAAAAGGAAAATCTTATTTCCCCATATGAACATTACTTTTCTTCTAACAAAGATTCCTCTAAAGGTATCTCAAAAGCATACGCAGCTATCAATATTTCATCTCTAAAGGATACCCCTCCCATTATCAATAAATGGGAAAAAGATATAGGACATATTTATACTAAGCAACATCTGTTGCATACTTTTTAAAAAAATCAAAAAACTTCTCACTGTATAAATCATTTAGAACTTTACCCCTGATAGATTAAATAAAATATTCCTCCAAGCATCTAGTTCATGTTGAAGATGTCATAACCAAATTAGATCCCTGATGCATGTCTGGTGGGATTGCCCAATAATATTACAACTATGGAAGCAGGTACATGCTTTGATCACACATATTCTCCAATATTAAATTATGTGGGGCCCTGAAGTGGCATTACTTTCTCATTTGGAGATGCTTTCTTACATCCCACCTTCTAACAACAGCAAGAGCGAGCATAGACAAAAATTGGAAAAGTGTGGAGTTACCTTCAATCCAAGAAATTCTTTATAAAATGAATCACAATTGTACTATGTAACATATGATTGCTAGTCGCCTGGGCTGAACATTACAATTCGAACAGTGTTGGGTAAAATGGTTTGAGTATTACAAATATTCTCCTAATTAGGAAGGTTATAACACATTAATATAACCAGTAAAATTATTGTTCTCCCTTCTTATATCTAGTTTTATTGAGAGACCATGATATGTTTGGCTGTTCAGTTTCCTTTATCTATAGATAATAAGCTATATGCTACAATTTTCTTTTAAAAATGGTATTATATTACTATAAAAGTTAAATGTAACAGTATCATTGTAGTATATCCTTCAGATATGCACCATTACATAAGGTACTTAAAAAGAGTTGGAATCAACACGGTGTATATACACAGACTATTATAGATAATTATCACAATAAAAATAATGATAATGTGACACACCCCGACGCGCGTTTCGGAATGAACTTCCTTCGTCAGGGGGATCCTGACAAAGGAAGTTCATTCCGAAACGCGCGTCGGGGCGTGTTCTAGGAGGATTTACACACTGCCACGGGGCTTCCAGGTATTGTCCGTTCTAGTGTCTTTATAGTGCATTGCACGAGGTTCACTGTTGCACCATTGCTGGATTGCAGGCGGCAACTTACTATCACCATATCACTTATGGCTGGTAATTTATGTAGTACATGCATGTAGTTTACTATTATGCACATATTGCAGGGCTAGCATTGCTTTTTCTACTACACATTAGCACGTTAATTGCATTATTGCGTGGCTTATTATTTTACACATATTACTTGTTTATTGCATATACACTAATTTTGCACTTATGTGTGTATTTTTTAACACTTTTTTCACATTGTTATTGGCACAATGGTTCTATTGTTTTTTTATTGCGTTTCATTGCCTGTCCATGATTAATTGAACACAGTACCTGGTGACTTTTATGTGTACCCCAGTATATTAGGCTATTTTTGTGTTTATCCTCCTTTTTATATTCACCTTTATAGATATATATATATATATATATATATATATATCAAGGTTTTTATCTTATGTGTATTATATCTGTGCAATATAGTCCTCTAATATAAATAAAGTTGTGTATTATCAAAATTTATTGCCTATTGGTATCTTTCTATCCCTGCCCATTGGTGGTCAAATTCCCCCTTTCCATTTCTCATGCACTTGGGTGTTTAGTTTGTTTTTTCATTACATACGGTACTATATTCAGAACAGATTGCCCCGATAGTTATGTAGGGATATATTTCTTTTAAGGGTAATGTAACGACAATAGTTTTTTTTTTTCCTTTTGGCTGAAGCTTACAAGTTTTACTGAAATGTAAAGCACTTCATTACGATTGTAAATCTTACTGTAGTATATACATTATGAGGAATCATGTTACTCGATTCTTTCTAATATTACTGTATCTTGTTAATTTTAATAAAATATATGTTTAAAAAATGTTTTTGCTACTTTATTAATAATTCAGCAAATTTTTACCTCAGTGTCGCAGAGATTGTTCATCCATTTATACGACCAAATAATGTGGATTAGGACTTTAGGTATCTCCAAGTGTTCCATGTTTAGGCTATCGTCCCATGTTGAGTATTCTGTTGAGTTTTTGATGTTGCAGATTTTCTCCACCATTTCTGCATCTATAAGGTAAAGTAGGTGACTTCAGCTTTTTTTATTGCGCTTTTGAGCGTATCTATTTACATGGATTTTCATCACATTTTTGATTCTGCAGTTTTGTCTCTAGTTGATGTCATTTTTCAAATAAAGCTACTTTGTTTTTGATACTTCCTGGTATTTGAATTTGACAAAACTTTACTGATAAAATCATGTACAGATTGAATTTGCTTTCCACTGCGTTTCCACAGCGAAAGCACAAAACGCTTAAACGTTTATTACCTGCAGATTTTACGCATCTAATGCAATTATATAAGAAAAATCAGCATATAAAACTCAGCGTACCAGCAAGATAATTGACATGTTATTGATTTCAAACATGAACTGCAGGTCAGTTTTTGCTGCGCAAAATAAAAGTGCAGTGGGCATGAGATATCTAAAAATACCATCTACTTTTGCAGGATGGTACTGTAGTCGTTGGTCCGTCTTCTGGCAGCAGTGGTCAGTCTCCAGTACATTCCACTGCTCCTAGTCCATATACTGATGGGGCTAAAAAAGGCACAGGCCACAGTCCTGTACGAGCCCCACGTGGCTCCTTAACTATCTTAACTGGTGAAGTCAGGTCACAAGGGTCAGGGCAGCTAACAGCTGGCAACGTCAGGGTGCAAGTGTCAGTCTCGTATGTGGTCCCTCTTGGGCAGTACGTATGTGGTACTCACAGTCATGTAGGGTACGGCACCTGGTTCTCTGGTCATCACAGGACACACCCTGCATGTCCCGCTCTCCCTGGTCCCCGCTGTTGACAGAGGGCAACAGCGGATGTTGGTCTGCATGCCGCTGGTACTCCCAGGATGGAGCACTCTTCTCTTTGGCTGCTGCAACACCCAGCTCTGCTCTGTTGGCACGGCTCTGCTCTGCACGACTCTACTCTACTGGCACGGCTCTGCTCTGCTGGCATGGCTCTGCAGGCGATGGAGGCTCCTTCTATATGGCCCATCGCCACACCGGTACCCTTAGTGGGGGATGCAGGGTACACTGCTCACCGCTCTGCACGCTGCTCTCTGCACTGCCCTCTTCACTGCTCTCAGCCGGCGCCAGACTGCCATGCTTCGCGAGCTTTCTCCTCTAATGCTTCTGACGCTGCGCGCCTTTTTCTGGCTCCCCCTGCCCTTCTGGTACAGCAGGATGCTCCATCTCACTAGGGCTTCCCCCAGGCTGCAAGGGAACATCAGCCTCCTCAAAGCTTCCCCCCAGAAACAGAGGATGCAGCCCTTTCAGTTCCGGACCCGACACACAGGTATCCGAGATCTCGTCGACCTCCTTACATTCCCCCTCTCTTTTAGCTCGCCATTCCACGGGCGAGAACTCTTCATGCTCCTCTTTGCTCTTCTGAGGGGGGACAGATGCCCACAATTTCTCATCTTCTCCTGCTTTTCTTCTTACACCATCTGCCAAAGGAAACAATCTAGGAGTTGCTCGTCAGTCACGTTGAGAAATTCTTCCTCTTCATCACCAATAGCTGTAGGAGCAAATTCCTCAGATGAACTTTGCGTTGTAACTTTATGTACTCAACTGCCTCCATTGTCTTCTTCCACGTGTCCTTTAGCTGATACTCGTCTCCGCCAGTATGGTCGACTCCTCCAGCCCACTCTCGTTTCTGGAGGTTATTTTAACATAGTCAATATCGACTTGTGCTGTCGCAAAGTCCCGCATCAACTATTCACCTGACCGCTACGGATCTGAACTGTTGTCTGCCAAGGTCACAGCTCCCTCGTCCTCGCTCCTCAGTCTCACTCTCTGCCTCACACAACTGTTTCATCTCCCTCCTTTGTGAACTGGTAGCAAGCAAGGTAATGACATACCTTGATGGACTACTTGAGTCGACGCCTCCACGTGCCAGACCTGCGCAGACACCTCATCGCAGGCAGTCGATGCCTTCTCCATCTTTCCTAGGTGTCCGACATTGTGGCTCTGTCTTGCTCTGGGTGGGGCTCTCCTCTTATGCCATACCACTCACTCTTAGCAGGACCTTCGGAGGGGTGAGCGGTTCTCTGCCGGCGTCGGTCTCTGGTAGGGCAATTTCTGGACAGGTTTCCCACTCTTCCGCTTGTCCAACACTCGCTTCTGCACCTGTCTGGTGGGTGCTTCCTTCTAGATCGTCGACCTCTGCGGGAAGCGTATCCCATCTGCGAACGCTCTTCACTCCATGACCTGGTGACCTGGAAGCAAATTTCGTGGTGTCTGCTGGGATATCTCTGATTTTCCGCACCTCTCCTCTAACTTCTTCTATCCTTTGCCGTGAATTACCTCGGGGTATGTTGATAGGCTTCAAGACAGCAGCAAGGGTTTTCTTCAGGCTTTCAAATTCTTCCCATAGTTTTTGCATTCCTTGCCTTACCAGATCATCCCTGTCAAGGCTGCAACCCCCTGCTCCTGCTCGCGTATGCGCGCTTCGCCCCATATTTCAGTAAAAGTCATGTGCGGGTTTGTCTGCAAGCGCTCCCCCAAAGCCTGCTTTAACAGTACGTCTCACAAGCCCGTCAACAACTGGTCTTGCAGCATTAGGTCAAGGGGTCCTATGCCTCTCTTAGTAATGACAGTGTGGATTTCCTGTAGCACGTTCATATACTGTGTCACAGTCTCCCCCTCTCTTTGAATATGCCAAAATAAACGCATTCTTAAGTCCCCTACGTCCGTGGGGTCACAATGTGTCTCCTCTAGTTTCCTTAACACCTTGTCCAAAGTGTCTCGCTCATGGGGGGGATGTAGCATGACGGACTCCCTTGCCTCTCTGTCTAGGGCCATCAAGGCAACCTCTGCCTCTAATGCAGGGGACATGGGGTACATCCTCATCATCCCCCTGACCCGCTCAGTCCAGCTCTATAGTAGCATGTTGCTCCCTGTAAATTTAAGGTGGTTACTTAATATTGCCTCCAATGGTATACCAGCCCTTGGGGCTCCTATGACCGCTTGGTCGGCCCCTGCGCCCGGAGACTGCATCCTGCCGACCATGCCAAGTGTAGAAATTGCAGGAATGCAGGATGCAGTGACAGACGGGAGGCAGAGCAAGGGTTTACAGGTTTATTTACAGGGGAATACTCCATGCAGGGAGGTAGAGGGTTAAACAAGATAAATGACAAAGTGAACGGTTCAAATAACAACAGTTCGGTAGCAAGCGTATCAGGAAGTCCTAACACTGCAGGTCCTGCTCGAGAACTCAATAGCTCCGGCCACGGCGGGCACAGCACCTTCTCCAGGATGGTACTGTAGTAAATTAAAAGTGCAGTGGGCATGAGATATCTACAAATACCATCTACTTTTGCAGGATGGTACTGTAGTCATTGGTCCATCTTCCGGCAGCAGTGGTCGGTCTCCGGTACCTTCCACTGCCCCTAGTCCATATACTGATGGGGCTAACAAAGGCATGGGCCACAGTCATGGAGTCATGTCACAAAGGTCAAGGCAACTAACATCGGGCAATGTCAGGGCGCAAGTGTCAGTCTCGTATGCGGTTCCTCTTGGGCAGTTCGTGTGCGATACTCACAGTCACGTAGTGTATGGCACCTGGTTCTCTGGTCATCACTGGACACACCCTGCACATGCCGCTCTCCCTGGTCCCTACTGTTGAAGGCGGCGACGACGGATGTTGGTCTGCGTGCCACTGGCACTCCCGGGATGGAGCACTCCTCTCTTTGGCTGCTGCACCACCGGGCTCAGCTCTGCTCTTTTGGCACAGCTCTGCTCTGCACGGCTCTACTCTACTGGCACGGCTCTGCTCTGCTTCCACTGCTCTGCACACTGCTCTCTGCACTTCCCTCTGCACTGCTCTCCACTGGCGCCAGACTGCCCAGCTTCATGCGCTTTCTCCTTTTATGCTTCCGACGCTGTGCGCCCTTTTCTGGCTCTCTCTGCCTTTCTGGTACAGCAGGAAGCTTAGTCTCACTAGGGCTTCCCCCAGGGGGAAGGTTGGCCACCTCAGCTTCACCCTGGAAACAGAGGATGCAGCCCTTTCAGTGCCGGACCCGGCACACAGGTACCTGTGATCTCGTCGACCTCCTTACATTAGAAAAACAAACTCCCCTATCACTAGTTCACTGGTTCTTAGTTTATCTAATTCTACAGCCAGAAATGAGCAAGGAAGCAAACAGCATTAACCCCTTTCCGACATCGGGCGTACATTTACGCTGATGTCGGACTCCATCCCATTGATGTGGGCTCTGGCGGTGAGCCCACATCTTTCCCTGCACATGTCAGCTGTTTTGAACAGCTGACTAGTGCCCGGAACAGCTGCGGGTGGAATCGCAATCCACCCGTGGCTATTTACCCGTTAAATACCGCTGTCAAATGCTGACAGCAGCATTTAACCTGCGCTTCCAGCAATCGCGCCGGAAATCCGCCCACCGGTGACCTCCATCACGTGATCATGGGTCACCGGTGGGTTGGCATGACAACAGGAGGTCTCCTGGAGACCTCTATAGTTGTCACTCCTGGCTTGCTGTGAGCGCCGCCCAGTGGTCGGAGCTCATAGCAAGTGAGTAATTCAGCTACATATAGGCGATGTAATCATCTCCTATATGTAGCTGAGCTGATCGGGCAAGGCAATTTTTAGTCTCCTATGGAGACTATTGAAGCATGCCAAAAGTAAAAAAAATGTTTTTAAAAACATAAAAAAATAAAAGTTCAAATACCCCCCTTTCGCCCCATTCAAAATAAAACAATAAAAAAAAGTCAAACATACACATATTTGGTATAGCCGCATTCAGAATCACCTGATCTATCAATAAAAAAAAAGATTAACCTGATCGCTAAACAGATTAGCGAGAAGAAAGTCAAAACTCCAGAATTACTTTTTTTGTCACAGCAACATTGAATTAAAATGAAATAACGGGTGATGAAAAGATCATATCTGCACCAAAATGGTATCATTAAAAAGGTCAGCTCGGCACGCAAAAAATAAGCCCTCACTCAACCCAAGATTACGAAAATGGAGCCTCTATGGGTTTCGTAAAATGGCGCAATTTTTTTTTAACAAATTTTGGATGTTTTTCACCACTTAGATAAAAAAGAACCTAGACATGTTTGGTGTCTATGAACTCGTAATGACCTGGAGAATCATAATGGCAGTGTCGAATGTCAGTTTTAGCATTTAGTGAACCTTGTAAAAAATACAAACAAAAAACAAGTGTGGGATTGCACTTTTTTTTGCAATTTCACAGCACTTGGATTTTTTTTCCCGTTTTCTAGTACACGACATGGTAAAACCAATGGTGTCATTCAAAAGTACAACTCGTCCCACAAAAAAACAGCCCTCAGATGGCCATATTGACAGAAAAATAAAAAAATTATGGCTCTGGGAAGAAGGAAGCGAAAAATTAAATTCAAAAATGAAAATACCTCCAGGGGTTAAAGGGTTAAAAGTCAATCGGTGCAACGTTTTTAATTAATATCAATTGCAATTTTTTTACCCAAACTACATACATTTAAGTAAAAAAATCCAATATCCTGTAGTTGTCTAAGATGAAAAGTGCTGTTTAATGCTTTAGATTTGTGAATGAGAGAGTCCTGTGTTTTTGAGAATGCTTCTAGTTAATATTTTACTTCTATGAAACCTAAGGTTTTGTCACTTGTTGATCCTTGTAACCAGGATGGAAGACAGTTTGCAAATATTTGGAGAAGGTTCATCATTAACCTGCTGAGGATGAAGTAGTCTGTAGTTTTATTGTAGATTCACTTGTAGAATAGCCATGTCTTTCAAAAGCCCAGGGTAAATTTCTTTATTAATTTTTCTTGATCATTTCATAAAATGAGTCCATAGAAAACATAAGTATATTATTAATATGCAAATGAAAAATTAGAACTATTTGAAATTATTACTATCACCAGATGCAGAATCTTAAATAGAAAAAAAAACATATTCCATCAATCTTCTTTGCTACTCCCATAACTTAATTTCTGACAAATGTTGACCTTATTGGTCCAATTACAGTACATCTACAAATTGTAAATGTGGCTGGCTCCACGTTCATCTCCGTGCACTTGTTTGCATAGTGGATGGGTGCGCAAGCTGGCTGCTATTTACATGCATTTACATACAATACCTTTATTTAGTTAGAATGGTAAAATAACATTGGGTCTTATTTATCAAAATTATCTAACAGAAAAATTATCTTTGTGGCCACTGACAACTAATCAGAGCTCAGAGTTAGCTTTAAGTGTCTGCATACATGGACTAACAGGCGGCACTAAACGACTGCCAGTTGGTAAACTTTTGCCTTTAGTGGTCAGCAGCCATTTACGAGACTGCTTCCAAAGGCAAACCACAGTAAGCGATATACACTGAGCCATCTGTTATAGTTTTGTAAGGGTGTTTTCATATTGTGTTTTGGCACCTGTTCAGTGGCCCCAGTAGGGGCTTATGTCTAAACTGACAGGGCCATAAACTGTAATTGTCTCGAATCATTAAAGGGAATCTGTCACCCTAAATTGGCGGGATATTTAAATCATGGCAGTCAGGTCAGATGGGCGGTGTTTTGGGTACTTGCCTTAACATGTTGTTCGCCGCTGTCTCCATTATTTCTGGGAATTGTAGTCGTTGCCCTCCATATAACGCGCCTGCGCATTGCAATCTTGAATTGCGCACGCGCAGTATGCTTTGCCCGCAGATTGCAATGCGCAGGCGCGTTATATGGAGGGCAACGACTACAATTCCCAGAAATAATAGAGACAGCGGCGAACAACATGTTAAGGCAGGTACCCAAAACACCGCCCATCTGACCTGACTGCCATCATTTAAATATCCTGCCAATTTAGGGTGACAGATTCCCTTTAAGGGATTTGTGGCAGCTTTGGGTCTGCTGAAATTTAAATGTTGTTTTTTCCCTTTGGTCCAGCAAGAGGTAATGTCAGTCTCTTGCTGGAAGTTGTCTTTTAGGCTGGTCAGCTGATGTTGGTTGTAACCACACCCACCTCCCTTTAAATAGTGACATGACCCATCAGCTGATCATTGGTTATAGAGTTTTTGTTCTACAGTATACAGCTAGGTGTGTGGAGTTTGCTTGTGACAGTAGTGTTGCTGCTGTGGGAGTTCTGCTATTTTGGTGCCGTTTACTCTGCTGCTGCAGAGCTTAGCAGCAGAGCTTAAGCTGAGTGGTTTTCTTTTTTTCTGTCCCCTGTTTGTCTCATTCCCTGTGTGTTACCATCTGCAGTGGTGAGGCTAGTGTCCTTGCTGGCCAGTGCACTAGGTAGGGTACGTAGAGATGACAATCGGGGACTAGGCAACGGGGTGAAGGACCTGCATAGGGCGTAAAGGGAGCTTAGAGACAGGCATAAGTTGGTGTCAGGAGGAGTCCTATTCCCCATCCCTACCGTTAGGGCCTTCCTCTCCTTTTTCTATCCCGTCTTATTTATATGCTGTATCGTTCGCTGGACTTACCTTTGTCTGAGCTTGACAATAATGGTGCAGACAGAACGAACGTGCGCTGTGACATGCATCATTTTCAGACGTATACACCTACTGGAGGCAAACACCTGCGTTCTATTACGACTTGTGGCTGCTATTGTAAAATGAGAGCTGCAATTTCATTGGTAGCAAGGGGCAACAAATACAATTTAAGCACTATTGAGAAATCTGGTAAATTGTTTTTGTGTGTTTTTATACAAAGAACCTACAGCAATATCAAACTTGTGTTGTTTTGTTTTTATTATTATTTTATTTTGGTACTTTTGCTGAATAAAAGATTGTGTTATGGAATTAAAAAGAAAACATTTTATTGTTGCCACATTTGACACTCATAACCTTTTTATTTTTCCATTCATGTATCTATATGGGGCCTTGATTTTTACAGGACATGTAGCAATTTTTTACACTTTTTTTTATATAACTGCTGCTTATGGAACACTGGATTGGGCTGCATGTATCACCTGTCGGGTTCTCTTTAAAGAAGGTGACAAGCTTTCCTAATCATAGGAACTCTAAGACCTCACTTAATTATGCTTTTTGTTTTGGTTTGCTTTTCATAAGAGAAAAAAATGGACTATTTGTCATCAGTCTGCTGGGTCTTATTTTCAGCTATTTTTGACCCAAGTGGCCTTCTTACCCTCAGTGTGGCATCCATTTTTCTGCAAAAAAAAAAACTTTTCCTACCCATTAAAGGGAATTTGTCGTTAGAGATGGGCAGACCCCTGGATGTTCAAGTCCGGCGGGTTCGGACGAACATTTAAAAAAAGTTCAGGTTCGGGTACCAGCAGCCCGGATTTAGGGGGGGCCCAAGGGGCCTGGGCCCTGGGCCACCCACCAAGCAGGGCCTCCCACCAATATAGGGATAAATATCTCAAAATATGTAAAAGAAACATCTCTTTGTTGTGAACCGTCTCTAATAAGGAACATTTAACAAAAGAGAAACTATTGAAAGTGTAGGGACCTGGCCCTACATTTCAGTGGCTGGCGCAGAGCAGCAGAGTCATGGCACCTGACCTGCGTCAGCATCCACTGACCTGGCTAGCCTGACTTCCTTAGTACCCTGCACGTAATGCTTAGCTTATGGCATGCGGCGCTACCTATTCAGCTATATGGTCGCTCTCTCGGATTAGATCAGATGAGCGTTGTTCAGCTACCTTCGAGGAAGGAGGCGGAGCCACGATGTCTGCACGAGAAGAGAATTCTCCACCGCGGAGCGTGGCAGGACTTCACTCTGGAATGGATCTTCAGTCACTGATGATCCAGAGGTGAAGTGGTTCAGTTCAGTCTTCACAGTGTCGCGGTGGGTGAGTATGATCTCTGTCTGTCTGTGTGTGTGTCTGTCTGTGTGTGTGTCTGTGTGTGTCAGTCTGTGTATCTTTCTTGCAGCTCCTGTCCTACACAGTACCATACTGTATATACAGGTCCACACTATATCCTGCATTACAGTGTGTCTGTGTATACTGTATGTATATTGTGTGGACCTGTTTACAGTATAGTGCTGTGTATACACTTTAGACAGCCCCTCAGCCTTTATTCTATGTACAGCCAGCACAGCAACAGCCTCTGATATATACAGGTAAACAGCCTCTGATATATACAGCCCAGCAGCAGCCCCTCATATATATACTGCCCAGCAGCAGCTTCTACTGTACTATATACAGCCAAGCAGCAGCCCCTCATATATATACAGCCCAGCAGAAGCCTCTCATACATATATAGCCCAGCAGAAGCCTCTCATACATATACAGCCCAGCAGCAGCCTCTGACATATAGAGCCCAGCAGCAGTCTTTGATATAGACCGCCCCAATTTCTACAATATACATACATACATATGTACATATTTTAATCTTTAATTCACAATCGAGGAGCCAAAAGATAGCAGCACTGAACTTTTCATGTACCAGCTTATTATGGAAAAGGGTGTGCAGGACACTTTCCCAAATATTGAGATAGCTCTAAGGATATATGTAATTTTGATGGTAACAAACTGCAGTGGTGAGCGTTCCTTCTCAAAACTCAAATTAGTTGAAAATCGATTAAGGACATCCATAAAGCAGGAACGACTTGTAAATTTGGCTATCATGAGCATCGAGTCAGATATACTGCGTGAATTGGACTTTAGTGACATCATTAGTGATTTTGCAGCTCGAAAATCAAGCAAAGTGCCTGGATTGTAAAAAATGAATGATTTTACCTGAATTACTCTGCTTAAAAGATTTTTGTAAATAAACTTGCGTTCATTTCATTTTGTGTTTTTGTATTACATATTGCAACACCTTGAAAAATGGGCCTCCCTCCAAAATGGGCCCCGGCCACCCACCTCTTAAATCCGGCCCTGGGTACCAGAACAATACCCGGACATGAACTCAATACACTTGACCTAACATCTAATGTTTGTCATGCTATCATGTGCATGACAGCTCGTCAAACACTCCTTCTGATAGGTGGTAAAATCATTATCGCCGGTCAGACAGCCGAGCTTCCCACTCTGTCAAATGACAGCGTGAGTCCGCTGCTGTGATCGGAGGTAAAAAGTTTACCACCGGTCACTGACGTCAGCTGGTGGGACTACTGCTCCCATAATCCTACAGCTGCTGCTGCTAATAGCAGCAAGAGCAGGTGGCAGCTGTTGGGAGTATTCATCAGCCGGTGCCTGCACTCTAAATAAATAATTAAACGAAAAACAGCATGGGTTCCCCTGTATTTTTGATAACCAGCCAGGTGAAACTAACAACTGGGGGATGCAACCTTCAACTGTCAGTATTAGCAAGGTTGGTTATCAAGAATAGAGGGGTCCCCACTCTGATTTTTTTAAATTATTTAAATAAATAATAAAAAACAATGGCGTGGGGTCCCCTCCATTTTTGACAACCAACCAAGCTAAAGCAGACAGCTGGTGGATAGTTTTCTCAGGCCAGCAAGGCACCATGGACATTGCCCCTCAGGCTAAAAATAGCAGCTTGCAGGTGCCCAGAAAAGGCATATCTATTAGATGCGCCAATTCTGTCGCTTTTCTCTGGTCTTCCCACTTGCCCTGTGATGGTGGCAAGTGAGGTTCATATTTGTGGGGTTGTTGTCACCTTTGTATTGTCTGGTGACATCATCACGGATTAGTACCAGCCTGAGAACACCAGCCTCCAACTGTCTGCTTTAGCTTGGCTGGTGTTAGGGTCTGCGGAACGCACCAAATATATGATGTAAAGAGGTGCGTTCGCAGCCCGGGGTCCACCGTGCAGGCGGAGCCTGCTGCTAGTAAAATGGCGCAAGAAGCAAACTCTGTTATCCCGCAGAGTCGCCAAAATAAACGCCGTAACGCGCTGTGGCAATATGTGCAAACTCTGTTATTCCACAGAGCCGCTAGAAGGAGTGCCGCAGCGCTATATGGCGATGTGTGCGAACTCACTTAACACCACTGAGTCGCAAAATAAACACGCTAGGGCGCTGTCTAGCGTTGAAAGCAAACCCTGTTACTTCACAGAGCCGCTGAGAAAAACTTCTGTGTCCTGTCAGGCACCCAGGTACACAGTTGACTGCTAAGCGAACATAGAACGTGATCATGCGCTAATGTCCTCGCGGGAGACACCCGCAATCTATGGCGTCTAAACGCCAGGCCCTGAATACGGCAATCAAACTCCTGCCTGTAATCTAGGGCATCTAGGACACCGACCCTGACGAGCTAGCATACCAAACTCCTCACCGATTAAGTCTGTATTCTAGGGGCTTATTTCAGCCAGGCCCTAACCACACACACGCATGACCACACTGGCGCAAAGCATGTGACGATTGATATTAGCGCATGGCGGCCCAGCCATGCTACCTTTTTATAGTAACAGCTACAGGACCTGCCAGAAACAAGGACCAATGAAACTTGTTCCAGAACACCAGTAGTCACAGGACCTTCCAGAAAACAAGGACTTTGTCCTAAAGACTAGTGTTGAGCGATACTGCTCGATATCTAAAAATATCGGATCGGAATGGTATCGCCGATATCACTAAATATCGTCGATATCCGATTCCGATACCGGAAGTCCAATGTAAGTCTATGGGAACCAAATATCGACATTAAAAAAAACCATTCTTGCCTTGTTGGTTAATTGTACATGAAGGAAAACAACAAAGACTAATGTAGAATGTATTGGGGAGGTTGAGGAGACAATAAAGGCATACATGTTTACCCCAATGCATTGGAATAGCATTAATATATTTTTTTTTGGAAATACGTTTGGATTGACTAACAAATTGACAATGTTGTTAACCTTTTTTCTATTTTGGCAAATATGTATGTTTCACAACTTCCATGCTCTTCACCTTTTTAACTTTTGCCAGTGCCACACTTTCTCCTTCATAATCTTCAGCAGCAGCATCATCTTTCTCATCAAATTATTCTTCATCTTCACCTTCTTAATCTTCTTCTTAAACTTCTTGCTATTCATGTTTTTGTTTACATTACTCATATTGTTATTATTAAACTAATTAATCTTCTTCATATTCAAATTCTTCATCTTCTTCCTCTTCATCTTCTTCATCATATTCTTATTTGTGACAGAGATTCCTGTACTTGTAATCTGTAAAAGTATGAATTGTTCATCCTTCCGTTCTTGCTGTCACAAAAGATTTAAATTACAACAGTATTTGTCCGTGTTCAGTTTAGCCTGCAGCAGCAGGCATTTTCCAGGGGCACCACGAGGAGGAACGGACTCACCCCCATACACTGCTTAGTCTTCTTCTGCTTAGAATTTAGAGCATATATTTTGCTCTTCATTTTGGTCTTATACTTCATGTTCTTCTGCTTTTTGATCTTCTGCTTATTGTTCTTCTGTCTCTTGTTCTGTATCTTGTAGTTTGTCTTAACCTTCTTTGTCCTGTTGGTGATCTTCTTCTGGGTAATCTTTTATTTTTCCTTTGTGATGGTGTTCAGGCTGGTTGGCTTCATGCTCGTCATCCTTGTTGTCGTCATCTTCTTCTGGGGGTCTTTAAGGTCGTCTAATTTCCGAGAAACAGCTGACGTTACTGGAACCCTGACGGGTATCAGATGGAGCAAGAGACAATGGAAGTAACGAGGACCAGCTGACTGTGCTGGAACCCGGACGGGTAGCAGAAGGAAAAGAGGCAATGTCACAACCGAGTACCAGCTGACGTTACTGTGACACGGTTACTAAGCAGGAGGTACCTGTGCTCCAAAGCACTACCAAGGACCAGCAGACGTTGGTGGAACTCAGATACGGAGATGTGTTATGTTACGGTAGCTGAGGAGTGCAGGCAAAAAAGGAAATACACCAGAGCAGTTGGAATCTATGAGATTGCAGTACCCTGACTAACCACCGCAACTAGAGGCAGCCGTGGAGCGTTCCTACGTTGGTCCTAGACGCCTCGTCACAGCCTGAGAAACTAACTACACCTAAAGATAGAAATAGGAAAGCTATCTGCCCCGGAGCAGAACCCCAAAGATAATAGAAAGCCCCCAAACATGTAATGGCGGTTAGACAAGAGGAAATACTGACACAGAAAGAAAATAGTATGAGCAAACGCTGGGGCCCAAACTATCTAAATAGAAAAGGACAGGAAGGGTACTTACTGCAATCCCAGAAAACCCTGAAAAACACCAACTCTACTAATTTCAAAATCACCTGAGATCACACGACCTCTACCACCTAAATTAGTTCTCTGGTGTAACAAAAACAGCAGCCACTGAAAAAACTGGAAAAAGCAAAAGTACAAAACACAGTGGCTGAACTAAACTGAGAGGGCAAAAGCCCCCGGAGGGGACCCTGAAGGCCCCCACAGAAGTGCAGGACCAAATGCAAAAATATAGCAAAAACACAAAATAAGAAATTGTCTTATCTGATAGCAGGAGATGCAGACACGACACAGCAGGCTACAAGGGAAACTGGAAAGAAGGATTCAGACCAGAACAATTGATCACCGGCAACCCTGATGGGAAAATGATTCCCTTAAATAAGACCAATCAGTAACACCTGATTCCCAGTCTTCACAATCCTCACTAGTACCGCTTGTAACCACCAGAGGGAGGCTCTGCTCAGAACTCATCTCAAACCCATTCACAACAGTACCCCCCCCTTGAGGAGGGGTCACCGAACCCTCATTTGAGCAACCAGGTCGGTCAGGATGAGTTCTATGATACGCACGGATAAGTCTCCTAGCATGGATGTCCGAAGCAAACACCCAAGAATTATCTTCCTGACCATAACCTCTCCATTTAACCAAATACTGGAGTCTTCGTCTAGAAAAACGAGAATCCAATATTTTCTCAACCACATACTCCAGATTGCCCTCAACCAAAACAGGGTCAGGAGGCACAGCAGCAGGAACCACTGGCTCAACAAACCTCTTCAACAAGGACTTGTGGAACACGTTATGGATCTTAAATGTCCCTGGAAGAAGCAAACGAAAAGAAACAGGATTAATAATCTCCATGATCTTATAAGGTCCAATGAACCTAGGCTTAAATTTAGGAGATGCTACTCTCATAGGAATATTCTTTGAGGACAACCAGACCAAGTCCCCCACTTTAAACCGAGGACCATCAGTCCTATGCCGGTTAGCAAACCGCTGGGCCTTCTCCTGAGAGAAGGACAACCTCTCCACTACCTGGTCCCAAATCTGCTGCATACGCTCAACAACAGAGTCAACACCTGGACAGACAGAAGCCTCCGTCTGTCCTGAAGAAAATCGAGGGTGAAACCCAGAATTACAGAAAAACGGAGACATCAAAGTGGCAGAGCTAGCCCTATTATTAAGAGCAAACTCAGCCAAAGGCAAAAAAGAGACCCAGTCATCCTGATCAGTAGACACAAAGCATCTTAGATAAGTCTCCAATGTCTGGTTTGTTCTCTCAGTTTGACCATTGGTCTGAGGATGAAATGCCGAGGAGAAAGACAATTTAACACCCAGTTTAGAACAAAAAGTCCTCCAAAATCTGGAAACAAACTGGACTCCTCTGTCAGACACTATGTTCTCAGGAATGCCGTGTAAACGAACCACGTGCTGAAGGAACAACGGCACCAATTCAGAGGAGGAAGGCAACTTAGGTAATGGCACAAGATGTATCATTTTGGAAAACCTATCACAAATTACCCAGATGGTGGTCATTCTCTGAGAAACAGGAAGATCGGAAATGAAATCCATAGAGATATGGGTCCATGGTCTCTTGGGCACAGGCAATGGCATCAACAAACCACTAGAGCGAGAGCAAGGCTTGGAGCGAGAGCAAGTCCCGCAGGACTGCACAAATTCCCTGACATCGCGAGACAAGGTAGGCCACCAAAAGGACCGACTAACCAAGTCTCTGGTACCAAAAATTCCGGGATGCCCAGCCAATGCGGAACAATGAATCTCAGACATCACACTCTTTTTCCATTGGTCCGGGACAAACAATTTTCCAACAGGGCAGCGCTCGGGCCTATCCTCCTGACACCCCTCCAGAGCAAGTCTCAAATTGGGCGAGATGGCGGAAAGAACTACACCCTCCTTCAAAATAACAGAGGGATCAGATAGCTCAGGAGAGTCCGCAAGGAAACTCCTCGAGAGGGCATCCGCCTTAACATTCTTAGTGCCAGGAAGAAAGGAAACCACAAAATTAAAACGTGTGAAAAACAAGGCCCACCTGGCCTGTCTAGGATTGAGTCGCTTGGCAGATTCCAGATAGACCATATTCTTATGGTCCGTAAGGACCACCACCTGATGTTTGGCTCCCTCCAGCCAATGTCTCCACTCTTCAAAAGCCCACTTCATGGCCAATAACTCCCGATTACCCACGTCATAATTACGTTCAGTAGGAGAAAATTTTCGAGAGAAAAAGGCACAAGGGTTACTTTTAGAGGTCTCTGGATCTTTTTGGGACAAAACGGCACCTGCCCCAATTTCAGAGGCATCAACCTCCACCTGAAATGGCAGAGAAACATCAGGCTGCCGTAGAACAGGAGCAGAAGTGAATCTCTGCTTAAGTTCCTGAAACGCAGAGACTGCCTCAGGAGGCCAATTCACCACATCAGAACCCTTTCTGGTCAAATCAGTTAATGGTTTAACAATAACAGAGAAATTACCAATAAATTTACGATAAAAATTGGCAAAACCCAAAAATCTCTGAAGAGCCTTTAATGAAGTAGGTTGGACCCAATCACAGATGGCCTGAACCTTGACCGGGTCCATTTCAATAACAGATGGGGACAAAATGAATCCCAGAAATGAGATCTTCTGTACGCCAAAAAGACACTTTGATCCCTTCACATACAGAGCATTCTCTCTCAAAATCTGGAATACAGTTCGAACATGTTTCACATGAGAGTCCCAGTCATTAGAAAAAATCAAGATATCATCCAAATAAACAATCAGAAACTTGTCCACAAAATCCCTGAAAATGTCATTCATGAAGGACTGGAAGACGGAAGGAGCATTAGTGAGCCCAAAGGGCATCACAAGGTACTCAAAATGCCCTTCAGGGGTGTTAAATGCCGTCTTCCATTCATCCCCGTGCTTAATGCGAATAAGGTTATACGCCCCCCTGAGGTCAAGCTTAGTAAACCAAGTAGCGTTTTTCACCCTGGAAAACAGGTCAGAAATCAAGGGTAACGGGTATTGATATTTCACAGTAATATTGTTCAAGAGACGATAATCAATACACGGCCTTAATGAACCATCTTTTTTGGCCACAAAGAAAAAACCGGCACCTAAGGGTGAAGAGGATGGTCTGATATGACCCTTCTCCAATGATTCCTTGATATAAGACCGCATAGCGTCATGTTCAGGTACAGACAAGTTAAAAAGGCGACCCTTAGGGAATTTACTACCCGGCACTAATTCAATAGCGCAGTCATAGCTCCTATGGGGAGGTAAGGATGCAGATTTACTTTCGCTAAACACATCAGAAAAATCAAACAAAAAGTCAGGAACATCCTCAGCCTGGGGGGAGGCAGAAAAAACAGGAGTGTTGGCACTAACACATTGGCAGCCCCAACTGGTTACAGACACAGATTTCCAATCCAAAACAGGATTATGAGACTGTAACCAAGGGAAACCCAGCACTATAATGTCATGCAGATTATATAGAACCAAAAATTTGCAGCACTCCTGGTGATCAGGTTCAACCCTCATTATCACCTGAGTAGAAAACTGGGGTTTATTCTCAGCCAAAGGGGTAGAATCGATCCCCAGTAAAGGAATAGACTTCTGTAGGGGTATCAAGGAAAACCCACAACGCTTAGCAAAATCATAATCCATCAGGTTAATAGCTGCTCCAGAATCAACGAAAGCCTGAGCAGAAAATGAGGACAGAGAGCATATCAGAGTGACAGTTAATAAAAACTTAGTCTGAACACTACCCAAGACAACTGAGCGTGCAAAATGTCTTCCCCGCTTAGGGCAGACTGAAATAGCATGAGAGGCATCACCACAGTAGAAACATAACCCATTGCGCTTTCGAAACTCATGACGCTGTGCCCCAGACACCACTCCATCACACTGCATGGGCTCAGCAGCTGGCTCACAAGGCAACACCACTCCACGCATACTTCTCCGCTCACGCAAACGTCTGTCAATTTGAATCGCCAATGACATAGAATCATTGAGACCAGAGGGACAGGGAATCCCACCATAACATCCTTTACATTATCCGACAGACCCTTCCGGAAAAGGGCCGCCAAAGCGTCGTCATTCCATTTGGTCAGGACTGCCCACCTACGGAATCTCTGACAGTATAACTCAGCGTCATCAAGCCCCTGATTTAATGCCAACAAGGCTTTTTCAGCTTGATCAGTGACATTAGGCTCATCGTACAATAATCCCAAAGCCTGAAAAAATGCATCAACATCACTCAAAACAGGATCCCCAGGTATCAGGGAAAAAGCCCAATCCTGAGGATCGCCGCGCAGGAGAGAGATGATAATTTGAACCTGCTGCGCTGCGTTTCCTGAGGACTTAGATTTTAAGGCAAAAAACAATTTACAATTATTTTTGAAATTCTGAAACTTAGCTCGATCCCCTAAAAACAAATCTGGCATGGGGATCCTAGGTTCCACAACAGGCAACCCAGCAAGATATGCAGCAATACTCTGAACCTCAGTGGCAAGCTGATCCACACGGCCAGACAACTGTGCAAACTCCATTGGGAGAAAAGATCCTCCCCAGCACCCAGAGATACAGAGGGAAAAAAAAAAAAATGCAACAAACAGAAAAATATCTCTGACAACTTTTCTTCCTTCAAAATATTTTTTCCCTTCTGTGAGTACCATACAATTTTTATGGCCGGTGATACTGTTATGTTACGGTAGCTGAGGAGTGCAGGCAAAAAAGGAAATACACCAGAGCAGTTGGAATCTATGAGATTGCAGTACCCTGACTAACCACCGCAACTAGAGGCAGCCGTGGAGCGTTCCTACGTTGGTCCTAGACGCCTCGTCACAGCCTGAGAAACTAACTACACCTAAAGATAGAAATAGGAAAGCTATCTGCCCCGGAGCAGAACCCCAAAGATAATAGAAAGCCCCCAAACATGTAATGGCGGTTAGACAAGAGGAAATACTGACACAGAAAGAAAATAGTATGAGCAAACGCTGGGGCCCAAACTATCTAAATAGAAAAGGACAGGAAGGGTACTTACTGCAATCCCAGAAAACCCTGAAAAACACCAACTCTACTAATTTCAAAATCACCTGAGATCACACGACCTCTACCACCTAAATTAGTTCTCTGGTGTAACAAAAACAGCAGCCACTGAAAAAACTGGAAAAAGCAAAAGTACAAAACACAGTGGCTGAACTAAACTGAGAGGGCAAAAGCCCCCGGAGGGGACCCTGAAGGCCCCCACAGAAGTGCAGGACCAAATGCAAAAATATAGCAAAAACACAAAATAAGAAATTGTCTTATCTGATAGCAGGAGATGCAGACACGACACAGCAGGCTACAAGGGAAACTGGAAAGAAGGATTCAGACCAGAACAATTGATCACCGGCAACCCTGATGGGAAAATGATTCCCTTAAATAAGACCAATCAGTAACACCTGATTCCCAGTCTTCACAATCCTCACTAGTACCGCTTGTAACCACCAGAGGGAGGCTCTGCTCAGAACTCATCTCAAACCCATTCACAACAGAGATGGAGGCACCTAGGCCAAAGGCACTGGGGAGAACCAGTTGACGGTACTGGACCCCGGACGGGTAGCAGAAGGAAAAGAGGCAATGTCACAACCGAGTACCAGCTGACGTTACTGTGACACGGTTACTAAGCAGGAGGTACCTGTGCTCCAAAGCACTACCAAGGACCAGCAGACGTTGCTGGAACTCGGATATGGAGATGGAGGCACCTAGGCCAAAGGCACTGGGGAGAACCACTTGACGGTACTGGACCCCAGACGGGTAGAAGAACGCACCCATGAAAATGTAAGTTGACAGGACGCAAGCCGTCCGCAGTTACCGAATCACACAGTCCTACAGTGGGTGCTTGTCCTATTGTCACAATGGAAACCGCCTTTATTTACATATCCCACAGCACACATAGGAATCACCTAAACTGCAGGCACCATAGAGTCGGCTAACCCGAATGCAACACGACAGCACAATTTATTGGAGGATAATTGACGTTCACACTGCCAGGAAACAGCTGTCTTGCTGTAACCAGGCTGGCCAGGAGTCAGTACCCCTGCCAATTACTTACGAGCAACAAATGGCGGTGTTGTAGCCCAGGGAGTAGAGTTCAGGTGGTAGAAAGATGAACATAACAGGAGACATGGAAAACGTTGCCAAACAGTTATTTAATCTGAAAACGGACAGGCAAATTCAGGTGAGATCCATGCCTTGTTCATTTTCAGAAAAGTAAGCCGGTCTACATTCTCTGAGGATAGTCGCATGCGACGGTCTGTTACTACACCACCTGCAGCACTAAAGACACGCTCAGATAATACACTGGCAGCAGGGCAAGCCAGCACCTCCAATGCATACTGGCTAAGCTCTGGCCATGTATCCAACTTAGAGACCCAAAATTTGAAAGGGGAAGAGGCATCTGGGTGTACACTTAGAGGGAAAGCCAAGTAGTCTGTCACCATCTTACGGAAACGTTTCTTCCTGGTGACTGGAGCCGTCTCGGATGGTGTAGACCTTGCTGGCGCTGTCACAAAACTTTTCCACATTTGTAACATACAGCTCTTGCCCTGTGCAGAGACGCTGCTTCTGTTCCCTCTTGTTGTAGAGGTGTCTACACTGCCTCGACGCACAGAGCTGCTTTGTAAAGCAGTAGCAGCAGCAGCAGCAGCTCTCTCGGCTGGAATGTACAACAGTATGGATTGCACCAGTGTGTCTTGGTACTCCTGCATTTTACGGTCCCGGTTCACCGGTGTGATGAGGGCTTGTAAGTTGTCCCGGTAGCGAGGGTCTAGGAGGGTGTACACCCAATAATCTGACGTGCTGAGAATGTGGGCCATGCGGCGGTTGTTTCTCAGGCACTGAAGCATGAAATCAACCATGTGCTGCAGACTCCCAACTGGCCAACAAAGGCTGTCCTCTGGAAGAGGCGTCATCTCTGCCTCCTCTGCATCACCCCACCCTCGCTCTACATACTGACTAGAGCGTTGTGTACCTCCCTCTGTAGGGATTTCTTCCTCCTCCGTTGACTCCTCCTCCTCCTCATCCTCCTCACAAAATGAGCCCTGCCCAGCCCTTTGTGAGGAACCACGTTGCGCTGACTGTCCTGAAGGTAATTGAATTTGTGACTCCTCATCCTCCACCTCTTCCAAAACCTCTTCCTTTAGTGCTTTCAGTGATTTCTGAAGCAGGCAGATAAGGGGGACAGTCATGCTGACTAGTGCATCATCTGCACTCGCCATCCGCGTTGAGACATAAAACGCACGCAAAACGTCGCAGATGTCCTTCATAGAGGCCCACTCAGTAGTGGTGAAGTGTGAACGGCGCAAATTGCGAGTTGATTGCGCCTGTTGCAGCTGATACTCCATTACTGCTGGCTGCTGCTCACACAACCGCTCCAACATATGTAACGTGGAATTCCACCTGGTGGGTACGTCACATATGATGCGATGTTCAGGAAGGCGAAATCTGACTTGCAGAGCTGCAATGCGCGATCTGGCCATGCTGGAACGTCGCAAGTGAGCGCACTCTAGGCGGACCTTGTGCAGCAGTGCATCAAGATCCGGATAGTCCCTCAAAAAACTCTGCACGACCAAGTTGAGCACATGTGCCAGACATGGTATGTGAGTGAGGTTGCCAAGGCCCAGAGCTGCCACCAGATTTCGGCCATTGTCACACACTACCAAGCCTGGCTGGAGATTAGCTGACTTTAACCACACGTCGCTCTCCTGCTTGATGGCATCCCAGAGCTCCTGCGCTGTGTGGCTTTGATTCCCCATGGAAATTAATTTCAGGACGGCCTGTTGACGTTTGGCCACGGCTGTGCTCATATCGGTCGCAACAGGTAAGCGTTCACGGGTCCATGTGGAGGTATACCGTGACGGCTCGTGCAGCGATGATTCTGAGGAACTGGAGTAGGAGGAGGAATCAATGTGTACAGACTGGATTCCTGCAATCCTTGGAGTTGGCAGAACACGTACAGCGCCACTGGCAAGATCTGTACCCGGCTCCACAACATTGACCCAATGGGCAGTGAGGGAAAGGTATCGTCCCTGGCCATGGGTACTGGTCCACGCATCGGTGGTCAGGTGGACCCTGCTACTGACGGCGTTTAGTAGCGCATGTTTAATGTTTCCCTCTACATGTTTTTGCAGAGCAGGGACAGCTTGCCTGCTGAAATAAAATCGGCTTGGCACATTATATTGTGGGACTGCCAATGCCATAAAGTTCCTGAAACTGTCAGTCTCCACCAGCCTGAATGACAGCATTTCAAGGGACAGGAGTTTTGCAATGCCAACATTCAGAGCCTGTGCTCGTGGATGGTTTGCCGAGTATGGCCGTCTTTTATCCCATGCATGTGGTACCGATGGCTGTTTTTTGTTCTGGGAGTGTGATGATGACTGTGAACTTGCTGCTGTGGGTGGAATAACAGTTTGTCTATGGACAACAGTGACCGAGGTTCTTCCATGGAGATCCTGTGAGGAAGCCGAACCAGGTGTGTGTGAGCTGGAGGTAGAGGCTCGAACACGACCTGAAGATGTAGGTGCTGCTGTAGGTTGGCCTACATCTACAGTGTGTCTTTGTAACTCAGCTACGTGCTTTGTCCGTACATGTTTCCACATATTTGTGGTATTCAGGTTACTGATATTTTTACCTCTTTTAACTTTTTGCTTACACAGCTTGCATTGAACATAGCAAATATCATCTACAAGTCTGTCAAAAAAGGACCACGCAGTGCAAGTCATGGGAGCGCCAATTTTGACATTTCTAAGAGAACTGCTCCCAACAGGTACCAAACTGGAGGCTACAGGCAAGCGAGTCTGCAGCCTACCTCTCCCTCCTCTTTGTAACGTTGGGACAATCTCTTCCTCAGAGCTGCTCCCACCACCTTCCTGTTGCTCACGCCATGTTGGGTCTCGGACTTCATCATCTCCACTACCCTCTTCCAACACCTGCTGCTGTTGGATGGTCTGGGCAGCACCATGCTCCACAAAACCTGGCACCTGAGTCTCATCATCATCATAAGATGCGTTCTGCGGTGTGCTGTCCATCGGCACTGGCTCACCCGCCTCTTCAGATTGAGAGAGACACAGCTGTTGCGCATCACTGCATACTCCCTCTTCTTCAAATTGCAGAATGCTGCTTGCCTGTGCCCGTGTTTGCGAGCCAACAGATTCTGAGAACAGAAGCAGAGACTCAGCTGGCTCCTGTACAGAACTCTCTGACTGCCTGGGCAATTTGACAGGCGGTGAACAGACAGATGGTTGCTCAACAGTGTTGTGTTCCTGAGAGGAGGTGGAAGGAATTGAAGTCGATGCATTGACTGCCATCCAACCAACAACGGCTTCAATTTGTTCTTCCCGCAGCAGGGGGGCACGCCGAGCTCCTACCAAAGTGCGCATAAAGGAACGCTCATGGGTAAAACTGGTGGATGCTGTGTCACTGAGGGCGGCAGCAGCCACAGAATCCCCACGTCCTCTCCCTGCTGAAACTCCACGGCCACGACCACGTGCCTTACTCACTGACTTCTTCATCTTGGTAGATTGATAAAGAAAGTCAGAAAAGTTATAAGGCCTAAGTGTGGTTATTACGCAGAGACTGAAGTGAACACTGAAACACAACTGTTCACAATCTGTGAAGGGCTACTCCTTTGTCTACTTCTATAGTGTTTGCAACCAATGTATTGGATACGGATGGAAGCGCGTCACACTAATAGATTATATTTTAAATGGAATGGAGCAGAACCAATTGGAGATAAATGAAAAGGATGAGGCACTGGGACATGCTCAGCAGAGTACAAGCAGCAGTGCTTGAACAAGTAACTGGAGCGTGATGTGCACTCAAAAAATAAAAAACACAGACTGAAGTGAACACTGAAACACAACTGTTCACAATCTGTGAAAGGCTACTCCTTTGTCTACTTCTATAGTGTTTGCAACCAATGTATTGGATACGGATGGAAGCGCGTCACACTAATAGATTATATTTTAAATGGAATGGAGCAGAACCAATTGGAGATAAATGAAAAGGATGAGGCACTGAGACACGCTCAGCAGAGTACAAGCAGCAGTGCTTGAACAAGTAACTGGAGCGTGATGTGCACTCAAAAAATAAAAAACACAGACTGAAGTGAACACTGAAACACAACTGTTCACAATCTGTGAAAGGCTACTCCTTTGTCTACTTCTATAGTGTTTGCAACCAATGTATTGGATACGGATGGAAGCGCGTCACACTAATAGATTATATTTTAAATGGAATGGAGCAGAACCAATTGGAGATAAATGAAAAGGATGAGGCACTGAGACACGCAAAGCAGAGTACAAGCAGCAGTGCTTGAACAAGTAACTGGAGCGTGATGTGCACTCAAAAAATAAAAAACACAGATTGAAGTGAACACTGAAACGCAACTGTTCACAATCTGTGAAAGGCTACTCCTTTGTCTACTTCTATAGTGTTTGCAACCAATGTATTGGATACGGATGGAAGCGCGTCACACTAATAGATTATATTTTAAATGGAATGGAGCAGAACCAATTGGAGATAAGTGAAAAGGATGAGGCACTGAGACACGCTCAGCAGAGTACAAGCAGCAGTGCTTGAACAAGTAACTGGAGCGTGATGTGCACTCAAAAAAAAAAAACACAGACTAAAGTGAACACTGAAACACAACTGTTCACAATCTGTGAAAGGCTACTCCTTTGTCTACTTCTATAGTGTTTGCAACCAATGTATTGGATACGGATGGAAGCGCGTCACACTAATAGTTAAATTGCATGGAGCTGCAAGAATTACACTGAAGAAAAAAAAAAGAGTCTGTGAGTGACACGTGCAGATGTCTACAGACAGCGTTGCATGCAGAGCAAACTGCAGCGTCACCTGCACTCTCACACACACACCTTGCACAGAGCTGTTAAAACAACACTGCAAGGCAAAAGGAAGCTTTACACAGCGGTTGGTGCTAGCCTGCCTACAGCACAGTACACTAAATCGCAATCTCTAACTGTCCCTCAGAGTCAGCACAGCAGCGTTCTGTCCCTTACTGAATTCACAGCACAGTGACGCTAAAATGGCGGCGGCGCCTTTTATAGTGCATTCTGACATCATTTCAGCATCCAATCACAGCCATGCCATTAGTTAACATGACCGCAGCAGTACAGGATGTGCCCACACTTCTTAGGATTCCTCATTGGCTGACTAAAATCACATTGCCTCTCAAAGAATTATGGGAACTTCCGATTCCGGTATACGATATATGTAAAATATCGAAACTAAGTATCGAAAGGCCGATAGAGCTAATATCGGCCGATACCCGATACTTGCGGTATCGTATCGCTCAACACTACTAAAGACGTCTACTCGCCACTAACCAGTACTGGCCACAATAGCAGAGCCTGGAGGAACAGCAGTAATCCTCTGCACACTGTTAGACTGGGCAAGACGCTGGGACTGACGTCTAAGCCGAGCAGGCTTCACTGCGGACGGGGATGAATGGGGGACCGCAGCGGGACTGGTTCAAGACTTCCCTTGTGCAGCAGTGTGAACTTGAACCCTAACAGCTGGTTGTCAAAAATGGGGGACCCCAAGCTGTTTCTTAAAATTATTTAAATAATTTAAAAAAATCAGAGTGGGGACCCCTGTATTCTTGAGAACCAGTTTTTCTGAAGCTGACAGCTGAGGGTTGTAGACCCCAGCTGTGAGTTTTGCCTGGCTGTTTAACAAAAATACAGGGAAACCCACGCCGTTTTTTTTTTCTTTAATTATTTATTTAGAGCACAGGCGCTGGCTGATGAATACTCCCATCAGACATTGCTTGCTCTCACTGCTATTAGCGGCAGCAGGGGTAGGCTTATGGGAGTAGTCCCATCAGCTGACGCCAATGACCAGAGGTAAATTTTTTACCTACAATCATAGCTGCAGGCTCACGCTGTTATTTGACAGCATAGGAACCACGGCTGTCTGACCATCAGTAATGAATTTACCGCCGATCAGATGCAGTGTTTGCCACGCTGTCACACACATGACAGAGTGGCAAACACTGGATGTTCAGTGGGTCGAAACTGAACAGTAACCAATGTTAACCCCTCTCTGACATTAGACGTACTATCCCGTCCATAAAACCCGTGCCATTCTGCCCATGGACGGGATAGTACGTCATAGGCGATCAGCTGCGCTCCTGAGGGGAGCGCAGCTAATCGCCGCCGGGTGTCAGCTGATTATCACAGCTGACACCCGTGACTGTGTGTCAGGAGCGGTCACGGACCGCACCCGACACATTAACCCCTAGCACACCGCGATCAAACATGATCGCGGTGTACTGGGGGCACAGGGGAGGATCGCGCAGGGTGGGGGCTCCCTGCGCGCCCCCCTGAGACCCTCAGACCAGCGCGATGTGATCGCGCTGTTCTGAGGGCTTCCTCCCTCCCAGGACCCGGATCCAAGATGGCGCCGGGGTCCTGGAGGGAGCGGCTTCCTCAGTGCCTGCTGAGAGCAGGCACTGAGAAGCCTGCTGCACTGCCTGAGCGATCGCTGGTGTGACAGTGTGCACAGTGATGTCCCACCCTGGGACAAAGTAAAAAAGTTAAAAAAATAAAAATAAACATGTTATAAAAAAAAATCCAAAATAAATAAAAAAAAATATATATATTCCCCAATAAATTAATTTCTTCCTGTAAATAAAAAAAAACAAAACAATAAAAGTACACATATTTGGTATCGCCGTGTCCGTAACGACCTCCCCTATAAAATTGTCCCACTAGTTAACCCCTTTAGTGAACCCCTTAAAAAAAAAAAAAAACAAGCAAAAAATCAATGCTTTATCATCATACCGCCGAACAAAAAGTGGAATAACGCGCAATCAAAAAGACCGATATAAATAGACATGGTACCGCTGAAAACGTCATCTTGTCCCGCAAAAAACGAGCCACACACAGCATCATCAGCAAAAAAATAAAAAAGTTATAGCTCGCAGAATAAAGCGATGCAAAAATAATTATTTTTTATATAAAATTGTTTTTATTCTATAAAAGCGCCAAAACATAAAAAAATGATATAAGTGAGGTATCGCCATAATCGTACTGACCCGAAGAATAAAACTGCTTTATCAATTTTACCACATGCGGAACAATAAAAACGCCTCCCCCAAAAGAAATTCATGAATTGCTGATTTTTGTTCATTCTAACCTCCCAAAAATCGAAATAAAAAGCGATCTAAAAATGTCACCTGCTCAAAAATGGTACAAATAAAAACGTCAATTCGTACCGCAAAAAATAAGACCGCACATGACTCTGTGGGCCAAAATATGCAAAAATTATAGCTCTCAAAATGTGGCGATGCAAAAAACTATTTTTGCAATAAAAAGCGTCTTTTAGCGTGACAGCTGCCAATCATAAAAACCCGCTATAAATAGTAAATCAAACTCCCTTTATCACCCCCTTAGTTAGGGAAAAATAATAAAATTAAAAAAATGTATTTATTTCCATTTTCCCATTAGGGTTAGGGTTAGGGTTGCGGCTATAGTTAGGGTTAGGGTTGGCGCTAAAGTTAGGATTAGGGTTAGGGTTGGGATTAGGGGTGTGTTAGGGTTAGGTTTGTGGTTAGGGTTGGGACCAGGGTTAGGGGTGTGTTGGTGTTAGGGTTGGAGTTAGAATTGGGGGGTTTCCGCTGTTTAGGCACATCAGGGGCTCTCCAAATGTGACATGGCGTCTGATCTCAATTCCAGCCAATTCTGCGTTGAAAAAGTCAAACGGTGCTCCTTCACTTCTGAGCTCTGCCATGTGTCCAAACAGTAGCTTATCCCCATATATGGGGTATCAGCGTACTCTGGACCCCAAGAGTTATTGTGCAATTTGTCCTATTTCTTCTGTTACCCTTGGGAAAATAAAAAACTGAGGGCGAAAATATCATTTTTGTACAAAAAAAATTATTTTTTGTTTTTACGGCTGTACGATATAAACTTCTGTGAAGCACTTGGGGCTTCATAGCGCTCACCACACACCTAGATAAGTTCCTTGTGGGGTCTATTTTCCAAAATGGGGTCACTTGTTGGGGATTTCCACTGTTTAGGCGCATCAGGGGCTCTCCAAATGCGACATGACGCCCCCAGACCATTCCATCAAAGTCTGCAATCCAAAACGTCACTACTTCCCTTCCGAGCCCCAACGTGTACCCATACAGTAGTTTTCTCCCACATATTGGGTATCAGCGTACTCAGGACAAATTGGGCAACAACTTTTGGGGTCCAATTTCTCCTGTTACCCTTGTAAAAATAAAATATTGGGGCGAAAAATCATTTTTGCAAAAAAAAAAAAAAAAGATTTTTTATTTTTACGGCTGTGCGTTATAAACTTCTGTGAAGCACTTCGGGGTTCAAAGTGCTCACCACACATCTAGATAAGTTCCTTGTGGGGTCTATTTTCCAAAATGGGGTCACTTGTGGGGGGTTTCCACTGTTTAGGCGCATCAGGGGCTCTCCAAATGCGACATGACACACCCAGACCATTCCATCAAAGTCTGCAATCCAAAACGTCACTACTTCCCTTCCGAGCCCTGACGTGCGCCCATACAGTAGTTTTCTCCCACATATTGGGTATCAGCGTACTCAGGACAAATTGGACAACAACTTTTGGGGTCCAATTTCTCCTGTTACCCTTGTGAAAATAAAATATTGGGGGCGAAAAAATCATTTTTGTAAAAAAAAAAGGATTTTTTATTTTTACGGCTGTGCGTTATAAACTTCTGTGAAGCACTTCGGGGTTCAAAGTGCTCACCACACATCTAGATAAGTTCCTTGTGGGGTCTATTTGCCAAAATGGTGTCACTTGTGGGGGGTTTCCACTGTTTAGGTGCATCAGGGGCTCTCCAAATGTGACATGACGCCCCCAGACCATTCCATCAAAGTCTGCAATCCAAAACGTCACTACTTCCCTTCCGAGCCCCGACGTGTGCCCATACAGTAGTTTTCGCCCACATATTGGGTATCAGTGTACTCAGGACAAATTGGACAACAACTTTTGGGTTCCAATTTCTTCTGTTACCCTTGTGAAAATAAAATATTGGGGGCAAAAAAATCATTTTTGTAAAAAAAAAAAAGATTTTTTATTTTACGGCTGTACGTTATAAACTTTAGTGAAACACCTGGGGGTTCAAAGTGCTCACCACACATCTAGATAAGTTCCTTGAGGGGTCTAGTTTCCAAAATGGTGTCATTTATGGGGGTTTCCACTGTTTAGGCAGATCAGGAGCTCTCCAAACACGACATGGCGTCCAGCCAATTCTGCGTTGAAAAAGTCAGACGGCGCTCCTTCCCTTCCAAACTCTGCCATGCACCCAAACAGTGGTTTACCCCCACATATGGGGTATCAGCGCACTCAGGACAAATTGCACAATAACTTTTGGAGTCTTGTTACCCTTGGAAAAATAAAAATTGGGGTGAAAAGATCATTTTTGTGGAAAAAAATATGATTTTTAAATTTTACGGCTCTACGTTATAAACTTGTGTGAAGCACTTGGGGGTTCAAATTGCTCATCAAAAATCTAGATAAGTTCCTTAGGGGGTCTAGTTTCCCAAATGGGGTCATTTGTGGGGGGTTTCCACTGTTTAGGCACATCAGGGGCTCTCCAAATGCAACATGGCATCCAAACTCAATTCCAGCCAATTTTGGTTGGAAAAAGTAAAATGGTGCTCCTTCCATTCCGAGCTCTGCGGTGCGCCCAAACAGTGGTTCCCCCCCAAATATGGGGTATCAGCGTACTCAGGACAAATTGTACAACAACTTATGTGGTCCAATTTCTCCTGTTACCCTTGGGAAAATAAAAAATTAGTGACTAAAAGATAATTTTTGTGGGAAAAAAATAGGATTTTTTATTTTCATGCCCGGGCATTATAAACTTGTGTGAAGCACTTGGGGGTTCAAAGTGCTCACCAAAGATGTAGATAAGTTCCTTAGGGGGTCTAGTTTCCAAAATGGGGTCACTTGTGGGGGGTTTCCACTGTTTAGGTTCATCTAGGGCACTGCAAACGGAACATGACCCCCATTAACGTCTGCATTCCAAAACGTTACTATTTCCTTTCCAAGCCCTGCCGTGCGCCCAAACAGTTTCCCCCCCACATATGGGGTATCAGCGTACTCAGGACAAATTGGACAACAACTTTTGGGGTCCAATTTCCTTGGGAAAATTCAAAAATTTGGGACTAAAAAATCATTTTTGTGGAAAATTGATTTTTTTTTTTTTTTCACACCCAGGCTTTATAAACTTTTGTGAAACACTTGAGGGTTCAAAGTGCCCACAACAGATCTAGATAAGTACCTTAGGGGGTCTAGTTTCCAAAATGGTGTCACTTGTGGCGGGTTTCCACTGTTTAGGCGCATCAGGGGCTCTCCAAACGCGACATGGCATCCAATCTAAATTCCAGCCAATTCTAGTTTGAAAAAGTCAAACGTCGGTTCCTTCCCTTACGAGCTCTGCCGTGTGCCCAAACAGTGGTTTTCCCCCACATATGGGGTATTGGCGTACTCAGGAGAAATTGCATAACAACCTTTTCTGTCCATTTTCTCCTTTTACCCTTGTGAAAATAAAAAAAAAGTTTGTAAAAGATCATTTTTGTGGCTAAAAAGTAAAATATTCATTTTTTCCTTCCACGTTGCTTTAGTTACTGTGAAGCACCTGAAGGGTTAATAAACTTCTTGAATGTGGTTTTGAGTACCTTGAGGGGTTCAGTTTTTAGAATGGTGTCACTTTTGGGTATTTTCTGCCATATAGACCCCTCAAAGTGACTTCAAATGTGAGGTGGTCCCTAAAAAAAATGGCTTTGTAAATTTTGTTGTAAAAATGAGAAATCGCTGGTCAACTTTTAACCCTTATAACTTCCTAACAAAAAAAAATTTTGGTTCCAAAATTGTGCTGATGTAAAGTAGACATGTGGGAAATGTTATTTCTTAACTATTTTTGTGATATATTTCTCTGTTTTAAGGGAATAAAAATTCAAAGTTTGAAAATTGCAAAATTTTAAAAATTTTCGCCATATTTGCGTTTTTTTCCAAAAATAAACACAAGTTATATCGAAGAAATTTTACCACTAACATGAAGTACAATATGTCACGAGAAAACAATCTCAGAATCGCGAAGATCCGTTGAAGCGTTCCAGAGTTATAACCTCAGAAAGAGACAGTGGTCAGAATTGTAAAAATTGGCCCGGTCATTAACGTGCAAACCACCCTTGGGGGTGAAGGGGTTAAAAACAAGCATATCTGGAGTCTAAGCAACTTGTATAGGCTTATAGCTGGGGATCCTAGTGGCACAAAAAATGTTTACATGAAAAGGTGTGAGTCTGATTTAGGAGAAGACTTTCGGACTGAGCAATTGGACGGTGCTATTAAAAATACCTATAGATCTAATATTTCCATGGCCCTCCATGAATGCCACTTCAAAGTGATGTCTAGGTGGTATTATACCCCGATTAGGTTGTCGCACATTAATTCGGAACATTCCCCTTTGTGTTGGAGAGACTGCGGCCAACAGGGAAACCTCTATCATCATTTTTGGGGCTGTCCAAAAATAAAGACCTTTGGTTTCAAGTCTCCCAACACATTGACCTCCTCACCAAAAATGTTCAATTTACTCCTGGGAGAGTGCTTCTGTCATTAGACATGGAACAATATGACCCCTTAATTAGATATGTTATTATACATATTTTCTTGGTGGTCAAGATTACCTTGGCGCAATGGTGGAACAAACTGAGGTACCTAAATTTGCAGATATCTTAGATAGGATTTGTCTACACAGTGACCTGGAATGGAAATTTGCGGTTGCTAATAATAGTATTCATAAGTACTCAAAAAAATGGGAGATCTGGAACAGCAAGCTTTACGCTAAACAAACATGTTGAAACTTGTCTCTATGCTAATTGCTGTTTTAATTGATGCGTATTTAAAAGATGTATCTTTTTCTGAGGAGTTCCTCATAAGATGGTCTGACGAATGCTATCGTATTGTTTTGTTTTATTTATTTTTTTTTATATCCTCTTCAAACAATGTTTAGTAATGTTTGAGGGTTCTCTAATTTTATTGTTCCCTTTACCTAAATAAGGTATACCCTACTTACCCCTTTTCCATTCTGTTTCCCTTCCCGGTATTAATACTAAATTAATAAAAAATATTTAAAAAGAAACTAAACAGTAACATGGACTTCCTGGTGAATTCTGTGTTTGGTGTCCATGCCCGAACAGTAGGTGTACGGATTTTATTGTTCAGTTTTGTCCATCTGTCACCCCTTTTTTGATACCTCAACTGAGAGCAACATAATGTATGGGTAGAGACCCTGATTCCATTGATGTGGCATTTATTGTCTACTGCAGTTTTGAGAAAATCAGTGTTTTATCTGCTGCAGATCTACCAGTTCTCTGAGTGTGAAATTCTGTATAACCCCTCCCACACCACTGATTGGCAGCTTTCTGTTCATGTACCATGTACACAGAAAGCTGCTAATCAGTGGAGGGGTGGCGTTATACACAGCTCATAAATATGCTTGACTATTTGGAAGCAGGGCAACTTGACCTCCAATATTAATCTTCTGCTGATTTTATCAAAACTACAGCAAGCAGCCCAGTAAGTGACACATTGCTGTACATTATGCTGCTCTCAGATTAGGTGGCAGATTCCCCTCAAACATTAAAGAATAAACGCTAATTGCATGATTGTGTTTTTCTTTATGCACCCATTGATTTAAATGGGTGACTTTGAGCCTTGACTCAGATAAAAAAGGACATTTCTTAGTTATTTTTGCAGAGATCGGTCTGAAAAAAACATGGAAATGTGAACTATAAATGAAAAACAATATCAACATTGATTACAATTTACTACATACAATCAGGAGGGAATTTTTTCTCTTGTAGGGCTGATTCACCACTATTAGAAATCAGCAGCACAAGTAATCTCACGATATAGAAAGCTGGAATGCAAGAAGACGTTTCACCGATGTCTTAAGTGTAATGTTCTAGCCTATGAATCTCAAAGAATAATGCAGCACATGTTCAAAGGAGCAAAAAAAGGTCTGCAAGCTTTATTCAGGCCAACTGTTTTAAGGAGTATGGTTCGCAGATTGTAAATCCATAACATGCATTTGATGCTGCAGATATTTACTGTGAATTTCACCCTTTGCATGAAGCTCATGTAGCTCATGTAAGGTTTTTTTTTTTTTTCAAATGTTCTCAATTTACATTTTTCATGGACTTGCCGCGATAGTTTAGCGAAGTAAGTATAATACAATGTAACAAAAAATTTGCTCAATCAGTTAACTTGAAAAAAAATGTTTTTCTACAGTGAGAAAGATTATTATAATCCCCAAATGGTATGTTTCCATTATATGATCACAGCAGTTAAACTACTTAGATGCCATTGTCCTCCATGACAGAATTTGTTAGACATGGTGTGTCCTTTTCATCAACCTTCATTCCCTCCCCCGCAAAATGATTACCGGGTACGGAGGGTGTTGTTGTACAGGCGGGGACCTACTGAAAGACCTCTTGTTTGCATGTTTGTACTCCAATGAAACCTATACAGTAGAGATGTAATTTTACAGTAAACTGTAAAACCTAAATATTGCAGTGTTTCTGTACATGTGATCAAGTAATCTGAGGTTGTTTGCTATTTAAACCCAACAAAAAATCAGTTCCAACTGTCAGTTATATCCTAACAAGCTCTTGAATGTATTTGGGCTACTGTGTCTTACTAGATATTCCGGATTTTGACATTGACTTGTTTACTAACTAGTCTCCTGGCTGACGATTTTGTACCTACACATGCATCCTGTTTCTGACATGGCTGCTTGACTCTTCTTTCTCCCATCTTGCTCCACTGATCAGCAGCCGACTCCGTGGCCTCAACCCAGGGGACCTTGTGTAAGTCTAGATCCCTGTATAGGGCTGAAAGGATGAATTCCAGGCCAACCCCTGAAATCTGGTAAAGAATGTCTTTTCTTGACACCAATTTTTAGAGCTGACAGGTGACCACGAATAGTGCTCTTGTGACATATACCAAGAAAAATTGATGCTGTTTTGAAGGCAAAGGGTGTAACAACAAATATTGTTTTGATGTAGATTTTTCTTTTATTTCATTCTCTTTGCATTTTACTAACTGATAAATACTTCTGTTTATTTTTTTAAAAAAAGCATTTTTACTATGCAGCATTTCCCAAACCTGCCTAATGTTTTTTTTACAGTATACATATGTATATATACAGGTGTGATGTCTCATAAGTCACACATTTAATCTTAGGCTTTCCCAGGATTGGGTCACAAAGATGTTTGTGAACAAAAACCAGCATCTCCAGCTGTACAATAAGAAAAAATGACAACATGGGAGTAATATAAAAACACATGTAAGCGTTAAGGTTACTAAGGGATTGTAATCAGCTTAATGTAACTTTAGAACTATATTTCGGTGGACTCTGAAAGGGCAAAAATAAATACTCCCAAAAGTGAACACAAGCACTAGAGCTTCACTGGTTTGAGGTGAAGAGTTGATCATTCTTGAACAGCTGTGCTATGGAGTCATTTAATAATTATTCATAAAGTGTTATAAAGTGGATAAGTATCTTTTTAAATGCATTTTTATGCAGTCATTATCTGAGGTAGCTGAAAATTCTAATTTGACGTATTTAAAACAGAAATTAAATAGTAAGGGTGTATTTGATTCAGAGCTTTCATTCATCTCCCATATCCGATTACTGGCTCGCTCTTGTTATCTGCACCTCAAAAACATTTCTAGAATTCGACCTTTTCTTACTTTCAGTTCTGCAAAAACTCTTACTGTTGCCCTTATTCATTCTCTTCTGTACTATTGTAACTCTCTACTAATCTGCCTCCCTCTTACCAAACTCTCCTCTCTCCAATCTGTCTTGAATGCTGTATCCAGGATCATATTCCTCACCAACCGTTACACAGATGACTCTACCTTGTGCCAGTCATTGCACTGGTTACCCATCCACTCCAGAGTTCAATATAAACTTATCACTCTCACCCGCAAAGCACTCCACGGTTCAGCATCACCCTATATCTCCTCCCTCGTCTCTCCTGATAATGTAAGGGAAGAAGGGGGCCACAGAAAAGCTTGCAGCTTTTTCATTATAGCACAAATAGTGGAATCAAATGCAATCAAAAATTGCATGTAAAGAAAAATTATATAATTAAAAATGGCAAGGGCGGGCAATTTTTGGAATCTGCGAGAAAGCAAATTGCAAAATGTGAACATTTTGACGAATGTAAATTTTTGTAAAATTTGAATGTAATTAAATTCCATTCAAATGTATTTACCCATCTCTAATTACCAAATAAAGTGATGTATGTCCAATTAGAGAAGTCAGGCCTGGTCGAGAAGATGAAAATTGGCTACGACCGGAAGGTGTTAAAAGTAAAAGAGCTGTGGTTGTTTTACTCTCAGAATCAGTGGGAGCCTCAGAGGTTGAACCCTCAATCTTAATGGCATGGCATTTCCTGGCAAAATTCCATCACTGGATAAGATCAGATTTTCAACTTGTTGAGGAAGCAGGATAAAAATGCTGAGGCCTAGTTGCTGGCAGTTGCTGCATTAGGACAAGCATACTCGTCCCACTGGTAGAGCGGGCACTGCATATTTGGCCCTCCAATTAGGAGAAAAAGCTGTCTTCCTCTAATGACAGAGATCAGAGATTGTTTTACACTGTTAAATGGGAGACACTAAAGGGAAATCTTCTTTGATCCCATCCCAGGTAATTTCCTGTATCCCAATGGAGACTTACACCTAGTGTGAGCAGACAAATCATTGTCCATGGAAGGATCCTAGGGTTAGCTGGCTATATAAACTGAGGTTAGTACATATTTAGATATACTATCGCAACTGCCATCATTCTAGTACATTTATTATGCATTGCTTATACAGCACAATTAATTCCACATCATTTTACAGACATTATCATCGCTGTCCCCATTGAGGCTCACAATCTAGATTCCCTAGCAGTATGTATTTCGAGTGTGGGAGAGAAATGGAGTACCTGGAGGAAATTCACGCAAACATGGCGAGAACATACAAAGTCCTTGCAGATGTTGTCCTTGGTAAGATTTGAACCAAGGACCCCAGTGCTGCAAGGCTACGCTACAGCCTTGAATAGGTGAGTGGCATCTGATTTTAAAGTAAAATCGCAGCATGCTGTGATTTTTTCGACTGACAGATTCTGTCAGTGAAAAAAATGGGGCATCAGCATTGCCCCATTGAATAACATCGGTCCGAGTGCTAACGGATGTATACACTTGTGAGAGCTAGCCCACAATATGTCATAGCCTTCCATTGGCTTACATTCCAGGTCATGTACCGTGCAGTGTGACCCAGAGAGTCTGAAAAGCGGTGACATCATTCAGAAGAGGGGTGTAACACTGCTGGATATGGGAGAAGTTGGTGATATGCGAGTTTATTAACACACTGACAGTACATTACATACACATATACAAGTTTAAATAAAAAAAAAGGTTCACAGGAGTGCTTCTTTAAAGTATAGGTGTCAACCAGTAAATATATAAGGACAGAAGCAGAGAAGCTGTATACACCAGAAAGGACTCTGTTCACTCAAATAAATAAATGTAGTGAGCTAGATGGTGCAGCAGCATAATATATAGGTAGACCATAGATGGTAAATTCTAACCCAACCGTTACTGCACATGCCCGGCAGCTTTATTAGAACTAGTCACTATAATAATTTAACTATACCACTTGGTTATCTTATATTAAATTTATTTATTTAAACTGACCTTATCATTAGTGTTGAGCATTCCGATACCGCAAGTATCGGGTATCGGCCGATATTCGCTGTATCGGAATTCCGATACTTAGTTCCGATATTTTCCATATATCGTATACCGGAATCGGAAGTTCCCATAATTCTTTGAGAGGCACTGTGATTTTAGTCAGCCAATGAGGAATCCTACGAAGTGTGGGCACATCCTGTAATGCTGCGGTCATCTTAACTAATGGCATGGCTGTGATTGGCTGCTGAAATGATGTCAGAATGCACTATAAAAGGCGCCGCTGCCATTTTAGCGTCACTGTGCTGTGAACTCAGTTAGGGACAGAACGCTGCTCTGCTGACTCTGAGGGACAGTTAGAGATTGCGATTTTGTGTACTGTGCTTTAGGCAGGCTAGTTTACCAACCGCTGTGTAAAGCTTCCTTTTGCCTTGCAGTGTTGTTTTAACAGCTCTGTGCAAGGTGTGTGTGTGAGAGTGCAGGTGACGCTGCAGTTTGCTCTGCATCCAACGCTGTCTGTAGGCATCTGCACGTGTCACTCACAGACTCTTTTTTTTTTCTTTAGTGTAATTCTAGCATTCAATAGAAATTATAGTGTGATGCGCTTCCATCCGTAAACAATACATTGGTTGCAAACACTGTAGAAGTACAGAAAGGAGCCTTTCACAGATAGTGAACAGTTGTGTTTCAGTGTTCACTGCAGTCTGTGAGGTATTTTTTTTTTTTTTTTAAATGCAGATCACGCTCCAGTTACTTCTTCAACTAATGCTGCGTGTACTCTGCTGAGTGTCTGTCACTGGCTCATCCTTGTCATTTTTCTAAAATTGGTGCTGCTTTATTCTATTTTCAATTTACTAAAATCTATTAGTGTGACGCTCTTCCGTCAAAATACAATACATTGCTTGCAAACATAATAGAAGTCCACAAAAAGGCCTTTCACAGTAAGTGAACAGTTGTGTTCACTGTTCACTCTAGTCTGAGGTTTAAATTTTTGGTAGGAGTGTAGATCCCGCTCCACTTACTTCAACCACCGCTGCGTGTACTCTGCTGAGTGTCTGTCACTGGCTCATCCTTGTCATTTTTCTAAAATTGGTGCTGCTTTATTCTATTTTCAATTTACTAAAATCTATTAGTGTGACGCTCTTCCGTCAAAATACAATACATTGCTTGCAAACATAATAGAAGTCCACAAAAAGGCCTTTCACAGCAAGTGAACAGTTGTGTTCAGTGTTCACTCTAGTCTGAGGTTTAATTTTTTGGTAGGAGTGTAGATCCCGCTCCACTTACTTCAACCACCGCTGCGTGTACTCTGCTGAGTGTCTGTCACTGGCTCATCCTTGTCATTTTTCTAAAATTGGTGCTGCTTTATTCTATTTTCAATTTACTAAAATCTATTAGTGTGACGCTCTTCCATCAAAATACAATACATTGCTTGGAAACATAATAGAAGTCCACAAAAAGGCCTTTCACAGCAAGTGAACAGTTGTGTTCAGTGTTCACTGTAGTCTGAGGTTTAATTTTTTGGTAGGAGTGAAGATCCCGCTCCACTTACTTCAACCACCGCTGCGTGTACTCTGCTGAGCGTGTCTCACTGCCTCATCCTTCACATTTTTCTCGAATTGGTGCTGCTACATTCTATTTCAAATAATTCAAATCTATTACTGTGACGTGCTTCCATCCGTATACAATACATTGGTTTCAAACACTATAGAAGTACACAAAGGGGCCTTTCACAGCTAGTGAACATGGGTTTTTAATTTTGAACTAAAATATGTATTTTTTCAAATGACACAAATATAAGTAATGTTGAAGAGGAATAGTCCTACATCCATCGTTTGCACAATATTACAGGTGTACATCATGTCCCTTAATCAACAATGTATTATTATATTTACTTGTATGCTTTTATTTAAAAGCCAAGAACACAGAAGGATAACCTTCGCACTGCAGCTGTTGTCAAAGTTCAACCCACATTATGCACTTCCAACATTGCAGCATTTGAGGCATGATGTGAGTTGGATTTGTCAAAGTTATGGAGTGAGAAGGTTCACCATCAGTACCCTATAGCATAAGTATGCTTTTGTGTTAGCATTTGTGTTAGACATGTGGATATCTGCCATAATATGTCACAATTATTTAGTTACAGATTTGTTACCAACACTAATCATTGAATGGTTTTAAATGTGACGTTTGACTTGTTTACAGCTTAGAAATAAGGGTGTAGCCTGATATCTATGTGTAGCACTAGCCACTTTAACATGTCATGTTTTTTTCAACATGTGTAGCTAGGTAGCAGTAATTTTTGCCGGACACACAGCAGGGGAACAGCAGGCGTTACTGAACCCCACAAACACATCATCGATTGTTTTGATCTGTGCATCCAACACTTCTGAGCCCAGGGTCAAGGAGGGTGTAGGCTGAGGCCTAGTATGAGATGTTTGAACTTTAATTTTAACTTTAATTTGGAGTTAGCAGCATTAATTTTTGTCAGACACACAGCAGGGGAACAGCAGGCGTTACTGAACCCCACTATCACTATAGCTTGTGTATTGGTCTGTGGACACGACACTTCTGAGCAGCAACTGGCAGTGTTGTAGCCCAGGGAGTATAGTTCAGGTGGTAGAAAGATGAACATAACAGGAGACATGGAAAACGTTGCCAACCAGTTAGTTAATCTGAAACCGGACAGGCAAATTCAGGCGAGATTCATGCCTAGTTCATTTTCAGAAAAGTAAGCCGTTCTACATTATCGGAGGAGAGTCGCATGCAACGGTCTGTTAGTACACCACCTGCAGCAGTAAAGACGCGCTCCGATAATACACTGGCAGCAGGGGAAGCCAGCACCTCCAATGCATACTGGCTAAGCTCTGGCCATGTATCCAGCTTAGAGACAACAAACTTGAATGGGGAAGAGCCATCTGGGAGTACACTGAGAGGGCAAGACATGTAGTCTGTCACCATCTTACGGAAATGTTGCCTCCTGCTGACTGGAGCCGTCTCGGATGGTGTAGACATTGGTGGCGCTGCCACAAAACTTCGCCACATTTGGAACATACTGTTCTTGCCCTGTGCAGAGGCGCTGCTTGTGCTCCCTCTTGTTGCAGAGCTGTCTCCACTGCCTCGACGCACAGAGCTGCTTTGTAAAGCAGTAGCAGCAGCAGTGCTCTCGGCTGGAATGGAGAACATTATGGATTGCACCAGTGTTTCTTGGTACTTCCGCATTTTACGCTCCCGGTTCAACGGTGTGATGAGGCTTTGTAAGTTGTCCCGGTAGCGAGGGTCTAGGAGGGTGTACAGCCAATAATCAGACGTGGTGTGAATGTGTTCGATGCGGCGGTCGTTTCTCAGGCACTACAGCATGAAATCAACCATGTGCTGCAGACTCCCAACTGGCCAAGAAACGTTGTCCCCTACAAGAGGCGTCATCTCTGCCTGCTGTGCATCACCCCACCCTTGGTCTACATACTGACTAGAGCATTGTCTACCTCCCTCTGGAGCGATGTCTTCCTCCTCCATTGACTCCTCCTCATCCTCCTCACAAAGTCCTTCAAATACATAAAAATTTACAAAATTTAAAACTCAAAATTTAAAAACATTGTATCATAATTCTGTAACATCACTTTATGGAAACACAATAGCATTACAAAAGGATAGACAAAAACTGTACATTATGTGCTTTGTAAATACATTAAAAGTTTGGAATGGTTATGAAAATATAGACAGCGACTCTGGAGGTTCAATTGTTGATACAGCATGGTACTTTGAAAGTCCTCCAGCCCTTTGTGAGGAACCACGTTGCGCTGACTGTCCAGAAGGTGATGGAATTTGTGACTCCTCATCCTCCACCTCTTCCAAAACCTCATGCCTTAGTGCTTGCAGTGTTTTTTGAAGCAGGCAGATAAGGGGGACAGTCAGGCTGACTAGTGCATCATCTGCACTCGCCATCCGCGTTGACTCATCAAACGCACGCAAAACGTGGCAGATGTCCTTCATGGAGTCCTTCGCCACTCATTACACTGGCTGCCCATTCATTATAGGATCCAATTCTAATTACTGGTTCTCACCAACAAAGCTCTCCACAGTGCAGCACCCCTCTACATCTCCTCCCTCATTTATATTTATCGGCCTAACCGACTGCTGCACTCTGCAAACGACCTTCGACTAACCTCTGCACTAATCCGTACCTCCCACTCCCAACTCCAAGACTTCTCCCGCGCTGCGCCAATCCTCTGGAATGCTGTACCCCAAGAAATTAGGACTATCCGCAATTTGGATGGTTTCAGGCGCTCCCTTAAAACACATTTGTTCACAGTGGCCTATCACATTCACTAATCAAAGTCATTCTATGTGTAAGTCTGTGTGTGTAGCCCATTCACTATCTCCATGCATCCCTCACTCCCTTAAAATGGCTGGACCATCATTGTAAAAACACCATTGTATATAAACACCTGTACTTTGTATCTCCCCCACCTCATTGTAGATTGTAAGCTTTCACCAGCAGGGGCGGCTGATTTAGCTTTAATTATTGTATTGTTAACGTTGTTACTTATGACTTTTGTTTTGAAACTGTTAAACTGTAAAGCACTGCGGAATATTATGGCGCTATATAAATAAAGAACATTATTATTATTATTATTATTATTATAGAGGCCCACTCAGTAGTGGTGAAGTGTGAACGGCGCTAATTGCGAGTTGATTGCGCCTGATGCAGCTGATACTCCATTACTGTTGGCTGCTGCTCACACAACCGCTCCAACATATGTAACGAGGAATTCCACCTGGTGGGTACGTCACATATGATGCGATGTTCATGAAGGCGAAATCTGCGTTGCAGAGCTGCAATCAGCGATCTGGCCATGCTGGAACGTCGCAAGTGAGCGCACTCTAGGCGGACCTTGTGCAGCAGTGCATCAAGATCCGGATAGTCCCTCAAAAAACTCTGCATGACCAAGTTGAGCACATATGACAGACATGCTATCTGAGTGAGGTTGCCAAGGCCCAGAGCTGCCACCAGATTTTGGCCATTGTCACACACTACCAAGCCTGCCTGTAGATTCGCTTCCAAAAACCACACGTCGCTCTCCTGCTTTATGGCATTACAGAGCTCCTGCGCTGTGTGGCTAAGATTCCCCATGGAAATTAATTTCAGGACGGCCTGTTGACATTTGGACACGGCTGTGCTCATATCGGTCGCAACAGGTAAACGTTCACGGGTCCATGTGGAGGTAGACCATGACGGCTCCTGCAGCGATGATTCTGAGGAACTGGAGTAGGAGGAGGAGTCAATGTGTACTTGATTACTGCAATCCTTGGAGTTGGCAGAACACGTACAGCGACACTCGCAAGATCAGTACCCGGCTACACAACATTGACCCAATGGGCAGTGAGGGAAAGGTATTGTCCCTGGCCATGGGTGTTAGAAGCCTATTGTTAGGTTTTGTTTCAGTTTGCTGGTCACATGACCTTTTTTCCCTATTTAGTCTGGCTCCGCCCTTCTGGCTTTGCTTGACTTCATTGTATTATCTACTGTTAAGCTAGCCGGGTGCTTAGGTGCCTTAATCAGTCAGTTTTGCTTGATGTTAGGATCGAAAAGTATTTTTTTTTCTGTTTAATTATCCATGCTACAATTTATGTTAGGAGGTGTCCACCTTTTCTCCCAGTCCCTAGATCTTGTAGGGATTCCTCCCTCGCAACTATAGGTCTTCGTTCACACTAGATGAGGACTTTAGCGGGTCTGGTCGCAGGATCAGGTTCCCAGTTACATCGTAGGGATTCAGCTTAGTTGTATTGTAGGGACAGAATTCCCTTCTTTCCTTACTGGTTGTAGCAGATCATAACAATGGGTACTGGTCCACGCATCGGTGGTCAGGTGGACCTTGCTACTGAGGGCGTTTAGTAGCGCATGTTTAATTTTTCCCTCAACATGCTTTTGCAGACCAGGGACGGCTTGCCTGCTGAAATGAAATCGGCTTGGCACATTGTATTGTGGGACTGACAATGATATTCAGTTACTGAAACTGTCAGTCTCCACCAGCCTGAATGACAGCATTTCAAGGGACAGGAGTTTTGCAATGCCAGCATTCAGAGCCTGTGCTCGTGGATGGTTTGCCGAGTATGGCCGTCTTTTATCCCATGCCTGTGCTACCGATGGCTGTTTTGTGGCCTGGGAGTGTGAGGATGACAGGGAACTTGCTGCTGTGTGTGGAATAACACTTTGTCTCTGGACAACAGTGGCCGAGGTTCTTCCATGGCGATCCTGTGAGGAAGCAGAACCAGCTGTGTGTGAGCTCGATGAAGAGGCTTCAACACAACCTGAAGATGTAGGTGCTGCTGTAGGTTGGCCTACATCTCCAGTGTGTCTTTGTAACTCAACTACGTGCTTTGTCCGCACATGTTTCCACATATTTGTGGTATTGAGGTGACTGACACTTTTAGCTATTTTTAATTTTTGATTACACAGCTTGCATTTGACATAGCAAATATCATGTGCAAGTGTGTGAAAAAAGGACCACGCAGTGCAAGTCCTGGGAGCGCACGTTTTGACTTTTGGAAGACAACTGCTCCGAACAGGTGCCAAACTGGAGTCTACAGGCAACCGAGTCTGCAGCCTAACTCTCCCTCCTGTTTGTACCGTTGGGGCAATGTCTTCCTCTATCTTCCTTCTATCACTAACCACTTCTCTAGGCCTCTCCCAGCTTTCAACCAAAGTACTGGTTCTCAGCCACAAAGCTATCCACAGTGCAGCACCCCTCCTACATCTCCTCCCTCATTTCTATCTATCGGCCTAACCGACTGCTGCGCTCTGCAAACGACTTTCGACTAACCTCTGCACTAATATGTACCTCCCACTCCCGACTCCAAGACTTCTCCCGCGCTACGCCAATCCTCTGGAATGCTGTACCCCAAGATATTAGTACTATCCACAATTTGCATGGTTTCAGGCGCTCCCTCAAAACACATTTGTTCAGAGCGGCCTATCACATTCACTAATCAAAGTCATTCTATGTATTCTGTGTAAGTGTGTATGTGTGTGTGTGTCTCTAGCCCATTCACTATCTCCATCCCTCAGTCCCTTAAGATGGCTGGACCATCATTGTAAATGCATCATTGTATATAAACACCTATACTTTGTATCTCCCCCACCTCATTGTACATTGTAAGCTGTCACGAGCAGGGGCGACTTATTTAGCTTAAATTATTGTATTGTTAACGTTGTTACTTATGACTTGTGTTCTTAAACTGCAAAACTGTAAAGCGATGCGTAATATGATAGCGCTATATAAATTAATATTATTATTATTAGGATTCCTCTGAGCTTCTCCCACCACCTTCCTGTTCCTCACGCCATGTTGGGTCTTGGACCTCATCATCTCCACTACCCTCTGCCAACACCTGCTGCTGTTGGGTGGTCCGGTCAGCACCATGCTCAACAGAAACTGGCACCTGAGTCTCATCATCATCAGATGCGTTCTGCGGTGTGCTGACCATCGGCACTGTCTCACCCGCCTCTTCAGATTCAGAGAGACACAGCTGTTGCGCATCACTGCATACTCCCTCTTCTTCACATTACAGAATGCTGCTTGGCTGGGCCCCGATTCTATGGTGCCTGGAGTTTAGGTGCTTCCTATGTGTGCTGCGGGATATGCAAATAAAGGCTGTTTCCGTTGTGACAATAGGACAATCACCCACTGTAGTACCGTGGGATTCGGTAACTGCGGCCAGCTCGCGGCCTGTCAACTTAAATTTCCATGGGAACCTTCTGCTACCCGTCCGGGTTCCAGTACCGTCAGCTGGTTCTCCGCAGTGCCTTTGGCCTAGGTGCCTCCATCTCGGTATCCGAGTTCCAGCAACGTCTGCTGGTCCTTGGTAGTGCTTTGGAGCACAGGTACCTCCTGCTTAGTAACCGTGTCCCAGTAACGTCAGCTGGTCCTCGGTTGTGCCATTGGCTCTTTTCCTTCTGCTGCCCCTCCGGGTTCCAGCACAGTCAGCTGGTCCTCGTTACTTGCATTGGCTCTTGTACCTTCTGCTACCCGTCCGGGTTCCAGTACCATCAACTGGTTCTCCGCAGTGCCTTTGGCCTAGGTGCCTCCATCTCGGTATCCGAGTTCCAGCAACGTCTGCTGGTCCTTGGTAGTGCTTTGGAGCACAGGTACCTCCTGCTTAGTAACCGTGTCCCAGTAACATCAGCTGGTACAAGGTTGTGCTACAAATACAAGATACAGAACAAGAGACACAAGAACAATAAGCAGAAGATCTAAAAGCAGAAGAACATGAAGTATAAGACCAAAATGAAGAGCAAAATATATGCTCTAAATTATAAGCAGAAGAAGACTAAGCAGTGTATGGGGGTGAGTCCGTTCCTCCTCGTGGTGCCCCTGGTAAATGCCTGATGCTGCAGGCTAAACTGAACACGGACAAATACTGTTGTAATTTAAATCTTTTGTGGCAGCAAGAACGGAACGATGAAAAAATCATACTTTTACAGATTACAAGTACAGGAATCTCTGTCACAAATAAGAATATGATGAAGAAGATGAAGGACTATAATATGAAGAAGAAGAATAGTTTAAAAAGAACAATATGAGTAATGTTAACAAAAAGATGAAAAGCAAGAAGTTTTAGAAGAAGATAAAAAAGGTGAAGATGAAGAATAATTTGATGACAAAGATGATGCTGCTGAAGATTATGAAGGAGAAAGTGTGGCAAAAGTTAAAAAGGTGAAGAGCATGGAAGTTGTGAAACATACATATTTGCCAAAATAGAAAAAAGGTTAACAACATTGTCAATTTCTTCGTCAATCCGAACGTATTTCCTAAAAAAAAAAATTAATGCTATTCCATTGGATTGGGTTAAACATCTATGCCTTTAATGTCTCCTCAACCTCCCCCAATACATTCTACATTACTCTTTGTTGTTTTCCTTCATGTACAATTAACCAACAAGGCAAGAATGGGTTTTTTTTAATTTCGATATTTTGTTCCCATAGACTTACATTGGACTTCCGGTATCGGTATCGGGTATCGCCGATATTTTTTGGGTATCGGCGATACCATTCCGATTCCGATACTTTTGGATATCGGAAAGTATCGCTCAACTCTACTTATCATATTTATAGCTCTTTTGTATGACTGTAACACTAGTCTAAGCATACTGCTCACAAACACAAATAGCTATAACATTTAGGATTCTTTCAGACTGCACATTTGAGGACCATTTTCCCTTAATGTATTTTATATTATGTGATTAATGTGATTAATGAAATTATATATTTTTACGGAGAATTCAGTTGTGTGTCATACTGTATAAAGCTATGGCAGCTCCACTGAGTGCTGTAACCTGACAGTCCGAGCAACCCAGGACTTAAAAACGCACAATCAATGCAGAGTCATTTGAACAAATGAGCAGTCTTAAAAAAAAAAAACAGTACCGGAGGTATCAGTGTCTGTGTGTCCATTTGTGTACTATGTGTGGCAACTGTGTGCCACCCATGTGCCGCATCAGTACCACACGGACAGCCGCTGGAGAAGTAGCGCTACTGTAAGCCGTGTCCCCCTGTGGCTAGTGCTGAAGCCGGCAGTCATCATTCTCCCTGCTCTGCCTGCGAGCAGAAATATACCGCTCATCGTTCTCCTCTGCTCAAAGGCAGAGCAGAAAGAATGACAGCCAGCTTCAGCACCAGCAGCAGGGGGACAGCAGCTTACAGTAGCCGCTTCTTCCCCGGCGGCCATCTGTGCACACGTAGGACTGTGTGCACTGTTCTCCATGTGCACGTGTGCATCCTGTGTGTCCATGTTAAAATGGACATGTCTGTGTGTTTTCCACATGGACACATGGTCTGTGAAAACACACTGACATCCCATTCATTTGAATGAATCAACGTGTGTCAGTGTCTCCGGTACGTGTGAAAACCGTCACCACATGTACTGGTGACACGAACGTGTGAAAGGGGCCGTATAAAGCGAAACAAGCATTTTTTTTAACTTAAGGGAGTGTACAACAAAACATTAGATGGAAGATGCTTAGCGGTTAAAAAAAAGTGACCTGACCATTCATCTGGCATCTTCAACTCTGAAGACGCTCTATACTTTACAATACAAGTAAATGGCAAGACTCAAAAGATGTCTGAGTCTCTTTTTTCTCTTTCTGTCAGCATATTTGCTTAAAAAACTGTTAGTGGTTTATTAATTTTTGAATGGAGTTAAAAAAAAATCTGATCAACACTAGCAAAAAAGATGCCATAAAAATGCTGGAAAAATGCTAAAAAAAAAAGTGCCAGCGGCCAAAACCATCAAAAAAGCACTGAAGAAACTAAAAAAAAATGCTAAAAATGATGCCAGCACTTTCTAAAGTACCTTCCTCTTGAAAAACTCAGCGTGTTCGCCCACATGGAAAAGATATTTTTGTGTACATGCTTTAATATTGAGCTTACAAGCTAAAGTTCAATTGTCATCTGAGACTTTAGGGCATATCAACAGTGCTCTTGTTTGACAAGATATAGAGTATTTATTCCTGACTAAAGATGAGTGAAGGTGTTTGAAAAACGTTCGGCAATCTCAAATTCGGCACACACGTAGCACATTCGGATTCGTGTTCACTTTAATGAGCATTTCTACTCAAAGTCGGTCACAGTTCGGTAAATCATCGTGTTTCTAATGCTTTTGTTATTACTTTGGCTAGGATAGTGGTGCTATAGGATGAGCGTTTAGGTCAGAGGAGCATGTGGAGAGGTTACAGCAGCGGCGCACATTTTTTTTTTTATCTTCCCTTAACTTTGTGTGTGTTTGATTCCGGCAAACAATCATGGCGCAGAAACCATCCACAATGCCTTGACACAAGGTTTTCTGTGATTGGTTGCCGAAGTCACATGTCCCTGGCCATATAAAAAGAGAACATCTTGTTTTGCTGGTGCCATTTGCTCAGTATCACAGTGCAGAGAATTCTCTCCTGCGCTAGTGCTGGTACTGAAAGTGAATTTATCCTGTGTGAAACTGATCTTCCAGCATCGAAGTAGATTGTGCAAAAACTGTGTGGCAGGGTCTGAAAGCCCCATTAGCTACGCCAAATCGTTTGTGCTAACACTGTTTCAGTGGCAAATCAGAAGGCCAGATTTCCCTTTAAAAATCGTTAGGCCTAATATAGTGTTGCAGCCACGAGGTCCAATTGGCTACTCCAAATTGTTTGTGCTAAAACTGTGTTTCAGTGGCAAATCAGAAGGCTATATTTCCCCTTAAAAATCATTATGCATAACAGTTTTGTTCCGGCACACTATCTAAGAAAATTAAATAGTGATTGTTCCTTTAATGACAGGTGACTGACAGCTGTGGGCCTAAGATTGTGAAACAGGAGCATACAAAAGGGGAAGGCTACTTACAACATGAGTGGGAAAAACCGAGGTCATGGTGGAAGTGGGAATAGGCTTGGTGTTCGAAGTGTGCATGGATTAGGTGTTAATGTGAATGAAAGCTCAACTGAACAAACACCATCTAGTCCTATCCAAAGACCACTGACAACATCTGTTACTGGCCAGCCTACTTGACTCCTTTCTTTGGCAGCCTCACAGTGATACGCCTTGTATATGAGGCTCAGAAAGAGCATGTGCTCCAGTGATTTGCAAGCACTGCATCAAGTGGCCTCTCCTCTTTTTCCTCAACCTTAACATCACACACAGTACAATCCTGAAAGGTGGCACCACTATCACCCTTGTTTTCCTTCTAGTGAAATATTTCCAAACGCCCAACTGACTGTAGGGAACCTCAGAACGGACATTATATTCCATGGGCATCAGTGGTCTGCTCTGAACAATCACAGAATCCAGAGGAGAAAAGCATCTGCACCGATGGCCAAAATTTTTTCATGTTAGATCCAGGGTCGACGATGTAGGGTCCGAGCACAATCCAGGCCCTCATCATCAGACGTTAACCAGCAAGGGTGGAGGTGATCCTGATGAGACTCAGATACCAGAGGTGCACACAGACTGTACTATGGCATCAGGAAGAGGAGGAAGGTGACTCTCAGATGAGAACAGAGAGGATGATGATGAGGTTGTAGATCGCACTTGGTGTGAACCCAGTGGTACACAGCTGAGTAACTCAGCAGAGGAGGTGGAGGTGGAGGAAGATGAGGAGGTTACATTGTGGCTTCATACACAGACATGAAGTGATGCAATTACGACAAGCGCTGCATCCTCAGCCCCAACTCTGGTTGTGGCCAGCACCGGTCGCGAGTGTGCAGTTCACAGCGGGGGCAAGGGTTGCCTAGCCTGGGCGTTTATTGAGACCGCAAAGGACAACCCAACATACATTATCTGTCAAATTTGCTAAAAAAAAAATCAACAGAATTAAAAATTGCAATAATTTGATAATGACATGCATGAACTGGCACATGCGCTATCAACATACCTTAGTGTGGGAATCTCACTGCGTTACCTTTCGAACTAGCAAGCCTCACCAACCACCGGCCGTCCCATCAACCCCATCTACTGCTTCTTCCTCCTCCGTCACCATTCCAAATGTTCACACATAGGTCTTTGGCTGCAGAATCTACAATTGTTTACCCACCAAAGTCGGGGTGAGTGAGAGCTGGTCAGCTGTTACGGAAGTAGACATGACTGATGCTTTTGTGTCATCTAGCACAACACATCTTTCTCAATCCACCATAACATCTCTGCCTGCACCTCACTCACAGTCCATCAGATTGTCCTGTTCTCCATACTCCCCCTCTCTCAACACAGCAGTCAGCTCTCAGTCCCACAGTTGTGGTCACTTAAAAGAATGTTTCCTCCTACACAGCTAAGAGCTTGAACTCCACCATCTCCAATCTGTTGGCCAAGGAAATCCTGCCTTTCCGCCTGGTCAATGCAGATGGTTTCCGAAAGTTGATGGCCATCGCAGTCCCCCAATACCAGTTGCCCAGTCTCCATTACTTTTCAAATAAAGTTTTGCCTGCGCTACACCAACATGTTGCCACCATCATTACCCATTCCCTGAAAAAATCTATGTCTGCCAGGGTACATATCACCACTGATACCTGGATGAGCAAATATGGGTAGGGGCGTTACATCTCGCTGACTGGGCACTGGATGACTCTGGTGGCTGTGGGCGCAGACAGTCAAGGCACTGCCTCATAAGTCTTTAATTCCCCAAGGACAAACCTCTGTATCTAACACTTTCTCCACTGCTTATGCCTCTTCCACCTCCTATAGGGCTTCCACCTGTGCCCTTAACCTCTCCCTTAATCAGACACGCTTTACAACAGTGCAGATAGATTCTCCCCCACCTCCGTACTGCACAGCCATCGTTCACCACAATCAGTCAGTGTTTAAATTAATATGCCTAAGAGATCGCAGTCACACAGCTCAAGAGTTGTAGACAGGTATCCAGGCAGAGTTAAAGCAATGGCTGTCTCCACTAAACCTGGAGCCAGGGAAGGCCATGTGCGATAATGGAGCAAGCCTGGTGGTGGCCCTACACCGTGGCAACCTCACACACATGCATTGCATGGCTCATGTCCTCAACTTGGTGGTACAGAAATTTCTCCACCACTACCCTGGCCTTGATGCACTGCTGCAGAAATCACGATCGCTGTGTGCTCATTTCCGCAGATCGGAGTGTAAGGGGATGAACAGGAACAGTGTTGCCGATTCAAGATGCGCTCTGGGGCCGGAACTATCGGTGTGTCACCACTGTTGCTGGGGACTGCTTGTCTGCATGGGAAGGGCCTGAGCACCTGACAGAAGGGTGCGTGGGGGAGATAAAAGGGACTGAGGGCGGGAACAGGGGAGACTTGGTGGGAAGTCAACTACAGAGTAGGAGGTGTTAAGGATCGAGTTCCTGCTGCTGCACAAGGGAATCTCGAACCAGTCCCGCTGCGGTCCCCCATCTATCTCCGGCTGCAGTGGAACCTGCTCAGCAGAGACGTCGGTCCCAGCGTCTCGCCTGGTATAATACTGTGCAGAAACTTGCTGCTGTCGCTCCTGGATCCTCTGTTGTAACCAGTATTGGAACAGGCAGATTTGGGACTTAGGAACTGTTTCTCCATCAGAGCATGCACAGGGCAAGATCTTCCATTGGAGATCAGGGGTCACATGCTCGGATACAGCTGTGACTCCTATTGGTCCTCCAGGAAGGTCCTGAAGCTGTTGGTGTTCTGAAGCAGCTTCCTATTGGTCCTTTCTGGAAGGTCTCGTGCTCGTGGCTACTATAAAAAGGTGACATAACCGCACGGCCGTGCGCTAGTATCATTTCTGTTACGTCCTTGCGCCAGTGTGGTTATGCATGTGTTTAGGGACCCGGCTGAAATAAGCCCCTAGAATACCGGCACCTCCGGTGAGGAGTAGTGTGTATGGGTTCAGGGCTCTGGCTGAAATTAGCCTCTAATATGCCGGCGTCTCCGGTGAGGAGTTTGCTGTGTGCATTGCTGACTACTTTATATTGAAGCTGCGCAGTCCGGATGTAACCCGGTGGCGGCACGCGGACATCGCTATTAGTCAGTGTTTAGGTTGCGACTCTGTGGAGCAATAGAGTTCTCTTATATCGCCATACAGCACCACATCCTTTTGTTTAGCGGCTCTGTGGAGTAACAGAGTTTGCTCACTTCGCCATATAGTGCTACGGCGGCCATATCTGCGACTGCGGGATAACAGAGTTCGCTCATACCACCTACTGCGCCATATTACTAGCAGCAGGTTCTGCCTCCACAGTGGACCCCGGGCTGCGAACACACCTTTTATTTATATTTATTTGGTGCGTTCCGCAACCCATAACAGTACGAAGGTTGACTCCCTCTCCTCTCCTCAGAATACCACCGCCACTGACGCCATCTCATTACGGACTGACTTGCCCTCCCAGCCAGTACCGACTGTCCTTTCGCATACTCCATCCACAATGCGCAGTCTAACAGACGCCTCTCATTTTGCCAAACTGTGTGAGTCAGTGGAAGGTATACACCTGTTTGAGTAAATTCTTGTTAACCCCTTCTCCACCTCCTGCTGTTATGATCTGCTACAAGCACTAAGGGAAGGTGGGAATTCTGTCCCTACAATAGGACTGAGCTGGATCCCTACGATGTAACGGGGAACCTGATCCTGCGACCAGACCCGCTAAAGTCCTCAGCTAGTCTGAACGAAGACCTATAGTTGCGAGGGAGGAATCCCTACAAGATCTAGGGACTGGGTGAAAAGGTGGACACCTCCTAACAGAAAGTGTAGCAGGAAATATAAAACAGAAAACAAATACTAAGAGATCCTAAGATCAAGCAAAACTGACAGAGTAAGGCACCTAAGCACCCGGCTAGCTTAAGAGTAGATAATACAATGAAGTCCAGCAAAGCCAGAAGGGTGGACCCAGACTAAATAGGGTAAAAAGGTCATGTGACCAGCAAACTGAAACAAAATCTAACAAGAGGGTTCTAACAGTACCCTCCCTTCTAAGAGGATCCTCCGGATCCCCTAGGACTTAGGCTTATCCGGAAACCTCTTGTGAAACGCTCTAACAAGTCTAGACGCAGAAACATCATCCGCCCTCACCCATTAGTTATCCTCGGTCCATAACCCTTCCAAGCGACGAGGTACTGCAAACTCCCTCTATACCGTCTAGAATTTAGGATGCGGGAAATCTCATATTGCCCGTCCTCGACCACCAGGGGAACAGTAGCCGAGACGTCTCCATCTGAGACCTCAGCTTTTTTCAAGAGAGAAACATGAAACACCGGATTAATCTTCCAGGAGGTAGGAAGCTCCAACTTAACAGCAGATTGGTTAATAACCTGAAGCACCTTAAAGGGCCCTACAAACTTGGGACCCAATTTCTTAGACGGAATCCTCAAGCGCAGATTCTTAGAGGACAACCAAACCATGTCACCAATAGCAAACAAAACCTCTTGTCGTTTTCTATCAAAATACACTTTGGATCTTTTGTTAGCCTCCTGAAGATTACCACGCACATCGGTCCAAACTCTCTCCAAAACACCAGAAAAATTCTCCTCTTCAGGTACAGCCGATCCCAACTTGGAAAATGACCCAAAAGACGGATGTCTCCCAGTACAACAAAAAAAAGGCGAACAACCAGCAGAAGCGGATGTATGATTGTTAAGGGCAAACTCAGCAAGTGGCAGAAACTCAGACCACCCCTCTTGATTATCAGTCACAAAACAACGCAAGAACTGCTCAACATCCTGGTTTTTCCTTTCTGTCTGGCCATTAGACTCAGGATGATATCCGGAAGAAAACGACAAATGAACTCCCAACCTGTCACAAAAAGCGCGCCAAAAACGAGCCACAAACTGAGGTCCCCTATCGGAAACAATATCAGTAGGAACGCCATGTAGTTTGACTATTTCCTTGACAAAGGCCTTAGCGAGAGTCTTAGCGCAGGGCAGTTTGATGAAAGGAACCAAGTGACACATCTTGCTAAAACGGTCCACGACCACCCAGATGACAGTGAAACCCTAAGAGGGGGGAAGGTCAGTAATAAAGTCCATAGCCAAATGTGTCCAAGGTGCACTAGGGACCTCCAGAGGGCAAAGCAACCCCGCAGCAGGAGTATGAGAAGACTTAGATCTAGCACACACAGTGCATTGACGCACCCACTTAATGACTTCCTTCTGCCATCCTGGCCACCAAAAACTGCGACCCACAAGTCTCTTGGTCTCAGAGATTCCAGGATGACCTGCCAACCGAGAGTCATGACATTCAACAAACAAATCTCTCCTCAGGGTACCAGGCACAAACAATCTCCCATGCGACGTGTTAGATGGGGCATTCTCCTGTGCTTTAAGAATCTCATCTTCCAACACGGAGTCCAAAACAGCAATAACAACCCCCTCTTGCAAGATGTTCTCCTCCTCCTCCTCAGTACCCACCATAGGAGAAAAGCTGCGAGACAAAGCATCAGCTTTAACATTTTTAGTACCTGGGATGTAAGTAACGGTAAAATTAAACCGTGAGAAAAACAGTGCCCACCTAGCCTGACGGGCATTCAAGCGTTTGGCAGCATCAAGGTAGATCAGATTTTTATGATCGGTGAAGACTTGAATAGGAAATTCCGCTCCCTCCAAAAAATGACGCCAGTGTTCAAATGCGAGTTTAATTGCCAACAATTCACGATTACCGATATCATAATTTAGTTCAGACTCAGAAAATTTCTTTGAAAAAAAAGCACAGGGATGTACTCCATCCGTCTTTGCCTGAGACAACACCGCGCCGACCCCCACAGAAGAAGCATCAACCTCAACCAAAAATGGTTTAGTCACATCAGACTGCGTAAGGATGGGAGCAGAGCTGAACCTCTCCTTTAGCAACACAAAAGCCTCAATGGCCTCAGTAGTCCACTGAACCGCATCAGCACCTTTCCTGGTGAGATCGGTCAGAGGTTTGGCAATCACAGAAAAATTTTTAATGAATTTTCTATAATAATTGGCGAACCCCAAAAACCTCTGTATTGATTTCACACCAATAGGTCTAGGCCAATCCTGCACAGCTTGCACTTTCACTGGGTCCATCTCAAAACCTTCACTGGAGACAATGTAGCCCAAAAAACTAAGTCTCTGTACAGCGAACTCACATTTTTCTAGTTTGGCAAAAAGTGAATTATCACTCAGTAACAGTAATACTTCACACACACTCCTCCAATGAGACTCCAAATCTGATGAATAAATCAAAATGTCATCCAAATACACAACCACATTTCTGCCGATCAAAGGTCTCAGGATGTCATTAATAAGATTCTGAAAAAATGCCGGAGCACTGGAAAGTCCAAAGGGCATGACCAGATTCTCAAAATGACCCAGTGGAGTGTTAAACACAGTCTTCCATTCATCCCCCTCCTTCATGCGCAACAAATTGTATGCCCCTCGAAGATCAATTTTCGAGAACCACTTGGCCCCCACTAACTGATTAAACAAATCGGGAATCAATGGCAGTGGGTAAGGATTGCGTACAGTAATCTTATTAATCTCACGAAAGTCTAGACAAGGCCGTAAACCGCCGTCCTTTTTTTGAACAAAAAAAAATCCAACCGCCGCAGGAGATTTGGAAGGCCTAATGTGACCGGCGGCCAAGCTTGTCTGTATGTATTCCTCCAAAGCCTTTCTCTCAGGAATAGTCAAATTAAATAAACGACTTTTAGGAAGAGTCGCTCCAGGGACAAATTCAATTGCACAATCATAATCTCTATGAGGAGGCAATACCTGCGATTCCTTATCAGAAAAAACTTTCCAAAAATCCTGAATAGGTACAGGTAACTCCCCCTTAACTACAGCAGCAATACGCCCGTTACAACACTTGTCATAACAATTAGGACTCCAGGACTTAATTTCATTGGTAGACCAATCCAGTACCGGATTGTGCAATTTTAACCAGGGTAACCCCAAAATCACCGGTGAGGGCAAATTATTCAAAACTACCAAATCCAAATTCTCTTGATGAACACCATTAATAGTAAAAGGAAATTCACAGATATGGTGAGTAACATTTTTCAAGGGAGAACCATCCACAGACACCACATTAATAGGGGAAGACAGAAGTTTGGGTTTTAATTTTAGTTTTTCCAAAAATTTCCCATCAATCACATTGAGAGTTGAACCACAATCCACAAATACCCGAAACTCCATTAATTCCTCCTCAACAGCAGTGGTAGCAGAAAGAAAGACACCTTTATTGTTTAAACAAGCTATACGGGCAAAACTGACCTCATTTTTTTTTTATCTTTATTCATTCGAAGCGCACAGTTCTTAATGAAATGCTCAGATTTACCACAATAGAAACACAAACCTTGAGCAAATCTGCGTTCTTTTTCTCGAGAGTGAAGTGCCATTGCTCCAATTTCCATCGCTCTGCAATGTCAGTACAATCCTTCTCCAAACTTGGAGCTGACAAGGCAGATTTACTCTCATTAACCCTTGCACGCAGTCTCCTATCCACCCGTATGGCTAATTGCATAGCCTCTTGCAAGTTACCAGGTATGGGATAAGCAATCAGCAAATCTTTAACCCTCTCACTTAACCCTGCAAGAAATAAACTTTTCAAAGCTGAATCGTTCCAGCCCACCTGAGTGGACCACCGACGGAAGTGAGTACAATATTTTTCCACATTACCTGATCCCTGTCTCAAACGTCTCAATTCTGTCTCAGCTGATGAAACACGATCCGGATCGTCATACAATAACCCCAAAGCAGAAAAAAAACTATCCACTGATCTAAAGCATGGATCACTAGACTGCAGAGAAAAGGCCCAGTCCTGAGGTTCTTTGCGCAAAAGTGACATTATGAACCCTATGCGCTGTGATTCATCACCAGAGAATCTGGGTCTCAAATGGAAATACAACAAGCAAGCATTTTTAAAAGAAAAAAAATCTTGTTGTTCACCATAAAATAAATCAGGCAAACGTACCTTTGGCTCCACGAAATGTGCTCCAGAACAACTACTCACGTGTTGCTTTATCTCAGCCACCTCCAGAGAAAGTCCCTGCAGGCGTTGAACCAAATCCTGAACCGAAACCATGATGAAACAGAAAATCTTTCCTTAGAGATTTTTTTTTTTTTTTCTTTGGGCTGGACTTACTGTTATGATCTGCTACAAGCACTAAGGAAAGGTGGGAATTCTGTCCCTACAATAGGACTGAGCTGGATCCCTACGATGTAACGGGAACCTGATCCTGCGACCAGACCCGCTAAAGTCCTCAGCTAGTCTGAACGAAGACCTATAGTTGCGAGGGAGGAATCCCTACAAGATCTAGGGACTGGGTGAAAAGGTGGACACCTCCTAACAGAAAGTGTAGCAGGAAATATAAAACAGAAAACAAATACTAAGAGATCCTAAGATCAAGCAAAACTGACAGAGTAAGGCACCTAAGCACCCGGCTAGCTTAAGAGTAGATAATACAATGAAGTCCAGCAAAGCCAGAAGGGCGGAGCCAGACTAAATAGGGTAAAAAGGTCATGTGACCAGCAAACTGAAACAAAATCTAACAAGAGGGTTCTAACACCTGCTCTTTACTGCATGCAACAAACCTTTACAGCACCCTGCAGGACATCGACTTACATCGCTACAGAGGCCTTTCGTCCTACCGGTTAATCTTTTGATTAGCAATGTTCCTACATGGTGGAATTCCACTCTACACATGTTGCAGCAGCTGTGGCAGCAGCAATGAGTCCTGGTGCAATATGTCCTTTTGAATAGCCTGGGCCAATGCAGTCCGGACGAGGTGCAAATCACGCTTGCGGATTGGGCACAGGCAAAGGACCTCTGCACCCTTCTGCACAGTTTTGATATGGCTACTGAGATGGTTAGAGCTGATGATGTCATCATCAGCATCATTATTCCGGTCAACTATATGCTGGAGCACACTTTGAAAAGTCTGCGTGAGGAGGTGATAGCCCCATAGGAAGAGGTGGAAGCAAAGAAGGATGCGGAAGGGATAACAATATCTCAAATTTCCAGACTGTCGTCACACAGGCGGGTGCCATGGGAGGGTGGCTTAAAGTGATTATTTGGGCTCATGGTACCAGACAAACTGTTAATGAAGATACAGGAGCTGAGGAACAAATGGAAGAGGACAGCCAGGAGATGAAGAGGATAATGATATACTTTCTGTTGTCCGTGGTTGGTGGGAGGGACGAAGGAAGCAACTTTAAGTGTTACCCCGCCACCAACACAGCATGGACTTGATCCTCATGGAAGCACCTGACACATGAGCGCCTTCTTGTTGCACTATATTCAACACGATGTCTGTATTCTTAGGGTTTGAAATAGTGCTGACTACTGGGTTGCCACTCTGTTAGATACACGGTACAAGAGTAAAAAAAATTGGAGGTGTTGCATGAGGTGTTCGGTCTTTCAGCTAGGAAGGCTTACACTGCTCCCTTAACCACTGGGTCCTCATTAAATCTTCAATCCCAAGCTGTAAATGCTGGGCCAGAGACTGATTCCTCATGCATGGCCCTTGGCTGACTTCTTGTGTGCCATTATAACAGGTTCTTCTGTGGGTCAATTGATCAGTCAGCTACCTGTGTTACTATTCTTACATTTTTCTATCAATAGTTTTCTATAAAACTGATGTTCGTGCAATCTGAGTGTGGCTGGAATAATATAAAAAAAAATGGAGGTGTGGCATGATGTGTGAGGTCTCCCAGCGAAGACGGCTTAAACCGCTCCCTTAACCCCCATGTCCTGATACTTCACGCATTGCCCATGGCTGACTGCTGCTGTGTCATTTGCAAATTTCTACTGTAGGTCTATTGATGCCACTTTTCCTGGTGTCTGCCTCTAATTTTAGCTGTTTAAGAAGCTTTTTGTCACTCCTTAAGGTGTTGTCTATGCATTTCGTTTTGAATCTAATGGTGTTCAGATAAGTTTGGCGAATGGAGGTCCATTCGGCAAATCCGAACCAAACCTTGAAAGGTTCGCTCATCTCTATTCCTGACAATATGTGATGGGGCCCTTTACTCAAGAGATCTGGTGGAAGTTATAATTTGGTGGCTTTCCATTGTTTAATGTATGTCTGATACATATCCTTCTCCTACATCAGCTTGCTTTCCCCACCATCTGGTCTCACTTTTTTATTACATTTGATACTAATAGCCTAGTCTATAGGAGGAAAAGGAGAGATGGAGATAGTCTTTTCTGCAGCTTCTCCCCACTGTCTTGTATGTCATGGAGGTTTAAGTTCTAATTCCGGCACCATGGCGGTAGAACACATAACTTAAAGGGGTTGTATCACAAACAAACTTAATTTCATTCAACAGATCTTGGAATAATAATTCACAATTTCACAATTGGATGTTTTAAAAAAAGTTCCTGTGCTGAGATAATCTTATAAATGTGCCCTTGCTATGTAATGTGTAATGGCTGTGAATAACTGTATAGAAACATGGTAGACACATACCACAGCTCCAGGGCAGGGTAGTAAGCAAATAAGTATACAGACATTACAGCTGATTATTTATTTGAGGTAAAACATTGTTTATTAGCTAGTAGGGAAAAGTGTTGCCTGAAAAAAAGATTCAGCTGCGATCCTGTGCTGTCTTATCTGTATACTATTTTGCTTTCTCCTCTGCCCACGAGATGTGGTATGATCAGACCATGTTCCTGTATGGTCAGACACAGCCATTACACAGTATACAGCAGGGGCACATCCAGTTGTGGAACTTATGTTTATTCCCATGAACAAATGTACTTTGTTCATGGGAAACCACTTTAAGCCCTTGAACCATCAATCTACAAGACAATACAAAGTCAAGAAAAGATAAAATGAAGTGAAGGATATATACACTGTTCAAAAAAATAAAGGGAACACTAAAATACCACATTCTAGATATGACTGAATGAAATATTCCAATTGCAAATCTTTGTTCATTACATAGTGGAATGCATTGCGAGCAATAAATTATAAAAATGATCAATGTAAATCAAAATTAATATGCCATGGAAGTCTGGATTTGGAATAATAATCAAAATAAAAGTGGAAAATCAAACTACAGGCTGATCCAACTTCAGGAAAAGGCCTCAAGACAAGGAAAGGAGGCTTAATAGTGTGTGTGGCCTCCACATGCCTGTATGACCTCTCTACAGCTCATGGGCATGGTTGTGATGAGGTGGCGGATATTCTTCTGAGGGATCTCATCCCAGACCTGGATTAAAGCATCTGTCAACTCCTGGACAGTCTGGGTTGCAATGTGGTGGATCGAACGAGACATGATGTCCCAGATGTGCTTGAGTAGATTCAGGTCTGAGGAACAGGCAAATCAGTCCATAGCATCAATATTTCATCATGCAGGAACTGCTGACACACTTCAACCACAGGAGGCCTAGCATTGTCATGCATCAAAAGGAACCCAGGGTCCTGTGCACCTGTATATGGTTTCACAATGGGTCTGAGGAACTCATCCCGGTACCTAATGGCAGTCATAGTACCTATGGCTAGCTCATGGAGAGCTGTGCGACCCTCCAAAGAAATGCCTCCCCACACGATTACTGACCCACTGACAAACAGGTCTTGCTGGAGAATGTTGCAGACAGCAGAACGTTCTCCATGGCATTTCCAGACAATGTCACGTCTGTCACATGTGCTCAGCGTGAACTTGCGATCAACCATGAAGAGCGCTGTCGAATGTCGACTCAACAAAGTCAATATCGAATCTGCCAATCTTGGTGTTCTCTGGCAAATGCCAATCACCCTGCATGGTATTAGGCTGTTATCACAACACCCACTTGCGGATATCAGACCCTCAAACCACCCTTATGGAGTCTGTTTCTGACAGTTTGAGCAGGCACATGAATGTTAGTGGCCTGCTGGAGGTCATTTTGCAGGGCTCTGCACTGCTCCTCCTGTTCCTACTTGCACAAAGGAGAAGGTAGCGGTCCTGCTGCTGGGTTGTTGCCCTCCTACAGCCTCCTCCACATCTCCTGATATACCGGTCTGTCTTCTGGTATCTTCTCCATGCTCTGGACACTATGCTGACAGACACAGCTACCCTTCTTGCCACAGCTCACATTGATGTGCCATCCTGGAGGAGCTGCACAACCTGAGCAACTTCTCTCGGTTGCTACTGTACCTTTAGGGGTGAGAGCAAGGACAAAATGAAAAAGTGACCAAAACAACAGTCAAAAAGGAGGAGAACAGAAAAATGGTCTGTGTTCATCACCTTCAGAACCACTCTTTATACAGTAGTGGTTATCTTACTAATTGCCTATAATTTCTACTTGTCCGTTCCATTTTCACAACAGCAAGAGAAATTGATTCACAATCGGTGTTGCTTCATAACTGGACAGGTTGATTTCACAGAAGTGTGATTGACTTGGAGTTACATTGTGCTCTTTAAGTGTTATATTTTTGAGCAGTGTATATGCTCTTTGGTCTTGCCCATGTTGTAGAGGTTAGAGTCTGACTGATTAGCCTTGCAGCGCTGGAGTCCTGGGTTCGAGTCCCACCAAGGACAACATCTGCAAGGAGTTTGTATGTTCTCCCCGTGTTTGCGTGGGTTTCCTCCCACACTCCAAAAACATACTGATAGGGAATCTAGATTGTGAGCCCCATTGGGGACAGCGACGATAAGGTGTGCAAACTGTAAAGCGCTGCGGAATATGTTAGCGCTATATAAAAATAAAATATTATTATTATATTATTATTAATTGAGTCTGTGGACAGTAATCTTTTATAAAGGTGACTATGTAAGACAGCTGTCTTTAATGCAGGTAACAAGTTGATAAGGAGCATCTAACTGGTCTGTAGCAGCCAGAACTTTTAATGGTTGGTAGGGGATCAAATTCTTATTTCTCACTGCAAAATGCAAATAAATTTATATAATTTATACAATGTGATTTTATGGATTTTATTTTTGATATTCTATCTCTCAATGTTAAAATTAACCTACCCTGAAAATTATAGACTGTTCATACCTTTGTCAGTGGGCAAACTTACAAAATCAGCAAGGGATCAAATAATAATTTCCTTCGCTGTACATGGGCTACACAGACAAATGTGGATGACTTCATCGATCCAGTTGCAATCTCTGGAAATTCAAAAGCACGTGGAGAAGATAGTAGAATATTGCACTAAAAATAATTCTATTTGTCACTGCCTATTATAGTAAGTAAAGACCACAGGTTACTTCTAGATTAGGGCTACACTGCGACATGTGTTGCGAATAGTCCTCAATGCCAGTTACTTGCAGCAATGCAACTTGTCCACATCTTATCTGCAATTTAGCTGTGTTATTTACAGCAAGATCCCAACTCTAAAATAGTTGCACGACAGCAAGTCGCAGACAAGTTGCACCAATGTTTTCTCGAGCAATGCTTTTGAGAATTAGTTTGAGAACAAACTGATATCCCACATATGTCTGATGCTCTAGTTTATTCATGAAAAATGACTCGGTGTAATATCTTCTAGTCATTGTGAATTGCTCCCATTCCTTCAGGCTTCTGTTTCATTTATAAGCAGGATCGCATATTATTTTTCCTGGTGTTATGGCAACAGGCGCTCTCTGTTTACAGAACTATCAAGTTCTGACAGGCCGAGCAGCGGATTTTCATCACTTCGTCACATTAACATGGAGAACAGGGCTTGGTGTGCGTGCAAGTTTATTGTGCATTAAAGCAGAGTTTAAAGTGTTTGGGGAACCTGAGGCCAGGGAAAGTTGAAGATCTTTTTTTTTTTCTAACTGAGTAACAGAACATATCACTGAAAAAATGTTTAATGAAAGTGCTGAATTCTATTAAAAATAAATCTGGTGAAATGCTGTGATTCTTTATCAGCAGGGTGATATAGCATGTGTGTTTTCATGTTATATTGAAGAGTATGTTCCATAAAAAAAATAATATCTATGTGCTAAAAAAAACAAGGGGAAGCAATTTTTAAAAAAGTTTTTAAAATAAGGGTTTTTTTTATGGTAAATCTTATGCATTTTTTGGCAATGTTTTTTTTTTCCTGCATTAACTTTCACACTCGCCACCAGTGTTATTTTTTACTTTAACTTCCGTTGTTTCAGGGAATAAATATATACACTGACGAGCAAAAGGGTAACAATTTTTTGAACTTTTGACTTTCAGGCTCCATATCTCACCATCCACTATTGCTTTGATCATGAGATTACTATAATTATATTGACAATCATCTTGGCTATTTCATACATAAATTTGACTTGCAACTATTTAGCATATGATTAGTTATGCAGAGTCTTGTCATGTCACTGCATTGTTACTGTTTTGCTCCTGGTGGTGGAAAAAATCTTTTTCTTCCTATATAATACAAAATACAACCTGTTCTTACATTCCCTAATAGCTCGGTATATTATTAAGTTGCTTCCTATGTGAAAGGTCACTGGTTTGAATCAAGGAGCAGCCATGAAGAAGATGTCCCACAGAAAAGAAGCAGCATCATCCAGCTCATCGATTCCTGTCTCCTCGGCCAAGAAAATTGCCAAACTGCATCATGTGAGTGCCATGACTGTTGGAAGAATATGAATTTAAGCCCATCTATCCATTGAAGCAAAGAGATGGATGTACAGGCAGGTAAAATATCGGCGTTAACAAGTCGGCTTATCATAAGGTCTTTAAGTTCTGGTGCGGTAAATACAGCAGTGGAGGTGACTCGTATGCTTCATAATAGTGAGATCACAGATATCCATGCAAACGTTGTGTGGTGCACATTACATAAGGCTGGAATGGTGGCTCAAAAAAAGGTGAAGAAGCCTCGACTTCAATATCATAAAAAGCGTCGGCTCGAGTTTGCAAAAAAATATGCAGTTAACAGTATAAGATTGGAAATAGGTGATTTGGAGTGATAAGACTAAAATCAATAGACTAGGCTCTAATGAGTGCAAATGGGTCTGGAAGAAACAAGGGAAAAAGTGGCTAATGAAAAGAGAAATTGAAGGAAATGTCAAGTTCGGTGGAGGAAGCTTGATGATATGGGGTTGTTCCACAGCCAAAAGCGTTGGATACTTGAACAGGATCGATGGTGGTCTCAATGATCAGCTATATGTGAGTATCCTACAAGATGAGTTACTTTGTACACTCAAATCCTATGGGTATGAAAAGGACAAAATAGTGTTCCAGCAGGACAACCTTAAGCATACGTCGAGATTGGCGAATAAATGGTTCAATGGCAATGAAGTAGAGGTGCTGGATTGTTCCCCACAGTCCCCAGTCCTCAACTCAATTGAACACTTGTGGATAGAGTTGAACAAAAAGCTGTATACATACCCAATTGAGTCAATCAGTATGTACCAACTTTGGAAACATGTAGAAGAGATCTGTGATTAGATTTTGGTCAACACATGTTTGAATCTGATCAAGAGTATGCCCATAATGAGTCAGGCAGTGTTGAAAGCCAAAGGTGTATTTACAAAATACTGACAAAATAATAAAAATTAAAATTTAGATTTTTTAGGAGCAAAACAGTAATAACAATGCAGTGACATGACAAGAATCTGCATAACTAATCATATGCTAAATAGTTGCAAGTCAAGTTTATGTATGAGATAGCCAAGATGATTGTCTATACAGTGATGGTAGTCTCACATTTGAAGAAGTAGTAGATGGTGAGATATGGAGCCTGAAAGCCAAAAGTTCAAAACATTGCTACCCTTTTGCTTGTCAGTGTTCACTTGCCACAATGGTCAAACTATGACCCTATCTTTTGTACAGAAACATCAAATCCGCATATGCAAAAGTCATTATGAACTGAGGGGAGCGCAGGGTCATCTGTGACATCGCCTATAATGATTGGTGGACCCTGCGTTATCAGCTGTGTATAGGAATGTTACTTGTCATTGTAATTCTGTCACTGATGATAGGGACCCTGCTGAAAACTGTTCCTGAAATGACAGTATGTAAGAGTGTAAAAAAGTGCCAGTGGTCTGTGTGAAAATTTGCCAACTTAAAAAAATACATACAAAACAAAAACCTGATTTAAACAATAGATCATTTTCTAGCAACAGCTTCCTTATAAGTGAAACTGCACTTTGTAGCCATAAAAATGATAAGCGAATCTCTACCATCATAACAGGTGTTAATTTAGATAAAAATGCAAGAGATCATATTAGACTTACATATTGGGTTGGTCTAAAGATTAGGGATGAACGAACGTGCTTCGTGATATTCGGATATCACTCAAGTTTCTGGGTGCTCGGATATGCTTGGCACTTGGCGTGCATTAGCCGGTGCTCGAATTTGAAACTTGAATCCCCGCTCCTCATGTTTGGTGCCTATTACATAGCCAATAAGCATGCGGATATTGCCGTCAATCACTGAAATGCCATAGCCATTTTGATAGTGCCATTACTGTGATTGACTGGCTGTATGACATCATCAGAAGTTATAAAAGAACAGGCACCGCTGCGTTTGGCTCCCTTACACCATTGGACAGTTCTTTTTAGAAGGAGAGAGTGCTTGTCCAGTGCAGTGTGTGCACAGTTGAACAAATCAGAGACCTTTAGTGTTGGTACTGGTGCTGTCTCTGAACTATCATAGTAACAACCCCTGTGAGGGCTAAATCTTTGCTTTTGTATGTTTGCTTTGCTATTTGTATCAGATACATTCTGCATTAAGCCTAGTGAGGGACAGTTGCAGGAGCAGGGAGAGTGGCAGAGTACAGTCTTTAGGCAGGGATTAGGGTTTGCAGTCTGTTGCTAAATATATATCTGCTTCACGTGACCACATTTATTTGGGAGGTGAAAAAATTGATTATATTTTCATCTATAGAGTACTATGTGCTTCGTGGTACATTTCTCTGTTATGTAACACTCCAAAACAGTGTTGAAAAATTATTTTTTCTGGACTCTATTTTCTGGACAGGCTATTATGCAGGTGAGATAGGGGGCTGTCATTTCCCATTTCTACATGTCGGGGACACTGGCACTACCAGAAGCCGGGTTACTTACAGTACAGGCACCTGGGAATAGGGCCCTTGGAATCAGATGGATGCAGTCCACCCAGCCTCCCAAGGAAGTATCCACATGACTTATGTACCATAGCAACAAAATAGAAAACTTCAACATAATCCTTTATATAATAATAATGATAATACATCTATGTTGCTAGCTTGGATATACTTGGATCTATCGCAAATATTATATAGAAAGAAAGTGGTCAAAATGACCAAAAAGACGACCACAGATCCCAAAGTACTGAAAGGTTAGATAAATCTTTATTACACAATTAATCAATGGACAGATGCACAATTAACAACAATGACAATGGTGAGGTGCAATACCGGTCAAAGCCACGCACCAATGGAAATGCGCAACTAGTCTTGCCTGACTTATATATGACACTCTGATTATTCACAAGATTTGATAATAAAAACATCTCATCTTTTTCACATGTTATACAGATATTGACAGAAATATCACGGGTATATTGAAAAAAGCTCCAAATATAAGAGCTAGTTGCAGACAAACTCAAAATAAATGTTCATAACCTACATCATTGTCATTGCTGTTAATTGTGCACCTGTCCATTGATTAATTGTGTAATAAAGATTTATCTAACCTTTTAGTACTTTGGGATCTGTGGTCGTCTTTTTCGTTCATTTTGACCACTTTCTTCCCAAGGAAGTAGAAGAAGAAGCGGACACCTCAAGAGGATTACTGTATTACCCTCCTTATAATTTATTTCTGGCTTTGCACTTTGTGTAGGAATTCAGCAACTACACTTTAAAAAATTTGAATTAGGCCCACCAGTTGTTTCCATTCTGGGGTCTATGGATAGCTGGATGACCCTCCTTATAATTTTTTCCTGGCTTTGCACTTTTTGCAAAGCCTTTTTGAGTGTACGAGTACATCAACTAAACTTTCAAAATATTTATTTCCAAATAAATTTTTTGGATTCAATTAGTCATCCATACTGTTTAACGCAGTTCTTGTTACATTACAGTTGTTTGTAACACTCCAAAAAGTGTTTAACATTTATATATTTTTCTAGATTCAATTAGTCATCTATAGAGTATTAGGTGCTTTCTGTGTGCCTCCCTTCTTTAACAGTGACACATAGGGCCCCGTCACACATAGCAACACACCAGCGATCCCGACAATGATATGCACTTGTCAGGATCGCTGGTGTGTTGCTACATGATCACTGTTTGGCAGCTCAGGCAGCAATCAGGACAGCGACACTGTGGGTAACGTTGCTTAGTTACCCGATGTGTACGTTGGATACCAGCGCGCTGAGGCAGGGGAGCTGGCGCGCAGCGCCTGGAAACCCGATGTGTACCTTGGTTACCAGCTCCCTGCACCAGCGGGCTGGTATCCAACGTACACTGCGGGTAACTAAGCAACGTTACCCACAGTGTCGCTGTCCTGATTGCTGCCTGAGCTGCCAAACAGAGATCATGTAGCAACACACCAGCGATCCTGACAAGTGCATATCATTGTCGGGATCGCTGGTGTGTCGCTATGTGTGACGGGGCCCTATGTGTCACTGTTTAAAGAAGGGAGGCAGGGAAGTGAGCTATAACAAAACAAAAAAACTGGAATTTAACCATAGAAAATATTCCAAATGTACATTTTCCTTTAGTTGTAAGACAAAAAAATGAGAAGCAGGCCAACTTTCAGCAATTTTTAAACTGATGCCAATCTCCAAATTTTTAATAAAAGGTT
>JARQOD010000001.1:211790764-211913950 GCA_033576555.1 Oophaga sylvatica
GGCCCCCACGAAATGTGCTCCAAAACCTACTCACGTGTTTGCTTTTTCTAGCCCCCCCAGGAAAAGCCCCTGCAGGCGGAACCAAAAACTGAACCGAAACCAGATGAAACAAAAAATCTTTCCTTGAGATTTTTTTTTTTTTTTTTTGGGCTGGACTTACTGTTATGATCTCTAAAAGCAAGGGAAAAAGGGGGAATTCTGTCCCTACAATAGGATGAGCGGATCCTACGAGTAGGGGAACCTGATCCTGCGACCAGACCCGTAAAGTCCTCGCTAGTCTGAACAAGCCCTTTATTGCGGGGGGAATCCCTACAAGATCTAGGGACTGGGTGAAAAGGTGGACACCTCCTAACAGAAAGTGTAGCGGGAAAAATTAAAACGGGAAAACAAATACTAAGAGATCCTAAGATCAAGCAAAACTGACAGAGTAAGGCACCTAAGCACCCCGGCTAGCTTAAGAGTAGATAATACAATGAAGTCCAGCAAAGCCAGAGGGCGGAGCCAGACTAAATAGGGTAAAAAGGTCATGTGACCAGCAAACTGAAACAAAATCTAACAAGAGGGTTTCTAACACCTGCTCTTTACTGCATGCAACAAACCTTTACAGCACCCTGCAGGACATCGACTTACTCGCTACAGAGGCCTTTCGTCCTACCGGTTAATCTTTTGATTAGCAATGTTCCTACATGGTGGAATTCCACTCTACACATGTTGCAGCAGCTGTGGCAGCAGCAATGATCCTGGTGCAATATGTCCTTTTGAATAGCCTGGGCCAATGCAGTCCGGACGAGGTGCAAATCACGCTTGCGGATTGGGCACAGGCAAAGGACCTCTGCACCCTTCTGCACAGTTTTGATATGGCTACTGAGATGGTTAGAGCTGATGATGTCATCATCAGCATCATTATTCCGGTCAACTATATGCTGGAGCACACTTTGAAAAGTCTGCGTGAGGAGGTGATAGCCCCATAGGAAGAGGTGGAAGCAAAGAAGGATGCGGAAGGGATAACAATATCTCAAATTTCCAGACTGTCGTCACACAGGCGGGTGCCATGGGAGGGTGGCTTAAAGTGATTATTTGGGGCTCATGTACCAGACAAACTGTTAATGAAGATACAGGAGCTGAGGAACAAATGGAAGAGGACAGCCAGGAGATGAAGAGGATAATGATATACTTTCTGTTGTCCGTGGTTGGTGGGAGGGGACGAAGGAAGCAACTTTAAGTGTTACCCCGCCACCAACACAGCATGGACTTGATCCTCATGGAAGCACCTGACACATGAGCGCCTTCTTGTTGCACTATATTCAACACGATGTCTGTATTCTTAGGGTTTGAAATAGTGCTGACTACTGGGTTGCCACTCTGTTAGATACACGGTACAAGAGTAAAAAAAAATTGGAGGTGTTGCATGAGGTGTTCGGTCTTTCAGCTAGGAAGGCTTACACTGCTCCCTTAACCACTGGGTCCTCATTAAATCTTCAATCCCAAGCTGTAAATGCTGGGCCAGAGACTGATTCCTCATGCATGGCCCTTGGCTGACTCTTGTGTGCCATTATAACAGGTTCTTCTGTGGGTCAATTGATCAGTCAGCTACCTGTGTTACTATTCTTACATTTTTCTATCAATAGTTTTCTATAAAACTGATGTTCGTGCAATCTGAGTGTGGCTGGAATAATATAAAAAAAAATGGAGGTGTGGCATGATGTGTGAGGTCTCCCAGCGAAGACGCTTAAACCGCTCCCTTAACCCCCATGTCCTGATACTTCACGCATTGCCCATGGCTGACTGCTGCTGTGTCATTTGCAAATTTCTACTGTAGGTCTATTGATGCCACTTTTCCTGGTGTCTGCCTCTAATTTTAGCTGTTTAAGAAGCTTTTTGTCACTCCTTAAGGTGTTGTCTATGCATTTCGTTTTGAATCTAATGGTGTTCAGATAAGTTTGGCGAATGGAGGTCCATTCGGCAAATCCGAACCAAACCTTGAAAGGTTCGCTCATCTCTATTCCTGACAATATGTGATGGGCCCTTTACTCAAGAGATCTGGTGGAAGTTATAATTTGGTGGCTTTCCATTGTTTAATGTATGTCTGATACATATCCTTCTCCTACATCAGCTTGCTTTCCCCACCATCTGGTCTCACTTTTTTATTACATTTGATACTAATAGCCTAGTCTATAGGAGGAAAAGGAGAGATGGAGATAGTCTTTTCTGCAGCTTCTCCCCACTGTCTTGTATGTCATGGAGGTTTAAGTTCTAATTCCGGCACCATGGCGGTAGAACACATAACTTAAAGGGGTTGTATCACAAACAAACTTAATTTCATTCAACAGATCTTGGAATAATAATTCACAATTTCACAATTGGATGTTTTAAAAAAAGTTCCTGTGCTGAGATAATCTTATAAATGTGCCCTTGCTATGTAATGTGTAATGGCTGTGAATAACTGTATAGAAACATGGTAGACACATACCACAGCTCCAGGGCAGGGTAGTAAGCAAATAAGTATACAGACATTACAGCTGATTATTTATTTGAGGTAAAACATTGTTTATTAGCTAGTAGGGAAAAGTGTTGCCTGAAAAAAAGATTCAGCTGCGATCCTGTGCTGTCTTATCTGTATACTATTTTGCTTTCTCCTCTGCCCACGAGATGTGGTATGATCAGACCATGTTCCTGTATGGTCAGACACAGCCATTACACAGTATACAGCAGGGGCACATCCAGTTGTGGAACTTATGTTTATTCCATGAACAAATGTACTTTGTTCATGGGAAACCACTTTAAGCCCTTGAACCATCAATCTACAAGACAATACAAAGTCAAGAAAGATAAAATGAAGTGAAGGATATATACACTGTTCAAAAAAATAAAGGAACACTAAAATAACCACATTCTAGATATGACTGAATGAAATATTCCAATTGCAAATCTTTGTTCATTACATAGTGGAATGCATTGCGAGCAATAAATTATAAAAATGATCAATGTAAATCAAAATTAATATGCCATGGAAGTCTGGATTTGGAATAATAATCAAAATAAAAGTGGGAAAATCAAACTACAGGCTGATCCAACTTCAGGAAAAGGCCTCAAGACAAGGAAAGGAGGCTTAATAGTGTGTGTGGCCTCCACATGCCTGTATGACCTCTCTACAGCTCATGGGCATGGTTGTGATGAGGTGGCGGATATTCTTCTGAGGGATCTCATCCCAGACCTGGATTAAAGCATCTGTCAACTCCTGGACAGTCTGGGTTGCAATGTGGTGGATCGAACGAGACATGATGTCCCAGATGTGCTTGAGTAGATTCAGGTCTGAGGAACAGGCAAATCAGTCCATAGCATCAATATTTCATCATGCAGGAACTGCTGACACACTTCAACCACAGGAGGCCTAGCATTGTCATGCATCAAAAGGAACCCAGGGTCCTGTGCACCTGTATATGGTTTCACAATGGGTCTGAGGAACTCATCCCGGTACCTAATGGCAGTCATAGTACCTATGGCTAGCTCATGGAGAGCTGTGCGACCCTCCAAAGAAATGCCTCCCCACACGATTACTGACCCACTGACAAACAGGTCTTGCTGGAGAATGTTGCAGACAGCAGAACGTTCTCCATGGCATTTCCAGACAATGTCACGTCTGTCACATGTGCTCAGCGTGAACTTGCGATCAAACCATGAAGAGCGCTGTCGAATGTCGACTCAACAAAGTCAATATCGAATCTGCCAATCTTGGTGTTCTCTGGCAAATGCCAATCACCCTGCATGGTATTAGGCTGTTATCACAACACCCACTTGCGGATATCAGACCCTCAAACCACCCTTATGGAGTCTGTTTCTGACAGTTTGAGCAGCACATGAATGTTAGTGGCCTGCTGGAGGTCATTTTGCAGGGCTCTGCACTGCTCCTCCTGTTCCTACTTGCACAAAGGAGAAGGTAGCGGTCCTGCTGCTGGGTTGTTGCCCTCCTACAGCCTCCTCCACATCTCCTGATATACCGGTCTGTCTTCTGGTATCTTCTCCATGCTCGGACACTATGCTGACAGACACAGCTACCCTTCTTGCCACAGCTCACATTGATGTGCCATCCTGGAGGAGCTGCACAACCTGAGCAACTTCTCTCGGTTGCTACTGTACCTTTAGGGGTGAGAGCAAGGACAAAATGAAAAAGTGACCAAAACAACAGTCAAAAAGGAGGAGAACAGAAAAATGGTCTGTGTTCATCACCTTCAGAACCACTCTTTATACAGTAGTGGTTATCTTACTAATTGCCTATAATTTCTACTTGTCCGTTCCATTTTCACAACAGCAAGAGAAATTGATTCACAATCGGTGTTGCTTCATAACTGGACAGGTTGATTTCACAGAATGTGTGATTGACTTGGAGTTACATTGTGCTCTTTAAGTGTTATATTTTTGAGCAGTGTATATGCTCTTTGGTCTTGCCCATGTTGTAGAGGTTAGAGTCTGACTGATTAGCCTTGCAGCGCTGGAGTCCTGGGTTCGAGTCCCACCAAGGACAACATCTGCAAGGAGTTTGTATGTTTCTCCCCGTGTTTGCGTGGGTTTCCTCCCACACTCCAAAAACATACTGATAGGGAATCTAGATTGTGAGCCCCATTGGGGACAGCGACGATAAGGTGTGCAAACTGTAAAGCGCTGCGGAATATGTTAGCGCTATATAAAAATAAAATATTATTATTATATTATTATTAATTGAGTCTGTGGACAGTAATCTTTTATAAAGGTGACTATGTAAGACAGCTGTCTTTAATGCAGGTAACAAGTTGATAAGGAGCATCTAACTGGTCTGTAGCAGCCAGAACTTTTAATGGTTGGTAGGGGATCAAATTCTTATTTCTCACTGCAAAATGCAAATAAATTTATATAATTTATACAATGTGATTTTATGGATTTTATTTTTGATATTCTATCTCTCAATGTTAAAATTAACCTACCCTGAAAATTATAGACTGTTCATACCTTTGTCAGTGGGCAAACTTACAAAATCAGCAAGGGATCAAATAATAATTTCCTTCGCTGTACATGGGCTACACAGACAAATGTGGATGACTTCATCGATCCAGTTGCAATCTCTGGAAATTCAAAAGCACGTGGAGAAGATAGTAGAATATTGCACTAAAAATAATTCTATTTGTCACTGCCTATTATAGTAAGTAAAGACCACAGGTTACTTCTAGATTAGGGCTACACTGCGACATGTGTTGCGAATAGTCCTCAATGCCAGTTACTTGCAGCAATGCAACTTGTCCACATCTTATCTGCAATTTAGCTGTGTTATTTACAGCAAGATCCCAACTCTAAAATAGTTGCACGACAGCAAGTCGCAGACAAGTTGCACCAATGTTTTCTCGAGCAATGCTTTTGAGAATTAGTTTGAGAACAAACTGATATCCCACATATGTCTGATGCTCTAGTTTATTCATGAAAAATGACTCGGTGTAATATCTTCTAGTCATTGTGAATTGCTCCCATTCCTTCAGCTTCTGTTTCATTTATAAGCAGGATCGCATATTATTTTTCCTGGTGTTATGGCAACAGGCGCTCTCTGTTTACAGAACTATCAAGTTCTGACAGGCCGAGCAGCGGATTTTCATCACTTCGTCACATTAACATGGAGAACAGGGCTTGGTGTGCGTGCAAGTTTATTGTGCATTAAAGCAGAGTTTAAAGTGTTTGGGGAACCTGAGGCCAGGGAAAGTTGAAGATCTTTTTTTTTTTCTAACTGAGTAACAGAACATATCACTGAAAAAATGTTTAATGAAAGTGCTGAATTCTATTAAAAATAAATCTGGTGAAATGCTGTGATTCTTTATCAGCAGGGTGATATAGCATGTGTGTTTTCATGTTATATTGAAGAGTATGTTCCATAAAAAAAATAATATCTATGTGCTAAAAAAACAAGGGGAAGCAATTTTTAAAAAAAGTTTTTAAAATAAGGGTTTTTTTTATGGTAAATCTTATGCATTTTTTGGCAATGTTTTTTTTTCCTGCATTAACTTTCACACTCGCCACCAGTGTTATTTTTTACTTTAACTTCCGTTGTTTCAGGGAATAAATATATACACTGACGAGCAAAAGGGTAACAATTTTTTGAACTTTTGACTTTCAGGCTCCATATCTCACCATCCACTATTGCTTTGATCATGAGATTACTATAATTATATTGACAATCATCTTGGCTATTTCATACATAAATTTGACTTGCAACTATTTAGCATATGATTAGTTATGCAGAGTCTTGTCATGTCACTGCATTGTTACTGTTTTGCTCCTGGTGGTGGAAAAAATCTTTTTCTTCCTATATAATACAAAATACAACCTGTTCTTACATTCCCTAATAGCTCGGTATATTATTAAGTTGCTTCCTATGTGAAAGGTCACTGGTTTGAATCAAGGAGCAGCCATGAAGAAGATGTCCCACAGAAAAGAAGCAGCATCATCCAGCTCATCGATTCCTGTCTCCTCGGCCAAGAAAATTGCCAAACTGCATCATGTGAGTGCCATGACTGTTGGAAGAATATGAATTTAAGCCATCTATCCATTGAAGCAAAGAGATGGATGTACAGGCAGGTAAAATATCGGCGTTAACAAGTCGGCTTATCATAAGGTCTTTAAGTTCTGGTGCGGTAAATACAGCAGTGGAGGTGACTCGTATGCTTCATAATAGTGAGATCACAGATATCCATGCAAACGTTGTGTGGTGCACATTACATAAGGCTGGAATGGTGGCTCAAAAAAAGTGAAGAAGCCTCGACTTCAATATCATAAAAAGCGTCGGCTCGAGTTTGCAAAAAAATATGCAGTTAACAGTATAAGATTGGAAATAGGTGATTTGGAGTGATAAGACTAAAATCAATAGACTAGGCTCTAATGAGTGCAAATGGGTCTGGAAGAAACAAGGGAAAAAGTGGCTAATGAAAAGAGAAATTGAAGGAAATGTCAAGTTCGGTGGAGGAAGCTTGATGATATGGGGTTGTTCCACAGCCAAAAGCGTTGGATACTTGAACAGGATCGATGGTGGTCTCAATGATCAGCTATATGTGAGTATCCTACAAGATGAGTTACTTTGTACACTCAAATCCTATGGGTATGAAAAGGACAAAATAGTGTTCCAGCAGGACAACCTTAAGCATACGTCGAGATTGGCGAATAAATGGTTCAATGGCAATGAAGTAGAGGTGCTGGATTGTTCCCCACAGTCCCCAGTCCTCAACTCAATTGAACACTTGTGGATAGAGTTGAACAAAAAGCTGTATACATACCCAATTGAGTCAATCAGTATGTACCAACTTTGGAAACATGTAGAAGAGATCTGTGATTAGATTTTGGTCAACACATGTTTGAATCTGATCAAGAGTATGCCCATAATGAGTCAGGCAGTGTTGAAAGCCAAAGGTGTATTTACAAAATACTGACAAAATAATAAAAATTAAAATTTAGATTTTTTAGGAGCAAAACAGTAATAACAATGCAGTGACATGACAAGAATCTGCATAACTAATCATATGCTAAATAGTTGCAAGTCAAGTTTATGTATGAGATAGCCAAGATGATTGTCTATACAGTGATGGTAGTCTCACATTTGAAGAAGTAGTAGATGGTGAGATATGGAGCCTGAAAGCCAAAAGTTCAAAACATTGCTACCCTTTTGCTTGTCAGTGTTCACTTGCCACAATGGTCAAACTATGACCCTATCTTTTGTACAGAAACATCAAATCCGCATATGCAAAAGTCATTATGAACTGAGGGGAGCGCAGGGTCATCTGTGACATCGCCTATAATGATTGGTGGACCCTGCGTTATCAGCTGTGTATAGGAATGTTACTTGTCATTGTAATTCTGTCACTGATGATAGGGACCCTGCTGAAAACTGTTCCTGAAATGACAGTATGTAAGAGTGTAAAAAAGTGCCAGTGGTCTGTGTGAAAATTTGCCAACTTAAAAAAATACATACAAAACAAAAACCTGATTTAAACAATAGATCATTTTCTAGCAACAGCTTCCTTATAAGTGAAACTGCACTTTGTAGCCATAAAAATGATAAGCGAATCTCTACCATCATAACAGGTGTTAATTTAGATAAAAATGCAAGAGATCATATTAGACTTACATATTGGGTTGGTCTAAAGATTAGGGATGAACGAACGTGCTTCGTGATATTCGGATATCACTCAAGTTTCTGGGTGCTCGGATATGCTTGGCACTTGGCGTGCATTAGCCGGTGCTCGAATTTGAAACTTGAATCCCCGCTCCTCATGTTTGGTGCCTATTACATAGCCAATAAGCATGCGGATATTGCCGTCAATCACTGAAATGCCATAGCCATTTTGATAGTGCCATTACTGTGATTGACTGGCTGTATGACATCATCAGAAGTTATAAAAGAACAGGCACCGCTGCGTTTGGCTCCCTTACACCATTGGACAGTTCTTTTTAGAAGGAGAGAGTGCTTGTCCAGTGCAGTGTGTGCACAGTTGAACAAATCAGAGACCTTTAGTGTTGGTACTGGTGCTGTCTCTGAACTATCATAGTAACAACCCCTGTGAGGGCTAAATCTTTGCTTTTGTATGTTTGCTTTGCTATTTGTATCAGATACATTCTGCATTAAGCCTAGTGAGGGACAGTTGCAGGAGCAGGGAGAGTGGCAGAGTACAGTCTTTAGGCAGGGATTAGGGTTTGCAGTCTGTTGCTAAATATATATCTGCTTCACGTGACCACATTTATTTGGGAGGTGAAAAAATTGATTATATTTTCATCTATAGAGTACTATGTGCTTCGTGGTACATTTCTCTGTTATGTAACACTCCAAAACAGTGTTGAAAAATTATTTTTTCTGGACTCTATTTTCTGGACAGGCTATTATGCAGGTGAGATAGGGGGCTGTCATTTCCCATTTCTACATGTCGGGGACACTGGCACTACCAGAAGCCGGGTTACTTACAGTACAGGCACCTGGGAATAGGGCCCTTGGAATCAGATGGATGCAGTCCACCCAGCCTCCCAAGGAAGTATCCACATGACTTATGTACCATAGCAACAAAATAGAAAACTTCAACATAATCCTTTATATAATAATAATGATAATACATCTATGTTGCTAGCTTGGATATACTTGGATCTATCGCAAATATTATATAGAAAGAAAGTGGTCAAAATGACCAAAAAGACGACCACAGATCCCAAAGTACTGAAAGGTTAGATAAATCTTTATTACACAATTAATCAATGGACAGATGCACAATTAACAACAATGACAATGGTGAGGTGCAATACCGGTCAAAGCCACGCACCAATGGAAATGCGCAACTAGTCTTGCCTGACTTATATATGACACTCTGATTATTCACAAGATTTGATAATAAAAACATCTCATCTTTTCACATGTTATACAGATATTGACAGAAATATCACGGGTATATTGAAAAAAGCTCCAAATATAAGAGCTAGTTGCAGACAAACTCAAAATAAATGTTCATAACCTACATCATTGTCATTGCTGTTAATTGTGCACCTGTCCATTGATTAATTGTGTAATAAAGATTTATCTAACCTTTTAGTACTTTGGGATCTGTGGTCGTCTTTTTCGTTCATTTTGACCACTTTCTTCCCAAGGAAGTAGAAGAAGAAGCGGACACCTCAAGAGGATTACTGTATTACCCTCCTTATAATTTATTTCTGGCTTTGCACTTTGTGTAGGAATTCAGCAACTACACTTTAAAAAATTTGAATTAGGCCCACCAGTTGTTTCCATTCTGGGGTCTATGGATAGCTGGATGACCCTCCTTATAATTTTTTCCTGGCTTTGCACTTTTTGCAAAGCCTTTTGAGTGTACGAGTACATCAACTAAACTTTCAAAATATTTATTTCCAAATAAATTTTTTGGATTCAATTAGTCATCCATACTGTTTAACGCAGTTCTTGTTACATTACAGTTGTTTGTAACACTCCAAAAAGTGTTTAACATTTATATATTTTTCTAGATTCAATTAGTCATCTATAGAGTATTAGGTGCTTTCTGTGTGCCTCCCTTCTTTAACAGTGACACATAGGGCCCCGTCACACATAGCAACACACCAGCGATCCCGACAATGATATGCACTTGTCAGGATCGCTGGTGTGTTGCTACATGATCACTGTTTGGCAGCTCAGGCAGCAATCAGGACAGCGACACTGTGGGTAACGTTGCTTAGTTACCCGATGTGTACGTTGGATACCAGCGCGCTGAGGCAGGGGAGCTGGCGCGCAGCGCCTGGAAACCCGATGTGTACCTTGGTTACCAGCTCCCTGCACCAGCGGGCTGGTATCCAACGTACACTGCGGGTAACTAAGCAACGTTACCCACAGTGTCGCTGTCCTGATTGCTGCCTGAGCTGCCAAACAGAGATCATGTAGCAACACACCAGCGATCCTGACAAGTGCATATCATTGTCGGGATCGCTGGTGTGTCGCTATGTGTGACGGGGCCCTATGTGTCACTGTTAAAGAAGGGAGGCAGGGAAGTGAGCTATAACAAAACAAAAAAACTGGAATTTAACCATAGAAAATATTCCAAATGTACATTTTCCTTTAGTTGTAAGACAAAAAATGAGAAGCAGGCCAACTTTCAGCAATTTTAAACTGATTGCCAATCTCCAATGTTCAGATAATGGTTGTCCTGAGTAATTCCAAAACACACGAACATCTGCAATAATGTGATATTTTTGTTAGATGAGAATTCTCTAACGAGAAGTTCAGATAAAAGAGCTACCAATTATATTAAGTAAACAATTATGACCATTCCATGAGTAATAAGTCCGAAACAGATTGGGACCATAGCATGTAATGAGCAGGTGTACACATAAATGTTCCCAGCCAGTCTGAGCTCCGGAATGTGAAAAACAAGGCCAATTCAACAACAAAAAGAGGAACAACTATGAATAGATGAGTAATTGATGAACATACAAGTCATGCTTGGTTAGTGGAGTGCTTAAACTACAGGATGTGTAGCCCCGTTCCACTGTCTGTGATTATAAACCTCAACATCTGGCTGTCAGCAAGTTTTACAGCAGATGTTACTAGAGAATTATTGGAGAAAATCACATTTGTATAGGTCCAGGACGGCTGGACAAGGATGCACAGATTTCCATTTTGTTGCACTTTTATAGAACAATTGATAAAAAGAATGCTGCTGCAGAACATTATAACTGGGGTCTTTGTCAATGCAGAGAATTTTTTTTATTTCTGTACGGTTTGTCTTGAAAATACATGCTAGATCTTTATTTCTGGGAATAAACCAAAGCAAAAAAGTTTGCCTGTCACAGGGAAAAATCAGTCAATGCAGGCAGTATGCTATAAAGCAGGAGGAGCAGAACAAATTGAGATGCAGTTTTATGCTATAAAAATTCAGTGTAACTTGTACTTTATTCATTTAATTTTTGATTATTCTTAGATTTCCAGTCAGATGAGCGTTCTTAATCAGTCTCTAACAGGCTACCTTGTATAATTGTGCATACAGAGATAGCTGTTATTCATTTAGTAGAATCGTCCACTTTTGAAACCCTTAACCCCTTTCCGACGTTAGGCGTAATAGTACACATTTGGTATCGAAGCATTCAGAATCGCCCAATCTATCAATATAACAAAAAAATTAACCCAATCGCTAAACAGTGTAATGAGAAGAAAACACAGAGGAAAGCGATCGGCACCGCTGACACCACCAGTATCACTGGGGAGGCACCGCAGGAGCTGCAGCCGGCTCATATATCCAATACCCACGGGTGCACATCCATGGAAAAAAACATCCAATTGTAGCATAGGTAAGCAGACAGAAGAATGGCACTCACCGGGTAAAATTCAAGGCTTATTTACTCATGTGCAGGGGAGAGAGAACGGGAGCTGGGGAGCAGGAGTGACGACGATCGTTTCGCGCACACTGCGCTTCCACAGGTCACATGTCAACGAGGAGGAGACGGAAGAAGAAATACTTAAAGCCAGGTAAACTCCTCCCACCAAACCCCCCGCTGCACAAATGTGCCAGACGACAAGAAAAAAACATGCAAGATTAAAAAACGTAATGAATATATGCATAGAATAATAATACAACATACATTAAGCAACATAAATCCATATTACAAAAATATAGACATATCCAGTTTCTCATTTAGACCAGTGGATCCTAGAGCGCCTGTGTGCATGTTCCACCTCACCTCTCTCCTAAGCAAATACCTATGCAGATCACCCCCTTGAGGTGGTAAAACCACCCTTTCAATACCGGCAAAGGATAGAAGCTTAGGATTGCCCACATGTGCTTCTTTGATAGGGCAAATCAAATTCGGGACACCTTTCCCTGATACAACAGAGTTAAAATGCTATTAGTTTAGCTATTAGTGCTCACCTTCCGTTTCATGTGCAGAGCAGGACACCTTTCTTGCCCAAATTTTATCATTGGACCAAATAAAGGAAATTTTATTGGAAGCTGGAACGTTTTCTTCTTAATCCTAGAGTTAAAATTTGCACTACGGTTTACCGAAAGTCATCTTCTACGAATGCTATGTTACACTATGACAGCTTCCATCCCCCTTACATGAAGCATTCACTTCCATATAGTCAATTCTTTCGGCTGAAACGTATTAATAATACCATTGTAGGCTATGACAAACAATCCTTGGACCTTAATAGGAGATTTAGAGAAAGGGGTCACCCCGCCAACTTGAGGCCACACAAAATAGGATCAAAAGTGACTCTTTGATTTCTAGGTGTGCCAATAAGGGTAATGGAGTAAAGGATAAGAGATTCATTTTCAGTTTTGAGTATGGTCCCATGGACAATTTCATTAGGTCGGCAATTCGTAAAAATTGGCATATCCTTGAGCACGATAGTGATCTGTCGGATATTGTGAGGAGGGGTCCCCTATTTGCATGCAGGAGGAGTACTAGCCTGAAGGATGTTTTGGTTCATGGTCGTATGTTGAGTACGCATAATAATTGGCTAAGTACTAATATCCCTAAAGGTAATTTCAGATGTGGGCACTGTACATTTTGTACATATCACGTCACTGATCGTTGTTTACACATTGGGGCAGTCAGACACTGTGTAACTGATTTTATTTCCTGTAAGTCCACTCATATAGTTTATGTAATTTTTTGCCCATGCAGATTTTTCTACATAGGCAAAACTATTCGTCCACTTTATGTTAGATTCAGGGAGCATTTTAACTCTGTTGTATCAGGGAAAGGTGTCCCGAAATTGATTTGCCATATGAAAGAAGCACATGGGGGCAATCCTAAGCTTCTATCCTTTGCTGGTATTGAAAGGGTTGTTTTACTACCTCAAGGGGGTGATCTGCATAGGAATTTGCTTAGGAGAGAGGTGAGGTGGAACATGCGCACAGGCGCTCTAGGATCCACCGGTCTAAATGAGAAACTGGAAATGTCTATTTTTTTGTAATGTGGATTTATGTTACTTAATGTATGTTGTATTATTCTATGCGTATATTCATTATGTTTTTTAATCTTGCATGTTTTTTTCTTGTCGTCTGGCACATTTGTACAGCGGGGGGTTTGGTGGGAGGAGTTTACCTGGCTTCAGGTATTTCTCCTTTCGTCTCCTCCTCGTTGCCATGTGACCTGTGGAAGCGCAGTGTGCGCCAAACGATCGTCGTCACTCCTGCTCCCCAGCTCCCGTTCTCTCTCCCCTGCACATGAGTGAATAAAGCCTTGAATTTTACCCGGTGAGTGCCATTCTTCTGTCTGCTTACCTATGCTACAAGTGTAATGAGAAGAAAAATTCAAAACGTCAGAATTACTTTTTTTTTGGTCGCAAAAATGCAATAATGGGTGATCAAAAGATCGTATGCACACCAAAATTGTTTCACTAAAAATGTCAGCTCAGCACGCACCCAGTGCCAGATCAAGAAAAATGGAGATGCTACAGGTCTCGGAAAATGGCACCATTTATTTTTTTTTACCAAAGTTTGGATTTTTTTTTACCATTTAAATAAAAAAGAACCTAGACATGTTTGGTGTCTATGAACTCATAATGACCTGGAGAATCATAATGGCAGGTCAGTTTTTGCATTTAGTAAACATTATAAAAAAAAAGAAAAAACAACTGTATAATTGCACTTTTTTGTGCAATTTCATAGCACTTGGAATTTTTTTTCCCGTTTTGTAGTACGCGATATGTTCAAACCAAATACTGTTGTTTAAAAGTACAACTTGTCCCGCAAAAAAACAAGTCATTTTGACCCAAAAATTAAAAAAAAGTTTTGACTCTGTGAAGAAGGGGAGGAAAAAACAAAAACGCAAAAACAAAAATACCTCCGGTCACGAAGGGGTTAAAATGAGCAGAAATAGTACAAGAAATGTGAAATCTTTACCCACAAAACTATATCTCAGTCTGCCCAGTTCCTCGTGCTCTATAGCATGCTGTCTGCAGATTGGACTGTTTTTTTGATGTGACACGGTCTTTGAAAATTGTAGCCAGAACAAAATGACCACCACCTCTTTAACCCTTTACCGCCAAATCCTGTTTTCACCTTCATGGTAAGGCCAAATTTTTCAACTCTGAGTAATGTCACTTTGTGTGTAATAACTCTGGAGTTCTTCAACATATCCTAGTGATTCTGAGTTTGTTTTTTCATGACACATTGTACTTCATGTTAGTGGTAGATTGAGGTTAATATGATTTGAGTTTATTTATTAAAAAATTATAAATCTGATGAAAATTTTTGCAAAATTCGCAATTTTTGAACTTTGAACTAATAATTAATAAAATAACATTTGCCACATGTCTACTTTACATCAGCATCATTTTTGAAACATTACCAACATCACTGACCTGTAAGACTCTCTGCATCGACTGCCAGAATTAACAGAACGGATTCAACAGAGATCAGTTTTCGAAAAACAGACTATAAAGTTGTGTCTGCACAACTTTTTTGCTATCGGATTGCTTCTGGATCTGTTCTAATGGATCACTTAACATTTGAAAATAGCCTGAGTATCAAAATTGTTTAATTTCATTGTCTTATCTCCTTAGTACCTGTGATGTACCCATTGTGGGATTGAGTGAGGACACATCGTCAAGCAAGATAACACTGCCATTGATTGTCCTGCAAATTATTGGAGGACAAAGAAATATTATCTTCATATTCACTTTACCAAATCCAAATAACCATTAACACTTTTTTCCCTGTAGCTAATTTCTGACTTTCTACCCCATCCAATTATTGTTTTAAAAACAATGAAATATGACATTTTAATATAATTATACCTACATCATGTAGGAGCAATCACTGAATTACTTGTTTTAGGTAAATTCAACTGAGATTTTTCTAAGTTGTTTTCAATGAAAGTGCTATCAGCTACACGAATTTGGAAATATTTGTGGAGATTTACTAAAATTGTCTAACTTTCAGCCAGGGCAAATGTTAAATAAATCAGCCTTAAAAGTGACTCATGCTGTTTGATAGATTTGCTGCATTTTTAGACTCTAAGCAAAGTTTACACTACCTATTAGTTGACTTATATTGCTCCAGAAATGTTCAACAAAATTTTGGCAGAATTTTTGAAACAGTGTTACATCTCAAGCCATTGCTTTTCCTGATAGCTTACACCTTCTTTCCGATTACCGTAAGTTGGAAAAAGGGCATGTAAAATTTTGGTGCAAATTAAGCCAGAATTCTGGCATATTTAGCAGAGTAAATCTCTTTGAACTAGTATACACCGATTAGAAGGAATGTTGTGGATCATGCAGTGTATATTATGTTTGAGATCTCTGGTGTGAATTTAAAATGAATACAAGCGTTGGACTTGGACTCTTGCAGAAAGATGAAGGGTTCAACTGTTTTCAAAGTTAAGGAACCAAACTTATCACAGAATCCACGCATAAGGATGTAAAATTACTTACCGTAACCTTTTATTTTGATTTCTAAAAAAAAAAAAACACTGCAAAAGAACAGGTTAATCAAAACTAGTCACAGGAATTGTGTTTTTGTGACTGAGAAAGCAGGTATACAAACGTTACATAGGTAAAATATATAACATTATTTTGACATTTCAGTAATGGAATCTAAAATTGTGTTCGTAGTTTACACCAGTAGGAACAGACGTTTAAGCAAACAAATCCAAAATGTTTCATGGTTCATTAGCTTATGGCAGTGATCTGTAGAGGAGAATTAACTTATTTCATTCCATGCAACATGAATGAAGAAGTATAACCATGTGTACTTGAGTAAAGTACAATGAAACCATAGATACATTTTTAGATTTAGGATTGAAAATATCTTAGAGATGTTTTCCTATATATAAAATTACAGTTATTAAGCACACATATTGTAACTTACGTTTCATACATATAATTACCACGGTATTTTCTGTTTACTGCAAAAAGTTGTACGATTTTTTCTGTATTTTCTGTATAAAATTCTCACAGATGTCAAGTTCTCCTTGTTATTAAGAATGGAACATGTATTGCTTACTTCCTAGGAATAAAAATTTGTTCTGGTTATTCTATAAACACATTGGCCTCAGATAATCAATGTTTAAACCCTTCATGACATTGCGATTTTCCATTTTTTAGATTTTGTTTTTTCCTCCCCTTTTTCCAAGAGTCATAACATTTTTTATTTTGCCGTCATTATAGCCATATGAGGTCTTTTTTTTGAGGGACGGATTTTACTTTTGAACGATACCTCTCATTTTACTTTATAGTTTTCTAGAAAATGTGAGAAAAATTTCAAGTGCATTAGTGACTGTCTGTCCGCAGTCTCCAACATCATGTCTGCTCTCCATCTGAAACTCAACCTTTCCAAAACTGAACTTCTGCTCCCGCCATCTACTGACCTCCCTACAGATGACATCTCCCTCACCATGGGTGGCACTACAATAATGTCTACGCAGCAGGCGCACTGTCTGGGTGTTATGTTTGACACCAATCTCTCCTTCACATTCCATATACAATCACTTGCCCACTCTTGTCGCTTGCACCTAACGAACATCTCTAGAATCTGCCCCTTTCTCACTATGGAAACAGCAAAAACCCTCACTGTTGCCCTGATTCACTTCCGCCTTGACTACTGTAATGCTCTATTAATTGTCCTCCCCCTCACTTGACTTTCCCCTCTCTAGTACATCCTTAATGCAGCAGCCAGGGTTGTCTATCTGGCTAATCGATACTCGTACGCCTCCACTCTTTGCCGGTCATTCATTGCAATGGCTGCCTATTCATTATAGGATCCAATTTAAATTGTTCTCACCCACAAAGCTCTCCACAGTGCCCCGTCACATCTCCTCCCTCATTTCTGTTTATCGGCCTACCCACTCATTACGCTCTACAAGCGACTTTCGACTAGCATCCGCACTAATCTGTACCTCCCACTCCCGGATCTAAGATTTCTTCCCAGCTGCACCTATTTGTTCTAATGCTCTACACCAAGAAATCAGGTCTAACCACAACTTATACAGTTTTAGGCGGTCCCTAAAAACAGATCTGCTTAGAGCGGCCTATCACGTTCCCTAATCAAAGTCATTTTTATATAGATATATATAGGTGACTAACTCATGCAGCCTTTATCTATTCCCATTCCGTCAAGATGGCTGGACCATCAGAGTCTCCCCCACCTCATTGTAAGCTCTTACGGGCAGGGTCATCATTAACTTTGCTTTAAATATTGTATTATCTTTAACGTTGTTATTTATGACTTGTATATAAACTGTTGATTTTTAAAGCACTGTGGAATATGTTGGCGCTATATAAATAAAGATTATAATTATTTAAATTGCAAAAAAAGTGCAATTCCACAATTACTTGGGTTTTTTTTATTTACCATGTTCACTATATGATAAAACTGACTTCACAATATGATTCTCCAGGTGAGTATATGTACGCAGATACCAAACATGTATAGGATTTTTTTATGTGGTGAAAAAAAATTTGTAAAAAAACAAACATTTTCCTTGTGTCGGCATTTTCCGAGACTCATTGTCACGTTACTGGCGATACAGGACTGGAAGTCAGTAGCCGGAGCAGAAGTGTGCAGGTGAGCGGACCAAGGAAGGACTTCTGGAAGTGCCGTATATGGCGGTGGTGGTTCACTATGTTGGCAGATGCCGGAGCCCGCCCAAGCACGGGCCGGCCGAGATCACACACAAGCACCAAGTCCGTTTAGGTGAATAGAGTTGGAGGTAGGAACAGCAGGGTTTCCACAAGAGACAGAAAGATGTCAGCAGAACACCTTCCAGATCAGGAGCTCAGATAATGCTTCACTCAGTTAGACTGAGCACCACAATATACTCAGCAACAAGAAGCTGCACAGGGTCAGGTATATATAGCAGGTCCAACCAGTTTTAATCAGGGCGAGAACAATCAGCAGGGCAGGTGGTGATCTCTATCCAATCAGTCTCAATCAGGGAGGGAACAATCAGCAGGGCAGGTGATGATCTCTATCCCAGACGAAGGTCATATGGTTTCAGGCTGAAGTTATTCAAGTTCCGAAATAGCTCCACAGCAAGGGAACAGACCAGCAAGCCATGGCTCACAGGTTCAAATCCTAACAATACTACCCTCTTAACGGCGGCCTCTGGACGCAACTTGTCTAGGTTTTGCAGGATACCGCTGGTGAAATTGTCTAATCAAATGAGGAGCATTGACGTTGCTTACCGGTTCCCATGAATTTTCCTCCGTGTCGTAGCCCTGCCATTTGATTAAATATTGCAAACGATTTCTGTGTATTCGGGAATCCAAGATCTTTTCCACCACAAACTGCTACTGTCCGTCCACTTCAATTGCATCGGGAGGCGGAGGGGATCGTTCTGGAAATGGATTGGCTGTGGCGGCTTTCAACAAAGACACATGAAACACAGGATGAATCTTCATTGATGTTGGTAGCTGTAGACGTACGGCCAATGGACTCACAATCTTACTGATTTTGTATGGTCCCACAAATTTTTGTCCTAATTTAGGAGAAGGAATCTTCAATTTCAAATTCTTAGTGGATAACCACACTCGATCTCCAATCCTAAACGTGGGAGCGGGTCTCCGATACCTGTCGGCCGCTTTTTTATATTTCTCCTGAGCTTCCTTTAGAGTGTCTTTCAGAACATTCAGATTTTGCTGTAGCAGAGAGAGTCTTTCTGCGACTGCTGGTATTAATGGTGCCACAGGATTTTTGGGAAGGATGTTTGGGTGATATCCCAGATTTGCAAAAAATGGCGTCTGTTTCGTAGAGGCATTCTATGAATTATTATATGAAAATTCTGCAAATGGCAGCAGATCCACCCAGTCGTCTTGCAGATGGCAAATATAGCAACGAAGATACTGCTCCAGCGTCTGATTTGTACGTTCTGTCTGGCCGTTAGATTGCGGATGGTAAGCGGTTGACAATCGTACTTGATGTCTAGTGCTGAGCATAAACTGCGCCAAAATTTAGATGTAAATTGCACACCTCGATCTGAAACGACTTCATCCGGCACTCCGTGGAGGCGAAAAACATTGGAAATTATCAGATCAGCTGTATCTTTTGCTGAAGGCAGACCTGAACACGGGATGAAATGTGCTGCTTTCGTAAGTCGATCCACTACTACCAGAATGGATGTCTTTCCCTTGGAATCTGGTAGATCTACTATAAAGTCCATTGAAATCGATCCCCACGGTCGTGTTGGGATGGCTAGAGGCTGCAATAGTCCCATAGGGGATGCACGTGGAGTCTTGTATCTGGCACAGATGTCACAGGAATTAACATACTTCTTCACATCTTCTTGAAAGTTCGGCCACCAAAAGAAACGTGACAAAAACTCCTGCGTTTTCTGTGTCCATTTGTGTCCTGCAATCTTAGAATTGTGCACTAGTTGTAGGACTCTTAACCGGGCTGCTTCTGGTACATATAGTCGTCGACCATCAGTCCATACTTGATTTTTAAAAAGCAGATGCACGTCCCCTGATGGATGTGATAGAAACGAGTCTGTTTCGTATGCTGCCTTCAAATCTTCCAGCAAATCTCCATCATGTATTACTCCCAAGATCTTAGTATCTGCCACAATAGGTTTGGGTGTTGTTACAAGGTTAGCCTCGCTTGAAAACATTCTGGATAATGCGTCTGCTTTCTTGTTACGGGAGCCTGGTCGATATGAAATTACAAAATTGAACTGATTCAAAAACAGACTCCAACGGGTCTGCCGAGGAGAGAGGCATTTTGCAGACCTGATAAACTCCAGATTGCGATGATCGGTCAACACCAAAATTTGTTGTGCAGCCCCTTGGAGATGATGTCTCCACTCTTTGAATGCTGATATGATGGCGAGCAATTCTTTATTTCCCACGTCATAGTTCTTCTCGGCTACAGACATACGTTGTGAGAAAAATGCACATGGATGCAGCAACTTCTTTTCCCCTGTCCTCTGAGAAAGGATAGCGCCGACCGCACAGTCTGAAGCATCCACCTCGATGATAAAAGCCAATTCAGGGTCAGGATGGCGTAATATGGGAGCCGTTGTGAATTTTGTTTTTAAACGAGAGAACGCTTCTTGCGCTTCAGGTGTCCAGATGAATTTTGCTCCTTTTTTTGTTAATTGCGTGATGGGTAGCACGATTTCTGAAAAATTCTTAATAAAACGTCTGTAAAAGTTGGCGAACCCCACAAAACGCTGAACTTCTTTCACATTTTTAGGGATAGGCCACTCGATGATAGCTTGCGTTTTCTTAGCATCCATCCGTAATCCTTGAGGTGAAATGACGTATCCCAAGAACTGAATCTCTTCTCGATGGAATTCACATTTTTCTAATTTAATATACAGCGAATTCTCCCTTAACCGTTGTAGCACTTGTCTTACGTGCGTTTAATGTTCCTCCATAGAGTTTGAAAAGATCAGGATGTCATCTAGATAAACGACCATGAACTGATCCAACAGATCTCGGAAAATATAATTTGCCAGGTGCTGGAACGTAGCTGGAGCATTAGCGAGTCCGAAGGGCATCACTAGACTTTCAAAGTGTCCGTATCGGGTACGAAAGGCCGTTTTCCATTCATCTCCAGGTTTTATACGTATTAAATTGTATGCCCCACGTAAATCTAACTTAGTGAAGATCTTCGCACTTTGTACTCTTTCTAGGAGTTCCGGGATCAACGGTAGAGGATAACGTTTTTTTACCGTGACTTTATTAAGCTCCCTGTAGTCCACTACTGGGCGTAATGTTCCATCCTTCTTCTTGACAAAGAATATAGGGGCTCCAGCGGGCGAGGATGATGGACGAATAAATTTTTTGCTTAGGTTTTCATCAATAAATTCTTTAAGAGCCTTCAGTTCAGGACCCGCTAAAGGGTAGATAGTTCCAAACGGTATAGCCGCCCCCGGGAGTAGTTCTATTGGGCAGTCATATGGTCGATGCGGGGGAAGTGTATCCGCTCCCTTCTTGTCACAAACATCCAAGAAATCTTCATACACCGATGGTAGCTGAGGCAATTCTGGATTCTGAACTGCTTCTAATGTGGATTCGCTTGGAACCTCCGTCTGAACTTCCTTTTCGGGGAAACTGATCTTTTTCATCTCCCAATCGATGATAGGATTGTGCTTCTGCAACCAGGGCAAACCTAAAATGATGGGAAAATGTGGAGAAGAAATAATTAGGAATGTCAATATCTCACGATGCTGCGGCTCATTATAGATCTCCAAAGGTCCTGTCTCATGATCCACTGGCCCCGAATTCAGCGGAGATCCATCTACCGTCTCCATCACAATAGGTGAACGTCTTTTCTGCATATCTATGCCATGATTTTGAGCAAATGCAGAATCCATGAACGGCTGATGCAGTGACCACTGGGAGTTAACCTTCAGTTTGATAGTTACAAAATAGTGGGATTCACGGCTCTCCTTCCTGGTAGGTGGAACTATGGATGATATGGACTGGATCTCATCTTTAGCATAATCAGTCTCTGAGAGGAAAGACTCCTCGTCGGAAGAATCAGGATCCATTATAGCCGCCACCATTTTTCTTGAACGGTTTGTGGGACGACTTGGACAGTTAATAAGAAAATGTCCCGCTTCCCCGCAGTACAGACATAGATTCTCTTTAAATCTCTGTTCTCTTTGTTCTGCACTCGCTCGTCTCTAGATCGCATCCACTTGCATTGGCTCTAGTTCTGTATCTCGGACATTCCGGCTAGGCACTTCTTTAGTGACCTATGGCAGGGAGGAGTTATAAGAGTTAGTTGAACGATTCATGGAGGTCCACTTCTCTTGTCGTCGTTCAGACAGACGGGTGTCAACCCGGATGCAATGCTTGATGAAATCATCCAGATCCGAAGGGGTCTCTCCACGGGCAAGTTCGTCCTTTACTGCACTAGAAAGTCCTCTTTTAAAGAAAGATACTTTTGCTGCATTATTCCATTCAGTGTCAACGGCCCACCTCCTATACTCCATAGCATACTCTGCGATGGGGCGTTTGCCTTGTCGTAATGCCAGCAACGTTGATTCAGCAGTAGCTGCACGGTTTGGGTCATCAAACATCTGCTGCATCGCTCGAATAAACTCGTTCAGATTGTCTAAACGTGCGTCCCGAGTCTCAATCAGAGGATTAGCCCAAGCGATCGCTTTGTGGGTTAACAGCATAATGATGCATAACACCTTTGACCTATCAGTCGGAAACTGATTAGCATGTGTATCGAAGAACAGGTAACATTGATTCAAAAATCCACGAAATTTATCTCGATCACCGCCAAAACGAAAAGGTGGTAGCTTGGGGGGCGTGGCAGACGCTGAGACGGAAGCTTGTCCTTCTTGCTGGGTAATTTGAGCAGTCAACACTTGTACTGCATTCTGCAGATCTTGGATAGCTTGTTGGTGGTTCTGGACATTATGATCGCTTTGTGCAATAAATGCGTCCATCCGTGCTTTACCATTCACCTGTTCGGTGTGCAAACTGGACATTGCACCCTGCAGTTTTCTGACACGTGTTTCCAAAGTTTCTGCTCCAGCGGCCTCCATTTTTGAGAGTGCTGAGTATTCTGTCACGTTACTGGCGATACAGGACTGGAAGTCAGTAGCCGGAGCAGAAGTGTGCAGGTGAGCGGACCAAGGAAGGACTTCTGGAAGTGCCGTATATGGCGGTGGTGGTTCACTATGTTGGCAGATGCCGGAGCCCGCCCGAGCACGGGCTGGCCGAGATCACACACAAGCACCAGGTCTGTTTAGGTGAATAGAGTTGGAGGTAGGAACAGCAGGGTTTCCACAAGAGACAGAAAGATGTCAGCAGAACACCTTCCAGATCAGGAGCTCAGATAATGCTTCACTCAGTTAGACTGAGCACCACAATATACTCAGCAACAGGAAGCTGCACAGGGCCAGGTATATATAGCAGGTGTCAGGAGTCGAACCCAGTACCTCTTGTCCACTGGCCAGCAGCTCTACCATCTGAGCTGTTCTGCTGGCTGCAAAGTTCCTTGCTGAACCCAGATACCATTGACTGTTCTTCCTGATTGGCTACACCTAGTGCTCTCTTGATTGGGCCTCTGATTGCCAATTACACACCCTATATAAACCTGGCCCTGTGGGTGTGTCATTGCGAGATTATTGAGCTCCAAGCCTTTAGTCAAGCGTTTCCTGCTGATCCATTGCTACAAACACTGCTCTCCTGTGAACCGACCTCGGCCTGCCTTCTTACTACGCTCTCCGCCTGATCCATTGCTACAAACACTGCTCTCCTGTGAACCGACCTCGGCCTGCCTTCTGACTACGCTCTCCGCCTGATCCATTGCTACAAACACTGCTCTCCTGTGTACCGACCTCCGGCTGCCACCTGACTACGTTATCTGCCTGCTCCTCTGTTACCGAACTGCCTTTCCTGTGTACCGACCTCTGGCTGCCACCTGACTACGTTATCCGGCTGATCCATTGCTACAAACACTGCTTTCCTGTGTACCGAACTCCGGCTGCCACCTGACTACGCTACCTGCCTCTGCTTCCCCTAGTGTTTGCAGTAACATCGGCTCCAACCCAGACGGGATCTTGACAGAATAATCTCGCGCCAAAATGGAGTCCGCTGTGAACACCCTGAGGTGGCAAGTTACGGAGCTTCAAAGTTTTTGTACTGACTCTCAAGGAAAATATGCCAAGTTACAAACTGATTTCACGGCGATACAACAGGAAGTAATTGAGCTACAAAAACAACTTCTGGACGTGTGCAATTCAGGGTCCGAATCAAACGCGCGGCTGCCGCTGCCTGCAAAGTTCAGTGGGGATCGCAAGCAGTACCGAGGATTCCTCAATCAGTGCCGCATATACTTCCAGATGCAACCTGCTCCCTTTACCAGTGAGAGGAAGAAAGTTTTTTTTCATGATAAATCTCCTGACGGATGAAGCTCTTGCTTGGGCTTCACCTTATGTAGAAAAGGACTATGCCCTCCTTAATGACCTGGAAGCTTTCATCGCAGCTATGAATCAAGTTTTTGATGACCCAAACCGCTGTGCCACAGCAGAAACCAAATTACATAATTTGCACCAAGGACGTCGCTCTGTTGCGGAATATGCATCGGAGTTCCGTCGCTGGGTGGCCGACACCACCTGGAATCCAGCGGCCCAGAGAAGTCAATTTCGACGAGGGTTATCAGAACCAGTGAAAGACGAGCTTGCCAGGGTTGAGACCCCTGACCAGTTGGAGGACTTTATTCAACTATGTATCCGGATTGACCAGAGACTTACTGAAAGGAGAAAGGAGAGACTGCGAGCACTTGGGAATAGCCCTGGCTTCTCATTTTCAGCATCGGACCACCAAGAAAAAACGCAAGGCGTGTCTGAACCGATGAAGATCGACGTCATCCGAAGACCACTCTCTGCACAGGAGAAGGAGAGGCGACGTGCAGAACATCTCTGCCTCTATTGTGGGGACCCTGGACACTATGCCATCAACTGTCCTAACAAAAGGACTATAGCCTTTACCAACAACAGGTCTGCCAGCAATATGGACCTTTCTCAGCAGTCGGATTCCATCTTGCAGACTATCTCATCAGTAACGCCAGAAATAGACAAAATACATAATACATCATCTCATTTTGTAATCCCCATTCAGGTTGTAATGGGCACCCAAAAAATACAATGCTCTGCCCTGTTGGATTCGGGAGCAGGAGGAAATTTTATGGACTTAAAATTTACACGTGATAATAATATTTCCAGTAGGACCAAATCCACACCAATTGAAATGGAAACTGTGGATGGATCACCCTTGTCTTCTGGACCTGTCACGCATGAGACAATCGAACTGGAGATTTGTATCGAACCGGATCATCATGAAGCTGTCAGGTTCCACCTTATTTCATCTCCGAAATTTCCGGTTATTCTAGGGATCCCCTGGTTTTCAGTCCATAACCCTTCTATCAACTGGGCATCAAGGACCATCACCTTTCCATCTGACTACTGTAAGAATAATTGCCATAAGGAACCCCCTGTTCTCCAACAAGTCCAAATCTCTGAGATTTCGCATGAGAAGGAAGAGAAACTACCACCTCAATATCAGCAGTTCACTGATGTCTGCAGTAAGAAGAAAGCAGATCAATTACCTCCTCACCGTCCTTACGACTGTCCCATTGAATTGCTGCCAGGAGCAACCATTCCATTTGGACGGATTTACAATCTTTCCGAACCTGAATTGAAGGTATTAAGAAAGTTCCTGGATGAAAATTTAGAGAAAGGCTTTATTCGACCTTCCACATCTCCAGCTGGGCACCCCTGTTCTTTGTTGAAAAGAAAGACTCCACTCTGCGGCCATGTATTGACTACAGAGAGATGAATAATATCACTGTCAAGAATCGCTACCCTCTACCCTTGATTCCTGAATTATTTGAGAGACTCCGTTCTGCGAAAATCTTTACGAAGCTGGATCTTAGAGGGGCTTACAACCTCATACGGATTCGCCCAGGAGATGAGTGGAAGACCGCCTTCAGAACGAGATATGGACATTTTGAATCTCTGGTTATGACCTTTGGTCTTAGCAATGCCCCAGCCACCTTTCAACATTTTATTAATGATGTATTTCGAGATTTCTTGGACCAATTCGTTGTGGCTTATCTCGATGACATTCTTATATTTTCAGACACCTTGGAAGAGCATCGCAGGCACGTCCAGTTAGTCTTGGAACGACTACAGGAGAACCATCTCTACATTAAACTTGAAAAATGTGAGTTTGAACAAACCAGTATCCAATTTCTGGGATATATCATCTCCCCAGAAGGTCTGAGCATGGATCCCGGCAAAATCAATGCTGTAGTGGACTGGCCTGTTCCAAGAAATTTAAAAGACGTCCAGCGTTTCATAGGATTTGCAAATTTTTACCGAAAATTTATAAAGAACTTTTCACGGATCATACTACCAATTACTACACTAACAAAAAAGACCAAAGCATTTTTCTGGTCTCCGGAGGCACAGGAGGCTTTTGACAAATTGAAAACTCTTTTTACGTCTGCTCCATTGTTAGTACACCCAAATCCTGAATTGCCATTTACTGTCGAAGTGGACGCCTCGGACTCTGCAGTGAGAGCCATTCTGTCTCAGCGAGTTGGGGACAAAATGCAACTTCACCCATGTGCGTTTCTTTCCCACACCATGTCATCTGCAGAAAAGAACTACGACATCGGTAATAAAGAACTGTTAGCCATTAAAGTTGCCTTCTCCGAATGGAGACTTCTTTTGGAAGGTGCCAATCACCCTGTGACTGTCCTCACGGACCACAAGAATCTTGAATTCCTCCATACAGCAAAAAGATTGTCTGCAAGACAAGCACGATGGGCCTTATTTTTCTCAAGATTCAATTTTATAATTTCTTACCGGCCTGGTTCAAGAAATGGCAAGGCTGACGCCCTGTCCAGGATGTGTTCGGAACCTCAGGAGAGGTCTAGTAATGACGATACAATTCTAGGCCCTAAAAATTTTTTGGGAATATTGCACTCTAGAGGACTATGTAATAGAATTAAAGATGGATATCAAGAGGACTCTTTCCTTAACCATCCTTCGGAAGACGTCGATCTTTCATTCAAAGAGGGGTTTTAGATGCAGAAACACAAAATATATGTACCTGAATCTTCTCGCCTTGAAGTCCTCAAAAGTGTCCATGATTCTAAACTGGCAGGACATCCTGGAGTTGCAAAAACACAAGACTTACTACTTCGTTTCTTTTGGTGGCCTAATTGTAGGAAGGACGTGAGGAAATATGTGTTCAACCTGTTTAACATGCGCACGAAACAAGACCCCACGATCGTCTCCTCTAGGACTCTTGCAACCACTTCCAGTTCCATCCAGGCCTTGGGGATCTATTTCCATGGATTTTATTGTGGAACTACCCCCTTCCAAACAGATGACCGTCATCCTTGTCATAGTGGACCGACTCACAAAAATGGCCCACTTTATTCCAACTGAAGGAATTCCTACTGCTGAAAAAACTGCAGAACTGATAATCAAAGAGGTATTCAGGTTACATGGAATTCCTGACAGCGTGGTGTCTGACAGAGGCGTTCAGTTTACGTCAAAATTTTGGAAGAGTTTCTGTACAGCCTTGGGAGTCACGGTGAATCTTTCTACTGCTTTCCATCCTCAGTCCAATGGCCAGACGGAGAGAACGAACCAGACTTTGGAGCAATACCTCCGTTGCTTCATTTCCTATCTTCAGGATGACTGGGTGGACTATTTACCAACAGCAGAGTTTGCCTACAACAACTCCATACATAACGCTACATCTCAAACCCCATTTTTTGCTAATTATGGAGTACATCCAGTATTTATTCCTAATCTGCCAGTGAACACTCCCATTCCTGCTGTAAATGACAGGCTTGCAAAATTACAGGAATCCCAGAAGGAATTATCAGAGATATTACTCAAGATCCAGGAAGTATATAAGGAAGCAGCAGATAAACATCGGAGAGTGCCCCCTGCTCTTCAGGTTGGAGACAAAGTTTGGCTGTCCACTAAAAACCTTAAGACACATGTGCCATCCTCCAAATTGGGTCAGAAATTCATTGGACCTTTTCAAATTTCTGCAAAAATTAACCAGGTTGCTTTTCGTTTAAAACTTCCCAACAATCTAAAGATTCATCCAGTGTTTCACATATCCTTGCTCAAACCCTTCTGTGAAAACCCATTTCCAGGAAGAATTCAGCCACCTCCTCCACCAGAAAGGATCCGTGGTGAAGAAGAATACATTGTGGATAAGATTCTGGACTCCCGAAAATTCAGAGGTAAACTGCAGTATCTGGTGCAGTGGAAGGGTTACGGACCAGAGGAAAATTCATGGGAACCAAGGGACAACGTCCATGCTCCTAGACTAACAAGAGCCTTTCATCAGAGGTACCCGGATAAGCCAGCTCCTGAGATGTCCAGAGGCCATCCTGGAAGGAGGGGAGTACTGTCAGGAGTCGAACCCAGTACCTATTGTCCACTGGCCAGCAGCTCTACCATCTGAGCTATTCTGCTGGCTGCAAAGTTCCTTGCTGAACCCAGATACCATTGACTGTTCTTCCTGATTGGCTACACCTAGTGCTCTCTTGATTGGGCCTCTGATTGCCAATTACACACCCTATATAAACCTGGCCCTGTGGGTGTGTCATTGCGAGATTATTGAGCTCCAAGCCTTTAGTCAAGCGTTTCCTGCTGATCCATTGCTACAAACACTGCTCTCCTGTGAACCGACCTCGGCCTGCCTTCTGACTACGCTCTCCGCCTGATCCATTGCTACAAACACTGCTCTCCTGTGAACCGACCTCGGCCTGCCTTCTGACTACGCTCTCCGCCTGATCCATTGCTACAAACACTGCTCTCCTGTGTACCGACCTCCGGCTGCCACCTGACTACGTTATCTGCCTGCTCCTCTGTTACCGAACTGCCTTTCCTGTGTACCGACCTCTGGCTGCCACCTGACTACGTTATCCGGCTGATCCATTGCTACAAACACTGCTTTCCTGTGTACCGACCTCCGGCTGCCACCTGACTACGCTACCTGCCTCTGCTTCCCCTAGTGTTTGCAGTAACATCGGCTCCAACCCAGACGGGATCTTGACAGCAGGTCCAACCAGTTTTAATCAGGGCGAGAACAATCAGCAGGGCAGGTGATGATCTCTATCCAATCAGTCTCAATCAGGGAGGGAACAATCAGCAGGGCAGGTGATGATCTCTATCCCAGATGAAGGTCATATGGTTTCAGGCTGAAGTTATTCAAGTTCCGAAATAGCTCCACAGCAAGGGAACAGACCAGCAAGCCATGGCTCACAGGTTCAAATCCTAACACTCATAACGTTTTCATTTTTCAGGATGCTTAGCTGTTTGAGGGCTTATTTTTTGTGCCCTGAGGTGATGCTGTGATTCTTTAAGAAGCATACACTTCATAATGAATCAGGCAACTCTGACTCCATCATACCTCCTGATCAAGACTGACAAGACCAATGCTAGTCTTAATAAATCGGGGCCATTATGCACGACTCGTCAGAAGTCATAGCGTTGATAACTGTGCTGAAAGTATAACAAGCTGTTTACTGGAGTGTCCATCATATGATCAAGACATATTTTTATCCACTTGCATTAATATATTAAAGAACCAATTAATGGGGTCGTCTGACTGATAAGAAATGTTTTCATAAGGCAGAAATGTGCTTAAGAAGCTTTCAGATGTACGTTGGAAAATGTCCTGTTCAAGTACCCTGAAAACCACAGCCAAACACAGACCTCAGCCGTCAGGTGGCTGAACAAATGGGTGTTGACACTTCCTGTCCAGGCAAAGACCACCAGATAGGCCTATGCCGGAGCCAAAGGATTTATAACAATTGAGTATGTCAAGGTAAATATTCATATACTGTTATTCTTTCATACATATGTATGCTTCGCTTCCATTTTGTTTCATCGCCGCCATTTTAAGAAACAATAAGTTTTTCCTTGTCGAGTGAAACCAGATATATCAAATATAACAATGCTTTAGCTAAAGATTGCACTAGCATCGACCTACACCCACATCTGTTTCCTCTGAGGAAATGTCAAGACGTCTGGGCCAGACCACATCAAGGAGTCTTGCAAGGCTGAACCTTAATATGAAATGTCACACCTTTTGAGTGTTACATAGATGTAGAAATGAACCCACGCGGCTACATTTCCTGTCGTTACATTTTATAACCTGTTAGAACAAGACGTAATTAATCAGAAATGATAGATGCTAAACATAAACAGTTTGCCCATGATTGCAATTGCAAAGGACAATTATAATATGCCCAATGTCTAATGTCATATGTCCATTTCTATATTCTTATATTTTCATATATATATATATATATATATGCTTGTGTGCTCTGAAGACAAGTATTTTCCTTACCTCGCATGATTCATATCGAAACTTAGTTCAAAGATAGCACCAGTATCCGCCAACATCTGTTCCTGAGACATTGACCCAGATCAACGCCTACTTCTGACAGACAAAGCTGAATCAAGCCATTGGTGACGACCACAATGACATTTAACAATTGAAGACGACATCAACATCTGTCTGGAGACATGGGCCAATCAGGGCTGGCCGGATATTAGATGAATATAGCTTACCCCACGTGGGTCATCCTGTTTGTTATGTCTATATAATCCCGTGTATGCTAATAAAGACAGGACATAATCTAATCTGGAGTGACTGGAGGACGAGTGTTTGACGAGACGACCCCCTCAATTGGCGCCACAACGTGGGGCGTGGCCAGCGGCTCGCTACTTGCCAGACCCGTCTCATAGATTTCCCGGTGGTACCCGCGGTGACTGAATTTGAGGACTGATCACCCTCCGTCGAGCACGGTAAGTTGGGGGCATATATTTATATGTCCCACTTGCCTGTGTGTCAGTCACTGTAGGTCCTGTCGTGTTTTCTGTCTGGGTCTGGGTGAGTGACCAGTCGAGTGGTGAGACTGGGGGCGACCCCGCGCCACGTCCCGAACCAGCACTGTCAGACCGAGTGACGTCGCGTGCCTGCGCGTACTCGTGTGCACCACTTCCTCCTCCTCCGGTCACTGTACTCTGTTCTAGATAGCTGTCTCCCGTGACTGTAGATGTATAGTGTTGATGTGGGTATAGCTGCCTCACGTGACAATTTGAAAGTGTCCAAATTTCTAGTATCTTGTAGAGAATTGTGGTAGGGGTGCGCATAATCAAATTCCTCCAAGGGAAAAGGACGAATTGAGTAGGTCTCTTCGTCTGGGAGGTGACAAATAGAGCGGGGACTCTTTGTCTAACCTGGGAAGTCTCATTAGGAGAAGCCCAGGTGTCAGCACATAGAGCGGGGACTCTGTGCTGTGTAGAGTGTCACGGCGAACTGTGCTGTAAAGTCACCATCCACAGTTAGGGAAGAGACAGATAGAGCAGGGACTCTTTGTCTTGTCAGTGCATAGAGCGGGGACTCTGTATTGACGGGTGGTGACCTGCAAGTGACGCCGGTTGTCTGAGTCGCGACAGATCATTGCACTCTGTTAACATCATGATGCGTATGTTTAAATCAGAAAAACCCCACAAGTTAGAGGGTGGTGCTTTGGGAGTTGGTGAGATTGTTTCAGTCACGGGATGGCAAGAAGGCTGTTAAAAATGTGAGGAGTTTATACAAAATGATGGGCCTACCCAGTACAGGGAGGCTTCAGCCTTCAGTGTGGAAAGATTTTGTAAGCCAGAGAAAAGGAATGTTAAGTGATCAGGGACTCCTGCACCAAGCACATCTCAGAGTAGCAAATGATTTGAAAGTTTAAGGCTGGAGAGAGGTAGACGGTGCAGGAGGTTCAGAAAATGCTGAGCCTTTGTTTGGATATATAAAATGTTCAGAATATGATCTTGTTGATGTAACTAAAATGGCCGCTCCAAGCCCTCGGCCACCGCCCTATAATGGTGCCGACACCAAATCACTGGAAGGGTGGGTGTGCCGTGTGTGTGGTGAACAGAACCCGCCCTGGGCGGAGTCCTGTCGTGTTTGTGGGGCTCCCCGCCCCTGGCCCCCACTGGGAAATGCCCCTCCCCTTCCTCCAGCAGCCATCTTGGCACACCCGTAAATGGTCCCTCCCCTTCCTCCAGCAGCCATCTTGGCACACCCATAAATGGTCCCTCCCCTTCCTCCAGCAGCCATCTTGGCACACCCATAAATGGTCCCTCCCCTTCCTCCAGCGGCCATCTTGCTGCACCTGGCAGCCATCTTAATACACCTGGAAATGACCAACACCCCATCTCCTCCTGCGGCCATCTTGAGACACCCAAGCACACCCAGTCAGGCCTATATCCCTTGCTGATACCAACCAGGGCCTACTACCAGCCCCCGCTCGCACCTGTGCAGGCCACAGCTCCCAATATGGCACCAGATGCAACACCATTGTTCCCTTTCACACACCCCAACCCGGCCATTGATGCAATGCATGAATCTTCAGTTTTTCAAACAATGATCAGAAGCCGCCGCCATGATATTATGGGATCTAATGAAGGGGAGGAGGATCAGGAGATAGAAGAGGGGTGGGCCCCTCAACAGCCACCACTATCCCCAGCAGCCCCAGTATCTTTTCTTCCCTCCTCCATTCCCCCACCATCATTGTCAACCCCTGGTCCTAGGGCCTATTCCACCCCTACTTCAGAGATAAGGCACCTTCCTCTCCTTCATAAATCCTCAGAGAGGACAGTCGTTCTGTAAGATTCACGGAAACCCCGGTCAGGCCCCCAGTTCCCTGTGTACTTGAAAACTGGTATCCCAGCCATTCACAGCATTACACAGACCGCAACGGAAATCCAGTGACATTGTCCATAGGGTACGGTGATATCCTGACACATCGGGTTGGTGCTATAGTTAGTCCTGCCAATTCCAACTGCTCCAATAAAGGGGGTCTGGCTCTATTAATAGCCCAAGCTGGTGGTCCCATCGTCACTGCAGAATGTATGGCTCATATACACTCATGACCCTTTGCCACCTGGACAGACTCTGACAACCCATGCAGGGGACCTTCCCGCTGATATCATCATCCATGCAGTAGGTCCAGTCCATGATCCTCTAAACTCAAATGAGTCACAGGCCACCCTTCGGGCCACTATACATTCAATACTCCATCATGCTGGTATGTTAAAAACAGAAGACATTAGGCACCAGGAATTATTTGAAACCAATGATAAAATAGCAAATTTGTGATTGCTTTGTCTAAAGAGTTAACTAACACCCACTCTATAGTGTCTGCTTCTCTCCCAGAATTTACAGGTGACACGGTGCATGATTTCTCGCCTGATGACCTTATATATAAAAAAATTTATGAGAAGAGACTGTCTCCAGCCCAGATTTGAGGGTCCCTACACTGTGGTCCTGTCCACCCATACTACCCGAAGCTCGAGGGCAACAGCACCTGGATTCACGCCTCCCACTACAAGAAGGACAAGATTAGCCAGCAGTCATGAACCTTCTGTTACATATCCTTTGAGCTATATCCTGACCTCGTGCCAGCATTCCCACCTTTGGGTTAATATTACAACCCTGTGGTTATCTTTAAGTTCGATTTCTATCAAATATTCAACTGTGATAGGAATGATTTCAAGGGATCAACACACTAAATTTAAGGGAAAAATTGGCAAATGAGGCTAGATACAATAGATTGATGGATGAGATATACAGGTGTTGTGTTTGTGGGAACGGATCTAAGAATGCAGGAGTCAGTGACAGCAAGCACAGGTATAAGGGAGGGAGGAAGTGCTGGTAGCAGCGAGATGGTATTTTGCTGTACACCAAGGTCATTCTACAGATAAGGAAGCTGAAGGCTGAGGGAGAGCACACTGACAAACTGCGCAGCGACCCGACTTACCCCTCCCATCAGGCATTCAGCATAGAGACGCAGAGCCAGAGTGCAGTAGTTTTCAGATTTTGTTGAATAGGTTTTTGGAATAGACACAGTACGTAAGAATCGAAGGGCTAGGCATGTGAATAGAAGGTCAGTGTATGTGAGAAGAAAGATAGACAGGCAGAGAAAGGAAGTGACAGAAAGCTGAAAGTGGGTAGACCGGATTGGAGATCAGTAAAAGCAGAGGATCTAGCCAGAAAAGCACAGGGGGCACAACATGGTTTAGCGCAGGCAAAAAGAGGAGCAAGGATACACGCTGTAGGTACTCGTCCTGCAAATAACAGGGAGAGGAGACGTGTGCCAGGAGATGGACAGAAATTGTGCTACGGGTGCAAGAAACCAGGACATTTCAGGAGGGATTGCAGAACTAACCCATATCCAGCCTGTCCAACTAATCCATATCCAAATGACCCGCCTGCAGGAGGCCCCCAAGACCAATTAGAGGCGCTCCCATAGGATAATGGTAGCTTGCACATGAACCCCTTGTCTCCTTACCCCCCATTCCTAATTGCACAGTACAGGTGAACCTACTAGGGGGACATGAGGTTGAATTCCAGGTAGACACGGGGGCAGAAAATTCAGTAATTACAGACAACTATCCTGCTCCCCGTCACTAAAAAGATTCCCCTGCAAATTCAAGGAACCACTGTACACACACAGTTAATGGTATCACCACGGGGTCAATGTAATCTTTCAGGAAAGTGATGTGTTGTTACAATTACAAGCACGTATTGAGTATTATCCGGTTGGAACTGTCACTATGACACCAGAACTGAAGCAGAGCACTCTTTGTAAAATCATGTTGCTAGACGTTGCTAGTACAGAGGAAAGAGAAGATTTTCAGGAAATATATTCCAATGTTATTCCTGGACCCCACCGTCATGATGTACTCTTTAGGATAGGGACAGGGGATTTTACGAAACAACATGTTGGGGTCATAGTAAATGCTGCAAATAATCAACTCCACTATGCTGGAGGACTGGCCGCAACAATTTCACAGAAAGGCGGACCCATGATACAGGACGAATCTAATTCGTATATACAAACGTGTGGTTAGGTAGAAATAGGACAGGTCCCAGCAACCAGAGCAGGACAGTTGCCGTGTCAATATGCAATATATGCAATGAAATCACGATATACTTCTACTAATATGCCTAGGTCCCAACAATTACTTACTGAAGCTGTCCAGAATGTAATCCTGTATGTTTTCCCTGTCCACTCCGAACAATGTATTAAAAAAAAAAAAAAAAAAAAACCAGCCAGGAGTAGTTCTAGCCCACATTTTGCAAGCAGGCAGCTGCAGGTCCAAGGACAGTTCTTATCAGTGCCCACATGGCAAACTCCAGCCCCCCTTCAACTTAACCCTGTGTACGGGTTGGTACAAAAATTATGGGCAGTTAATGCAGCTACTGATCTGGAAACTCCAGTGGTGTCTAATATATATACACTTTTGTTCCAGATATCTCAGGATGCTGCTTAGTTTACAGTTATTGATTTTGCCAATGTTATTTATAATATGTTGATGACTTACTGATTTGTGCCCCTCCAGGAAACAGTGTCGCACTGCAAAAAATATTACTCATGTTGTTTCTGTATCAAGCAGGTTGTAAAGCGTTGAAGGATAAACTGCAATTTTGTAAATCTTCAGTTATCTTTTTGGGACATTGTATTACACCGGGGGGAGCGACATCGGACCAGCGCTCGCAAAGAAGCTGTACAGAATTTTCCTATTCCTGTTAATGTTGCCGCTCTTAGGACATTTCTTGGACTGGTTTCTATTGCAGACAGTGGATACATGCTGTGTCAATCCTCATGCAGCCTCTCTGTGACTGTATCACCATTGTGCCTTTTAAACTAACTCCTGAAGGTATAGACTGTTTTTTATTCCCTCAAAAACAGGATTGTGGCAGCTCCAGCGCTAGGAATCCCCAACTATGAACTACCATTCACCTGTATCTCCATGAACAGCAGGGACACGCGGCAGGAGTATTGACTCAGTTATATGGTGACAATCAAAGGCCAGTAGCCTATTTCAGTGGAAGACTAGATGCAGTGGCTAGAGGTGTCCCGTCCTGTGTACGGGCAGTACATGCTGTAGGGCTATTGTTCCACAAATCGTCAGACATCGTGCTTGATCATCCACTGACAGTACTTACACCTCATGATGTATACACCATACTGAACCAAGTGCAACCGGCACACCTTTCAGCTGCACGTCATCTTTGATTGCAATGTGCACTTTTAATGCCTTCAAATGTTTCTTTGCAGAGATGTACCACACTTAATCCTGCCGCGTTGTTACCTCTCTCGGATCTAGGGGGGAGGTCAGGTACGGTATTGTACAAAGAAGATCCAAGAGAGGAGATTCCTCATGATTGTGTTCAGCTTATGGCACAGGAAACAGCAGGTCTACCCACAGTGTTTGAAACTGAAAGACTTAATGCTGATTTTGAATTTTTTGTAGATGGATCTCGCCACCAAGATGACTCAGGTACCTTCCACACCAGGTATGCCATCGTCTCCCTGAATGCAGTGATCAAAGCAGAACCAATGCTCCCACATCAGTCGGCCCAGGAGGCTGAATTTAAGGCTCTGACCGAGGCCTGTAAGATAGTTGAAGGTAGAATTGTTAACATCTACACAGATTCTAGATACGCATTCGGTATAGCTCATGATTTTGGTCCAATTTGGAAGTCTAGAGGATTCCTGACGGCAGCAGGACATCCCATTAAAAATGCTGACGCAGTCCAGCAGTTAATTGATGCATTACAATTACCAAAAGAAGTAGCTGTCATAAAAGTTAAAGCACATACCAGATGCACTGATCAGGTGAGTAAAGGAAACGCAATGGCCGATGCAGCAGCAAAAACAGCAGCCAGTAGACCACTCCAAGGGGTAACGATGCACCAGGTAAGCGCTCCCAAAAATCCTTTGTGTCGGAGGATGCCTTATCCCAGATGCAGGCTCAGGTGCGCCAGGAGGAAGTAGAAAAGTGGGAAAAAGAAGGTGCATGTCTGAATGCAGCAACTGGGGTATGGGGAAGAGGGATGCGTCGATGCCTTCCAAGGGCGTTGTACCCTGCGGTCGCCCAGATGTTACATGGGCCAACCCACCAGTCCAAAACTGTTGTAATGAGCGTGATGCAGAAGCATTGGGTGGCACCAGGCTTTTCCACCTGTATAGAAGGTTTGATCCAGGGATGCATGGTATGTGCTACACATAATCAGGGAAGGGTAGTCAAGACACCACCCAAACACGCCCCTCGGCCCCTCTATCCTTTCCAGAGACTGCAGATTGATTATATTCAGCTGCCAAAATCAGGATCATGGGAGTACGTGTTGGTGTGTTTTTGATTTATTCTCAGGTTGGCCGGAGGCTTTCCCGATTGCCAAGGCTACGGCTGCGGCGACCGCAAAGAAGCTGCTTGCGGAGGTGGTGTGCAGGTATGGAGTACCAGAGGTGATCGAAAGTGACAGAGGTACACATTTCACAGGTGAAATAATGAATGAAGTCTTGACAGCTCTGGGAATTCAACAAGTTTTCCACACCCCATATTACCACAAAGCGGTGTAAAAGTAAAAGGACTAAATAGGATATTGAAGTTAAAAATCTAAAAAGCCATGGCTGAAACAGGGAAATCTTGGCCTGAATGTTTACCATTAGCTCTATACTCAGTAAGGTACACTCCAAATAGGAAAACTGGACTTTCTCCGTATGAAGTACTATTTGGCAAAGTGCCTAGTTTAGGATGTTTCTTTCCCCAAGCACTGGAAATGAGTAACCATGTATTAAGCTCATATGTAAGGGATTTGCATAAAAGACTCAAGAAAGTACATGATAATGTCTTCAGTTCTCTTCCAGATCCAAACCAGGATCCTGGGAGTCACAGCCTGCAGCCCGGAGACTGGGTAGTCATTAACCCCTTCACCCCCAAGGGTGGTTTGCACGTTAATGACCGGGACAATTTTTACAATTCTGACCACTGTCTCTTTATGAGGTTATAACTCCGGAACGCTTCAACGGATCTTCGCGATTCTGAGATTGTTTTCTCGTGACATATTGTACTTCATGTTAGTGGTAAAATTTCTTCCATATAACTTGCGTTTATTTTTGAAAAAAACGCAAATATGGCGAAAATTTTGAAAATTTAGCAATTTTCAAACTTTGAATTTTTATTCCCTTAAAACAGAGAAATATGTCACACAAAATAGTTAAGAAATAACATTTCCCACATGTCTACTTTACATCAGCACAATTTTGGAATCAAAATTTTTTTTTGTTAGGAAGTTATAAGGGTTAAAAGTTGACCAGCGATTTCTCATTTTTACAACAAAATTTACAAAGCCATTTTTTTTAGGGACCACCTCTCATTTGAAGTCACTTTGAGGGGTCTACATGACAGAAAATACCCAAAAGTGACACCATTCTAAAAACTGCACCCCTCAAGGTACTCAAAACCACATTCAAGAAGTTTATTAACCCTTCAGGTGCTTCACAGGAACTAAAGCAACGTGGAAGGAAAAAATGAATATTTAACTTTTTAGCCACAAAAATGATCTTTTACAAACTTTTTTTTTATTTTCACAAGGGTAAAAGGAGAAAATGGACAGATAAGGTTGTTATGCAATTTCTCCTGAGTACGCCAATACCCCATATGTGGGGGAAAACCACTGTTTGGGCACACGGCAGAGCTCGTAAGGGAAGGAGCACCGTTTGACTTTTTCAAACTAAAATTGGCTGGAGTTGAGATTGGACGCCATGTCGCGCTTGGAGAACCTCTGATGCGCCTAAACAGTGGAAACCCCCACAAGTGACACCATTTTGGAAACTAGACCCCTAAGGTACTTATCTAGATCTGTTGTGAGCACTTTGAACCCCCAAGTGTTTCACAAAAGTTTATAATGCCTGGGTGTGAAAAAAAAAAAAAAAAAATTTCCACAAAAATGATTTTTTAGTCCTAAATTTTTGAATTTTCCCAAGGAAATTGGACCCCAAAAGTTGTTGTCCAATTTGTCCTGAGTACGCTGATACCCCATATGTGGGGGTGGAAAACTGTTTGGGCGCACGGCAGGGCTTGGAAAGGAAGTAGTAACGTTTTGGAATGCAGACGTTGATGGGGGTCATGTTCCGTTTGCAGTGCCCCAGATGAGCCTAAACAGTGGAAATCCCCCACAAGTGACCCCATTTTGGAAACTAGACCCCCTAAGGAACTTATCTAGATCTTTGGTGAGCACTTTGAACCCCCAAGTGCTTCACACAAGTTTATAATGCCCGGGCATGAAAATAAAAAATCCTATTTTTTTCCCACAAAAATTATCTTTTAGTCACTAATTTTTTATTTTCCCAAGGGTATCAGGAGAAATTGGACCACATAAGTTGTTGTCCAATTTGTCCTGAGTACGCTGATGCCCCATATGTGGGGGGGAACCACTGTTTGGGCGCACGGCAGAGCTCGGAAGGGAAGGAGCACCATTTGACTTTTTCCAACCAAAATTGGCTGGAATTGAGATTGGATGCCATGTTGCATTTGGAGAGCCCCTGATGTGCCTAAACAGTGGAAACCCCCCACAAATGACCCCATTTGGGAAACTAGACCCCCTAAGGAACTTATCTAGATCTTTGGTGAGCAATTTGAACCCTCAAGTGCTTCACACAAGTTTATAACGTAGAGCCGTAAAATTTAAAAATCATATTTTTTCCACAAAAATGATCTTTTCACCCGAATTTTTATTTTTCCAAGGGTAACAAGACTCCAAAAGTTATTGTGCAATTTGTCCTGAGTACACTGATACCCCATATGTGGGGGTATACCACTGTTTGGGTGCATGGCAGAGTTTGGAAGGGAAGGAGCGCCGTCTCACTTTTTCAACGCAGAATTGGCTGGACGCCATGTCGTGTTTGGAGAGCTCCTGATCTGCCTAAACAGTGGAAACCCCCACAAATGACACCATTTTGGAAACTAGACCCCTCAAGGAACTTATCTAGATGTGTGGTGAGAACTTTGAACCCCCAGGTGTTTCACTAAAGTTTATAACGTACAGCCTTAAAATAAAAAATCCTTTTTTTTTTTTACAAAAATGATTTTTTCGCCCCCAATATTTTATTTTCACAAGGGTAACAGAAGAAATTGGAACCCAAAAGTTGTTGTCCAATTTGTCCTGAGTACGCTGATACCCAATATGTAGGAGAAAACTACTGTATGGGTGCACGTCAGGGCTCGGAAGGGAAGTAGTGACGTTTTGGATTGCAGACTTTGATGGAATGGTCTGGGGGCGTCATGTCGCATTTGGAGAGCCCCTGATACGCCTAAACAGTGGAAACCCCCCACAAGTGACCCCATTTTGGAAAATAGACCCCACAAGGAACTTATCTAGATGTGTGGTGAGCACTTTGAACCCCGAAGTGCTTCACAGAAGTTTATAACGCACAGCCGTAAAAATAAAAAATCCTTTTTTTTTTTACAAAATGATTTTTTCGCCCCCAATATTTTATTTTCACAAGGGTAACAGGAGAAATTGGACCCCAAAAGTTGTTGTCCAATTTGTCCTGAGTACGCTGATACCCAATATGTGGGAGAAAACTACTGTATGGGCGCATGTCAGGGCTCGGAAAGGGAAGTAGTGACGTTTTGGATTGCAGACTTTGATGGAATGGTCTGGGGGCGTCATGTCGCATTTGGAGAGCCCCTGATGCGCCTAAACAGTGGAAACCCCCCACAAGTGACCCCATTTTGGAAAATAGACCCCACTAGGAACTTACCTAGATGTGTGGTGAGCACTTTGAACCCGAAGTGCTTCACAGAAGTTTATAACGCACAGCCGTAAAAATAAAAAATCCTTTTTTTTTTTACAAAAATGATTTTTTCGCCCCCAATATTTTATTTTCACAAGGGTAACAGGAGAAATTGGACCCCAAAAGTTGTTGTCCAATTTGTCCTAAGTACGCTGATACCCAATATGTGGGAGAAAACTACTGTATGGGCGCATGTCAGGGCTCGGAAAGGGAAGTAGTGACGTTTTGGATTGCAGACTTTGATGGAATGGTCTGGGGGCGTCATGTCGCATTTGGAGAGCCCCTGATGCGCCTAAACAGTGGAAATCCCCAACAAGTGACCCCATTTTGGAAAATAGACCCCACAAGGAACTTATTTAGATGTGTGGTGAGCGCTATGAAGCCCCAAGTGCTTCACAGAAGTTTATAATGTACAGCCGTAAAAACAAAAAAATCTTATTTTTTTTACAAAAATAATATTTTCGCCCCCAGTTTTTTATTTTCCCAAGGGTAACAGAAGAAATAGGACAAATTTCACAATAACTCTTGGGGTCCAGAGTACGCTGATACCCCATATGTGGGGATAAACTACTGTTTGGACGCATGGCAGAGCTCAGAAGTGAAGGAACACCGTTTGACTTTTTCAAAGCAGAATTGGCTGGAATGGAGATCAGACGCCATGTCACATTTGGAGAGCCCCTGATGTGCCTAAACAGCGGAAACCCCCCAATTCTAACTCCAACCCTAACCCCAACACACCCCTAACCCTAGTCCCAACCCTAATCCCAACCCTAACCCTAATCCAAACTCTAACCCTAATCCTAACTTTAGCGCCAACCCTAACCCTAACTTTAGCCGAAACCCTAACCCTAACCCTAATGGGAAAATGGAAATAAATACATTTTTTTTATTTTATTATTTTTCCCTAACTAAGGGGGTGATAAAGGGGGGTTTGATTTACTATTTATAGCGGTTTTTATGATTGGCAGCTGTCACGCTAAAAGACGCTTTTTATTGCAAAAAGTAGTTTTTTGCATCGCCACATTTTGAGAGCTATAATTTTTGCATATTTTGGCCCACAGAGTCATGTGAGGTCTTAATTTTTGCGGGACGAGGTGACGCTTTTATTGGTACCATTTTTGAGCACGTGACATTTTTTGATCGCTTTTTATTTCGATTTTTGGGAGGTTAGAATGAACAAAAATCAGCAATTCATGAATTTCTTTTGGGTGAGGCGTTTTTATTGTTCCGCGTGTGGTAAAATTGATAAAGCAGTTTTATTCTTCGGGTCAGTACGATTATGGCGATACCTCATTTATATCATTTTTTTATGTTTTCGCGCTTTTATAGAATAAAAACAATTTTATATAAAAAATAATTATTTTTGCATCGCTTTATTCTGCGAGCTATAACTTTTTTATTTTTTGCTGATGATGCTGTGTGACGGCTCGTTTTTTGCGGGACAAGATGACGTTTTCAGCGGTACCATGTTTATTTATATCCGTCTTTTTGATCGCGTGTTATTCCACTTTTTGTTCAGCGGTATGATGATAAAGCACTGATTTTTTGCTTCGTTTTTATTTTTTATTTTTTAAGGGGTTCACAAAAGGGGTTAACTAGTGGGACATTTTTATAGGGAAGGTCGTTACGGACGCGGCGATACCATATATGTGTACTTTTATTGTTTTATTTTTTTATTTACAATAAGTAATGAATTTATTGGGGAATATTTTTTTTTTTTTTTTTTTTTTTTTTGGATTTTTTTTTACACATGTTTATTTTTACTTTTTTTACTTTTTTACTTTGTCCCAGGGTGGGACATCACTGTATTTCATCAGATCGCTGGTGTGACAGTGTGCACAGCACTCTGTCACACCAGCGATCGCTCAGGCAGTGCAGCAGGCTTCTCAGTGCCTGCTCTCGGCAGGCACTGAGGAAGCCGCCTCCCTCCAGGACCCCAGCGCCATCTTGGATCCGGGTCCTGGGAGGGAGGAAGCCCTCAGAGCAGCGCGATCACATCGCGCTGGTCTGAGGGTCTCAGGGGGGCGCGCAGGGAGCCCCCACACTGCGCGATCCTCCCCTGTGCCCCCAGTACACCGCGATCATGTTTGATCGCGGTGTGCAAGGGGTTAATGTGCCGGGAGCGGTCCGTGACCGCTCCTGACACACAGTCACGGGTGTCAGCTGTGATAATCAGCTGACACCCGGCGGCGATTAGCTGCGCTCCCTCGGGGAGCGCAGCTAATCGCCTATGACGTACTATCCCGTCCATGGTCAGAATGGCACGGGTTTTATGGACGGGATAGTACGTCTAATGTCAGAGAGGGTTAAAAGACACGTGAGAGAGAGTCTGGATCCGAGATTTGACAGACCTTTCCAAGTTCTACTGACGACAAATACCGCAGTCAAGCTACAAGGCAAGGAAACTTGGATCCACGCATCGCCTTGTAAGAAGGTCCTTGGAGAGCCTCCAGAAGAGGAATGATGCTACTAATGACATTTGCTTGCATCCTTGCAGTAACGGATGCTTGGAACAGACTTAGCCGTGTAGATGATGATGATAACAGGTTCATTAGACATCACTTAGCTTTAGTGTATGGTGCATGATGAGTAATATTTCAAAGTTTATAGATTTGGCACACCGATTAGTATTACAGTATTCAGCTCTATGTTGTGTGATATCTATGTATAGGAAAGCTGTAACCAATGCAACCGACCCCTCAGGTATTTTCCTTTATCAAGAAGAGATGTATATGAATGTAGGGGATATGGAACCATATACCCCGCCTGATCCTCTTGGCAAAACCCTCTATGACGCGATACAATCAAAAGAATTAGTTTAGGGACAGATGGGAGAACTCCATGTGTTAACCAACATAGGGACCCAGCTGTCTGGGGGCGTCCCATAAGGGGGCAGTCTCTGAGGTAGCTGGGTGAAGAAATCCACCTCCCCTCTCCCCACACATGGACAGTCTCAAAGGTCACCACGCCAAGGGAAAAACTTAGTGTTTAGGGGGAATTGTCAAGGTAAATATTCATATACTGTTATTCTTTCATACATATGTATGCTTCGCTTCCATTTTGTTTCATCGCCGCCATTTTAAGAAACAATAAGTTTTTCCTTGTCGAGTGAAACCAGATATATCAAATATAACAATGCTTTAGCTAAAGATTGCACTAGCATCGACCTACACCCACATCTGTTTCCTCTGAGGAAATGTCAAGACGTCTGGGCCAGACCACATCAAGGAGTCTTGCAAGGCTGAACCTTAATATGAAATGTCACACTTATTGAGTGTTACATAGATGTAGAAATGAACCCACGCGGCTACATTTCCTGTCGTTACATTTTATAACCTGTTAGAACAAGACGTAATTAATCAGAAATGATAGATGCTAAACATAAACAGTTTGCCCATGATTGCAATTGCAAAGGACAATTATAATATGCCCAATGTCTAATGTCATATGTCCATTTCTATATTCTTATATTTTCATATATATATATATATATATATATATATATATATATATATATGCTTGTGTGCTCTGAAGACAAGTATTTTCCTTACCTCGCATGATTCATATCGAAACTTAGTTCAAAGATAGCACCAGTATCCGCCAACATCTGTTCCTGAGACATTGACCCAGATCAACGCCTACTTCTGACAGACAAAGTTGAATCAAGCCATTGGTGACGACTACAATGACATTTAACAATTGAAGACGACATCAACATCTGTCTGGAGACATGGGCCAATCAGGGCTGGCCGGATATTAGATGAATATAGCTTACCCCACGTGGGTCATCCTGTTTGTTATGTCTATATAATCCCGTGTATGCTAATAAAGACAGGACATTGCTGAGATCGGTGCTACTAGTACCATTCTTGAGCGTGCTCTAAGTTTGAACCAGCCTTGTGTCTGACTCATACTTTGATTGGTCGACCCATGCTCATAATCTAATCTGGAGTGACTGGAGGACGAGTGTTTGACGAGACGACCCCGTCAAGTATACCAACTTTTTGAATCCCAATTAAGATAATTGTTCATTGGTACCAAGAATAGATTAGGTATTGAAATTCAACATGCCTATTTCTAGTTTATTGATCTGTCAATGGAGAGCCAGAGCCCCATACTACACTCAAGCTGAATTCAGGGTGTTGGGCACACAGTTATGTGATGCATAGGAGCCTAAAGAGAATTATGCTGCTGTACATGAAATACTCATCAGTTTATTTGCCAGAGCCTATTAAAACTACTAACGTTGCCACTAGTGTTGAGCGAATCAGGTCGGTCAGATTCATAAGTCGCCGATTTTCGCCAAAGTCAGGTTTCGTTGGCCAAAATACGACCATAGCGTAAAGTTGGCCATGCGGTCGGCAAAACGAGCGCCAAAGTCGGTTTTCCAGAAAGCTTTCAGGTGCCTTTTTTCAGCCAATGAGCAAGGACGTACGCTGTGGGCAATGAGATGAAATATGCAGCGTCCACCACCATCTTAGAGAAGGGCATTGCAGTGATTGGCTTGCTTTGTGGGGCATCATAGTGTCTATAAAAGCCCTGACCGCCGACCTCCATTTTACTTCTGCTGATCTTAACAGTAGGGAGAGGTTGCTGATGCTATTTATCAGTAGGGAGAGAGTTAGTGCTGGAAAGAGAAGTTCTTATGTGCTTGTGCTGTTAGCAATTGTGCTGTACAGTTAGTGTGCAGTGACAGGGGAGGATTTTCTTGTGTGCAGCAGCGCTGGTTATTAGGCTGCCTGATAGCTGTATTGCTGTGTGTACACTGCTGTGCAGACTGCTTTTTACACAGCACTAATGCTTTTATTCTTTTTTTCTGCACAGTTACCGAGCATTCATTAACTCCCACACCGTATAGAACCGTACGGTCCTCACAAACTACCGTGTACCAGCTGGTATCACGGACAAATACATGCTGAATATCTGTGTGTGACTCCGGAAATAAATACAGAGATTTAAATTTTTTCCTACACCGTATACAGCTGTCCACTTCTGATACAGTACCGTATTTCTGCTGTTTTTATTACGGTCAAATCCATACTGAGAGAGAATCTGTGTGTGACTCTGGAAATATAAATGGAGATTTAAATTTTCCCCTACACTGTATACAGCTGTACGCTTCTGATACAGTACCATTTTTCTGCCTTTTGTATTACGATCAAATCCATACTGAGTGAGCGTCTGTGTGTGACTCCGGAAATATATACGGAGATTTAAATTTTCCCCTACACTGTATACAGCTGTATGCTTCTGATACAGTACCGTTTTTCTGCCTTTTGTATTACGGTGAAATCCATACTGAGTAAGCGTCTGTGTGTGACTCCTTTAATATATATGGAGATTTAAATTTTCCCCTTCACCGTATACACATGTACGCTTCTGATACAGTACAGTTTTTCTGCTTTTTGTATTCTGACCTAATCCATACTGAGTGAGCGTCTGTGTGTGACTCCGGAAATATTTATGGAGATTTAAATTTTCCCCTACACTGTATACAGCTGTACGCTTCTGATACAGTACCATATATCTACTGGTACTTTTGGTACATTTTCCCAAACATGAGGAAGTATAGTGGAAGAGGATGTGGGCGGGGGGGCCAGCTTGTACTGATGGTGGTGGTGATGCATCTGCTGGTAGTGCCAAAAGCACAATAGCACCTAAGGCAGGAGGTGTTGAGCCTGTGTCATCGTCTGGCTCCAGAAAGCCTTTTCTGGGAGTAGGTAATCCGCTTTTAAAGCCGGAGCATCAGAAACAGGTTTTTGGCTTACATTGCTGAAACAGCCTCCAGCTCTATCCCCTCCTGTTCTGAAGTTTCAAAAAATGCAAGCACGGAGTCGTCAGTGCAGGCTCCTGGTCAGGAACTACGCCTTTCCTTGTGTCCTTCACCCCCACCAAAAGGGAAGGATGCGGCAGACCACACTTCAGATTACTCCCTGGAGCTCTTTTCACATACCATGCCTGGGTTATCAAGTGAAATCCTGAATTCCCCAGTCCAAGATGAATATGACATGGAGTGCACTGATGCACAGCCACTGCTATATCATTCTGCTGGTACATTCACCCAGAGCACTGCATTGCCCTCGCAGTCTTCTGAGCCAGATTCTGACCCTGATGAAACTCACACATGCACCTGCTCCGACTGAAGGTAGCCAGCAACGCTACATCGCTTCCCCCTCTGTAAACCCACCAGTTAGCACACCACCAACAAGAAATGTTGAGGTGTCGTCACAAGGCCAAAGCAGTCAGGGAACCACAATGTTTTTCCAACGAAAGACTGAATCTAGGCCATCATCACCAACCCCCTCTCAGTCCGCCATGTCCACCGCTAGTTCCCCCATATGCAGCTCTCAAGTCCTGCTCACCCTAGCAGACACTCTGAGTAGGACAAGAAAGTAATCATCCTCTCATCCACGTACACTGGCTTTGAACGCCTACATGGCCAAACTGATCTCATAAGAGATGATGCCTTTCTGCTTGGTTGAAAGCGCAGCGTTCCGAGAGCTCATGGCCTACGCTGTCCCACACTATGACCTACCCAGTCAGCACTTCTTTGCTAGAAAAGCCATCCCTGCCCTCCACCTGCATGTGAAAGACCGCATTGTCCATGCACTCAAACAATAAGTGAGTGGAAAGGTGCACATCACAGCAGATGCATGGGCCAGTAGGCATGGCCAGGGCCGTTACGTGTCCATCACTGCGCACTGGGTTAATGTGGTGGATGCAGGGTCCACAGGGGACAGCGGCGGTGGGACAGTGCTGCCTAGCCCACGGTATAGGCAACAGTTGGCTGTAAGCATTCGACCCTCCTCCAGAAGCGAAAGCTCGTCGACAGAGCGCAGTCGCACGAGCACTCCGTCTGCAACTGTCAGTGTTGCACACGAGATGTTCCACTATCGAACAGCTAGTGGTAAGCATCAGCAGGCTGTTTTAAAGATTATGTCTTTGGGCGACAACAGAAGATATATAACTCGGCACACCAAGAGATGAAGAAATATCCAATGTAGTGTTGAGCGATAGTGCTCGATATCTAAAAATATCGTATCGAAATTGTATCGCCGATAGCACTAAATATCGTCGATATCCGATTTCGATACCAGAAGTCCAATGTAAGTCTATGGGAACAAAATATCGCAACTAAAAAAAACCTTTATTTCCTTGTAAACACTAAATATACACACATAGAATACATATATATATATATACATGTCATTGTGACATATATATATATACATATATGTATAGTTTATACACTTCTACATAGTAAAATATCCTCTGATTCAATTGCCGGGTAAAGCCGGCTTCTGTGAAAAGACAGAAGCACCCAACATGAAATGACACTTGGTGTACATAGGGTTAACCATGTCTTTTCATGTCGTTTGCAATCTGATTTGCACAAACAATTACATCAGTCTATGTGTGCAAAATTTCACACCTGTAGGGTTAATTAAAGGTGTAAATTCGTTGTAAAAAAAACTGACTTTTTTGCTACGAATTTACACCTTTAATTAACCCCTACAGGTGTGAAATTTTGCACACTTACACTCATGTAATTGTTTGTGCAAATCAGATATCAAACTACATGAAAAGACATGGTTAACTCTATGTAAACCAAGTGTCATTTCATGTCGGGTTCTGCATTTTCACAAAAGCCGGCAATTGAATTAGCGGCTATTATACTATGTAGAAGTGTATGAACTATAAATATAAATATATATATATGTGTCACAAATTCAATGACATGTATATATATATATGAGGTGTAAAATTGCTGAAAAAAAATGCGTGGGCTCCCGCCCTATTTTCGCAACCAGACAGACAAAGCCAGTGAGTGGGGGCAGATAATAATAGCCCAGAGAGGGACCATTATTTTTGGCCCCCCCCGGCTACTAACATCTGCCCCCAGACACCCCAGAAAGGGCAAATCTCTAATTAGATTTGCCCTTTCTGGCACTTTGCCCGTCTATTCCCATTGCCCTGTAGCGGTGGCGAATGGGTTAATAAGGGGTTAAAATGACCTTGCAATTGAAAGGTCACTTTAAGCCAGGTTAATAATTGAGAGCTGTCAATCAGACAACTATTAATTATTAATCCTATTGTATGAAAGAAAAATCAAACACACACACTTTAATAAAAAAGAAGTTTAATGAAATAATCACACAGTTTTTGACCATATTTTATTTACCTGCTAAAACCATTTCCTGTAATAAAAATAAAATAATAAAGCAAAATTATTCTTACCAATCCGATGTACAGTCAGGTCCCACGGTGTAATCCATCAGAAAGGGTTAATGTTTACTGCAGGGACCGCAGCTAATGCTCACAGTAAACCCCCAAATGAATGAGTTCCTCTCCTGGCTGACAGGAGAGGAAGTGGAAAGCTTAATTGATTGCTTTCCACTTTCACTTCAGGTCAGCCAGGGACACAATCAGTGACGTCAGAGGGAACTGGTTAACAAAAATAGGGGATCCCCTCGAAAAAAAATGGCGTGGGGTCCCCCCTATTTTTGTTAACCAGCCAGATGAAGCAGACCACTGAGGCCTGGTTTTTCAGGCTGGTAAGGATCCAATATCCATGGACCTTGCAAGCCTGATAATACCAGGCCACAGCAGTCTGCATATCTTGGCTGATTAACAAAAATAGGGGATTCCCTCGAAAAAAATTGGCGTGGGGTCCCCCCTATTTTTGTTAACCAGCCAGATGAAGCAGACCGCTGAGGCCTGGTTTTTCAGGCTGGTAAGGATCCAATATCCATGGACCTTGCAAGCCTGATAATACCAGGCCACAGCAGTCTGCATATCTTGGCTGATTAACAAAAATAGGGGATCCCCTCGAAAAAAATTGGCGTGGGGTCCCCCCTATTTTTGTTAACCAGCCAGATGAAGCAGACCGCTGAGGCCTGGTTTTTCAGGCTGGTAAGGATCCAATATCCATGGACCTTGCAAGCCTGATAATACCAGGCCACAGCAGTCTGCTTAGCTTGGCTGGTTAACAAAAATAGGGGATCCCCTCGAAAAAAAAACCGGCGTAGGGGTCCCCCTATTTTTGTTAACCAGCCAAGTAAAATGCAGACTGCTGCGGCCTGGTATTAAAAGACTGTCAAGGCCCATGGATTTTGGCCCTCAACAGCCTGATAATACCAGGCTACAGCAGCCCCACATTTGGCGCATCAAAAGATGTACCAATTGTGGCACTTTACCCGGCTCTTCCCACTTGCCCTGTAGCGGTGGCAAGCGGGGTAATAAGGGGTTAATGTCACTGTTGATTGCACGGTGACAATAAGCCCGGTTAATAATGGAGAGGCGTCAATAAGACACCGATCCATTATTAATCCCAAAGTTATTAAATGCATAAAAAAAAGACAAAGCAAGAAAAAAGTCTTTTAATGAAATAAAAGAGACAACACAGTTTTCATTTCTTTTATTGTACTCTCATTCCTGCGACGCCATCGATCTCCTGTAAAAAAAGAAAAAAAACAAACCAACAGTATACCACCTGTCCGACGCAGTCCATAACGACAGTCCCACGACGATCCAGCTCTGCTACATCGCAATGACAGGCAGAGCCTGTCATCGCAACGCAGCACAGCTGATTACCTGCTTCCCCGGCGGTGACGTCATCGGACTGACTGCTTTACGGCCGGGATTACCCAGCAGTCACTGCAGTTATCGCGAGAAACTGCATGTGACCGCCGGGGAGAAGAGGATGGCGGCCATGAAGCAGTCCAGGACGATACCGCCGGAGATCTTCTGCCAGGTAAGTGCAGCTGACTCCTGACAGACCAGACCGACGGACACTGACAGTGACAGACCCGACCGACGGACACAGACAGTGACAGTGACAAATCCGATTCCGGTATTCGATAAGACGAAAATATCAAAACGAATTATCAAAAGGCCGATAGAGCTAATACCGGCCGATAGCCGATATTTACATTATCGTATTGCTCAACACTAATCCAATGTGATTTAATGTAAAAAAGTACATACGATAGATGTTTCGGTCAAAAATTAGACCTTCATCACAGTACTAATGAAGTGAAATATAAGAAAATAATACATAATAAACATGCATATATAGTTTGCAAGTATATACAGTGTACATATAGTAAATCAGAAAAAAGAAAAAAAGAAAAAGATAGAGCAAAAAAGGAAGTATATACAAGCATGAATTTACGTGAATGGGCTCTCTACGGGCAAAATTAATACAATATAATGAGACATCTCATGCAGTTTAGCTCTTGTGAATATGTAAATGAGGACACTTAGAAAGGCAAAAGATAAAGTCCTAGTGCATTGTAAATGAGAAGATGAACATACCCAAATGTATATACTGTGAGTAGAGATAGTGTTGCTCTCGTTTGGCCACACAGCCTAAAAAGTAACGGTGAAATATGTGGCTAATAGTGGCACTTAATGAAAAGGACCATGGTCTGGTTAGAAACCAGTTTTGTAGTACATACCCCGTTTGTGGATTATTGGCAGGAGAGATTTATAAGTCTGTGGAGTAAAGAGAGGTGGTGATTCTGGGCTCCCAGACTCTGAAAAGCATTGGTGGTGCATAGGTGGTGATCTAGGTTCTTACTAGTATTGGTGAGGCACGGCATAGAAAGAATGGATGCGGTGTCCACCGCTTGTCCCTGGTGCTAGTACAGACTGCCGTAGCCCAGCATTAAATAGGGGCCAAGATGGCGCCTGTAACAGGAAGTGATAGACAGGAAGTGGTCATGATCACATGATAGTAATAGACAGGAAGTGGTCATGATCACATGATAGTGATAGACAGGAAGTGGTCATGATCACATAATAGTGATAGACAGGAAGTGGTCATGATCACATGATAGTAATAGACAGGAAGTGGTCATGATCACATGATAGTGATAGACCTTAAGTGGTCATGATCACATGATACTGCCTAGGCAGGAAGTGTTTGTGTTCCAACAACGCTGTGATGCGTACCATAAGAGGAGGGTCAATAAAACATTGTCCATTCATAGAGAGGAACAGTATATAGTGCTATGGGTGAGAGCGCTTGTGCAGAGATTGGTGAATGACAAAGTGATTGTCAAAACGAATTGGTGCCCCAGATAGAAGTCCTCTAATGTGGAGGATTCTGCAAAAGAGAGAAATAAATATGTTACTATAATGAATAACTTATATTGCAGACATATCGGCATACATACAAAAAAGGTGGCACATGTCTGCAATATAAGTTATTCATTATGGTAACATATTGTGTGCCCTCTGCCTGAACAGTCACAGTGCAGAGAGCTAGAAGATGGCGATGCTGAGGAGTCCATAGTAGAGCAGTGCCCAGCGAGGAGAGGTATTTCATTTAATTTTTTTAATGTTTGGAGCAATATATGGGGAGCATTATACACTGGAGAATTATATATGGGGCCCATCATACACTTGAGCATCATAGATAGGGCCCATTATACCCTGGAGCATTATATATGGGGCACATCATACACTGGAGCATTATAAATGGGGCCCATTATACACTGGAGCATCATACGGGGCCCATTATATATGGAGCATTATATATGGGGACCATTATATTTGGAGAATTATATGGGGCTCATCATACACTGGAGCATCATATATGGGGCCCATCATATACTAGAGCATCATATGAGGTTCATTATTTATGGGGCATCATATAGGGCCCTTTATACATGGAGCATCATATGGCGCACATATGGGGTCTGTTCTGCATGGAGCATTACATGTAGCCCATTCTGTATGTAGCAATATATGGGGCTTATTATGGGGCTCATTATTCTGTATGGCACACTATGTGGTACCCATAATACTGTATGGAGGACTATACTGTCCGATTTTTGAGCTATTGTAGAATTTACAATAGATATCACTCATGTAATGTAAGAAGTGAAGTATTTGGCATTGTACTATACCTATATTTCTCTGCCGTATCGGAGCATCATGAATTGTGGTATGTGTTAAAGGGGCCTACTTAGACTCTTTTGCCTGGGGCCGACGAAAAGCTAGAGCCAGCCCTGCGCCCCCCCCCACAACTTTAGCCAAATAACCCCCAGTTTTCAATGCGTTACTATTATTATAAAGTAAATTAAGGTTGACAAGCTTAAGTAATAAGAATTGATGTAGTTTGCATTCAAATGGGCACTGTAGGTGTGTTTACTGTCCTCCACTCACTGGCGACTTTTATTCCCCATTGACTTGCATTGGGGTCGGGTGTCGTTTATTGTCGAAACACCGACTTTTGCCGGTAGTTAGTCGGCCGATTTCGTTTGACTCGACTTTTGCTAAAGTCGGATGGTCCGAAACCCAACTCGACCCTCCCGGAGGCAAAGTTGCTCATCTCTAGTTGCCACCTTCATTCAAGGCATTATCCTACAGGAAAATGTGTCCTGAAAAAATCCATAAATAAAACAATGAGAAGCAAATGTGATTCTCATTGGTTGTGTCGATGTGTATTATGGTGTATTCTATTTTCATATATAATTGTTTTCCCATAAAAAATATAACATTAACGCGATAAATTGAAATACCATAACTGCTGTCTAGACAGTACTAACGATTATTGTAGACTCAGAGGCAAAATGATTTTTCCGGTTTCACATTTTATAGAATAAAATGGGAAATACATTTTGACCATAAAGATTCAGATTTAGCAGAATTGATTACTCTTCACAATAGCAAAATCTCAGTTTTCCTGTATTTTAATATGCACTAGTTAATTCAGTCTATTTTTTCTTTACATAGATCACTGGTCATGAACTGCAACACATCACAAGACACTGTGAGGAGAGAAACAGAGAGAGGGAGAGACAGCCTGAGGGAGTAAGATTCCTCCCTGGAAATGAACCAAGATATGATATAAACCTAGAAAAGCAAGATTGTTTTTCAGGATATTGCATTTCTCAATTATTTTGCTAAAAGCTGTGCCAAAAACTTTCCATTTATGAATTAGTAGCAACCTTGAACATGTATAGACAGAGAAAAAAAGAGAGAAATAGATAGATAGATAGATAGATAGATAGATAGATAGATAGATAGATAGATAGATAGATAGACAGACAGAGATATTGATTAGTTTTGCCATATAATAATGTATCTTTCAGGCGTGAGTATAATTGAAGCTATGACTGCCAGCACTTCCAGATTTGGATGATGTCGGCAGCGTGATCAGGCCAGCTGATGGGTCCATTGACTTTGATGAAGTAGACTAAGTCACTTTACGCTGTCTGATATTCTTTTTGGCAGTGTCGTCTGCATTTTGACTCAGGCAATTGTGCCTGAATCTAATTTTTCTGAGCTTTAAGTGGAAGATCCAATGGAGTCACCAATGTGTGACAAGAATGCAGTATGAACATAGCCTTACACCTGCAACTGATTCATATTATGTATTTTTTCCACCTGAATAAATGTCACTTAAAATGTGACATAACTCCTCCAGGTGCCAAAAATGAGAAGGGTGTCCATTGCCAGAAGATACTGTGCAGCTAATACAGCCAGAATGAGCTGAGCTTACTGTGTTTCAGGACACTCGAGTTATTGGACCATCCAGGTCAGCACATCAGCCAACAGAACAATGCTGAAGTCATTTTGAAAGGACTCTGAAAAGACCAGACAAGTTTTAGGCTAATGTCCTGAGTTAAACTTCATTAGTAATGATTTTTCTAGCTGTGATTTCATATAATTTTGTATACTATTGTGAAAGCTATGCTAAAAAAGATGTAATATGTAGTCTTGCTGCATATTTAGTGGCTCCATCGCTGGCTTTACTTCTTTTCATTTTTCCCTTGCATCAAGGGTTATTTACGGTTTTGTAGTGTGGCATGGGCAGTAGCTACATGAAAGGTCCTGACTGGGTGTTGATGTTGGTGCTATGAGGGTCTTGTGCCCGTGCAAGGCCACCTATAGCCATTAGTTTTGGCTGGCCAGGACCATAGGTTTTCGAGTTCAAAAGAGACTCCAGGTTCTAAAACACAGTGTTTACTGAATAGTAACTTGGTAAGGGTTATGTACAAGGGATAGCGGGTACAAAGTCTTATGGACAATAGTAGATGTAGTATGCTCCCCTCTAAGTGATGTGCTACTACCAGGCGCAACTCTGTTTCAACATGGAAGAATCAGCTGCAGCTCTTCCCACCTGAACAGTTCAGCTGCAGGATACTGCCATTCAATCCAATAAAAATAAAAAAGCAGGAGTAACACAGAACTGCAGAAGAACAGAAAGCGTCCATGGGGAAGGCACCAGGACAGTGCCAAAATACAAAGCGCTGTTTCATATAAAAGTATAAATAATCGCTTTGAAAGAATAACCTGGATTTTTTCTATTCTTCAGCAATGCTGTGTTACTTCCACACTTTTTTATTTTTAATGCTATCTAATGTATGTGCGGCGTAAACTAACTAGTAATAGCTTTTCTTCAGTAAACTCTCGCTTCAATCCATTCTTCAACCGCCCCAAATGAAGCAGATTGGCTAACCTTTCTATCCAATCACTACAAAAATTCTATTAAATCAATATTTTGTGCCATTCACTTCATCATCTCTACCACCTCGCTCATGCGCTATAGTCTACCAAACATCTAAGGCAAGCCTCCATAATTCAAACCACCACAATCTCCAAGACTTTTCTCATGCTGCCACAGATAATCAGATGAATTTCTATTATCCTCTATCCTGTTTTGTTGTTTTTGTTTTTTTTTAAAGGTGGCTGAACTATTGTACAAAGCAAGAATATTGTACTTTTTGTATAATTTATTAGCAAAATTAGTCCACAAGTAATCTGTCAAACGATACTTCTCAAATCAATAACCATGCCTCAATTTGACTCTAGATGTGTATCATCAAGGCGACAAAAGTATATAAAAATATTTTTGAAAAAAAGTATTTTTTATTTCACAACAAAATATTAAAACAATTACTTAAAAAAATACATATTTAATATAGAAAGGTGCTGTACAAAGAAGAAGGGAATAAGTACCAACATTGTGCAGTATTTCTAAGCAGCTCAGAATAATGGATGATAAATATTTAATGAAAAATAGGTTGGGGAGATGTTTGCTGCTATCATTAGCATGCTTAAATTAAATATGACTCTAATAGCACCACAACTTCATTCACCAATGTTATGCAACATATATTTGTATTTTAAGTTAATTATTTGTTTGAATATCACATTACTTTCTGTGGACGACAAAACTTTTGTCTTGCCAAAATCTGACCATTCTGTGTCCATTAAATGATCAATATTTCTGCATTGATGCCAATTTATTTTTTTAACCTAAACCACATTTCGGAGGGTTTCAGCTTTCAAAAGAATAATTTATACAACCAATGGATGAATTTAACGTCAGGTTATAAGCTTTTATTTACATAAAATGGATAAGCGACATAACTTCTGTCAGGGAGTGTAGTGGCCAATCCAACACACTACACTTACCCTATCCTTATACACTGTAAAACCATACAATACACCAAGTGATGTAGACAGTGGTAATATAATAACATGTATACATTACAATAATATCTGGACCTGTTAAGGAGGAAAAGTAAGAGTGGGACATCATCCCTCAGCCCCTTACAAGTATAATATAACTTGTTTTTCTTATCTTGCAGGTCGGATTGGGGGCTTATCTACAGCATTATAGAATGCTATAGATAAGCCCCAAAAGGCAGTGGCCACAGCTTATAGCTGAAAAACGAGGTGACAGGTTCGCGTTAAAATACATGGAAATCATGGAAGACGCATGGAATCAGGGAGAGGGAAGAGGAGATAAGTTCACCGTTATTCATTGCACCTTATTTGGTTGGAATTCTATTTTGGAAGCACATTCATGTCATGCACCTCATATAATCAATAAACTTCCAATTGGAGAATTAATAAGAACAAAAATAAATTGCTCCTCGCAGGAAATTTATTAGAAAGAATCCAAGACGGACATAAATAGACCTAAACAAAGGAGTTATACACATTAAAAAAAAATAGAGATAGAGAGAAAGATCATTTATTAATAGAACAGACAAAAAGGAGGAGGAAAAATAATATGCATCAAAAAAGACCATTAATTACTTTCTCGACCCAGTATAATCCACAATATCAAAATACAGTTGCAATTTTAAAAAAAACCTTCCAATACAGAATCAGGACAAAATACTTGCAGATATTTTAAGATAAGAAAGTTTTCAAATCTATTAGATGTGGAAATCTGAGGAGAAAAATTCTTAACAGAGAATCATGCTGGATATTTAAATTATATACAAGGGAACCATATGGTATGAGCATAAGATAGGATCATGTACTACAATATAATAAAAAAAACATAGTCATTGTTTGTTTCCAGACTTTTTATTATACATCGTATATTTAAATCATATTTTTTCTTACCACATCATGTAGGGTTAATTGTACTCACATGCACCAATCAATTAATGGATGTTCAGGTGTTTGAAGGGTAAGATATAAAAGTATCGCTACTACTCCTAAACAGTAGACCACGATTAAGACTGCATAAATCGAAAAGCATCAGTCAGCTTCGTGGTATGCCATATTGTCAATTTTTATGAAGATGGAAAAAATGTAAAGTTTTAATTATTTACCTACACTGGAGAATCTCTTTTTCACTCGTGCTTCTGAAGACAAAACCAGGATGGCTCCATGTGGAGGCTTCCATCCGATGCAGCAGATAACAGTCAGCTGACCTCCTCTTCTCTCTCCCTGATTCCTATCATTACAGATAGGGGTATGAAGACATAAATTAGAGTGTAGTGTACTACTGACATGCTGGGAAGATATAACATGTGACTGACAGTTTCAGGAGGTGAATAATAATACAAAAATTCAAATGATAGGGAGGTGCTGGACATGCAGAGTCAGTGCTACTGGGAATTGATTGATCTGTGATATATCATTTCTTAATAGCACAAGGCATCTGATATGAGACACACAGGTATCACTCTCCTCAGCAGTCTATAACCTGTATGCCCACATTAAGGCTAAGTTCACACGTTGCGGAATTGCCGCGGAAATTTCCGCGGCAATCCCGCACTTCTCCCGTGGGAAATACGCACGTTTTTTGTAAGCGTATTCCCGCCAGAATAATAGCGTTTTGCAAGCGTAATTAGCTTGCAGAATGCTAGCGTTTTCCTAGCGATCTGTAGCATCGCTTGGAAAACTGATTGACAGGTTGGTCACACGAGTCAAACATAGTGTTTGACACGTGTGACCAACTTTTTACTATTGATGCCGCCTATGTCGCATCAATAGTAAAGAGATCTAATGTTAAAATAATAATTAAAATAATAAATAATGATATTCTCACCTTCCGGCGGCCCCCGCAGCCTTCCCGCCTTCAGCGACGCTCCCGGCAACTCCCGGTCCCAAGGATGCATTGTGACAAATCACACCGATGACGTAGCATCTCGCGAGACCGCTACGCCATCTGGGTGATTCTCGCAAAGGACTCTTGGGACCGGGAGTTGCCGGGAGCGTCGCTGAAGGCGGGAAGGCTGCGGGGGCCGCCGGAAGGTGAGAATGTCATTATTTATTATTTTAATTATTGTTTTACCAGGGATATGGTACCCAGGGCCTGGAAGAGAGTCTCCTCTGCTCCAGACCCTGGGTACCATCCGCACATGAACCGCTTACATTCCGCAAAATTAATGAACATGTTGCTATTTTTTCCGCGAAGCGTTTTTTTCGCGGAAAAAAAACGCAACATGTGGCCAAAACGTGTGCACATAGCCTTAAGGTACTCAAAACCACATTAAACAAGTTTATTAACCCTTCGATTACAGCGATAACAGGTTTATATTGAGTTTTTTTGTTTGGAAGCTGCAAACACACTAAAAAATGCTTTTTATTGCAAAAAATAGTTTTTGCATCACCATATTTTGAGAGCTATAACTTATCATATTTTGGCCCACAAAATCATGTGAGGGCTTGGTTTTTGCGGGACGAGTTGATATTTTTATTGGTACCATTTTCAGACACATTACATTTTTGATCACTTTCTATTACGACTTTTGGGAGGTAGAATGAATAACCAGCAATTCAGGAATTTATTTTGGGGGGGGGCAGTTATGTCGTTCCGTGTTTGGTAAAATTGATAAAGCAGTTTTATTCTTCGGGTCAGTATAATTACAGCAATACCATATTTATATCTTTTTTATGTTTTGGCACTTTTACACAATAAAAACTATTTTATAGAAAAATTATTACTTTTGCATCGATTTATTCTGAGAGCTATAACTTTTTTTATTTTTCAGCTGATGGACCTATATAGCAGTTTGTTTTTTGCAGGACAAGATGACGTTTTCAGCGGTACCATGTTTATTTATATTTATCTTTTTGATCACGTTTTATTCCACTTTTTGTTTGGTGGTATGATGATAAAGCATTGTTGCTTGCCTTGTTTTTTATTTTTTTTATAGTGCTCACTAAACGGGTTAACTAGTGTGACAGTTTTATAGGTCGGGCCATTCCAGACGCGGCGATACCAAATATGTGTACTTTTAATGTTTTTTTTCATATAAATATTTATTTATAGATACAATATCTTTTTATTTTTTTTAATATTTTTACAATTATTGAAAAACATTTTTTTACTTTTTTTTTACTTTTTCACTTTGTCCCGCTATGAGACTATAATTTTTTTCAGGCTGATCACTTGTATAGCATGGGGATGCAGCAGACAAAGATGCTAATCATCCACTGTGCATGATCAAGCAACTTTCCTAGATCTAGTGACCTGGATGTCGTCATGATGACATTGAGTCACCAGAGCAACCATCAAAACCCCGCGCCATGCCGCGGGGTCTCCAATCCAAGGGCAGAAGGACTTTGATCCCTCTGCCGGCTCCTGGAATGCAGCGATCGTGTTCGATCGCAGCATTTAGGATGTTAAAGTTAGTGCCGGGTGTCAGCTGTCAGAATCTGCTGACATCCAGCGGCGATCGCTCGCGCCCAGCCAGTGTGCATGCACGATCGCCAGGACATAATAATTCATCCCTGGTCAATAAGGCCCAGGGTGCAGGGATGGATTATTACATCACATGTCTTAAAGGAGTTATTTAAAAGCTATTTACCTACAGGCTACCTTTAGATCTAAAGGTAAACAGCATTTCTGGTATTTGACAAGTTCCCTTTAACTATATATGTATATAATTCTATTTTAATAGATAACACTGTTTCTGTATTAAAAGGAACATACAGTTCCAAACAAAAAAAATTGTTATGCACTGGTCTCGGCTACAGGAATGGACTCTGTTCTCTTCCCTTATGGTCGCTGTCGCTCATGGGTTCCTTGCTGGGTTTCACAAGATAGAAAAAAGAAAAAAAGACAAAAAATAATGCCCACACACCTTTAGAGTATGTTCCCATGGTCAGGAAACGCTGTGGGTTGGGCGCTGCGTACATCCGCAGCGTCCAGATGTTACAGCATAGTGGATGGGATTTCAAGAAATCCCATGCCTACTATGCATGCTCTGGCACCTGCGGCTTTCCTGCTGAGACAGACATGCGGTGCGTCTTTCCAGACCGCAGCATGTCTATTTATCTTGTGGAGACGCTCAGTCTCCGTGAAATAAATGTAACCCTTACAATGTATAGGACCCGATGATTCCGCACGGTTCAATGAACACATGCGGAATCATCTGCATTCAAAAGCCAGCTACGCTTTGGACGCAGCGCTGCCGATTACTGACTGTGTGCACATATCCTTAATATTAAATTAATTTACAGGTGCACAATTATGCTATGTGGCCAACATACAAAAATACTTACATACATTACACGTCAGTGTAACGCTCGCGCCCTGACAGGTTGTGCGAGCATGGGGTTGTGGCCCCACTGTGCCACAAACCAGACTACCTGGAAGGGACGTGACTAAGCAGCTACCTTGGTGTTCACTGGAGCCTCTGATTATGAGGTCAGGCTTGTGCGGCAGGTAGCTGCCAGGTGCCACTCCAGGGCAGTGTCTGGCTGTGGCTGCTGATCCCACTGGGGAGCAGAACACTATGAGAAGCACGGACGAGTACAGACAGGCACGACTGGTACTATTGGCAGACAGGCGGGCTCGGCCGGGACACTGGCAGGCAGGCGGGCTCGGCTGAGAAACTGGCAGGCAGGTGGGCACAGTACACATGGACGGGGCAGGAACAGACTCGGTAGGGACTGGAACATGGACAGACATAAGTGGTATATAGGAACAGGTAGGGACCTGTTCAGACTGGGTAAGCTGGGGCTGGTTCCGGAAGAACAGAGACACAGACTGGAATGAGAGATATATGGGAACAGGTGGGAACAGCTAGGGACCTGTTCAAACTGGAGTAGCAGGAACAGATAAAGAACCATAGGAAGTGGAATGAAAGCAGAGCAGAACTGCAAGGTAGTGGAGCTGAGAACAGAACAGAGTCGCTGGTTGCAGTGCAGCGAGCTGAACCGCAGTTTGCGAAGCAATGGCAGAACCGCAAGGAGTGTGGACCAAAGGCAGAACCGCAAGGAGTGCACAGCAAAGGCGAAACCGCAAGGAGTGCAGAGCAAAGGCGGAACCGCAAGGAGTGTGGAGCAAAGACAGAACTGCAAGGAGTGCTGAGAAAAAGGCAGAACTGCAAGGAGTGCGGAGAAAAGGCAGAACGGCAAGGAGTGCGGAGCAAAGGCAGAACTGCAAGGATTGCGGAGCAAAAGCAGAACCGCAAGGAGTGCGGAGCAAAGACGAAACCGCAAGGAGTGCAGAGCAAAGGCGGAACCGCAAGGAGTGCGGAAAAAAGGCGGAACCGCAAAGAGTGTGGATTAAAGGTGGAACCGCAAGGAGTGAGGAGCAAAGGCAGAACCGCAAAGAGTGCTGAGCAAAAGGCAGAACTGCAAGGAGTGTGGAGCAAAGGCAGAACCGCAAGGAGTGCGGCGCAAAGGCAGAACCACAAGGAGTGCGGAGCAAAGGCAGAACCGCAAGGAGTGCAGAGCAAAGACAGAACCGCAAGGAGTGCACAAGGATACACACAGCAGGGTAGGGAAGGCTACAGACAAGGATACAATAGACACAGGTATAGTACTGAATACAGACAGGGTCAGGTACAGGAACTAGGAGAAAGTCCAGGATATGCAGCCTCCTGGGGGGCGGAACAATTAAGGCACAAAGCACAGAAACAGATCTGGGTAATCAGCCCCCAGAGAAGGGGGAAAACAGGACAGGACCTAGCAGCTCAGCAGCAAGATACTGACTGAGAGAAATGATTGCTCAGGCAGCCTCCAAGGGGTGGGACTGCCTTAAGTACCAGAGGCTTCTTGACAATTGGCTGTGGACACATTAGGAAGGTGCACACTGACTCTATAAGAACCAAGAAGTGCAGGTCCCACCACCCTATGCACACAGCCAGGAAGCATGCACAGAGCAGACAGGAGACATAAGGCACACAGCATGGAGCCGGCAGAAAACAGAGTTCACAGCATGGCCCGGAGTAGTAAGTTGATGTGTAATGCAGGTGGGGGATTGGAGGCCATGCAGTGATGCCAGCAGGGTTGTTACAGTCAGCTCACCGAATAGTGAACTTTTGCACTCTATTTTTGCTATATATGACTCAATGCAAGATATAATTTATGTAATATCATATATGGTTGTTTACTATCACTGGCATTGCACTTTATCTTTACAATATGACTCCGCAATGTTGTTTGATTTTCATATTATCCTGGTTGTGCTCCACTTGATTTCATATAGTCATTTGTTTTCCTATTGTTATCTTTCTGATCTCCAATAAAGATTAATTGTATTTTGTCATATCTGACTTCTCTAGGCATTTATGGTTGGTCCTTCTCTTTTTCCGTCACCTATGTTTTTCACTTTAGTGATAATGCCTAAAAGAATCCCTTTTTGGTAATAATGCTCCCCCAGACAAAGTGCCTCCTTTAGTAAGCATGCCACTCAGAATCCCTCTTAAGTGCTAATACTCCCCCCCTAGAGTTCACCCATCTATTTATATAATCGTCTTATCCTGTCTGTCTGTCTGTCCAGGAAATCCCGCGTCGCTGATTGGTCCGGCCGCGGCCAATCAGCGACGCAGGGCTAACTCTGCCCATGTGGTCATGTGACTCACCAACTGCCCATGATGTACTGAACATGTTTTGTCACTTACAGTGTCTGATGTACTTCTGTCACGTTTACTGAACACGGGTAATACACAGTGACATGAGGTAATACACAGGTGACATGAGGTAATACATAAGTAACAAGGTAATACACAGTAAAATGAGGTAATATACAGTAACATGAGGTAATACACAGTAATATGAGGTAATACACAGGTAACATGAGGTAATATGAGGTAATATACGGTAACATGAGGTAATACACAGGTATATGAGGTAATACACAGTGACATGAGGTAATACACAGTAACATCAGCGATGCCATGAGGTAATACATAAGTAACATAAGGTAATACACAGTAAAATGAGGTAATATACAGTAACATGAGGTAATACACAGTAATATGAGGTAATACACAGTAATATGAGGTAATACACAGGTAACATGAGGTAATATGAGGTAATATATGGTAACATGAGGTAATACACAGTGATATGAGGTAATACACAGTAATATGAGGTAATACACAGTAACATGAGGTAATACACAGTGACATGAGGTAATACACAGGTAACATGAGGTAATATACAGTAACATGTGATAATATACAGTAACATGTGGTAATATACAGTAACATGAGGTAATACACAGTAAAATGAGGTAATATACGGTAACATGAGGTAATTCAGAGTCATATGAGGTAATACATAGTGACATGAGGTTATACACAGTAACATCTACTATATAATCGTCTAATTCTGTCTGTCTGTAACGGAAATCCCGTGTCGCTGATTGGTAGCAGTCCGGCCGCGAATTGGCGCAGGATTTGAACCACACACGCCACCGCTATCGTTGGGAGATCAGCGTCACTAGCTGCTGATCTCCCGACGGTAGCCGCGGGTCATCTCCTGCCACATGGAGGTCAGCGGCGACGCAGCCGGGAGATGACCGGCGACAGCCGGTCATCTCCCGGCTGCTCACAGTGGAAGTAACCCGAACGGCGGCCTCCACGTTAACCCCAGCAGCAGCCTCAAAGCACACACCACCAGCAGCACCCAGCAGCATCCTCCACATATACCCCAGCAGCAGCCTCCACGTATACCCCAGCAGCAGCCTCTATATACACCCCAGCAGCCTCTATATACACCCCAGCAGCAGCCTCTAAATACACCCCAGTAGCAGCCTCTATATACACCGCAGTAGCCTCTATATACACCCCAGCAGCCTCTATATACATCCCAGCAGCCTCTATATACACCCCAGCACCCTCTATATACACCCCAGCAGCCTCTATATAACCACAGAAGCCTCTATATACACCCCAGCAGCCTCTATATACACCCCAGCAGCCTCTGTAAATACACCAGCAGCTTCTAAATATATCCCAGCAGCCTCTATATACACCACAGCAGCCTCTATATACACCACAGCAGCAGCAGCCTCTATATACACCCCACCAGCCTCTGTATACACCCCAGCAGCCTCTATATATACCCCAGCATCTTCTATATATACCCAGCAGCCTCTATATATACCCCAGAAGCCTCTATATACACCCCAGCAGCAGCAGCCTCTATATACACCCCAGCATCCTCTCTATTCACCCCAGAAGCCTCTATATACACCCCAGCAGCCTCTATATACACCCAGCATCTACCGGAGCCCGTTTTTGGTCATGGACAACTCTACGTTGCATTTTCAAGAGTTAAAATGAGATCCAACGTCAAGGTGCAAGTTTTTGATACCCCTTTACAAGGAAAGTTGCTTATAGATAGTCAAAAGGTATTCACAAGAAATGTGGTGTACAAAAATATTTTGGGTTGATATTGTTAAGAAATATATTATAGTGTTGATGTACTTCTTTCGTCCGATGATTTATTTAAATACAGTTAGATATTCATGTAATAGTTTATATATTTTGATGATCTGTTTAATAATTTCGTTCAGTTGTATAAAGTTCTATGAGCAATAACATTTAATGATAATGTATATATTTTACCCGGAAAATCCTATGTATTCATTGCATTATTCTTAAATCTTCATAAATAAACTACATACATATTCTAGAATACCCGATGCGTTAGAATCGGGCCACCATCTAGTCAGTTAATAATGACCTGCTGTGCCAGACGCAATTTCACTGTAATCTTTTTTACTAATTTCTAGTATATTGTATAGTATTGACATATTCAAAAGGCAAGTATGCACATCAAATATCGTTGCTGCTTCGTCAAACAACAAGAAAACCTACAAAAATGGCAGCCAGCCATTGGGCCAGTGTAGAACAAATCACAATAAACTGTGCAGCTAACACAACAGCTGCCAAAGAAAAAACCTACAAAGAATATCTGTACTTAGTAAAAAGTGTACAAATTTTATTGAATCAAAATACAAATAAAGTAGACAACAAATAGATACATGATATCATCATGTAAAAGAAAACAAAGAAGGTACATGGAATAATCAGTGACATTAATGTAGTAAGTGACTTAGTAAAATACCAATACGAATAAGTGCTTCCCAGTAAAAATAATTTAAAAAAGTGATAATAGTGCAGAAAGAGAACTTGAAAATTACACAGTCATAATGACAGTAAAAATGTCTTGTCGATGTATACCTAAACACCCGACGAGCGTTTCACCAAAGCTTCTTCAATTGTCTGCATACAGAATGGTTAAATACACTTAAATGAAAATGTGTTTAAAAAAGAAAAGCATATAAGAGAGAAATAGCGTGATATAGCAGTGGAACGCATATTTCATTCCAAAACACATCATAAAACATTGCTGCCGGAAGTGTTATAAAAGGTAATCAGCCATGGAATGCATCATTACTGAGCGAGTTACTACAGCGGCCAGATGTGACATAAGGAGAAGGCAGGCGGTCATGAAATGCATCATGCGCTCCAACAAAACAGAAGTAGGCGTAACAATCAAAAGAAGAGGGCAGAGGGTTATGGAACACATCATGCGCTCCAGGAAGTGGGCACAGCGGTCGGGTAAACACCACCACTCCATATCTAGCTCAGTGGAATGCAATGCACAGTGAGTAATAGGTCTGTTACACACCAAGACTCCTTTGCAGGCTTATAAGGATTATGTATACATATATGAACATTAACATTCATATTAAATAGTGCTGTTAAAAATGACCACTGAACACACCGGACAAAACATAATAGTGAAATACACATAAAAAAATGTGAGAAAAAAAATGGTAATAAGGGTAAAGTGAAAAAGAATATTTATAGTTATAACACACGTGTCGGAAAAGAGTGAACAATGGTGAAAACATGAAATACACATAAAAACATAATATATTGTCAATAAAAAGTAATACGTCTGAGGTCAAGCAAAAGTAGTATAGAGGTAAGTATAAGAAAGTGTCATGGCCAAAAGTGTTGGCACCCTTGAAATTGTTCCAGAAAGTGAAGTATTTCTACCAGAAAATGATTGCCATGTCCACTTCAAGTCTTCTGGAATTATGCTATCTCTCTCTTTTCTGGCTTTCTTTTATAACCTCGGTGTCATTTAAGTGTTTTTAACTATGATACATTTTGTATGCAAACTGTGTGAATTTGTATTTGGCTTCATTCTACATATGTATTCTCCTGCTCCTCCCACCTAAAAGTAAATCCACACTTCCTTCCTGCCTCCATTTTGCCACATGTGTTCTTGCTTGTTATTTTCCCTTGACCTATTTAAATCCTGCTATTCCTATTGCTTGGTATTGCCAAGAAAAAGAAGCGTTGCCATTATTGCCATTGAAGAAGCTTTGGTGAAACACGTGATGGGCATTTCAGGTTAACATCTTCAGAACATTATTGCTGTGCCTATGACCATGTAATTTTCCAGTACTCTTTCTGCACTATTATCACTTTTCCATGTCTCCTAACTTTTGATTGACCAACTTTACTTAAAATTTTTCACATGAAGATTAGATGATGTTTAATTATTTTGACTGGGAAGCCCCTATTAGTATTTTACTATGTAATTTACTACGTTAATGTCACTGATTATTCAATGTACTTTCTTTGCTTTTTTAAATGATGGTATCATGTATCTATTTGTTGTCAACTTTTTTTGTATTTTGATTCATGAAATTTGTATACTTTTGCTAAGTACATCTATTCTTTGTAAGTTTTTTCTTCAAACAAATGTCAGACCCCATCAATCTATTATTGGTAGCTTAACAGAAGAATATTAAACCATTAATTTTTAAATGTGATTTAATGCCTTGAAACACTGAAGGATTTATTTTTTGTTACCTTGTTGCAGTAGTAAACGTTATCAGAAAATGACGTATTGTTTAGTTTTATGGTAAGTTATTTTGAAATACATTGAATGTTTTCCAGTTTGTTATGTCACTGACTACATTGAAAAAAATCCTAATCTCGCAGTTGCTATTCTGTAGAGATTTCTTCACATGAAAAGTAACAACTATACATACAGTACAACTCAGCATCCAACCTTGACAAAACATGACTATTATTGACCGCCTCCTCCTCCTACCCATATAGTGACCCCCTAACAGGACACAGAATGCACACTATGTTCTACTTGAGACAATTTCTTTGCTGAAGATATATTGATTCCTTAAAGAGGATGTCCACTACTTTTACATTGATGACCTATCCACAGGATAGGTCATCAATGTCTGATCGACCGAAAGACCAGGCCCCCGCCAATCAGCTATTATCAGTGGCGGCGGAGACCGCTGGTCGGAAGTACTCAATTGCCGAGCGGCCGTCTACTTGAGGTGGCCGGGGCTTGGTACTGCACATCCTCCTTCTATTCAAATCAATAGGAGGTGGTTAGGTGGATGTGTATTACCCTGCGGCAGCCACTACAAGTAGACTGAGCAGCTCGGCAGGTGACACTGATAATAGCTGATCGGCAGGGTGCCATGTGTCTGACCCCGGCCAATCAGATATTGAAGACCTATCCTAAGGATAGCTCATCAGCGTAAAAGTAGTGGACAACCTCTTTAACCCCATCCTGACTTGGCTATTTTCCTATTTTGCATTTTCATGCTTTCCTCTTCTTTCTCCAAAAGGAATAATTTTTTCATTTTTCCATCAACATAGCGATATGATGGCTTATGAGGACGAGTTGTGATTTTGAATGACACAATTAATTTTATCATGTGTAGGGATGTGGTCTCGCTGGTGTGCGACCGGAGGTAAGCAGGAGGGCGACTCTTCCAGGTTCTTTAAGCAAGTTTATTACAACTTCATAAACTTGCCTTAAAACAGAAAAGAAAACAGCCTTCTCTGGCACAAAGTAACAAAACAGATATAAAGTCCTGGTACTCTAACTGAGCACGCTTTCAGCAACCAGACTGGTGGTCTCCTCAGAACTCCCACACTGGAGGTTTCCACACCTCCAGCCACTCACCTCTGTGGTCAGCAGCAGGCTCACTTATATACACCAGACATTCAGCTAACACAGAGCACATGACCTGTCATGTGCTCTTGTGACCTCATCACAGGTCCTCAAACCACATACAAAGGTATAGTGAAGTCTTACTATCACTACATACCTCCCCCCTCTGCCTAAAGCCGTGGGCTTGGCACATTTCATTCACCGACTAGAAACTCCTTTCAGTCGTCTCCACAATCAGCCGGTCTGTCACAGTTTGCCTTAAGTCACTGAGTCCTGATCTAATTGAGGTGTCACTGCCTCTAGCTCTTATTTCAGGCCATCTATGTTCTGTCTTAGTTTCACTTCGATGACCTTCATTTTGCAGCGAACCTCTGCGCCTCTCTATACTGTGGGTTGAAGGTGACTGCCTTTTTTTTCAACTCTTGCAGCTGTCTGTTGGTCTGCTTCTTCTCAAGTTTTAGCTGCTCTATTCTTCCCTGGTTCACCTCCAAGAGCATCCGGATCTTCCAAGGCTTTCCACCAACGCCCTCCGACTTGGAGGTTTTCTTGTTGGCTCCCGACATCTCTGCTTCTCGTGGAGGTATTGTAGTGGCATAGCTCTTATGTCCGCCTCCCGCTTCACTGTGACTTTCCGGGTGTGGCCATCTGGGTGGCGGTTCCCTTGCTGGCTTTCTTTCGCTGTCGAGGCCCCTTCTTTGGTCAACCTCTTCAGTTCAGTCTCTTCCCGTATGCACGGACCGGGAGAGCGCAACCGTTCGATTTCCTGGTGTGTCGTGGATTTCCTGAGCTGTGCGTTAGCTTCCTTCTCTATCTGGAGTTTTTGGAGAATTTTCTCTTGCTCCTCTGCCCAGCATCGGTGCTCTTCTTCTCTCCTTAGAAGTTCCTGCCGATGCTTCTCCTGGGCCTCTCTGAGCATCTCCGTATCTTTCACTAGGACTTGGTTCGCCGTCAGGCACGCTGATAGTTGACCTTGGACTTTAGAGAGTTTTTTCTCCAGGTCCTTCATTCGTTGCTCAATCTCTTGTCCCCGTATCTTTTCTCGCATGACTGTCTCTTTAAGCAGCTCTATCTCATGGGCCTGCTCTCTTTTATCCAGTACATGTGGCACCATCCTTCTCCCCTTTTTTCTCTTCTTAGAGAGCATAGGCTGTTTGGCCTTCCTGCAGCCCCTGCGGTGAGGAGAAGGTCTGCCACTTGTACCTGACTCCACCTTGCTGCACTCGCTTTCACTTGCGGTTAAGTTACAGTCTGCATAGGAGTCATTCCCACTCCCTCTGTCATCTTGGAACGGCAAGTCCCCACTTAACCAGATGTCGGTCCCTATTCCTGGGGCGACCCAGTTTTCTGCGGACCTATATTTGGTCACCCCAAAGTCCTCACTTTGGTCTGAGCCACCCTTTCTTACGGCTACCAGGCACTGGGTATCTTTGACTTTAGGGGTGGCTACCTCTGTTTTACCCACCACACTATCAGCAACCACTACAGCCTTCTGCAGGGGTGGGCCTCTCTTTGGGTCATTCTGGTTCCCTTCTGAGCAATCAGCCAGTGCTTCGTCCCACATCTCCCAAAACCGTTTACAATCCTGGCCTATTATTATAGGATATGGTAAGTCTGGGACTACAGGGACATCATGGGTAGAAATAATAGTGTCCGTCTCAACAATTACCCTGGTTACCTGATACTCCCTAGTAACCCCATGAATGCAAGGGACTTCCATCTTTTTTTCGGGAATCAGATAGACAGGGAGTGTGTCGCTCAGCAGAGTCACCTGGCTTCCTGAGTCTAGAAGTCCACTCACACACTCTCCATTCACTATTAGAGAACAGTTCAATGCCCCCCGGTCAGATGTAAAGTCAGTACACCATTCGCGACATACACTGTTCAAACCCCGAACCCGGCAACAGTTCCTCGGCTCATCTGCCGCCACCTCTCCTCTCCTCATCGACTCAGCTTGAGACTCCGCCCCCTCCGAGTGTGGCCATATTTTGCCAGGGCCCACTGGTTCCCCATTCTCGCCAGGGACCCCAGAACCCTTTCTCCACAGATCCCAAAACAGACAGAAATCCCGGCCTATAATTATAGGACGCACCAAGTCCCGAACGACGCCGACTTCATGGGACTCAGTGCCATGCGTCGTTTCAATGTCCACTCTGGCCATAGGGTAGTCCTTTACATCACCATGTATGCATTGAACACCAACTTTTTTTCCTGGTAGTATGTTGAGAGGAAAAGTGGCCCTAATCAAGGTCACCAAGCTCCCAGAGTCTAGCAGCGCCGTTACTGCTTCACCGTTCACCTTCACGGAACATACTTGAGGACCCAGATTGGGGAACGGGTTTCCACTGCAGGCTGGATATGCATACCATGAAATACGGTGTCCTATGCTGCAGTCCATCTGCTCAGTGGTCTGCGGACACCGGGCAGCTATATGTCCTGGCTCGCGGCACCTCCAACAAATAATATCACCCGTAGTGACCTTGGGCACCACCTCCCCCCGCCATTTTGACCTTGGGCTCCCCACCCCTTTTTGGGACTCTGCCCCCTGTTGGGCCCGCCAGTACGGAATAGGCTGCTTCGCCAAGGCACCTTCCATTCCCTGGTACCTCTCAACCAGTCCGACCAGTTCATCAGCATTCCGGGGATCACCCTGGGCAACCCAAGTCTGTAGGGACTTTGGCAGGGAGTGCACAAACCGATCCATGACGACTCTTTCTACCATCTGTGCCGGCGTAGCGGACTCTGGCTGTAGCCATTTCTGGACCAGGTGCAGTAAGTCAAACATTTGGGAGCGAGGTGGTTTGTCCCGGTGATAAGCCCAGCGGTGCACTCTCTGTGCCCTGACAGTCATTGTTACCCCCATACGTGCGAGAATCTCTACCTTTAGCTTAGGATATTCCTGAGCGTCCTGCACAGTCAAATCGTAATACGCCTTCTGGGGTTCACCTGTCAGGTATGGGGCCAATATCTCTGCCCACTGCCCTGGGGGAAGTCTTTCCCTCTCAGCAACCCTCTCAAATACAGTCAGGAAGGCTTCCACATCATCCCCGGGGGTCATTTTTTGTAATGTGCGTCTTACTGCCTTTCTGACGTGGTTGTCATCAGCCAGACCTGGGGTTGGGGCACTCGTCCTGCCCTGGATGGCGGTTGTCAAAAGCTGCATCTGCTGCCGATGCTCCTGCTGCATCTGCTGCAAGAACATCCTGTTGGCTTCTTGCTGCTGTTCCTGTGCCTGTTGCTGCTGTACCTGTGCCTGGACCAAGTGTCTCAGCAGGTCCTCCATTTTCTCCAGCAATGCTGGCTGGGTTGCTATAGCCTTGACCCACGACATAAAGTAACCAGTCTCACTTTTCTGCTGGGAACGCTGCCCGCATTTACGCCACCAATTGTAGGGATGTGGTCTCGCTGGTGTGCGACCGGAGGTAAGCAGGAGGGCGACTCTTCCAGGTTCTTTAAGCAAGTTTATTACAACTTCATAAACTTGCCTTAAAACAGAAAAGAAAACAGCCTTCTCTGGCACAAAGTAACAAAACAGATATAAAGTCCTGATACTCTAACTGAGCACGCTTTCAGCAACCAGACTGGTGGTCTCCTCAGAACTCCCACACTGGAGGTTTCCACACCTCCAGCCACTCACCTCTGTGGTCAGCAGCAGGCTCACTTATATACACCAGACATTCAGCTAACACAGAGCACATGACCTGTCATGTGCTCTTGTGACCTCATCACAGGTCCTCAAACCACATACAAAGGTATAGTGAAGTCTTACTATCACTACACATGTTATGTACTGGAGAGTGGAAAACAAATTCCAAATGCGCCGAAATTACAAAAAAAGTGTACAGTTCTTCCTTGTTTCTTTAATTTGCTTTGCTCACTATACTGTAAAAATTAACTGGCAATATGATTCTCTAAGTCAGTACATACAGAACCAAACATGCATTGGGGTTTTTTATTTAAGGGGTGAAAAAAAAATTGGTATCTTGCAAAAAAAAATTTTTCCCAGACATGTAATGTTTAAAATTTTCAGTCATTGGAACTGTGTGAGGGCTTATATTTTATTGATAACTTTTTTGGGGTAGCCATGATGTTTTGATCACCTCTAATTTTTTTATTTTAGTTCTTTATTTTTATGTAGCAAAAAAAGGGGGTGATTTGAAGTTTTATATTTCTCTTATTTGTTTATATTTTTAAAACTTTTTTTTTACCTTTCCCTGTATCTGTATCACTTGGGGGACTTGAATGTGCAATCATCCAATCACTTGTAATATGCACAGTAATATCACAGTATTGCTGTATATAGCAAAAATCCTGGTCTCCTATGAAAGCCAGGCAGAAGCTAACATTCACAGGAGAACCGATTTCACAGGAATCTTCAGTAGACCATCGTGCCATGGGTGCACCAATGGACACATGGAAAGATACACCTGTGGTATTCGCATGTACGCATGATGCAGTGATGAGTCAGAGATGGAGCAAGATTTAACTGTAACTTTATAAGGGGTTTAGGTATGAACAACTGGCAAAGATTAGTTCTCCACGCAGGGAAACCGTACACAATACAACGAGCTAACGAATACTCTGCGAGTGTCAAGGCCTATAGGGCCGTTGTATGGCTGTCCAATGCCCTAAGATTATAAACAACGGGTAACAGAGTGTCACTTAGCTTATCAGACGTTCTGTAGAGCTGTGGTCCGGTGGATGTTCGCCCAGCGTCTCAGCCGCTGGGCCCAGCCGATGAGCAACTGCTGTAAGCCTCGAGCGTTCCCACGCTCAGGCGCAGATGGGGCGCAACAGGCCCTGGAGAAATTCTCCAGCGTAGAGTTCACCCCTCCAGGAGGCGAGATGGTGGCAGCTGTCGAGTCTGTCGGATAGGCCACAGCCGCGGGCTGGAGTGGGACCGTAGCGGTCGCAAGTGATGGGACACAGGCCGCAGCCGTGGACTGGGGTAAGACAGTGGCGGTCGTGGCTGCAGACAGGCAGGCCACAACCTCGGGCTGGAGTGTGGCGGTCGCGGCTGAAGGCGGGAAGGCCGCAACCACGGGCTGGAGTGTGGCGGTGGTGGCCGCTGCTGACAGAGTTCTCCTGCCTCTCCGCTCCACTTGGGATCGTCCTCTCCCCAAGTAACACGAGTCCTTAAGCTTGCTTACGGGTGCCCTCTGGCCCTGCTTGTCTCTACAGTCCACGTCAGGGTTATCCTGCTTCCTTCTCCTCAGTCTCTGCGTCGAGTCTCTCTTGGGGGTTTCCCGGGCTCCCTTTATAGTCGCCATGCCCCCTTTCCTTCCAGAACAATCTCCTAGCCATCCTGCCATTCCTTGCCCCGGGAACCTTCCCCCTGGGAACCTAAGTGACAGCCCCTTGGTTCTGGCCTGGGCACACAGCGAGGGCTCTCTCCCCTACACACCTACCTGCCGCCACATTGTAAATGCTGATGTCAGAGATTGACAGCGGCATTTAACAGGTTAACAGCCGCAGGTGGAGCTCTGCTCCATCCATGGCTTTTAAAGGTAGAAGATGGCTGATTAACACAGCCATCATCGGCCACTTCCTGAGCCCACATCGAAGTGAACAATCCAGCATACGATGTAACTGTACATCATATATCAGTAAGGGGTTAAACTAAGAAATAAGAATATCTCAGACTCTAACATTTCAGGATGAGAAAATGTGGATTTATGCTTTTTCCTACACCAAGAGATTACCATTTCAGTATTTAAACTAACTTCATGAAATCATGAAACATTCAAAGGTATAAATCTGAGCTGACATGTTCCAGATAATCTACTAAAACAGCAAAAAAAATGCATAAATCATATTCTCTTTCCTAGAAACATAAAATTCTAGAATAACAGGGATGTTTTCCTGTCCATATAATACTTCCCGTGACTAATCTTTACAGGAGCATGTTTCATGTCTTTCTCATGACATGTTGCTGTTAGTGGTAAGCCAAAATAATAAATAATTAGTCAAAAAGCGGGACAATGAGCAAAAGCATTGAGATTAAGTTATGATAGATGCATAATTACTTTGAATGTCTGCAATATGCCAGATCAATTGTACACGGAACCCTGAAAAACTGAAAAGTTATACATTAAAAGTCTGGTGACAGCAGAGTTGTCTAAGGCCTCCTGCACACGTCAGTTTTTCACGTACAAGTGCCATCCATTTTTTTTCACAGTTAGCAATCATACTGTCTATATGGCTGTTCATATGTCAGTGATTTTTAGACAGGGCCGGACTGGCCATCTGGCAATTCTGGCAAATGCCAGAAGTGCCTGTCTGGTCGTGGGCCTCCTTGTCTGCTACGTTGTTAACAGAATTGGTGACCTCAAGACGACCATGCTGTTAACATTTGTTATGAAGCACAAAGTCGCTGGCTCTGTCACTTACCCCAGCAGGCCATCAGAGTCACTTCTGTTTGCGGCCTGCTGGAGGCCAGCACCAAGCAGGGGATGTCGGTGGTGTAATGTTGTGAAAGAAAACCGTGAGCACAACCTGAATGAAACTGGTGCTTTAAAGTCTAGGTTCCCACACCGGGTACTAATAATGAAAAAAGGCTTAAGCACTCAACTTAAAAGGTTTATTAGTAGTATCTCCAAACGTTTCAGTCAGAAAAGACCTTCATCAGTGACTACTTATTTTTATATAGAAGATTGTCTCCTAAAAGGGGAGAGGTGCGTGCCCCAAGGAAAGTGTGCTGCCTGGATAAGAGTATAACATGGTGAGCATATTATGCCACAGCTGTGAGTCTAATGTGACTAATCAAGTAGTACTTACTTAAAGACAAACGTAGCTTATAAGAATGCTCAGTAGAAATATCCAGTGACTAAGCTTGCGGTATCCACCGCTATGTAGACTGGAGCTCTGCCAGGACGCTGTCTGAGCCTGCTGATTTGATTTCCATGAGATTTCCGCCCCACATACTCATGGAAATCAAATCAGCAGGCTCAGACAGCGTCCTGGCAGAGCTCCAGTCTACATAGCGGTGGATACCGCAAGCTTAGTCACTGGATATTTCTACTGAGCATTCTTATAAGCTACGTTTGTCTTTAAGTAAGTACTACTTGATTAGTCACATTAGACTCACAGCTGTGGCATAATATGCTCACCATGTTATACTCTTATCCAGGCAGCACACTTTCCTTGGGGCACGCACCTCTCCCCTTTTTAGGAGACAATCTTCTATATAAAAATAAGTAGTCACTGATGAAGGTCTTTTCTGACCGAAACGTTTGGAGATACTACTAATAAACCTTTTAAGTTGAGTGCTTAAGCCTTTTTTCATTATTGGTGGTGTAATGTTGTCACTGCATCGTGCTGCCAACATCCGCTGCAAGAATGGATAGAAGAGGAAACAGATGCTGTGGAAGATGAGGATTTGGATTAGATGAATATAGAAGTTTTTATTTTTGGGGGGCTGTGGGGTAACGTCACACTATATAAGGTGCTATGAGTTGGACCATCCACATTTCCACAAGTGACCTCATTTTGTAAACTACACTGCTTGAGGAATTCACCTTGGGCTGTAGTAAGCAATTTGACACCCAGGCGATTCACAGAATTGTATAACATTGGGCTGAATCAATGGAAAATTTTCCATTTTTTCCACTAAAATGTTCCTTTTAATTTTCAGAAAAAGAATAATAGGAGAAAATAAACAGTACAGTTTAAGAACTTTCTCCTGAGTAGGCCAATATCCTATACAGTGGGGGAAATAAGTATTTGACATTGGCAAAGGCCCTGAAGTGCCCGGACAGTGGAACCCCCATAAGTGTCCCCATTTTACAAACTAGACCCCACAATGAATTCATCTAGGGTGGCAGTGAGCATGTTCACACCACATGTGCCTCACAGAATGTTATACCATTGGGTGGTGAAGAAAGAATGATTACATTTTTACCACTAATGTTGTTTTAGCCCCAAGTTTTTTGTTTTCATAATGGCTAAAAGGAAAAAATGTTTGTTGTGCAATTTCTCCTTTGTGCGCCAATACCCTGTATGTAAGCGGGAAATACTTTTCAGGCACAGTGGACAGCTCAGAAGGGAAGTAGTGTCATATTAGAGTGCAGATTTTTCAGTTATGGTTTGTGGGTGTCATGACCCAGCAGAAGAGCCCCTGAGGTGCCAGAACAGTAGAACTCCCCCATAAGTGACCCCATTTTACAAACTAAACCTCTGAGTGAATTGAGCTAGGGGGGTGCAGAGATCATATTGACATCAAGGGTGTGTCACAGAATTGTATACAAGTGGAAAGTAAAGAAAAATAATTACATTTTTACCACAAAAAATGTTGATGTTTCTCCATATTTTAAAATTTCACAAGGGGAAATCATAAACATGGTGCCAAATTTTGTCACACAATTTCTGCTGAACATGGAAATACCTCATATGTGGCTGTACAGTACTGCTTAGGCACACGGCGAGACTCAGCAGGGATGGAGTGCTATTATTTATCAAAGAATAGTTTGCGCACTTCATATACCAAGCCCCTAACTGCCTGAAGAGCAGAATAACCCCTAACCCCTCAAGTGACCTCATTTTAGAAATTACACTCCTCTTGGAATATATCTACAGATGTAGTGATAATTTAGACTCCATGGATGTTTCTAGAAATGAGCAGCAATGGATGCTGCTAGTGAAAATCGCAAATCTGTCATTGTAGTGCATGTACATTGCAGTGCACAGTACGTTGTTATGGCCAGTATGTTGTAGTACCCAGTACATTATGCCCAGCTTATGCTTCTGGAGACATGCACCCCCAAAATTAAGTGGGTTCTCATCACTACAAAAATGCCAAACATGTGAATACTATATGTGGTTTAGGCATACTGGGACTCAGTAACCAGTGGTCACAGATAAGGGCAATTCTAACCAAACATTGGCCCATACTTCGCTCTGACTCCACACTCAGGGATCTTTTACCTGACCGCCCTCTCCTCACGGCCAGGAGATACCCGAATTTGAGGGATCTTCTGGTCAGGAGCCACTACGTGGCCAATCCTCCAAGTTATTTTGGTGCTGGTGTGCAGAGACAGGGCTGCTTTCCATGTGGGTCATGTCTGGCTTGCAAAAGCATTAGTCGGGCATCAACATTTGGGACCGTTGGTGGGGGTAGGAACCACCGGATTAAAAACTACATCTCTTGCACTACATGCTTTGTCATATATCTAGCCACTTGCCCATGTGGCCTCAACTATGTGGGCCTCACCTCATGGGAATTCCGTATTAGAGTGAGAGAACATATCCGTGATGTCAATGCCGCAAAAGAGGTTACAGACATCAGTACCCTGAAGACGATCCCTCTGCATTTCCGGCTGCACAATAAGTGCAACCCAATGGGCCTGAGGTTTGTGGGTATTGACCGGGTACGGAGCGGTATCAGAGGTGGTGACTTGAAACGTACCTTGGCGCAGCTGGAATTTCAATGGATCACCACTTTGGACACCATGTCCCTTAGGGGACTAAATGAGAAGCTCTCTTTTGCCTGCTTCTTGAAGACGTATTTTTGGTTTTTCAGTTTTCCTTTGCTTTTAATCGTGTGCTGTTCTTAATTTTGTCCTTTATGTTCACAAAAACAATAATATTTTTTCGTATATCAATGTGTATACATTCGGATGATTGGACCATCAAGTTGAGAGCTTATGGGATGTCCATGTTTTGGAGCAACGTGGGATTGATCCAGTGTACTGTGACACCTTTGGACATGCAGTGTGTGATATCGTTGGTGATTTCGTTTTTGTGATATTTTAGTATTATTATTTTTATTATGATATCTGATACTTACCCTTCTTTTTCATATTACTTTATCATTCTTCTTCTCCCTTTTTGTGCGCTTTTTTCCTTTTCCTTCTTTTTTCTTTTCCTTTGTTCCTCCTCCTGGTCTCATTGTGTTCTACCATTCACCTTTTTCTCTCCCCTTTTTTCTTTTTCTTTCCCCTTTTTCCTTTCCATCTATTCCTTGCATTCACGCATACATATGACCGTTTCCCTTAGTCTTTGCCATCAATTAAGATGTCTCCCGTGGAGGTGCGCATGCGCGTGTGGCTGTAGCGGCCCGCCTCACTGAAGGCCTCCTAAAGATGGCGGTGGGATCCCTGACGTCACAGGAAGCATTTTACTTGACCCGCACCGTCATCGGAGCGCCGGATGTGATGCGGTCTCCGCTTCTGTGTCGGCACCCGAATGCGCCGCTTCATTATGGGCAATCCGCTCCACCTGAACACTCAGCATTTATACCCGATCAGCACTTCTTTCAACACCGACCCCCGAAGAAGCTTGATGAGCGAAACGTGCGTCGGGGCACGTACCTGGCATCGCACATTATCCCAACATGGGTAAGCACTGCTGCACTACTCTGCACTTTGTATGGCACCTTATAGGAAGCACCTTATAGGAGGCACTGATGCAACATATACTGTATAAACTCCTTGCCATTACATCGTGCGTTTATTTTGAGCATTGTAAGTAGTGGGTTCTGCCATTTGGCATGTGATCACATTTTGATCTCTTTAGAATGTACCGCACAGGGCAGGTAACACTATTCCACTATGTGCATCATTTTGTACTTGTGTTCCCTTTCCCTGCACTCTTGTGCTGATACTTGGAACCCACCCTTACATTTTGTATTATTGTATCTTACCCATTTGTCATAGAGGATAGATACTGAGTTAACTGTGCATTTTTTATGTGCTCCAGGTTCTTTTTCCTTGCTCTACCATAATTTCACTTTCATCTATAATTATTGATTGTTGTGAACGATTGTTTTTATATATATTTTTCAATAAAATTGACATTTTATTAATTAAAATAATTTCTTTGTGATCTACACTACCGGTCAAAAGTTTAGGGTCACTTAGAAATTTCCTTATTTTTGAAAGAAAACCCGTTTTTTTCCAATGAAGCTAACATTAAATGATTCAGAAATACACTCTATACAGTGTTAATGTGGTAAATGACTATTCTAGCGGCAAACATCTAGTTTGTAATGCAATATCTTCATAGGTGTATAGAGAGTGTATGTGGGCTGAATGCTCTGACATTCTTGTGAGGTCAGACAGGAGGTTGCATTTAGACTTGGGAGGACAAAATTTGCTGGTTTTCTTTTGGTGGGTGAGAAGCCATGGTGCATTTTCAGAGACTTTGTGCTACCAGCAACGTGGAAGCCCCCTATATTTCCACTGTCACATAACGGACCTGAGTGATGACTTGCTTTTTTTTTTAGAATGAGTTGACAAAGCTTTTATTGGAAACATTTTGCATAGTATTTTGGATCACATTTATCCTGTACTCTACTCTGTGCAATTCCATCAGAGTTTCCATCAAAATGTCCGTATGACATAAATGAGATGAAACCCCGAAGAGACCTATTCACGGTAATGAAGCAGCAGCTACTCTGGACTCTGTTCGGTGGTGTCTGTCTTTTTAGAGGTGCACAAAACTGTGGTCGACCGTGCTTTTATGCACGCTTAAAATCTGCCTCATTATAGGGAATCTTCCGCCTGATGTTCTATCCATGTTCCATCTGAATCACGCATTTCACAGATTTACCTGATGTAAGCTCCCAGCGTAGAACACTGGATACATGTGAGCCAAGACTTACTGTGATCATTGTAGGCAGAATGAAAAAATCAACAGATAGTCAAGAATTGATTTTACTTATTCATCGTGCGGTATAATTTATTACATGACTTTATTCTTTGGGTCGGTGCAATTACAGCGATACCAAATTTATATTTTTTTTATCTTTGGGTGCTTTCACACACTAAGAAATGCTTTTTTTGCAAAAAAATAGTTTTTGCATCGTCATGTTTTTAGTCTCGTGAGAACTAGCTTTTTGCAGGACAAGTTGACTTTTTTTATTGGTACCATTTTTGGGCACATAACATTATTTGATTGCTTTCACAATGTTTTTGGGTGGTTTAAATACCGTTCACCGTGTGGTAAAAGTGATAAGATGACTTTATTCTTCAGGTCAGTATAATTACAGCGATACCTCATTTATATAATTTTTTGCCGCTTTTACACAATGAAAGCTATTTTATAGAGAAAAGAATTGTTTTTACATCTCTGTATTCTGAGAGCTAAACTTTTTTATTTTTCCACTGATGGATCTGTATGTCAGGCAAGGTTAAACAGCCTGGAGAGGTGCAGTCATCTCTCCTGGCTGGCTGTGAAAGCGGTGGCTCGGCTATCATGTATGCACGATTGCTATGATGTACCTATAGTCATCGGTCGCGGACCCCTATCTGACCATAAGGTATAGGTGCGTCAAATGTTGTGAAGGGGTTAAACAAACACACAAATTAGGGCCAATGTTATAGGAAGCAAAGACACGTCAGGAAGAATTCTTGAAGGTAACTCAAAGAATCATGGTGATCATTTCTGGCTACACAGAATTTTTGAAAATAATGTTGCCTTTTTAAACATAATTTTATATATTGTGGTCTATTGCAATTTAATTTGAAATTGCAAGAAAATATAATGAAATACAGTATTTAGAATGGTAACTTAAAATGTACTTCAAAGCTTTTCATATTCCATTGGCTTGTTGGACTACTTAAATGAAGTATTCTTTACAAGCCACAACTAAAGAATGCTTACTGATTGTAATACTAGATGAAATGGAGAAGAAAGAGAAAGACTGCCCTTTTTCACTCTTTGTATAAGCTTAAGCAGAATTATTGTAATGTCATAAAGTGGTTTTCTTTTTGGTACGAGAAAGGAAGTTAAACAAAACCACTGGCTGAACATATAAGACAAACCGTACTTCCTCTTAAATATTAAGATTCGTGGAGAAGCCAGCTCTTGTGGTTGCATTCTTTGTCTACTGGCAGCTACTAACAATCATTGTTAAACTAGGAATAAGAAAGAAAAATAGATAATTTTTGTTGGAGGTTTACACATTTTCTTTATGTTACACTTAATTTTAGCTGTTGATCAAGTGATCATTTCAGATATGTAAAATCTAATCCAAGATAGGATTGCATATATTCCCATTAAATTGCCATTGTTGGGTTGGCTGGTATTTGTTGTTATAGCCTAAGAAATATGATTCATGTTTGCCAAACTAAAAAGGAGGTATTATGCTAACACTCGAGTTAACTGATGCTTCCAGTTAAAACCTCTACTCATGTCCTCATTGCCAAATGGGTTGGTGTTCAGGTATCTTTCCTGAGCTCCCAGATTATGCTATGTTCACATATTCAGTAATTATTTGAGTTTTTTTGGATCCACATTGAGATGACAAAACGGAAATAAAATCATCCAGTATATGATCCATTCATTTCCTAAATTTGTTCTGTGTGTCTGCAATCCTATTGAAATTCATTTTTTAGCTGTATCAAAAAAAGTAGTCTGTACAACATTTTTTTTTGCCTTTAAACAGATAGCAACTGGATTCATTTTTTTGTAACAATTAAGGCTATTGGATGGTTACCTATCATTAATTAACAAATTAATTCTTTAATCAGCAAACATGCCAAGAACACTAGAGGTGTCTATAATAACCGATACGTCACCAATAGTGTTGAGCGATACGATACTGCAAATATCGGATATCGGCCGATATTAGCTGTATCGGCCTTTCGATTCCGAATACCGATATTTTCGTCATATCGAATACCGGAATCGGGATTGTCACTGTCATTGTCAGTGTCCGTCGGTCGGGTCTGTCACTGTCAGTGTCCGTCGGTCGGGTCTGTCAGGAGTCAGCGGCACTTACCTGGCAGAAGATCTCCGGCGGTCACGGCCTGGACTGCTTCATGGCCGCCATCCTCTTCTCCCCGGCGGTCACATGCAGTTTCTCGCGATAACTGCAGTGACTGCTGGGTAATCCCGGCCGTAAAGCAGTCAGTCCGATGACGTCACCGCCGGGGAAGCAGGTAATCAGCTGTGCTGCGCCGGGATGACAGGCTCTGCCTGTCATTCTGATGTAGCAGAGCTGGATCGTCGTGGGACACTCGTTACTATGGACTGCGTCGGACAGGTGGTATACTGCTGTTTTTTTTTTTTCATTTTTTTACAGGAGATCGATGGCGTCGCAAGATGAGACTGTAATAAAAGTAATGAAAACTGTGTTGTGTTTTTTATTAAATTTAAAAATTTTTTTATGAACATTCACCCGTCCGGGTACATCAACAATTTAACTATTTACATACAGGGACCCTGTCCGGGTTATTTATAATTCTTTGGCAGGGGTGTTCCAGGTACCACCTGGTACTCTTCTGATGCTTGCCAAACATCCGAGACACCAAGGACCACCAGGACCTGATGACGTCGTGTGGCCTGTACAGTCAAGTCGTGACCCGCTATCTGGGTCTGTGTGGCCACCTCTTTCATCTCCCTCCGGGTCTGGACCCCTATGTCCCGGACTGAACGAACCCCAGGGGGCCTAACAGGCGCCGGGTACGGGCCAGCTATACTTATCATGTCCATAGCTGGGGCTGCTGAGGAGACCACTGAGGGAGGCTGGGGAGATTTACGGCGTGGGGTGGGCACTTTTGCAGAGGCCTGGATGTGGGAGGCTGAAGGCTCCGAGGGTCTCACAGGTTCCTGACACTCTGGGAAGTAGGGGTCGCACCTGGTAACATTTAGGGCGTACCATCCATTGTAACCCCAGTGTCGGGTGTAAGTCACCAAGTCTCCTGGCAACAGGTCCCTCCCCGGGTGTCCTTCTGGGAGGTGAGCCTCCACGTCCTGCCGGTTCACAAAAACTTCTAAATAAAGTCCAGGCTCCTGGATGAAGCCCCAACCACCTTTCAATTTAAAGCTTCGTACTGCACCCTTACGCCGCGGCTCCCACAGGGTTCCTTTATCTTTTCTCATCCGGTCCTTATCTGCCCGGTCCTTCTCCAGCTGACGTTGGCGAAGCTTTTGGGTTTCTCGCTGCTCCCTTTGTCGCTCTGCTTCCCGCTCCCAACGTCTCCACTCTTCCTCCTGACGCCGGTTGAAATTCTCCTCCACCAGCAGCTCCATGTCTCCACCATCAAACTGCAGCTTACAGTGTCCGGTTTGCGGCAGCTCTCCTGGCGCCCCCCAGTCCTGGCGGCGCTCACCTGCGGAGGAAGCAGCCGACTCTGGAACAGATGACAGTCGGGGCTCCGGTACAGACTGGTAGACCTCTGGTGCCTGCGCGGCCTCCTCCATGAGGACGGGTGTCGCTTCTTCTGTCTCAGCGATGGGGGCAGACAGCGGGATCTGGGGTGCTGCCGGTGCAGAGGTTTTTGCAGGAACGGGTGCCTCCACTGCGACAACGTCAACCGGATCACATTGCAAGGGCTGGGATGCCCGCACGGACTCCTCTACTAGAACGGGTGCCTCACCTTCCGGTACAGACACTTCAGGTAAGAGGGATTGGCGCCGCTCCAAGTTTAGTTTTAGGGCACGCCAGCTGGCTTCCATCCTGGTGACCTCCTCCCGGTGCCGGGCCAGGCCTCTTAGGGTATCCTCCGCTTCTTCCAGCGTAGGAGGGTTTCCAGGCCGGGTGCCCAACGGTGGTTCCGTGGCGATCGGGTCGCTTCCGTGGGGGAGAGCTCTGACTGCTCCATCCCTTCACACTTCTGCTCGTGTCCATTAGCCATCTCTGCCAAGTCACATGTGTCATTAGCATCTGGAGAGGGCCCCTCTTTTGTAGTGAGGCGGGACCTTCGTGTTAGTTTCCGCACACTGAGGAGGATGAGGAGGCGGAAATCAAGAGCTGTGGGGCACGATCTTACATTGCAGTACCATTTAGAGTGGTCGGCCACTGAGTGAGTGTACACCCACGAAGAGCACGCCCTTCTTCTTCACCAGTGCCTCGTCGTGACGCAGATATGGCGGAAAAATGGCAAATACATTCTCTGATGATTTTAGCAATTCTCAAGCACAAAACCAGTTCAATTCAGGCACACAGGACTCGCTTATAGCGAGCTACAGAATCCTGTTCGTGACGCCCAAGTTGAGTCGCACAGAGCAAGAGGTTTTGGGGGTACTCGGCACCGAGCCCGTCGACTTCTATGGGGTATGTCACGGCTTTACCCGGCAATTGAATCAGAGTCTATTTTACTATGTAGAAGTGTATAAACTATAAATATATGTATATATATATATGTCACAATGACATGTGTATATATATATATGTATTCTATGTGTGTATATTTTGTGTTTACAACGAAAGAAAGGTTTTTTTTTGGTTGCGATTTTTTGTTCCCATAGACTTACATTGGACTTCCGGTATCGGAATCGGATATCGACGATATTTAGTGATATCGGCGACACCATTTCGATACGATATTTTTAGATATCGAGCAGTATCGCTCAACACTAGTCACCAATGGAAAAAAACTTCTGCAAAGCAGAAAACAAAGTGTGCATCCAGTTTTATTTCATTTGTAACTGTTTCAGTTGATTTTTCCTGCTCAATTTGTTACAAATGGATGCCAACTAGATACGTGAACAAAGTTTTACTTTCATTAATCATGAACATTTCTCAATTTGTTTCATTGCATACTTCTTAAAAACTTGTACTAAGAGATGAGTAATGAACTTTTGAATAATTTGGTTGACATACAATTAGATCAAACCATTCATTAAAATCAATACTTTATGGAAAAAAAAATTAAAAATGTGACCAATGGCAGCTACTTATTGCACTACACAATAGACAATGGATAGCACAAAGGACACATGTATCAATTTTTATCAGTAGCAAATCATTCAAGATATTATAAACACAACTGCATACATAGGCCACGATTCATCAAGATTGGCAATCTACTTGCTGATCCTGATGAGGAAGCGTGGTGTAGTAAGACACTCCTGATTCATGGAGAGGTGTATTTGACAAGTTTCTATGTGCCTCACCACAAATCTCATTCCTGTGCCTGACTAGAGTAAGCCCTCTGGCATAAGGAACACCACAGCTCATCATATATTAGACGAGCTGTGGCATCACACCCCTGTTGCGCCTCATCACACCCCAGCTCTGCTGATTTTGATGGAAGTTGGGAGAAACTAAAGTGAAAAAGCTCCAAATCTGACAAAATTTTTGCATTACTCTGACTTGCACCAAAATTTTGCAACTTTTCAAAGCAATTTATGTCAGAATTCTGGCGAAATGTTTATATCAATGAAGGCCATAATGATTGATAACACAATATGATCTGAAGAATATTGCAATATTCTTAATGTTTTGTTTATTGATGCCTCAAACTTACTCTACTCAAGGATATTCAGATGTTATCTAACAAGTTAAATAGCAAGAAACTAAAAAATGATAGTGTTGGTCCCCTTAAAAATAGTCTGGGTGAAATGGTGGATGAGGATGAGGAAAAAGCCAATATGCTAAATGACTTTTTTTCAACTGTATTTACACAAAAAAATCCCATGACAGATAACATGATCAGTGATAAAAAAAAATTCTCCATTAAATGTCACCTGCTTAACCCAGCAGGAAGTACGGCGGTGTCTAAAAATCACTAAAATTGACAAATCCCCGGGCCCAGATGGGATACACCCCCGACTACTGCAGGAATTAAGTACAGTCATAGATAGATTATTTTTAATCTTTAAAGATTCCATAATAACGGGGTCTGTACCACAGGATTGGCGTATAGCAAATGTGGTGCCAATATTCAAAAAGGGGGCAAAAAATGAACCTGGAAATTATAGGCCAGTGGGTTTCTTAAGGGATACTATATTGGAGTATCTGAGGATGAATAACCTCATGACACAGTATCAGCATGGGTTTACGAGGGACCGTTCTTGTCAGACTAATCTGATAAGCTTTTATGAAGGGGTAAGTTCCGGACTGGACCAAGGGAACGCAGTGGACGTGGTGTTCATGGACTTCTCAAAAGCTTTTAATACGGTGCCACACAAAAGGGGAGAATAATGGGGATAGGGGAAATTATGTGTAAGTGTGTTGTGAATGTGCTAGAAATGAATTCTGAGCAGAAGCTCCCTCTGGTGGTTACAAACAGTACTGAACTATCCAATGAAGATTGTGAAGATTGGCGATCAGGTGTTACTGACTGGTCTTATATAAGGGAGGTTCCCTCCCATCAGGGTTGCCGGTGATCAATTGTTCTGGTCTCATCTTTGATTCCTGTTCACTTTTTAGCTTGCTGTTTCGTGCCTGCATCTTCTGCTAACAGATAAGACATTTTCTTCTTTTAGTTTTTTGTGCTTGCTTTTTGCATTTTGTCCTGCACTTCTGTGGGGGTCTGCCGGGTCCCCTCCGGGGGCTTGTGCTCCTCTCAGTTTAGTTCAGCCACTGTTGTTTGTTCATTTGCCTTTTCCAGTTTTTTCAGTGGCTGCTGTTTAGTTTTGTTACACCAGAGAACTAATTTAGGTGGTAGAGGTCGTGTGATCTCAGGTGTTTTTGTAATTAGTAGAGTTGGTACTTTTCAGGGTTTTTTGGGATTGCAGTAAGTGTCCTTCCTATCCTATTCTATTTAGGAAGTTTGGGCCCCAACGTTTGCTCATACTATTTTCTGTCTGTGTCTGTATTTCCTCTTGTCTAACCGCCATTACATGTTTGGTGGCTTTCTATGTTCTTTGGGGATCTGCTCCGGGGCAGATAGTTTTCCTCTTTCTGTCTTTAGGTGTAGTTAGCTTCTCAGGCTGTGACGAGGCGTCTAGGACCAACGTAGGTACGCTCCACGGCTGCCTTTAGTTGTGGTGGTTAGTCAGGGTACTGCAATCCCATAGATTCCAACCTCTCTGGTGTATTTCCTTTTTTGCCTGCTCTCCTCAGCTACCAAATCATAACATAAGTGGGTTAAGAACTGGCTCATGGATAGGAAACAAAGGGTGGTTATTAATGGAGCACACTCGGACTGGGTCACGGTTAGCAGTGGGGTACCACAGGGGTCAGTATTGGGGCCGCTTCTCTTTAACATATTTATTAATGACCTTGTAGGGGGCATACAGAGTAGTATTTCAATATTTGCAGATGACACTAAACTCTGCAGGGTAATAAATATAGAGGAGGACACTTTTATATTACAGGAGGATTTATGTAAACTAGAAGCTTGGGCTGATGAATGGCAAATGAGCTTTAATGGGGATAAATGTAAGGTCATGCACTTGGACAGAACAAACAAGATGTATAATTATATGCTTAATTGTAAAACACTGGGCAAAACTGTCACTGAAAAAGACCTGGGTGTATGGGTGGACGACAAACTCACATTTAGTGGCCAATGTCAGGCAGCTGCTGCCAAGGCAAATAAAATAATGGGATGCATTAAAGGAGGCATAGATGCTCATGAGGAGAACATAATTTTACCTCTATACAAGTCACTGGTGCGACCACACTTAGAATACTGTGTACAGTTCTGGTCTCCGGTGTATAAGAAAGACATAGCTGAACTGGAGCGGGTGCAGAGAAGAGCGACCAAGGTTATTAGAGAACTGGGGGGTCTGCAATACCAGGACAGGTTATTACACTTGGGGTTATTTAGTTTGGAAAAACGAAGGCTTAGGGGTGATTGTTATGATTTGGTAGCTGAGGAGAGCAGGCAAAAAGGAAATACACCAGAGCAGTTGGAAACTATGAGATTGCAGTACCCTGACTAACCACCACAACTAGAGGCAGCCGTGGCGCGTTCCTACGTTGGTCCTAGACGCCTCGTCACAGCCTGAGAAACTAACTACACCTAAAGATAGAAAGAGGAAAGCTATCTGCCCCGGAGCAGATCCCCAAAGAACATAGAAAGCCCCCAAACATGTAATGGCGGTTAGACAAGAAGAAATACTGACACAGATAGAAAATAGTATGAGCAAACGTTGGGGCCCAAACTTACTAAATAGAAAAGGATAGGAAGGGCACTTACTGCAATCCCAAAAAACCCTGAAAAGCACCAACTCTACTAATTTCAAAAACACCTGAGATCACACGACCTCTACTACCTAAATTAGTTCTCTGGTGTAACCAAAAACAAAACAGCAGCCACTGAAAAAACTGGAAAAAGCAAATGTACAAACATAAGTGGCTGAACTGAACTGAGAGGGCAAAAGCCCCCAGAGGGACCCTGAAGGCCCCCACAGAAGTGCAGGACAAAATGCAAAAATCAAGCACAAAAACAAAAAGAAGAAAAAGTCTTATCTGTTAGCAGGAGATTCAGACACGACACAGCAGGCTACCAAGGAAACAGGAATCAAGGATTGAGACCAGAACAATTGATCACCGGCAACCCTGATGGGAAGGCGACTCCCTTATATAAGACCAGTCAGTAACACCTGATTCCCAATCCTCACAATCTTCACTGGACAGTCCAGTACCGTTTGTAACCACCAGAGGGAGCTTCTGCTCAGAACTCATTTTCAGCCTATTCACAACAGTACCCCCCCCTTGAGGAGGGGTCACCAAACCCTCATTTGAGCAACCAGGTCGGTCAGGATGAGTTCTATGATACGCACGGATGAGTCTCCTAGCATGGATGTCCGAAGCAAACACCCAAGAATTGTCTTCCTGACCATAACCTCTCCATTTAACCAAATACTGGAGTTTCCGTCTAGAAAAACGAGAATTCAATATTTTCTCAACCACATACTCCAGATTGCCCTCAACCAAAACAGGGTCAGGAGGCACAGTAATAGGAACCACTGGCTCAACAAACCTCTTCAACAAGGACTTGTGGAACACGTTATGGATCTTAAATGTCCCTGGAAGAAGCAAACGAAAAGAAACAGGATTAAGAATCTCCATGATCTTATAAGGTCCAATAAACCTAGGCTTAAATTTAGGAGATGCCACTCTCATAGGAATATTTCTTGAGGACAACCAGACCAAGTCCCCCACTTTAAACCGAGGACCATCAGTCCTATGCCGGTTAGCAAACCGCTGGGCCCTCTCCTGAGAGAGGGACAACCTCTCCACTACCTGGTCCCAAATCTGTTGCATACGCTCCACAACAGAGTCAACACCTGGACAGACAGAAGCCTCCGACTGTCCTGAAGAAAATCGAGGGTGAAACCCAGAATTACAGAAAAATGGAGACATCAAAGTGGCAGAGCTAGCCCTATTATTAAGAGCAAACTCAGCCAAAGGCAAAAAAGAGACCCAGTCATCCTGATCAGCAGACACAAAGCATCTTAGATAAGTCTCCAATGCCTGGTTTGTTCTCTCAGTTTGACCATTGGTCTGAGGATGAAACGCCGAGGAGAAAGACAACTGAACACCAATTTTAGAACAAAAGGTCCTCCAAAATCTGGAAACAAACTGGACTCCTCTGTCAGACACAATGTTCTCAGGAATGCCGTGTAAACGAACCACGTGCTGAAGGAACAAAGGCACCAATTCAGAGGAGGAAGGCAACTTAGGCAATGGCACAAGATGTATCATCTTGGAAAACCTATCACAAATCACCCAGATGACGGTCATTCTCTGAGAAACAGGGAGGTCGGAAATGAAATCCATAGAGATATGGGTCCATGGTCTCTTGGGCACAGGTAATGGCATCAACAAACCACTAGAACGAGAGCAAGGCTTGGAGCGAGAGCAAGTTCCGCAGGACTGCACAAACTCCCTGACATCACGAGACAAGGTAGACCACCAAAAGGACCGACTAACCAAGTCTCTGGAACCAAAAATTCCGGGATGACCGGCCAACGCGGAACAATGAATCTCAGACATTACACTCTTTTTCCACTGGTCCGGGACAAACAATTTCCCAACAGGGCAGCGCTCGGGCTTATCCTCCTGACACCCCTCCAGAGCCAGTCTCAAATTGGGCGAGATGGCGGAAAGAACTACACCCTCTTTCAAAATAACAGAAGGATCAGATAACTCAGAAGAGTCCGCCAGGAAACTTCTCGAGAGGGCATCCGCCTTAACATTTTTAGTGCCAGGAAGAAATGAAACCACAAAATTAAAACGTGTGAAAAACAAGGCCCACCTGGCCTGTCTAGGATTAAGTCGCTTGGCAGATTCCAGATAAACTAGGTTCTTATGGTCCGTAAGGACCACCACCTGATGTTTGGCTCCCTCCAGCCAATGTCTCCACTCTTCAAAAGCCCACTTCATGGCTAATAACTCCCGATTACCCACGTCATAATTACGTTCGGTGGGAGAAAATTTTCGAGAGAAAAAGGCACAAGGGTTACTTTTAGAGGTCTCTGGATCTCTCTGGGACAAAACGGCACCTGCCCCAATTTCAGAGGCATCAACCTCCACCTGAAATGGTAGAGAAACATCAGGCTGCAGTAGAACAGGAGCAGAAGTGAATCTCTGCTTAAGTTCCTGAAATGCAGAGACTGCCTCAGGAGGCCAATTCACCACATCAGAACCCTTCTTGGTCAAATCAGTTAATGGTTTAACAATAACAGAGAAATTACCAATAAATTTACGATAAAAATTGGCAAAACCCAAGAATCTTTGAAGAGCCTTTAATGAAGTAGGTTGGACCCAATCACAGATGGCCTGAACTTTGACCGGGTCCATTTCAATAACAGATGGGGACAAAATGAATCCCAGAAATGAGATCCTCTGAACGCCAAAAAGACACTTTGATCCCTTCACATACAGAGCATTCTCTCTCAAAATCTGGAACACAGTCCGAACATGTTTTACATGAGAGTCCCAGTCATTGGAAAAAATCAAGATATCATCCAAATAAACAATCAGAAATTTATCCACAAAATCCCTGAAAATGTCATTCATGAAGGACTGGAAGACAGAAGGAGCATTAGTGAGCCCAAAGGGCATCACAAGGTACTCAAAATGCCCTTCAGGGGTATTAAATGCCGTCTTCCATTCATCCCCGTGCTTAATGCGAATAAGGTTATATGCCCCCCTGAGGTCAAGCTTGGTAAACCAAGTAGCGTTTTTCACCCTGGAAAACAGATCAGAGATCAAGGGTAAAGGATATTGATATTTCACAGTAATATTGTTCAAGAGACGATAATCAATACACGGCCTTAATGAACCATCCTTTTTGGCCACAAAGAAAAAACCGGCACCTAAGGGTGAAGAGGATGGTCTGATATGACCCTTCTCCAATGACTCCTTGATATAAGACCGCATAGCGTCATGTTCAGGTACAGACAAGTTAAAAAGGCGACCTTTAGGGAATTTACTACCAGGCACTAATTCAATAGCGCAGTCATAGCTCCTATGGGGAGGTAAGGATGCAGATTTACTTTCGCTAAACACATCAGAAAAATCAATCAAAAAGTCAGGAACATCCTGAGCCTGGGGGGAGGCAGAAAAAACAGGAGTGTTGGTATTAACACATTGGCAGCCCCAACTGGTAACAGACACAGATTTCCAATCCAAAACAGGATTATGAGACTGTAACCAAGGGAAACCCAGTACGATAATGTCATGCAGATTATACAGAACCAAAAATTTGCAACTCTCCTGATGATCAGGTTCTACCCTCATTATCACCTGAGTAGAGAACTGAGGTTTATTCTCAACCAAAGGGGTAGAATCGATCCCCAGTAGGGGAATAGACTTCCGTAGGGGTATCAAGGGAAACCCACAATGTTTAGCAAAATCAAAATCCATCAGGTTAATAGCTGCTCCAGAATCAACAAAAGCCTGAGCAGAAAATGAGGACAGAGAGCATATCAGGGTAACAGTTAATAAAAACTTAGTCTGAACACTACCCAAGACAACTGAGCGTGCAAAACGTCTTCCCCGCTTAGGGCAGACTGAAATAGTATGAGAGGCATCACCACAGTAGAAACATAACCCATTGCGCTTTCGAAATTCATGACGCTGTGCCCCAGAAACCACTCTATCACACTGCATGGATTCAGAAGCAGGTTCACAAGGCAACATTATTCCACGCATACCTTTCCGCTCACGCAAACGTCTGTCAATTTGAATCGCTAATGACATAGAATCATTGAGACCAGAGGGAACAGGGAATCCCACCATAACATCCTTTACATTATCTGACAGTCCCTTCCGAAAAAGAGCTGCCAAAGCGTCGTCATTCCATTTGGTCAGGACTGCCCACCTACGGAATCTCTGACAGTATAACTCAGCGTCCTCAAGCCCCTGACTTAATGCCAACAAAGTTTTTTCAGCTTGATCAGTGACATTAGGCTCATCGTACAATAACCCTAAAGCCTGAAAAAACGCATTAACATCACTCAAAACAGGATCCCCAGGTGTCAGGGAAAAAGCCCAATCCTGAGGGTCGCCGCGCAGGAGAGAGATGACAATTTGAACCTGCTGCGCTGCGTTCCCTGAGGACTTAGATTTTAAGGCAAAAAACAATTTACAGTTATTTTTGAAATTCAGAAACTTAGCTCGATCCCCTAAAAACAAATCTGGCATGGGAATCCTAGGTTCCACAACAGGCAACCTAGCAAGATAGGTAGCAATACTCCGAACTTCAGTGGCAAGCTGATCCACACGGCCAGACAACTGTGCAAACTCCATTGAGAGAGAAAAAAATCCTCCTCAGCACCCAGAGATACAGAGGGAAGAAAAAAAAACATGCAACAAACAGAAAAAAAAAAAATCTCTGACAACTCTGACAACTTTTTTTTCTTTCCACAATATTTTTCCCTTCTGTGAGTACCATATAATTTTCAGTTTAGGCCGGTGATACTGTTATGATTTGGTAGCTGAGGAGAGCAGGCAAAAAGGAAATACACCAGAGCAGTTGGAAACTATGAGATTGCAGTATCCTGACTAACCACCACAACTAGAGGCAGCCGTGGAGCGTTCCTACGTTGGTCCTAGACGCCTCGTCACAGCCTGAGAAACTAACTACACCTAAAGATAGAAAGAGGAAAGCTATCTGCCCCGGAGCAGATCCCCAAAGAACATAGAAAGCCCCCAAACATGTAATGGCGGTTAGACAAGAAGAAATACTGACACAGATAGAAAATAGTATGAGCAAACGTTGGGGCCCAAACTTACTAAATAGAAAAGGATAGGAAGGGCACTTACTGCAATCCCAAAAAACCCTGAAAAGCACCAACTCTACTAATTTCAAAAACACCTGAGATCACACGACCTCTACCACCTAAATTAGTTCTCTGGTGTAACCAAAAACAAAACAGCAGCCACTGAAAAAACTGGAAAAAGCAAATGTACAAACATAAGTGGCTGAACTGAACTGAGAGGGCAAAAGCCCCCAGAGGGACCCTGAAGGCCCCCATAGAAGTGCAGGACAAAATGCAAAAATCAAGCACAAAAACAAAAAGAAGAAAAAGTCTTATCTGTTAGCAGGAGATTCAGACACGACACAGCAGGCTACCAAGGAAACAGGAATCAAGGATTGAGACCAGAACAATTGATCACCGGCAACCCTGATGGGAAGGCGACTCCCTTATATAAGACCAGTCAGTAACACCTGATTCCCAATCCTCACAATCTTCACTGGACAGTCCAGTACCGTTTGTAACCACCAGAGGGAGCTTCTGCTCAGAACTCATTTTCAGCCTATTCACAACAGGTGATCTTATTACAATGTATAAATATATGAGGGGACAGTACAAAGACCTTTCTAATGATCTTTTTACTCTTAGACCTGTGACGGGGACAAGGGGGCATCCTCTACGTCTGTAGGAAAGAAGGTTTAGTCATAATCACAGATGCAGATTCTTTACTGTAAGAGCAGTGAGACTATGGAACTCTCTGCCGTCTAATGTTGTAATGAGTGATTCCCTACTAAAATTTAAGAAGGGACTGGATGCCTTTCTTGAAAAGTATAATATTACAGGCTATATTCACTAGTTTCCTAGATATTGCGTTGATCCAGGGAGCTAGTCTGATTGCCGTATGTGGAGTCGGGAAGGAATTTTTTTCCCCAATGTGAAGCTTACTGTTTGCCACTTGGGTTTTTTTTGCCTTCCTCTGGATCAACATGTTAGGGCAGATTAGGATAGGATATGGGTTGAACTAGATGGACTTAAAGTCTTCCTTCAACCTTAATAACTATGTTACTATGTAACACGAAGATTGATTTCCTAACAAATACAGGTGCATCTCACAAAATTAGAATATCAGCAAAAAGTTAATTTATTTCAGTTCTTCAATACAAAAAGTGAAACTCATATTATATAGAGTCATTACATCTAGTTCAACTGTTTATTTCTGTTTATGTTGATGATTATGGCTTACAGTCAATGAAAACACAAAAGCCATTATCTCAGTAAATTAGAATACTTTATAACGCCAGCTTGAAAAATGATTTTAAAATCGGAATTGTTGACGTACTGAAATGTATGTTCCATAAATGCACTCAATACTTGGTCGGGGCTCCTTTTGCATCAATTAATGCATCAATGCGGTGTGGCATGGAGGCGATCAGCCTGTGGCACTGTTGAGGTGTTATGGAAGCCCAGGTTGCTTTGATAGCAGCCTTCAGCTCATCTGCTGTTAGGGCTGGCACAAGGACAACCTACCCTCCAGCTGCTGGATGTTCCGCTGTAGACGCTGGTCATCCGCCATTTTACTAGCCAGACCCTGGCGCTAGTATTATGTTAGGGCTAGCGGAACGCACCAAATAAATATAGATAATAGGTGCGTTCGCAGCCCGGGGTCCACCATGCAGGCAGAGCCTACTGCTAGTAAGATGGCACAATATGGCGGTCGCAGATATAGAAGCTGTGGTGTTGTGAATGGGTTTGAGATGAGTTCTGAGCAGAGACTCCCTCTGGTGGTTACAAGCGGTACTGGTCTGTTCAGTGAAGATTGTGAGGACTGGGAATCAGGTGTTACTGACTGGTCTTATATAAGGGAGTCACCTTCCCATCAGGGTTGCCGGTGATCAATTGTTCTGGTCTGAATCCTTCATTCCTGTTTCCTTTGTAGCCTGCTGTGTCGTGTCTGCATCTCCTGCTAACAGATAAGACATTTTCTTCTTTTTGATTTTGTACTATATTTTTGCATTTTGTCCTGCACTTCTTTGGGGGCCTTCTGGGTCCCCTTCGGGGGTTTTTGCCCTCTCAGTTTAGTTCAGCCACTGATGTTTGTACTTTTGCTTTTTCCAGTTTTTTCAGTGGCTGCTGTTTTGATTTTGTTACACCAGTGAACTAATTTAGGTGGTAGAGGTTGTGTGATCTCAGGTGATTTTGAAATTAGTAGAGTTGGTGCTTTTCAGGGTTTTCTGGGATTGCAGTAAGTACCCTTCCTATCCTTTTCTATTTAGTTAGTTTGGGCCCCAGCGTTGGCTCATACTATTTTCTTTCTGTGTCAGTATTTCTTCTTGTCTAACCGCCATTACTTGTTTGGGGGCTTTCTATTATCTTTGGGGTTCTGCTCCGGGGCAGATAGCTTTCCTATTTCTATCTTTAGGTGTAGTTAGTTTCTCAGGCTGTGACAAGGCGTCTAGGACCAACGTAGGAACGCTCCACGGCTGCCTCTGGTTGTGGTGGTTAGTCAGGGTACTGCAATCTCATAGATTCCAACTGCTCTGGTGTATTGCCTTTTTTACCTGCACTCCTCAGCTACCGAAACATAACAGTATCACCGGCCGAAAAAATTGAAAATTGTATGGTACTCACAGAAGGGAAAAAATATTGTGAAAGAAAAAAGGTTGTCAGAGTTGTCAGAGATATTTTTCTATTTGTTGCATTTTTTTTTCCCTCTGTATGTCTGGGTGCTGGGGAGGATCTTTTCTCTCAATGGAGTTTGCACGGTTGTCTGGCCATGTGGATCAGCTTGCCACTGAGGTTCAGAGTATTGCTGCATATCTTGCTAGGTTGCCTGTTGTGGAACCTAGGATCCCCATGCCAGATTTGTTTTTGGGGGATCGAGCTAAGTTTCAGAATTTCAAAAATAATTGTAAATTGTTTTTTGCCTTAAAATCTAAGTCCTCAGGGAACGCAGCGCAGCAGGTTCAAATTATCATCTCTCTCCTGCGCGGCGATCCTCAGGATTGGGCTTTTTCCCTGACACCTGGGGATCCTGTTTTGAGTGATGTTGATGCATTTTTTCAGGCTTTGGGTTATTGTACGATGAGCCTAATGTCACTGATCAAGCTGAAAAAGCCTTGTTGGCATTAAATCAGGGGCCTTATGACGCTGAGTTATACTGTCAGAGATTCCGTAGGTGGGCAGTCCTGACCAAATGGAATGACGACGCTTTGGCAGCCCTTTTCCAGAAGGGTCTGTCAGATAATGTAAAGGATGTTATGGTGGGATTCCCTGTCCCCTCTGGTCTCAATGATTCTATGTCATTAGCGATTCAAATTGACAGACGTTTGCGTGAGCGGAGAAGTATGCGTGGAATGGTGTTGCCTTGTGAACCAGCTTCTGAACCCATGCAGTGTGATAGAGTGGTGTCTGGGGCACAGCGTCATGAGTTTCGAAAGCGCAATGGGTTATGTTTCTACTGTGGTGATGCCTCTCATGCTATTTCAGTCTGCCCTAAGCGGGGAAGACGTTTTGCACGCTCAGTTGTCTTGGGTAGTGTTCAGACTAAGTTTTTATTAACTGTCACTCTGATATGCTCTCTGTCCTCATTTTCTGCTCAGGCTTTCGTTGATTCTGGAGCAGCTATTAACCTGATGGATTATGATTTTGCTAAACGTTGTGGGTTTCCCTTGATACCCCTACAGAAGTCTATTCCCCTACTGGGGATCGATTCTACCCCTTTGGCTGAGAATAAACCCCAGTTTTCTACTCAGGTGATAATGAGGGTTGAACCTGATCACCAGGAGTGCTGCAAATTCTTGGTTCTGTATAATCTGCATGACATTATCGTGCTGGGTTTCCCTTGGTTACAGTCTCATAATCCTGTTTTGGATTGGAAATCTGTGTCTGTAACCAGTTGGGGCTGCCAATGTGTTAATACCAACACTCCTGTTTTTTCTGCCTCCCCCCAGGCTCAGGATGTTCCTGAGTTTTTGATTGATTTTTCTGATGTGTTTAGCGAAAGTAAATCTGCATCCTTGCCTCCCCATAGGAGCTATGACTGCGCTATTGAATTAGTGCCGGGTAGTAAATTCCCTAAAGGTCGCCTTTTTAACTTGTCTGTACCTGAACATGACGCTATGCGGTCTTATATCAAGGAATCATTGGAGAAGGGTCATATCAGACCATCCTCTTCACCCTTAGGTGCCGGTTTTTTCTTTGTGGCCAAAAAAGATGGTTCATTAAGGCCGTGTATTGATTATCGTCTCTTGAACAATATTACTGTGAAATATCAATACCCGTTACCCTTGATTTCTGACCTGTTTTCCAGGGTGAAAAACGCTACTTGGTTTACCAAGCTTGACTTCAGGGGGGCGTATAACCTTATTCGCATTAAGCACGGGGATGAATGGAAGACGGCATTCAATACCCCTGAAGGGCATTTTGAGTACCTAGTGATGCCCTTTGGGCTCACTAATGCTCCTTCCGTCTTCCAGTCCTTCATGAATGACATTTTCAGGGATTTTGTGGACAAATTCCTGATTGTTTATTTGGATGATATCTTGATTTTTTCTAATGACTGGGACTCTCATGTGAAACATGTTCGAACTGTGTTCCAGATTTTGAGAGAGAATGCTCTGTATGTGAAGGGATCAAAGTGTCTTTTTGGCGTACAGAGGATCTCATTTCTGAGATTCATTTTGTCCCCATCTGTTATTGAAATGGACCCGGTCAAGGTTCAGGCCATCTGTGATTGGGTCCAACCTACTTCATTAAAGGCTCTTCAGAGATTTTTGGGTTTTGCCAATTTTTATCGTAAATTTATTGGTAATTTCTCGGTTATTGTTAAACCATTAACTGATTTGACCAGAAAGGGTTCTGATGTGGTGAATTGGCCTCCTGAGGCAGTCTCTGCGTTTCAGGAACTTAAGCAGAGATTCACTTCTGCTCCTGTTCTACGGCAGCCTGATGTTTCTCTGCCATTTCAGGTGGAGGTTGATGCCTCTGAAATTGGGGCAGGTGCCGTTTTGTCCCAAAAAGATCCAGAGACCTCTAAAAGTAACCCTTGTGCCTTTTTCTCTCGAAAATTTTCTCCTACTGAACGTAATTATGACGTGGGTAATCGGGAGTTATTGGCCATGAAGTGGGCTTTTGAATAGTGGAGACATTGGCTGGAGGGAGCCAAACATCAGGTGGTGGTCCTTATGGACCATAAGAATCTGGTCTATCTGGAATCTGCCAAGCGACTCAATCCTAGACAGGCCAGGTGGGCCTTGTTTTTCACACGTTTTAATTTTGTGGTTTCCTTTCTTCCTGGCACTAAGAATGTTAAGGCGGATGCCCTCTCGAGGAGTTTCCTTGCGGACTCTCCTGAGTTATCTGATCCTTCTGTTATTTTGAAAGAGGGTGTAGTTCTTTCCGCCATCTCGCCCAATTTGAGACTTGCTCTGGAGGGGTGTCAGGAGGATAGGCCCGAGTGCTGCCCTGTTGGAAAATTGTTTGTCCCGGACCAGTGGAAAAAGAGTGTGATGTCTGAGATTCATTGTTCCGCATTGGCTGGGCATCCCGGAATTTTTGGTACCAGAGACTTGGTTAGTCGGTCCTTTTGGTGGTGGTTTACCGTTTAGCCCTTCCGCCTCGCCTTGGTATCTCCAACACCTTCCATGTGTCCCTCCTAAAACCCGTGGTCATCTCCGGGTTGACTGAGTCATCTGCCGGGACGTAGGGTTCATCTACGGACGATCATGAGGTGAACACCATTGTAGGGTGCAAGGTGGAACAGGGCAAAAAATTTTTTTGGGTGGATTGGAGGGGTTATGGGCCTGAGGATAGGTCCTGGGAGCCTGCCGAGCATATTCATGCTCCGCAGCTCATCGCTGCCTTTGAACGTAGAGAGGCCCAAGGAAGGGGGCCCTAGGAGTGGGGTAATGTTAGGGGTCGAGTTCCCGCTTTTGCACAAGGGGAATCTTGAACCATCCCCGCTGCGGTCTCCCTTCCATCTCCGGCCGCAGTGGACTCTGCTCAGCAGAGACGTCGGTCCCAGTGTCTCGCCGAGTCTAATACTGTGCAGAGGATTAATGCTGCCTCTCCAGGTTCTGCTATCGTAGCCAGTACTGGTCAGCAGCAAGCAGACGTCTTTGTAGAGATATTACAAAACCCACTTGTGCCCGATCCATGGAGAAACGTGCAGCCAGAAGCTCGAGCTGTATAGAGCACTGACTCATGAATCCCCGACATTGCTTGCTGTCAACAGCAAACTTGTCTGGAAGCGGGAGGTGGGATCATTTAGGGGCAGAGGTGGCAGTGGACAAACTGGCTGCAGCCACGTTAGCAGCCTGAACAGCGACTGCGGTAACATCCACAGCTGAGGTTGTGCGCTCAAGGACCGCCAACCTACCCTCCAGCTGCTGGATGTTCCGCTGTAGACGCTGGTCATCCGCCATTTTACTAGCCAGACCCTGGCGCTAGTATTATGTTAGGGCTAGAGGAACGCACCAAATAAATATAGATAATAGGTGCGTTCGCAGTCCGGGGTCCACCATGCAGGCAGAGCCTGCTGCTAGTAAGATGGCACAATATGGCAGTATAAGTGAGCTCTGTTACTCCACAGAGTTGCAGATATAGAAGCTGTGGCACTATATGGTGGTAAGAGCGAACTCAGTTACTCCACAGAGTCACTGTGGTAGAGACTGTGTCCTGTTAACCTCACAGGAACACACAGATCACTGCAGAGCGGATAGCAGTCCGTGGTCATGCAGACAATAACGCAAACAACCAACTCCTCATCGGAGTAGCCGGTATTCTAGAGGCTATTTTAGCCAAGCCCTGAACACGTGCATACAAAAACTCCTCACCGGAGGTGCTGGTATTCTAGGGGCTTATTTCAGCTGAGCCCTAACCGCACACATACATGACCACACTGGCGCAAAGCACATAACAGAATTGATACTAGCGCATGGCCGTGCGGCCATGCAACCCTTTTATAGCAGCAACTACAAGACGTTCCAGAAAAAGACCAATGAGAAACTGTTTCAGAACACAAGCAGTTTCAGGACCTTCCTGGCAGACCAATAGCAGTTGCTGCAGTACTTGAGCATGTGACCCCTGATCTCCAATGAGAGATCTTACCCTGGGCATGCTCAGAAGGGGAAACACAGGACTTAGTCCCAAAGACGTCTGCTCGCCGCTGACATGTACTGGCTACAATAGAAGAACCTGGAGAGGCAGCAGTATTCCTCTGCACAGCATTAGACTGGGCGAGACACTGGGACCGACGTCTCTGCTGAGCAGAGTCCACTGCGGCCGGAGACTGATGAGAGACCGCAGTGGGGATGGTTCGAGATTCCCCTTGTGCAGAAGCGGGAACTCAACCCCTAACATCTGCATTGTTGGGTCTGGTGTCTCATCTTCCTCTTGACAATACCCCATAGATTCTCTATGGGGTTAAGGTCAAGTGAGTTTGCTGGCCAATCAAGCACAGTGATACTGTTGTTTTTAAACCAGGTATTGGTACTTTTGGTGGTGTTGACATTATTATTATTATTATTATTATTATTATTGTTATTTATTTATATAGCGCCATTAATTCCATGGTGCTGAACATGAGAAGGGGTTACATACAAAGTTATAGATATCGTTTACAGTAAACAAATTTACAATGACAGACTGGTACAGAGGGGAGAGGACCCTGTCCTTGCGGACTTACATTCTACATGTGTCAAGTCCTGCTGGATAATGAAATTTCCATCTCCATAAAGCTTGTCGGCAGAGGGAAGCATGAAGTGCTCTAAAATTTCCTAGTAGATGGCTTGCACTGACTTTGGTCTTGATAAAACACAGTGTACTTACACCAGCAGATGATATGGCTCCCCAAGCCATCACTTATTGTGGAAACTTTACACTAGACCTAAAGCAGCTTGGATTGTGTGCCTCTTCACTCTTCCTCCAGACTCTGGGACCTTGATTTCCAAGGTCTAGTCACCTTGGTGGCTACTTTCGATGAGCAATGTATTGTGACAGTGTGAGAGGCAGAGCCAGGGCCATAGTCGTGGCTGAGAGTATATGCTTAAGCGCGCCCTGGTCTTCCGTCACATGAAAACAATGTCCCATTGTCAGCATAGTTTCTGCTTCGCCTTCTGCACCGTCATGGTCCCATCAGGCTTGCTGAAGTTCTGCCACTGACGTTGTTGAGCACAAAGAGACAGAGTCCAATTCAAACTTAAAACGCAGAACTTTACTTGCTTCGTTTTGCAGCACATCCTTGTTAGTAACAACATCAGCATATGGTTCCACACAGTTCATATTAAACACTTCCTCTGCACTCCTCTCTATGTCCTTCAGTACATTACGGAGTCGTACCGCCTCTGTCGGTAACACAGCATCCTCCCTGTCCAGACTCACTATGTTTGGGGGTTCCCTCATCCGATTCACCCCGGATCCGAGGGCATCAGCCCATGCAATGATCTGCCACATGATGAGCGACCTGTGTCCCTGCACTGCTCTAGGACCACTTCTCAAGCTTATGCTCCCAAATGAGGTCACACTGCTGCCTTAGCTGCACTTCTGTCCATCTGGACTCTGAACGGCTTGGCTTCTCAATTAAACGTTGCATGGTCACAGTGCTGCCTGGGCTTTAGAGCCCACCCTTGCCCTGACTGAAACTAACCAGGAAACTCTTCCTGACTTATACACAGTGACCCCTCCTATATTAACTATTTACAGTCCTATCTAAAGTGTACTAATGTGCCCCATCTAGTGGCCTAATAAGGTTACTATGCTTTCCCTATACCTAATATTATACACAGCTGCATTACAATTCAACATTATACATATAGACAAGAATGAATACAAATACAGGTCACACAAATATACACAATAATATGCACAACACCAATACTCAATCGGACATGCCTGGGGAACACAACAGTCCTTGTAACCCCTTACAACTGTATGATATTATTAGATGCAGTGGCACCTATATAAGGTCAAAGATGAGGATTATTTATTTCAATCTAATGTTTATACAGTACATGCATGGTCCTCAAAGGGTCGTCCACCTCTAGGGACTTTTTTGTTACCTAACCCTTCACTGCCCGGGCAATTTTTCACTTTTTCTCCTCCCCTTCTTCTATTAGACATAACTTAACATAATTTTTCTGCTGACTAAGTCATGCAAGGGCTTGTTAATTGCAAGATGACTTGCAGTTTCAGCATATAATGTAGTGAAAAACAGGCAACAATCTCTTATAGAGATGAAATGGTGAAAAAACTGCATAAGTGTGCCACAGTTTTTGCTGTTTTATTTTATGATGTTGGTTACGCTGTAAAAAGATCCTGAAATTAAGATTCTCCAGGTCAGTACGATTAAGACAATAGGAAACTTCCTTGTATTTTTTTTATTTAAAAGTTGAAAAAAAATGTGTCTTAGGTTAGGGATCCAACAATAAGGTATGCCTTGACATTGGCTGTTGGGCTCACATATATTGGCCAATTTATGAGCTAAGTTGCATTTTTCCAATTTTCCATATGTACATAATGTAGCACTTACCTATTGTCTATGGCATTAATGCAGTTCCAATTTTCTAACTTTCTTATTCTTAACATTTCAGAGTGCAGCTATTTTTTCTTAAAATTATTGTCTTAGCTATTACTTGTACACACTAGTTTGGATGTGCTGGTCAGTTTTTCTGTTTGTAAAAAATTAACAAATGAAATATAGACAGTAACCTAAATGGCACTTCCATAAAACAAAGTACATGTAGTTTAAAAACTCAGAAATAGAGCCTAATAACATGTTTCTACTGCTTTGAGAAAGTATATTGGTTTGTATGGATGTTTACTTATTCCTTCCTAATGTTACACTAAATAATAATTATAACTAATTTTCGTAGCAAATCATGTCATCAACCATAGTGTAATTCTGATCTATATTATGAGCCCCAGTGATCATTTGCAAGTTTTTTTAAGTCACTTTTCTTTTTGGACTTGTGGTTTTCACTGACATTCTTTTTTTGCCAAATCATCAAAATGGCGCATGTGATTCATGAATTTTGAGCAAAGTCCAAATATGTCTTTTTTTCTGTCTTCAACTGTTTTTTGTGACTCAGCGCAAAAACGGACACATTATGTAACATGTCGCAAAAAGTGCGCCAAAATTTCTGCCCTACATAACATTACTCTGAGGGAGGTGGATGGTGAACTGGAGTAGAATTGCACCAAATTTTGCAACTTTTTAAAAAAGTCACATTTAATGAATCACTGCGGATCGTCTTATAAAAGCTACACTGACGTAAAAATCATAAAACTAACTAAACAACAAAATACGACTAATTGAGAGGTATTCACACAAAAAACTGATGGAAAGGAAATGCAATAATGAATCATGGGCCCTATTTGTTTAATTCTGGGTATAATCATGGTAATGAGAAATCTGGAATTTAATGTATCATTTGATAATAAATAACACTACATGAGAAGTAAATAACAAACAATAATAATTTAGTTTACTATATAGAAAAATTGGTTTACTACAATTGACACTGGATGATTCTGGAGAATCATAAAATATTCAAAAAGTCTGCTTACAACAAAGTTATAAATACCATGTAAGAGTAAAAATAGAACAATCCTCATTATTTGTATTCAGTCTATTTATCTGTATATATCCATATACAGCAGAATACCCGGCAGAATATGGCTCTTAAGCAGTCTACACAAGCGTTGTTGCTAGCCAGGCAAAGAGCACAATACCAAAGTCATTCTACATCCTCCATCAAACATTTAGAGTCATCAAACTTAATTTCCCTTTTGTGCAATAAAACCCTAAGAGGAAGCTTTCATAGGCTGTATTATGTAACAGTTCTATAAAAATAGCAGTCTAGCAACTGGAGCACTTCCTTCCGGAGGCCCAATAACCTCCTAGGCTGAAAGCATACACTAGTTACCATGACATCCATACGAGATGACACTAGGGGGAAACCAGCAACAAAAGAGCCATTTTTTGCTTAGTAAAATGAGTCCTGGTTTTAAAAGCCAGTAGTGCTGTGAATAAAGACTGTCTAAATGAGAGGAACCATTTAGGAATTCCTTGCAGGTCTCCGAGACCTTACAACATTGCTCTTTCAGTTCAGTTTCTCATGAAAGCAGAAAGGATTATTAAATTACATTTAATTGCAATATACACAGGAACAAACATAATGCCAGGTGCTGATAGGTAAAAACACAATATAAGAAAAGCTGCATGGAACCTTTAGTTATTTTATATCTTGTCATTTGGTTGCTCAATTAGCTTTGTTATGCAGATGTTTTGTGAATTCTGTCATAGTAATAGGAAATACAGAATCCTATACTTCAAAACCAAAGCAATGAGCTGGACTATAAGCTGGTATACGCAGGGGCGCACCTATAATGAGGCGAGTTGAGCCTTCTGTCTCAGGCGGCGGCAGCTAGAGGGTGGCAGAGCGGAACTCAGAACACGTGGTGTGGTGCCGGCTCTCCTTAATCCCTGCTGAGTCTTATACTCCTGCGCACTGTGCTATGTGTCCCACAGTGAGAAGCAGCCACGCCCCCCATGCACCCCTTTCTCACCCTCCCACCTTTCCACTTTAGCTTCTCGCAGCCATGAGTCCGTTGCTGTGCTGTCCTCTTATGTGCGAGCAGGACCTGTGATGAGGTCACAGGAGGGGGAGGAGTCAGGGGTCACATGGTCAGGCTCCCTGTGTGCAGGTCTGCTGTGCTGGTTGTCATGGCGCTGGATGAAGGTAAGTTTATGTGTGGGATCAGGAGGGGTTTACAGTGTGGATGTAGCAGAGCTGTGTGTGTACGAGGTGTACGGAGCGGAGCCGTGTGTGTACGAGGTGTACGGAGCGGAGCCGTGTATGTACGAGGTGTATGGAGAGGAGCCATGTGTGTACGAAGTGTACAGAGCGGAGATATGTGTGTACGAGGTGTAGGGAGCAGAGCCGTGTGTGTACGAGGTGTACGGAGCAGAGCCGTGTGTGTACGAGGTGTACAGAGCGGAGCCGTGTGTTTGCGAGGTGTACGGAGCGGAGCTGTGTGTGTACGAGGTGTACAGAGCGGAGCCCTGTGTGTACGAGGTGTACGGAGTGGAGCCATGTGTGTACGAGGTGTACGGAGCGGAGCCGTGTGTGTACAAGGTGTACGAAGAGGAGCCGTGTGTGTATGGAGCGGAGTCATGTGTGTACGAGGTGTACGGAGCGGAGCCGTGTGTGTACGAGGTGTATGGAGAGGAGCCATGTGTGTACGAAGTGTATGGAGCGGAGCCGTGTGTGTACGAGGTGTACGGAGTGGAGTCGTGTGTGTACAAGGTGTACAGAGCGGAGCCGTGTGTGTACGAAGTGTATGGAGCAGAGCCATGTGTGTACGAAGTGTATGGAGCGGAGCCGTGTACGAGGTGTACGGAGCGGAGCCGTGTGTGTATGAAGTGTACGGAGCGGAGCTGTGTGTGTACGAAGTGTACGGAGCAGAGCCGTGTGTGTACGGAGCGGAGCCATGTGTGTACGAAGCGGAGCCGTGTTTGTACGAAGTGTACGGAGCGAAGCCGTGTGTGTACGAGGTGTACGGAGCGAAGCCGTGTGTGTACAAGGTGTACGGAGCGGAGCCGTGTCTATGAGGTGTACAGAGCGAAGCCGTGTGTGTACGAAGTGTACGGAGCGGAGCCGTGTATGTACGAAGTGTACGGAGCGGAGCCGTGTGTGTACGAGGTGGATGTAGCAGTGCTGTGTGTGTACGGAGCATACGAAATGGAGCCCTGTGTGTACGAAGTGTATGGAGCAGAGCCGCGTGTGTATGGAGTGGAGCCGCTTGTGTACGGAGCGGAACCGCATGTGTATGAGGTGTATGGTCCAAAGCCGCATGTGTACAAGGTTAACGGAGTGGAGCCATGTGTTTACAAGGTGTACTACTTATACAGAACTTTAACAAATATAAAAATCGATGTTTCAAACATATTCCTATTTAAGGGTCTGTGCACACGTTGCGGAATCTGCTGCGGATCCGCAGCAGATTTGCCGCTGCAGATCTGCAGCAGAACTGCAAGTGATGTACAGTACCATTATATTCAATGGAAATAAAAAAAACGCAGTGCACATGCTGCAGATTTTTCCGCACGGATTTGATGCGGATTTAAATCCACAGCATGTCACTTCTTTTGTGCAGTTCCGCAGCGTTTTGAGACCTGCTCTAAATAGGAATCCGCAGGTCTCAAAACGCAGGGGAAATCCGCACAGAAACCGCGGCAAATCCGCACTAAATCCGCAGGTAAAACGGAGGTAATTTTACCTGCGGATTTAGCAAAATCTGCGTGGAAAATTCCACAGCAGATTCTGCAACGTGTGCACATACCCTAAAAGTGTGTGTATTTCACGTGCGTCACGTTAGGCTAGTAAGAGTAAACCAGATTTATTTGTACTCATTTTACAATGGGGGGGCACCGTTTTTCAGTTTGCCTCAGGCAGCAGAGAGGCTAGGTTCACCCCTGGGTATACGTGTGAGGTGTAAGAGCACGTTCACACCGTGGCCATTTCACAGACAAAACCAAAGAAAAACAAAATGAGTATATACTCTATAGTAAGTACGGTAAATAAGTAGATAGTAATAGTATATGTAAATAACTTAGTGAACTTAGCGCTATTTTAATCAAAATAACGTAAGTCACCCCACCATCACAAGGTGTATAAAATCATATCCTGTCTCTAGTATTAAAATATTACCTTGTGTCAACCGACCTCATAGTAAATAAGTATTAAAAATAGAATAATTTCCATAGTCGTCTAGTGTCTTGTACAACCAAGACTATTTGTAATGACATATCCAGACCCCATCCCTTCCTAAAGTCTAATTTACATAGCCATGAGTGGCTGAAACATTAATCAGTGTTTTCGTGTAAGTTATTTCTGCAGCTGTCCTGTATACTCCAATCACAGTGACCAGTTGTCTTGACCTGCCCAGGAACTGTTATAGAATCTGATAAGCAATCTTATCATCTGATTCATGTTTTCCAAAACATGGGTAGCATGAATCAGATCCTAGCTACATGACTGAAACACTCCTGTATTTCAAAGGAAAAATACTTTAAAGAACTGGCCGAGGACCATAGCCGGAGACTGGACTAGTCCAGCATTGCAACTGGCCGGCTTCTCCTAGTGGTGACGGGTCTCTTGCTTTGGGACCAGTCATGTCATCCAGAGTTTTATTATGGCTGTGTGAAATTGGCTTAAGGGAGAATACATCTGTGATGTTGCATGCTGTAATTTTTGCCTATGGGAATGCATAAGGATATAACTGGGCAGTATTGGCCAATAGGAGGGTAGGAGTAATGTTTCCAGATCCTGAGTACAGCTATATGTATGAGGCCGTTACTGCCGTTTGAGATTCTATAGAATTAAGTTAAAACATTAAAAAGACCCACCATCTCACCTTGTAATTTGTCCTTGTGCCTCTGCAGTAAAACACAGATGACACTTGACAACAGGCAATGTACGGCAAGCAGGGTTGAGCATTCCGATACCGAAACCCGGTTCCGATACCTGAAATCCAATGTAAGTCTATGGGAACAAAATATCGGAATTAAAAATATTCCGATATTTTGTTCCCATAGACTTACATTGGATTTCAGGTATCAGAACCGGGTTTCGGTATCGGAATGCTCAACCCTAACGGCAAGTTATGCTGAAGGGAGACATCTAGGGCCCAATTCATCATATGCAGGGGGGTTTTAAGTCACTTTTATTTTTTGTCTAGTAGTATTCATTGAGTTTTTGTGCCAAATTCTTCAAAATGGCTCATTAATGGTTCATTAATTTTGCATACAACCAAAAATGTAAATTATTATTTTCATTAATCTATTTTGTTTTTTATTGTAAAAAGTCACATGTTCCTTTAAAATGTCACAAAATCATTCCATGGGAAGGATGTAGTACATTTATCCAAAAATGATGCGACTTCTTAAAAATGTGAAAATTGATGAATCAGTCAAAAATATCTGAAAACCCAAAAGTAAGCATATAAGGGTGAAAAGAAAAAGAAACAGGCACATAAAAGAGACTTTAAAAAAGATGCAAAAAAAGAAAAATAAGGCACAAAATGAAAAACACCAAAAACAAGACAAAAAAGGCACAAATGTAACAATGAATTGAGCCCATAGTGCCCAGCACTTTTGAGTGATTTTTCAGAATTTTCAGATTGGCTATCTACAACATTGTCAATCAAATATGACCAAGTTCCCTGAATGACCATTAACTGTAAAAACAAAAAAAAGCATAAAAAATTATGTAAAAAACTTTGAAACATATTATTCATTTATATCAGCCTTTAACCCCTTCACCCCCAAGGGTGGTTTGCACGTTAATGACCGGGCCAATTATTACAATTCTGACCACTGTCTCTTTATGAGGTTATTACTCTGGAACGCTTCAACGGATCTTCGCGATTTTGAGATTGTTTTCTCGTGACATATTGTACTTCACGTTAGAAGTAAAATTTCTTCGATATAACTTGCGATTATTTTTGAAAAAAACGCAAATATGGCGAAAATTTTTAAAATTTTGCAATTTTCAAACTTTGAATTTTTATTCCCTTAAAACAGAGAAATATGTCACATAAAATAGTTAAGAAATAACATTTCCCACATGTCTACTTTACATCAGCACAATTTTGGAACAAAATTTTTTTTTGTTAGGAAGTTATAAGGGTTAAAAGTTGACCAGCGATTTCTCATTTTTACAACAAAATTTACAAAGCCATTTTTTTTAGGGACCACCTCTCATTTGAAGTCACTTTGAGGGGTCTATATGGCAGAAAATACCCAAAAGTGACACCATTCTAAAAACTGCACCCCTCAAGGTACTCAAAACCACATTCAAGAAGATTATTAACCCTTCAGGTGCTTCACAGGAACTAAAGCAACGTGGAAGGAAAAAATGAATATTTAACTTTTTAGCCACAAAAATGATCTTTTACAAACTTTTTTTTTATTTTGACAAGGGTAAAAGGAGAAAATGTACAGATAAGGTTGTTATGCAATTTCTCCTGAGTACGCCAATACCCAATATGTGGGGGAAAACCACTGTTTGGGCACACGGCAGAGCTCGTAAGGGAAGGAGCGCCGTTTGACTTTTTCAAACTAAAATTGGCTGGAATTGAGATTGGACGCCATGTCGTGTTTGGAGAGCCCCTGATGCGCCTAAACAGTGGAAACCCCCACAAGTGACACCATTTTGGAAACTAGACCCCCTAAGGTACTTATCTAGATCTGTTGTGAGCACTTTAAACCCCCAAGTGTTTCACAAAAGCTTATAATGCCTGGGTGTGAAAAAAAAAAAAACAATTTTCCACAAAAATGATTTTTAGTCCCAAATTTTTGAATTTTCCCAAGTAAATTGGACCCCAAAAGTTGTTGTCCAATTTGTCCTGAGTACGCTGATACCCCATATGTGGGGGGGGGGAACTGTTTGGGTGCACGGCAGGGCTTGGAAAGGAAGTAGTAACGTTTTGGAATGCAGACGTTGATGGGGGTCATGTTCCGTTTGCAGTGCCCCAGATGAGCCTAAATAGTGGAAACCCCCACAAGTGACCCCATTTTGGAAACTAGACCCCCTAAGGAACTTATCTAGATCTTTGGTGAGCACTTTGAACCCCCAAGTGCTTCACACAAGTTTATAATGCCCGGGCATGAAAATAAAAAATCCTATTTTTTTCCCACAAAAATGATCTTTTAGTCACTAATTTTTTATTTTCCCAAGGGTAACAGGAGAAATTGGACCACGTAAGTTGTTGTCCAATTTGTCCTGAGTACGCTGATACCCTACATGTGGGGGGGAACCACTGTTTGGGCTCACGGCAGAGCTCGGAATGGAAGGAGCACCATTTGACTTTTTCCAACCAAAATTGGCTGGAATTGAGATTGGATGCCATGTTGCATTTGGAGAGCCCCTGATGTGCCTAAACAGTGGAAACCCCCACAAATGACCCCATTTGGGAAACTAGACCCCCTAAGGAACTTTTCTAGATCTTTGGTGAGCAATTTGAACCCCCAAGTGCTTCACACAAGTTTATAATGTAGAGCCGTAAAATTTAAAAATCATATTTTTTCCACAAAAATGATCTTTTCACCCCAATTTTTATTTTTCCAAGGGTAACAAGACTCCAAAAGTTATTGTGCAATTTGTCCTGAGTGCGCTGATACCCCATATGTGGGGGTAAACCACTGTTTGGGTGCATGGCAGAGTTTGGAAGGGAAGGAGCGCCGTCTGACTTTTTCAACGCAGAATTGGCTGGACGCCATGTCGTGTTTGGAGAGCTCCTGATCTGCCTAAACAGTGGAAACCCCCATAAATGACACCATTTTGGAAACTAGACCCCTCAAAGAACTTATCTAGATGTGTGGTGAGAACTTTTAACCCCCAGGTGTTTCACTAAAGTTTATAACGTACAGCCGTAAAATAAAAAATCCTTTTTTTTTTTACAAAAATGATTTTTTCGCCCCTAATATTTTATTTTCACAAGGGTAACAGAAGAAATTGGAACCCAAAAGTTGTTGTCCAATTTGTCCTGAGTACGCTGATACCCAATATGTGGGAGAAAACTACTGTATGGGCGCACGTCAGGGCTCGGAAGGGAAGTAGTGACGTTTTGGATTGCAGACTTTGATGGAATGGTCTGGGGGCGTCATGTCACATTTCGAGAGCCCCTGATGCACCTATACAGTGGAAACCCCCCACAAGTGACCCCATTTTGGCAAATAGACCCCACAAGGAACTTATCTAGATGTGTGGTGAGCACTTTGAACCCCGAAGTGCTTCACAGAAGTTTGTAACGTACAGCCGTAAAAATAAAAAATCTTTTTTTTTTTTTACAAAAATGATTTTTTCGCCCCCAATATTTTATTTTCACAAGGATAACAGGAGAAATTGGACCCCAAAAGTTGTTGTTCAATTTGTCCTGAGTACGCTGATACCCAATATGTGGGAGAAAACTACTGTATGGGCGCACGTCAGGGCTCGGAAGGGAAGTAGTGACGTTTTGGATTGCAGATTTTGATGGAATGGTCTGGGGCGTCATGTCGCATTTGGAGAGCCCCTGATGCGCCTAAACAGTGGAAATCCCCAACAAGTGACCCCATTTTGGAAAATAGACCCCACAAGGAACTTATCTAGATGTGTGGTGAGCGCTATGAAGCCCCAAGTGCTTCACAGAAGTTTATAATGTACAGCCGTAAAAACAAAAAAAATAATTTTTTTTGTACAAAAATTATATTTTCGCCCCCAGTTTTTTATTTTCCCAAGGGTAACAGAAGAAATAGGACAAATTGCACAATAACTCTTGTGGTCCAGAGTACGCTGATACCCCATATGTGGGGATAAACTACTGTTTGGACGCATGGCAGAGCTGAGAAGTGAAGGAGCACCGTTTGACTTTTTCAACGCAGAATTGGCTGGAATTGAGATCAGACGCCATGTCACATTTGGAGAGCCACTGATGTGCCTAAACAGCGGAAACCCCCCAATTCTAACTCCAACCCTAACCCCAACACACCCCTAACCCTAGTCCCAACCCTAACCACAAACCTAACCCTAACACACCCCTAATCCCAACCCTAACCCTAATCCTAACTTTAGCGCCAACCCTAACCCTAACTTTAGCCGCAACCCTAACCCTAACCCTAATGGGAAAATGGAAATAAATACTTTTTTTAAATTTTATTATTTTTCCCTGACTAAGGGGGTGATAAAGGGGGGTTTGATTTACTATTTATAGCGGGTTTTTATGATTGGCAGCTGTCACGCTAAAAGACGCTTTTTATTGCAAAAATAGTTTTTGCATCATCACATTTTGAGAGCTATAATTTTTGCATATTTTGGCCCACAGAGTCATGTGAGGTCTTATTTTTTGCGGGACGAGTTGACGTTTTTATTGGTACCATTTTTGAGCACGTGACATTTTTTGATAGCTTTTTATTTCGATTTTTGGGAGGTTAGAAGGAACAAAAATCAGCAATTCATGAATTTCTTTTGGGGGAGGCGTTTATACCGTTATGCGTGTGGTAAAATTGATAAAGCAGTTTTATTCTTCGGGTCAGTACGATTATGGCGATACCTCATTTATATCATTTTTTCATGTTTTGGCGCTTTTATAGAATAAAAACAGTTTTCTATAAAAAATAATTATTTTTGCATCGCTTTATTCTGAGAGCTATAACTTTTTTATTTTTTTCGCTGATGATGCTGTATGATGGCTCGTTTTTTGCGGGACAAGACGTTTTCAGCGGTACCATGATTTTTTATATCGGTCTTTTTGATCGCGTGTTATTCCACTTTTTGTTCGGCGGTATGATGATAAAGCATTGATTTTTTGCTTCGTTTTTTTTTTTTTTTTTTTTTAAGGGGTTCACTAAAGGGGTTAACTAGTGGGACAATTTTATAGGGGGGGTCGTTACGGACGCGGTGATACCAAATATGTGTACTTTTATTGCTTTGTTTTTTTTATTTACAGGAAGAAGTGAATTTATTGGGGAATATTTTTTTTTTTTTATATTTATTTTGGATTTTTTTTTTTAAACATGTTTATTTTTATTTTTTTAACTTTTTTACTTTGTCCCAGGGTGGGACATCACTGTATTTTGTCAGATCGCTGGTGTGACAGTGTGCACAGCACTCTGTCACACCAGCGATCGCTCAGGCAGTGCAGCAGGCTTCTCAGTGCCTGCTCTCGGCAGGCACTGAGGTAGCCGCCTCCCTCCAGGACCCCGGCGCCATCTTGGATCCGGGTCCTGGGAGGGAGGAAGCCCTCAGAACAGCGCGATCACATCGCGCTGCTCTGAGGGTCTCAGGGGGGCGCGCAGGGAGCCCCCACCCTGCGCGATCCTCCCCTGTGCCCCCAGTACACCGCGATCATGTTTGATCGCGGTGTACAAGGGGTTAATGTGCCGGGAGCGGTCCGTGACCGCTCCTGACACACAGTCATGGGTGTCAGCTGTGATAATCAGCTGACACCCGGCTGCGATCGGCTGCGCTCCCCCCGGGAGCGCGTCCGATCGCACGAGACGTACTATCCCGTCCATGGTCATACGGGCCCAGGTACCATGGACGGGATAGTACGTCCGATGGCAGTAAGGGGTTAAAGGGAACGTGTCAGCAGGACTGTGCATAGTAACCTGCACACAGTGTCAGGTCGGCGCCATTATACTGATTGCAATGATACCTTAGTGATGAAATCTGTCTTGTGGTTGTTCTTTAATCTTTATTTTCAGTTTTATGTTAATGAGATTCTCGTGCCCTAAGGCAGGGTTCATGTATGTGGTGCTCTGATTAGGTATTTGTATCGACCCGCCACCACAATTGTGGATTACCAGGGCAATGGGGTACTCAGAGCCGAGCCCATGGAAGTCTATGGGGATTGTCACAGGTAGCGGTGGCTCGGTCTGTGGCCCTAGCGGTCTGGCGTATGTTGGGGGAATATTTACAGGGGATAGATTTATATACAGTTCGTGACGCCACCTGTAGTCTCTGGTAATTTGTACCAGCGCTGCTGTAGATCTCTGAGGGGATGGTGAGGCAGCTAGATGTCGGGTCCCCTACAGGTGGGACTCTTCCCTCAGGTCGATGGTGAAGGCAGGGTTGTGCAGGCATGCAAGTAAATAACTCAGTCTCACACGGTCAGCGTCTTTCCATACCTTTACTTGTAAGATGGTAAGGCAGGTCCCAGGGAGGCTGATCCAAGGAGAATGTATTTCGAGATAGCAGCTGGACAAGTTAGGGGCCTCCTTTACTTTCACAACGATGAGTACAACCAGCATGAAGCGTAGTTCCCTCTATAACTCCAGCTATTCCAAAGCTGTACTGCCCAGTCAGTTTTGTGGTCGGAGCCTTCCTGTGAGAGAGCTGAATTCCTATCTTGTCCTGCAGAGACTCAAGGTCCTCACTCCCCCTGACCCCAGTTACGTACCGACTATTTAGGGGCTGCTTGCCGCGACCTAAGGTCCGATAAGCCTCTGGTTTTCTTACCACTAAGCTTGAAACTATAGTGATCCTTCGGTCCCCAGTGACCGGTAACAATGTGCAGGACTTCTCCAATCCAAAAGCACTTTTAAATATTCCTTCCACTGTGCCTTTCGCCTTGTCCGCGCTTGTAGCATAAACACTCACACTTGCAAAAAGTCATATAATCACTCCCTTCTTTTCTTCCTTCAGAGTTAGTTGCCAGACTCTCAGTAATCTTCTAGGCAGGAGCACGTCTCTGAACCTTCACTGTCCTTGAGACAGGAGACTGAAGTATATCTGTACTAAACTCTTCTTTCTTTATCAATGTCTTCAAGTGAGGTACAGCTCTGACCAGGTTGAGGTGATCTATATCTCGCCCTTACTGGCCTCCACTTGCTGAACTGCTGATAGAACCAAGCTGGACTGCTTCCTCCCTCCAAGTCCCAGCTAGACTCCACACGTCTGCTCTGTCCGAAGACAGGAAACTGACTACTAAATCACTCAACGAATCTACACTGACCACTCCCTACGAGTCACTACACTACCCTAAGGGTGTGTCTAGTGTATATTGAGTGAATGGGTATAGAGCATTGAACTGCTATCTCTCCACACATTCTCCAGGGTACTGCGTGTGCCTTCACACCAGGGCTACACATATTCATAATGCAGCCTGCTGACAGGTCACTGATCCCTCACTGACCTGCCCCCTAGTTTACATAATGAATATCTGTATATACTTAAAAAAAACGCTTCTGCAGGCAGATGCCAGCCATGGCACCTGCTCTGCTGCATAATCGCATGTTTTGTGTGCCAATAATAAATTTTTTTCCAGTTATTCAGCTAAAGGAAAAAAAAACAGCTATTGGTGTCTGCTGTGTTGATCCTATAGCTGCTGCTGCGAATGCGCCGGTGGTGCCATCTTACTGCCGGTGCATGGGCAGTAGCAGCTATCGAATCACCACAGCAGACACCGATAGCAGCTACTGTGCAGGCGTGACGGGCGCCATTTTCAATTTTTTTCCTCTAGCTGAATAACCTGAATAAAAAGTATTATTGGCACACAAAACATGCGATTTTGCTGCAGAGCAGGTGCCACGGCTGGCACCTGCCTGCAGAAGCGTTTTGGTTTTTTTTAAGTATGTACAGATATTCATTATGTAAACTAGCGGGCAGGTCAGTGAGGGATCAGTGACCTGTCAGCAGGCTGCATTATGAATATCTAATCAGAGCACCACATACATGAACCCCGCCTTAGGGCATGGGAATCTCATTAACACAAAACTGAAAATAAAGATTAAAGAACAATCATAAGACGGATTTCATCAACCAGCGTATCATTTAATTCAGTATAACGGCACCGACCTGACACTGTCTGTAGGTTACTGTGCAAAATCCTGCTCACAGGTTCCCTTTAAGGGCTTTTCTGTCTGGGACAGATTAAATGACATTGAATATTGTCTCTATTGGAATTTTACGGCAACCTCTTTAAGACTGTCATACACTTTAGATTAATACCCCAAAACCCACTGATTTCGACTGTACTAGTTGACCATCTTATGTATGTGGGACCTCCTGAATCATCTATCTCTTCTATGACATATGGTGTAAGGAGAAAGAACAATGTGGTAGTTTTATTTCTACATGCCTGATTCTTTTAATCTTAGGGGACCACCATGAGAGGTGTCTGACAGTGACTTACTCCTCTTCCCCATGAAGAACCCATGCATGCTTGGCCAAACCAAGAGGTCAGCATGGTGGCTCAGTAGTTAGGATTGTAGCTTTGCAGCGCTGGGGTCCTGGGTTCAAATCCCACCAAGGACAACATCAGCAAGGAGTTCGTATGTTCTACCCGTGTTTGCGTGTGTTTCCTCTGGATACTCCGGTTTCCTCCCACAATCCAAAGACATACTCATAGGGATTAAGGAATTTATATTGTGAGCCCCAATGGGGACATTGATGACAATATCTGTTAAGGGCTGAGGGATATGATGCCACTATGTAAGTTAGCTTAATAAATTAATATGTGTACGATGGGGGAAGGTTTTATGAAATGTAGAGATGTCTATAGCCATCTTTATGCCTCGTGCACATATTAAAGGTATGTATCAAAGGCAGTATTGCCAAAAGAGGCATACAGAGGTAACAGTATGGAACTATGCAACCTTATGAGTGCCATAACACAGAAGTCATGATATATCAGCGTGCATACTTGATTCTTGCTATTGCAGTTTGCTTGTGTAACATTATGCTCAGTAATATGAATGCATCAATCAAGATTTCCCATAGGTTGAAGGTTTTCAGCCTGCAATTAATTGATACATTATAATGCAATGTTAGTGTGAGTATATAACATAATACAAATATTTTTTCTATTAGTAGGCTTTCAGATTACAAGACATATAACTGCAGGAGAGCAAGAACGTAAATAGCCTGTAATACAATATTCTAAAAGATCACTACCTTGACATGCAAATGTAATGTTTTTCTTTGAACATTCTTAACTCAAAGTTGTGACCAAAGTCAGAAAATCTTACTTTTGATGTTAAACATGCAGAGGTTTAGCAGTGCAAGCTTGATTGCGTGTGGCTTGCCGAGATCAGAAAACACAGCGATTAATCTTTACAGCTGACACATGTTGTATCTGTAATCTTTTCTAAGGTAACACCATGTGGCACACCCTGGTGTAACTAGGGGCACATTTCTTTGATGGCAAGATGCTATATATTCTACAGGAAACACAATGCACTTACAGAGGCTCATGATAAGTTATGAGTATCCTCTAGCTGAATTCCCTCTTTATTGTAGACCACACAGACTTTTACACAATAAGAATACATGAAATATGAAAAATGTAGTATGGAGATGGCAAAAATACATTCCAAAACCTTAAATGAGTCATTAGCGTTATTTCTTCTTGCATGCCACAAACTACTATTAGAAAGACTATTAGCTGGCTTTAGTTTTTATCAAGGTTGGCACAAATAGTACACAAAGTGATAAATAATTGACCTTTACATCTGCCCTGTAGGTATTTAAGAGAAGTTGTAGGTTAAATAATACAATGTCGTATGTTTATTACAATGTGGTCTCACGAACATTTTACAATTTATCCAATGTTAACACGTCGCCAAAGCATATTAGATCAAAGCCAGACAAAATGACAAATTAGGCAGGAATAACTCGATCTCTTGGGGGCAAGCTGATAGTACCCCAGTGACAGACTTTGACGAAAACAGGGGTTGAGTATGCTTGATGTCAACTCTTTCAATTGTATGTTCCTTCAGAATGTAGTCTTCCTTTAAGAATCTACTTTGGTTTTGGCTATAAAACAGATCCAAACCATGATATTTGATTAAAGGGAATTTGTTGTATCCTCAAATGCTGTAAACCTGCAGGTATAGAGTTAATCTGCATGTTAATAGGATGCTAAAGCTGCTTGGCTGCCGCACTGAAAGCGCAGTTACTGGGAGGAAATTAATTTGACTCCTCCCAGCAGCCTCTGGCTTTAAGTCATACGGATGTGCCCAATGGTTTCTGGCACTGCTCAGTATACAGTGATCAGCAGCTCAGCATTGCATCACTGCAGAGATGGCTGTCAGTCAAATTGTTTACTATGTACAAACCAGTGACTGAAGCCATGCCTTTATGACTGAAAGCCAAAGGCTGTCTGGAGGAGTACAGGTAAATTCTTCCCAGTAGCCATGCTTTCAGTGCAGCAGCCGGGCAGCTTTAGAACGCTATTGACCTGCAGATTAACCCATTGGTTAATCTGCAGGAGACATGACAGTTACCCTCCCTTTAAGTGTTGAAGCTTATACAGTATAGACCAAAAGTTTGGACACACTTTCTCATTCAAAGATTTTTCTGTATTTTCATGACTATGAAAATTGTACATTCACACTGAAGGCATCAAAACTATGAATTAACACATGTGGAATTATATACTTAACAAAAAAGTGTGAAACAACTGAAAATATGTCTTATATTCTAGGTTCTTCAAAGTAGCCACCTTTTGCTTTGATTACTGCTTTGCACACTCTTGGCATTCTCTTGATGAGCTTCAAGAGGTAGTCACCGGGAAGGGTTTTCACTTCACAGGTGTGCCCTGTCAGGTTTAATAAGTGGGATTTCTGGCCTTATAAATGGGGTTGGGACCATCAGTTGTGTTGTGCAGAAGTCTGGTGGATACACAGCTGATAGTTATACTGAATAGACTGTTAGAATGTGTATTATGGCAAGAAAAAAGCAGCTAAGTAAAGAAAAACGAGTGGCCGTCATTACTTTAAGAAATGAAGGTCAGTCAGTCCGAAAAATTGGAAAAACTTTGAAAGTGTCCCCAAGTGCAGTTGCAAAAACCATCAAGCACTACAAAGAAACTGGCTCACATGAGGACCGCCCCAGGAAAGGAAGGCCAAGAGTCACCTCTGCTTCTGAGGATAAGTTTATCCAAGTCAGCAGCCTCAGAAATCGCAGGTTAACAGCAGCTCAGATTAGAGACCAGGTCAATGCCACACAGAGTTCTAGCAGCAGACACATCTCTATAACAACTGTTAAGAGGAGACTTTGTGCAGCAGGCCTTCAAGGTAAAATAGCTGCTAGGAAACCACTGCTAAGAACAGGCAACAAGCAGAAGAGACTTGTTTGAGCTAAAGAACACAAGTAATGGACATTAGACTAGTGAAAATCTGTGCTTTGGTCTGATGAGTCCAAATTTGAGATCTTTGGTTCCAACCACCGTGTCTTTGTGCGATGCAGAAAAGGTGAATGGATGGACTCTACATGCCTAGTTCCCACCGTGAAGCATGGAGGAGGAGGTGTGATGGTGTGGGGGTGCTTTGCTGGTGACACTGTTGGGGATTAATTCAAAATTGAAGGCATACTGAACCAGCATGGCTACCACAGCATCTTGCAGCGGCATGCTATTCCATCCGGTTTGCGTTTAGTTGGACCATCATTTATTTTTCAACAGGACAATGACCCCAAACACACCTCCAGGCTGTGTAAGGGCTATTTGACCAAGAAGGAGGGTGATGGGGTGATACGCCAGATGACCTGGCCTCCACAGTCACCAGACCTGAACCCAATCGAGATGGTTTGGGGTGAGCTGGACCGCAGAGTGAAGGCAAAAGGACCAACAAGTGCTAAGCATCGCTGGGAACTCTTTCAAGACTGTTGCAAGACCATTTCCGGTGACTACCGCTTGAAGCTCATCAAGAGAATGACAAGAGTGTGCAAAGCAGTTTTATATAACATATAGATACAGTAAAGATGTATATCTTTGTACCGTGTTAGCCAGTAGATAGAAAAATATTTAGAGTTGAGAGTCTTCAGTGGTTGATACCTTTTAATGGCTAACTGAAAAGATGGTAACAAATTGCAAGCTTTCGAGACTACTCAGGTCTCTTCAAACAGTAGTTAGCAGACAGCACTCATTGCATTAGGGATGCACGCTCAGGTCCACGGATCCCAATGGGCCAACAACGTCCACAATGTAAGAAAGGAGCAGCATCCATCCAGGTGAAGAAAAATAGAAAAGCTTTATTCTGCCATCATAAACAACGACGATTCGGCCATTCAGTGGCCTTTTTCAAGTGTGAAAAAGGCCACTGAATGGCCGAAACATCGTTGTTTATGATGGCAGAATAAAGCTTTTCTATTTTTCTTCACCTGGATGGATGCTGCTCCTTTCTTACATTGTGGACGTACTCAGGTCTCTTCATCAGGCTAAACTAATACAAAATCTGAAGAATCACATAAAAGCTTGGAATTTGTTACCATCTTTTCAGTTAGCCATTAAAAGGTATCAACCACTGAGGACTCTCAACTCTAAATATTTTTCTATATAACATATAGTAATCTGTGGATTTTTTGTCCACACATTAGGGTGAAAAATTCACAGCAAATCCACAATCCACAGCAAAACTTATGTCTGCGGCTTCAGGCCCGCATATTTTTTGCAGCAGGAAAACTCTGGCAGTGTTTTTTTTCTAAAGCGTCTTCGATGGCATCTTCTTAGTCATTTTTGTACATATAATATAGTTGTGGCTTCCAAGTGGAAGGCGCCTGAAGAATGGTCAGGTCACTTCTTGCTTTACATCTTTCAAAGCCTGAACCCATTAAAAGAAGTTAGAAAAGACTGAACATGTGCACAGCAAGTTGTTTTGATGTTGAAGTGCATACAGCGGGTGAAATAAGCATTGAACAAGTCACCAATTTTCTGAGTAAATATATTTCTAAAAGTGCTATTGACATGAAATTCTCGCCAGATGTCGGTAACAACCCATGAAATCAATCCAAATTGGTGACAAGTTTAATACTTATTTCACTCGCTTTATGTTAATGATTTCTTACATTTTTTAGCACTTTTTAAGCGGTTCCAGGAAGAATTCACCTGAAAAGAACATCGTCCTGAATCCAAAATCCTTATGGAATTTTTTATGGTCTTCCTTTATTTTGTGTGGCCAATTAGATAATTAGAATTATCTGAACAATTTTGTGGAATACACTGGTGCCATATAGGCAATACAGTACATATATGCAATAAATGCAGAATGTGAAGCCAAGAAAGAACAATATAATAAAATACAACTCCCTGGTCATTTATAATGGGATAGTGTAAAGGTTGTCTAAACCTTAAAAAAAAGTCCTACACTTCATAAATTCTTGCTCACTGAACTGTTGACTTTTCATTCCTAAGAGAACAGTTTTCACTGCAAAGAAGTATCTTCTGTCTACACCATCTCTTCACTTCACATGCAAAGCCAATAGGGGATGTTCAGGACACCCACATTTTCTCATAACGTACAGTTTGGCCAGGATGCAAACACTCAAGATAAGCAGTCAGTATGGAAAATCAAGTCTTCATAGTGCGCACAAATATGTGCTATCTAAAAGCATTCCATGATCACATACATCTGATTACTTATAAACTAATTTGCTTTTTCCTACCCAGTACCTGAGGAGGAAAACAAAGGAGCTGAGACAAAGCTTCTGATGCCATAGACTGCAACAGATAAACAAAATATCTTCTGCTACTCAGAGCACAAATTGATATTAACTATGCTTCATCCCCAAAGTCTATTCATAGTAGATAATATGTAATCTGATGTCAAGTGTTATGATTTGGTAGCCGAGGAGGACAGTAGCCAAAATAGCCAAGGCAGCCAGACACCCAGAGAGGTTGGTAACTAGCGAATTGCAGACCCCTAAACTAACCGCACAACTAGAAGTAGCCGAGTGACGTACCTACGATGACCTAAATGCCTCGACACAGCCAGAGAGTTAACTAAGCCTAAAGATATAAAGGGGAAAGCTAACTGCTCCGGAGTAGCGCCCCAAATGAATAGGTAGCCCCCACACATAGATTGGCGGTGAGACAGGATGAAATACAAACGCAGGCAGAAAATAGAGAAAGCAAACGCTGGGGCCCAAAACTGTCTAGATAGAATAGGACAGGAAAGAATACTGTCTGCAATCCGGAAAAACCCTAAGAAAAATTCCAACAAGGCTGATTTCCAAAAATACTGAGACCATACGATCTCTCCCACACTAGATCAGAACTCTGGTGTGAACTGGTAGCCAACCAGCAGATACTGAAATAACAGGAACTGAACACAAAAACAGTGGTAAATGAGAAACAGAGATCAGTGCAGTCCCCAGCCGGGGAACCTGGCTGACCTCACACCAGAAGGGCAGAAAACAAAAGGAAAACAAAAGCCACAGAAACAAGCAGCAAATAACTTATCTGAAAGTTGCAGGACAACGCAGGAAGCAAGCTGACTTCCAAAAGGGACCAGGAAGAACAAATCACCGGCAAGGATCAAGGGAAGGTAGCTCACTTATATCTCCCCAGTCAGTCCCACTTGAATGCCACTCATCGCCCCAGGTGAAGGACTTCTGTTAGCCAAGGAAGCTTCATTACTATCAGCAGCCACCAGAGGGAGCCCAAACTCCGAAGTCAGATCCAGAGTGTTCACAACAGTCAAGCATAGAATGCACCATTACGCCATATACATGCTGTGTGAATTTACCCTAATAGGAAACACCAGTGTGTTCTCTCTTTTTGTCATGTATAGTGTACAGTTCCTATAGCGTCTTGTGCTTGGGTGCGAGGAAAACACAGGAGACATAGGTTGAAATGAAATGACTTGTATTACTTCATACAAGCATGCTGAAAAGTTCACACAGTTTGCAGGAACAGCGACAGGAGACACAGCAGGCCAGAGTAACTTCAAGCACTACAATAACTCTCCAAAGCAGGTTCAGGATCTCTTCTCTGTACCGTAATTCCTCTGCAAACATGGATTCCCAAACAGCAGGTTTCCAGAGTCCAAAAGTGTTCCAAGGTTCCTCAGTAGGGAATAGCTGGAGTACAAGTCCAAGGCTTCCAGGAGTCAGGTCACAGACTGACTGAGGCTTGATTCAGGAGCACTGATTGTTCAGCTGAGGCTGCTTAAGAAGCAAGAGGGAAGAAGCAGGTGGGAACATGAAAACTGGAAACTCCATATTAACTGAGGGCAAGAGCTGCAGAAAGACAGAAAGCAAAATGGCCGACGGAAAACTGAGTTTCAAGGAACATGTCAACAGAGACAAAGAACCTTACATTACTCCCCCCTTAGGGACAACCTCCGGATGACCTCAGACCAGGCTTGTCAGGGTACCTCTGATGAAACTGGCGGAGCAGGCGAGGAGCATTTACATTATTGACTGGTTCCCATGAGTTGTCCTCCACTGGGTAGCCCTGCCATTTAATCAAATATTGCAACTGATTTCTGTACAACCTGGAATCTAGAATCCTTTCCACCATAAATTCTTCCTGACCATCGACCAGCACTGGGTTAGGGCAAGGAGAAGAACGTCCAGGAAACGTATTGGGTGTTGCAGCCTTTAGTAGGGATACATGAAAGACAGGGTGAATTCTCATAGTTCTGGGCAGTTGAAGACGACAAGCAACAGCACTTATAATCTTATTGATCTTATAAGGTCCAATGTACTTATGTCCCAATTTAGACGATGGAATCTTTAATTTAAGATTTCTGGTTGACAGCCAGACCAAATCTCCTACCTTGAAAGCTGGTGCAGGTTTACAAAATTTATCTGCTGCTTTCTTGTACCTTTCCTGAGCCAATTCTAGATTTTCCTTTAGAAGATCCATATTCTTTTGTAAAGAAGTGATTCTTTCAGCCACTGCCGGCAAGGGCGTATCTATGGGAAATCGAGGAAGAATGTTAGGATGATAACCTAGATTGGAGTAAAAAGGAGACTGCTTAGTGGAGGCGCTCTGAGAGTTGTTATAA
>JARQOD010000001.1:211914050-211959560 GCA_033576555.1 Oophaga sylvatica
AAAAATATTGAGGTAAAATACACAACCATGTACACAACTTTGGGTAAAAGGTAAAATACTCTAGGTAATACACAACAAGGTACACAACTTTGGTTAAAAGGTAAAATACTGTGGGTACAGAAGGTACATGACTTTTGGTTACAAGGTCCCAGAGCAATTTTTCAAACTCTCTCATCCTGCCAGTCTATTCTTCCTTCAGGTTAATTAAAGTATTCTGCAAATTTGTCCCTCATTCTGGAAACTGCAACAGAACTTCTATAGGTAATGTTCTGGTAATCATGCAAGGTGGTTTCTTCAGAGTGGTCCTCAATGGAAATCTGTTCCTTGCAGATAACAAAATTGTGCAGGACCACACAAGCTTTGATCACCTCGTCCACAGTTTCAGTCTTGAGGTTGATAGCGGTCAAAAGAACACGCCATTTGGTATTCATAATATGAAAAGCGCACTCCACCATTCTTCGTGCTCGTGTGAGGCGGTAATTAAATATTCTTTTTGTTGGCGTCAATCCACTGCTGGAGTACGGTTTCAAAAGCTGTTCTGATAGCTGGAAGGCTTCATCCCCTACACAAACAAAAGGCATTGGTGGGCCTGATGTTTCAGGCAGAAGTCTAGGGGGTGGGAATTGAAAGGTGTTTCCATAGAGATGATGCCCCAATGCTGACAATTTGAAGACTTGTGAGTCATTGGAGCGGCCATAGGCCCCAATATCAACCGCTATAAATTTGTATTCGGCGTTAGCGATGTCCATGAGCACAATGGAGAAATATTTTTTGTAATTAAAATATTCAAATCCAGATCCAGCAGGTTTCACAATGCGGATATGTTTCCACTGCACCCAAACAATTATGAAACTGACAGATTTTTTGGAACTTGTCAGCAATTTCCAGCCAACTCTCCTTTGTGGGATGTGGTATAAATTCGTCAAGTAAAGTGTCCCACAATGCATGGCATGTGTGCTTCACAATTCCAGATATGGTGGAAATCCCAAGTCTGTACTGGAAATGGAGTGACGAAAGGGATTCTCCAGTTGCAAGGAATATGTGAATAAAAAAAAGGTGACAAATTAGTTCTAAATCACAGCAATAACATAACAGTTATAAGTCAGCTAAAACAGTTGGAGATACTATAAAAAGAATTATTACAAACTACCAGCAACAACATTACAGTTACAAGTGTGCTTTAAAAGGAGGAGATACAATAAATATGGCTTACCGAAGAGTCACCATCAGACGCTCCGCCGGTGAAATGGAGAAGCAGCAATATGTGTCACATCTTCTGATGAGATGTCCAATTCGTTCCACCAATACATCAAAGTTCTCCATTTGCATCTGAACATACCAGAAAAATTTCTCAGGGTTTCCTCGTAGCTCCATGTATAGTGTAGAATACACCACACGCGTCATTCTCTGGGCTGTGATGGGGTGGATCCACAAACGTCGTCGGCGCTGTCACATGATGCGCTGTTGTCTCTCTCTCCTTCTCCAGAACAATCGCTTTCAAACGATTCATCTCAACAGTGATACAGTAAAGAGTTCAGCCTGATGAAGAGACCTGAGTAGTCTCGAAAGCTTGCAATTTGTTACCATCTTTTCAGTTAGCCATTAAAAGGTATCAACCACTGAGGACTCTCAACTCTAAATATTTTTCATCTCAACAGTGAAATCCATCAAATTCTTCAGAATGTTTGCTATCACAACATCCATCTTCGCCAGCCACTTGCTCTTCTCTCCAACCTGCACTTCCTCCTCTACAACCTGTCAAAGATGGGCTGTAGGAACACTGTATATATAGGTTTTCAGTAGACAATCACGTTTGGGAGCCCCCCAGGGGAGTTTTTAAAAACCGGATCCGTCGTAATCCGTCGAAAAACAGTTAAAAAAACAGACGAAACGGATGAAACGGATGCGGCTTTTAGACGGATCCGGCAGAAAACCGGATCCGTTTCATCGTTTTTTTACATAATTTGAGCCGGATCCGGCTGTCCAACGCCACACCGGATCGCGCCTGACAGAAAAAACCTGATGTGTGGAAGTAGCCTAATGAGACATTCAAGTAGTGATGGTGCACTGCCAGAGCGGCAGCAGTTGTAGCTAACTTGCGGAAATGGGCGCACCTTGACCAGAAGCTATAGCAAATCTGGGAAGGTTTTCAGAAACCACTGAACTGCCAAGTTGATCAAGTGGTCCAAGCATGGTACATGTGTGAGCTTGCCAAGCTTCACAGCCGCCACCAGGTTGCTGCCATTATCACACAACTATGCCTGGTTGGAGGTTCAGCGGCAAAAGCCACAGTTCAGTCTGTTCTGTTATTCCTTTCAATAATTCTGCGGCGATGTGTGGTTTGTCTATTAGATTAATTAGCTTCAGCAGAGCCTGTTGCCACTTCGCTGAGGCCATGCTGCAGAGCTTCCAGCTTCCGGCTGATCTGAACGACGTGCTCTGAGATAGCACATGAGAGATGAGGAATAACAGAATGGGGTGCAGGAACTGGTGTAGCAGTTGGAGTATGCCCTGATAGAAGTAGGGCCTGCAATCCTCGGTGTCTGTAGCACATTTGTTGTGCCAGGATGAGACTCGGTCACGACTTCCACAATGTTCACCCAGTGTACCGTCATGGAAATGTAGCATCCTTGGCCACATGCGCTTGTCTATGTGTTGGTCGTTAAGCGGACAATCCCAATAACCATGTTGGTAAGGACACAGGTGATGTTCCTGGTTCAAGGCGGGGACACCACACCAGGAGAAAAAGAGGAGACTGGAGACCAAGCATCGAGGGACCAAATTTGTGCACATGTAGCAGGTTAATTTTTGTTTTTATTTTCAAACCAACGAAATTTCACACAAACCACCGAAATTTACCAGAAAGCATGTAATACTCTCTGGATGACTCATTGAATCCAGAGATATTTTTCAACACTTTTTTGGAGTGTTATATACCACCAAAATGTAACAGAAAGCATGTAATACTTTATGGATGACTAATTGAATCCAGATGTAGTTTTCAACACTTTTTGTAGTGTTATATAAAACCAAAATGTAACAGAAACCATGTAATAGTCTATGGATGACTACGGTAATTGAATCTAGAAAACAATTTGAAAAGTATTTTTGAGTGTTATATACCACCAAAATGTAACAGAAAGCATGTAATACTCTATGGATGACTCATTGAATACAGATATATTTTTCAATGCTTTTTTGGAGTGTTATATACCACCACAAGGTAACGGAAAGCACGTAATACTCTATGGATGATTAATTGAATCAAGATACAAAATTTCAATGTTTTTTTGGAGTGTTATATACCACAGAAATATACTACAGAGCATGTAATACTCTATGAATAAAGTATTGAATACAGAAACATTTTTCAAAGGTTTTTGGGAGTGTTTTATAGCTCCGAAATGTACCACAAAGCACATAACAGACTGCAAAGCTCAAAGCCCTGCCTAGAGATTGTATTTGGCCACTTTCCCTGCTCCTGCAACTGTCCCTCCATAGGCTAAATGCAGAATGTATATGATGAAAACAGCAAAGCACAATATTAGCTCCTAGAAGTACTGTTAGTTTGATGGTTAAGCATCAGCATTAGCATCAACACTAGAGGACTCTTATTCATGAAACTGTGCACACACAGACCTGGACAAGCACTCTCTTCCTCTAATTAGAACTGTCCCTGAGCTATGCAATGGCATCAGTTTGCTGAGCATGGCAGTGCCCGTCTTTTAATGAACCCTGATGATGTCATATGGCCAGCCATTCACAGTAATGCCACTACCAAGATGGCTTTGGCATTACAGTGTCTCGCAGGCAATGCCTGCATGCTTATTGACTGTGCAACCGGTGCAAAATATGCAGGACAGGGATTTACGATTCAAATTCGAGCATCGGATAGTTCTCCCGGAGCACATCCGAACACCCAGATACTTGAGTGATATCCGAGTATCACCAAGCACGTTTGTCCAGCCACAGAGCTGGAAGTGAAAAGCAAACTCAAAGACAACTCTGAGCAACCTTACTTGAAACACCACTACTATGAAGGTAAAGCAAATACTGGATAGTATGAAGAAATAGGTTTATTACCCACAGTCACACCACTCTCCCCATGCCTTATCAAAAGCTTGCCACGTCAACAGAGCCACCAAAGACCTCACCAGCATCATCAATCAACTGTTCTCTACCACATCCCACATGAGGAATGGACATGGGTGATCCTCCGCTTGTGCATTGGGACACAGTTCTTATAAAGTCTTCCAATCAAAATGTGAAAGAGAATCAGTAATCATATTATTCACCCCCGGAACGTGTTTAGCCTGATAACCAGATGTTGAAAAAAAGACATTTGAAGATAAGGAACCTGATTAGCTTTATTATTGTGATCACAAAAAAGTCCAAAGTATTTATAACCCTGTATCTATTAGGGTATATGTATCCTTTCAATAATTTCAAAGCTATTCACACACAATGTTACTAAAATGAATGAATACACTGGTAACTTAAGGGGTACTTAATAAAAAGATATTTTTTATTGAAAACCAATGTTAAAAAATATTTTTTCAAACTAAAAGGTACTGAATATACAAAAAGAGAGACATATTACCATAGGGTACCACCAATGCACAAGCTGTTGTATAAACAGCGGCCCAATAATAAAGTAAAATATTTAATAAAGTAGCCACAATGCAATAGATATCAATATATAACACATTAATGCCAATCACTAGTATGTAAAAAAGGGTATAGTGCAATAAAGAGCAAACACTAATATTAAGTAACCAGTGTAAGTATAGGCTATAATAAAATATGCCATATAAAAAAGGTGTTAAGTGCTCACTATGTAAACAACATATCCTTTATAAACAACTGTAGGTGGTAGGCATGACAAAATGCACCTTAAAAAGAAAGTGCTAAGTGCTCACAAATCTGGACATAACGTCCACTGAAGGTAACTGGTAGCGGTAGGCATAACAAGGCACAGATTAGTATCACAAACAGTTGGCAAATATTACCTATAAAGTGCACGTGGATACCCTGCCGTCCCTGCTGCCCCGACACGCGTTTCGTAATGCTTCTTCGAGAGGCGTGTCAGGGCAGGGGGCACATCAGGTATAAATACACAGAGGTGGGGATCTAATTGGTCGGGAGAGAAAACAAGTGACGTATATCTGGTGCAGGACAGCGCATGCGTGAGCCTAAAAAGTCACTAAGAAGGACTAAAGAATGCGGTCACGTGAGCACCACCTGGAGGTGACGTGTAAAACTGGACAGCGCATGCATGGAGCCTAACGGTGCATGCGCGAGCCAAACATGCCCATATCGCTAAAGGAGAGTGAGAAGTGCGGTCACGTGGGCAGAAATACAAAGTCATAGGAATGACGTGTAGCATCGACCTCACTCAAGACTGCAGATTACACTCAAAGCAAGCCTGAGGCCAGCGCATGCGCACAACTCCATGAGCGACAGTGAATTGTAATGAATAAAGTCTAAATTGCTTAATAAATAGTGTGAATGTGTTAAGAGTCCAAGAAATTAACTTGATAGATTAAATATCAATAGAAATCACATATACATGCATATATACAAGGAATCAATAATATGCTTGGACTTAAAGTGCGAACAACACATATACAAATAAATATATAATAATAATAAATAGTTAATAAATGGTAATGATTAATAAAAATAAAAAATAAAAAAGTAAAAAATAATGAACAAAAAATTATAAATGGTAAATAGTGATAATGATGATGATGATGAAAAAATAATAATGAAAAGGATGAGCCATAATGTGATAATGAAAAAAGTCCTGTCTCCCAATAAGCTATGAGGCTGGTTCATTAATCCAACTCTGAAAAAAGTGCAATGGTCCTGATCGAATTCATATAGTTCCATGGATACGATGAAGCTTCAATAGATCTAATATCCAGATGCTACAACGCTGACTTAAATATTCCCGTTGAAATGAAAGTGGATGAAATCAGGCGGAATAAATATACTAAAGAAAAAACAACCCAAAACAATTAAAACCAGCACTAGGTTGTATAAATAGAATAATTTAAACCCCCCTGCCACATCTACTGCTATGCACTTCAATTTTAAATACTTAGGAAAATGGAAAAAATAGAAAAAAAAATAATAATAAATAATAAAAAAGAAAGTCATTCCTACAAAAATGCCCCAAATCCAAAACTTTCATTTAACCCTCGTGGAACAAGGGTACCCAGTCTGTAGATCCATTGGCATTTTTTTTTGCTAGCCTCTTATTCAAGTCCCCTCCTGCCTTGGAAGTGTTTACAAAGATAAAATGTCCTGTATTGTTTTAGCCTTGTCAATATCAAGACAATGCTCTCGAACCCTTATTTTCAATTCACGACTGGTTAACCCTACGTAGATCTTCTTACAGGCCATTCTGCATAATATATCACTCCTTTACTGGAACAAGTAATGTGAGCCTTAATTTCAAAAGTCCTAGTATTATTGTGATTATTGAAGGTGTAACTTTTTCTCATATTGGCACATCTCTTGTATAAGCCACATGGGAAAAAAACATTCTTTCCCATAAATTTCTGATCGTTCTTATTTTTTTTGGATCATATGTGCTATGGGTAAGAATGTCATGCAGATTGGGGGAAATTCTCGCTACCATTTATGGCTGTGATGGCAGAATATTTCTTAATGAATGATCTGTAAATAAAATCCGCCAATGCTTCTGAATGATGGCCTTAAGATCATACCAGTTATTGGAAGAATTGGTAATAAACCTTACCTGGTTGTCTTCTGACACAGGATACTTGGAAGATTGGTTTTTATCTAAAAGTTGATTCCTGGGGGTATTTTTAGCTCTAAGATATCCCTTATGGATCACCCTCCGGCTGTAACCCCGTTCCTGAACCTGCTCCTTCAACTCCTTTGACTGTTCTTCAAATTGGTGATCCTCTGAGCAAATCCTCTTGATCCGCAAAAATTGGCTTATAGATATGCCATTAATGGTAGATTTAAAGTGGGACAAGGATGCATGTAGAAGCGAATTTGTAGCAGTGGGTTTACGATATACCGTTGTACTTCTGGGTGATGCTGAAATCAATAGATCAAAAAACTCAATACTTCTACCAAATTTATACGACATATGGATGTTTGATTATTATCATTAAGTCTGGTCATGAAAGTTTGAAGATCCTCAAAGCACCCCTCCCAGATAAACACAATATCATCTATAAAACGCACCCAGTTTTGAACATGTTCAATACCAGGGATCTCTTCCTCCTGAAAAATCCCACATCCCCATAAAAAGGTTGGCATAAGAGGGGGCACACGCTGCCCCCATTGCCATACCTTGTAATTGAAGGTAAACCTTCCCGCTAAAAGTGAAGGCATTGTGGGTTAGAACAAATTCCAACAAGGTGATAATCAATTCAGACACCCCTTGTTAATATTGCTAGACAGCAAATATTTACATTGGCTGTGACAATTAACATACTGTCAGTCAAGTGTAAGCAATCAAGGTGTCCCAGGGCTGCTGTAGAATCCTTTATGAAGGAAGGTAATTGTGTCACTATTGAATTCAGGAAGTACTCGATGACACTACATATAATTTCACACAGACCTTCATTTGCTGCGACAATAGGTCTTCCGGGTGGGTTTATGGGGTCTTTATGAACTTTAGGAATTAAATAAAGTCACCAATCTAGCGCAAGCTTTTTGGTGGATATCAAGTAACTTCATTGGGATGATGTTGTTCTCATATGCTGCTGACAAGATGTTAATTAACTCGGTTTGAAACTTAGTCATGGGATTGAAAGTAAGCAATTTATACTCCTGGGTATTATTTAACAATTTATATGCTTGTGTTTCATATATATGATTGGGCCAGATGACTATATTGCCCCCTTTGTCAGCCATCTTGAAAACAACATCATCCCATTCAACAAGTTCCTTTAATGCCTCTCTTTCCTGAAATGAGAGGTTGTTTTTACTAAATCTCTTCTTAGCCAAATCCTCGATGTCAGTGGACACCATTTTAGTAAACGTATCCACTGCAGTAACTAGAGACAACGGAGGAAATTTCCTGGATTTATTGATCAAACTAAAAGGAAAACTACTTACTGTGGGAGAATTTTCATCCAATAGGGACTTAAGTGTCTCCAATGCCTCTTTTTCCTACCTGCTCAAACTAGTATCATCAGCATCTCTTTTATAGTGCAATTTTTTTAAAACCAATTTTCTTGAGAAAAGGTGAAGGACCTTTATCGTGGTAAATGTGTCTAAATTAGACGAAGGGAAAATGTAAGAATGAAAAATGGATCTCCCTGAAGTTTTCTTTTTATAAAATTGGCGTGTCCTAGGACCACACAAACCCTCATTATATGATTCTCCACCTTCACTCATAGATAAGGAGATGGATGATGTACTCCTGGAGACATTCTTTTGTGTAGGCATTTTACGAGTTTGTCAGCGAAAAAATTTTTTACATTCAAGATCGACTAAATATCTTTCATATTTCTTCCGCTTATCCTGACTGATGGCTTCTTCCCATCTCTCCAATTCTTTATCCAAATTTTTAATCATATCTTGAAAACTGTCTGCTTTAAGTTCTTGTAACAAATATTTTTGTAATGTATCTATTTCTCCTTCTACTTTTTTCAGGGAAGCAGTATTTTTCTCAATAATGATATTGATAAATTCTAATGAGCAGTTATTAGCTGCTTTGATCCATCTATTGATAAGATCCTCATCTTCTAAATCGAAAGCTGGAAGTGAAAAGCAAACTCAACAGACGATTCTGAGCAACCGTACTTGAAACACAACTACTATGAAGGTAAAGCAAATACTGGATAGTATGATAAAATAGGTCTATTACCCACAGTCACACCACTCTCCCCATGCCTTATTGTAAGCTTGCCAAGTCAACAGAGTCAAGAAAAGTCCTCACCAGCATCATCAATCAACTGTTCTCTACCACATCCCACATGAGGAATGAACATGGGTGATCCTCCGCTTGTGTATTGGGACATAGTTCTTGTAAAGTCTTCCAATCAAAACGTGAAAGAGAATCTGTAATCATATTATTCACCCCTGGAACATGTTTAGCCTGATAACCAGATGTTGAAAAAAAGACATTTTAAGATGAGGAACCTGATTAGCTTTATTATTGGTAGGGATGAAGATGCTAAGTGATTTATAGAATTAACAACACTGCAAGTAAAGGTACTGCCACACTAGACAATCCCGCTAGCGATCTCATCGCATACTAATGAGATCGCTAGCGGGATTGTTTCTATATCGCTAGTGGCTACCTATTTTAGCGATGTCGTTAGGACGCTATCGCGGTTAGCGATCTCCTTAACGACTTTAGCGGTACAAAAGTACCGCTAAATCGCTAAAAAAGGTGCCACACTTAGCGATATATACTTACCCAGCGGGGCGCCAGCGACGAAAATAGGGTCCGGAACGATTCCAGCGACGAGCGAGATCACAGCAGGAAGCTCGTCGCTGGCAGCTGCCGCACACAACAACATCGCTAACGGATCGCTAAATAGTGACGTTTTTTAGCGATCCCGTTAGCGATGTTGTTTAGTGTGGCATACCCTTAAGAAGAGACAGGAAAAGGGCAAGGACAGACATAAGAAGGAGAAAAAATGGGAGGCGAGCAGGCATCATTGGCTAACCACAACTGAAGGAAGAGAGCTTACATACGACAAAACCTTAACCCATCATAGCAGGGCACAGCAGTAAAGGACATACAGATAAAGGCTGGAATGACCTACATTGCAAGAAGCCAGTAATAATAGTGAGAATTTTATGTATAATTCTACTGGAATACAGTAGTGGTATGTAGATAGAGGACATTAACAGAGATTAAGTAAATAACTTACAGAATTTATCACTTTAAGACACTCAAGTTGTACACTAGAATGTACATGTATACTGACTGCCTGACAGTAGGTAGAATGCGTGGAGTGACAGTTGGTGTGATGACACAGCATTTTATCTTAATTAACCAGATGCATATTTTCAGCAAGCCAGAGGAATAGACTGTTATCTATATGTTGACTTTTGAATTTATGTGATTCTTTCTTGTTGGGCAAGAGTCTGAAATATTCACTCTTCTTGTAGGTTAAATTTATAAAGCTAAATAATTGAAGGGCTAATGTTTGCATCTTATATCAGCTTCTACAGCTTACTGTCTGCTATATTTGCAAGACCATGATACAGGGTCATTGAACAATGATGTTTGCTGATTTGTTGATTACACAATATCCAGGCCAGCCAGTTTGTTGACTTGCAAAATAGAGGAGGAATAACTATGCAAATAGATTAAATAATTAAACAATGCGAGTTCATCTCATCACCATTCTTCCCCTTTACCTCTGGATGCTAGATTGAAGGACTGTTGTTGAATATAAAAAAAGGATATATGCACCTCTGTAACAGATAGCTCTAGATACAGAGACATCCAGACAGCCAAGAGATCCAAAGATCCAAAGATGCTTTATAAAACAGCAGCCAAGACATCATGGCTCCATCATGAGGGACACAGATTTGTCATTCTACAAGATGCCAGTTTAGGGGACCACGCCCTGGCTGAAAGAATACAGATCTCCATTGACCATCGCTGAACCATGGATATGTTTGGGGTAGTCAGTATTTGGACCCAATGGTCACCTGAGCCCCACGGATACGTTTGTAAAAGCCAAGAATGGGACCGACCGGACACCTGGCTCCATGTAGATGTTCTGAGATGCCAGGTTTTGACCCTCCAGGCAACTGGTCTTGTACCTCAATGGACTGTCATCTTCCTAAGCTTGTCATTAACTCCACTCTGCATGCCACAGGTGGGGTAGTTGACCCTGGAAACTCTGAAGTAACAGCTGCTCTTATCCTGGCGAGTCAGCAGAAGGGTGAGACACTCTAATTTGCACCATCTTGGGTATTTTGCTGAGGCTTTTCTATGTGTTATTTGCATGTTTTGTGGTTCAATAAAGTATTGCCACACTGCTTTACCCTCACCCTGTGTTATCCGAGTAGTATTATGCCCATGGGAAAAGGAGAGCGGGAGTTTGGTAAGCTGGTCCATGGTCCATGCAGTTACGGCTAGTATACTAAGGGTGCATACTGACCCCCATGTGTCCACAGTTGGACTGTAATGTAACCACTTCCTCCTTAGTAGATGAAGTTTCTCAGAGGTCAGATGCATTTCTTGCAGACAAATCAGAGAAGGTTTTTCCATTTGAAGATACTGAAATATTGCCTGCCTTTTTACACTAGAGGAAAGACCCATTACATTCAAGCTAACAATTTTCACTGACCCTGCCATATTTAATAGAATAAATATATAATTTCCAATATCCTATTAGCAGAAAATTTCTGTTTTACATAGCTAGTTAAGTGCATATTACAAGATTGTCAACAATATAAAACATGCTCAAAAGCTAAGAAACCCCCCATAAAACCCCAACCATAACAGGCAGATAAGAAACACCTCCCTCCGAGTGAGAGAGTGGGAGAAGCTGTCTCTTATTCAAAAATGATCTGTCAATCAATATAATTTAGAAAGAATGACGGTTCTGTCACTGTTGAATATATAGGAGAATCCTGCCTAAAACTTAAGTCTCCTTTGGGGGATAATTCAACCCCTATTAGGCATAAGGACTGCAATATAAACATAATAGAACCTAAAGAAATAATCAACATCTATTAAAGACTGTCCAACAAGCAAGGATGCATTTCTTCCCATCTACTCACGAATCAACATGTTTCTGAAGAATTAAAGTTTGCACCACAAGATCTTCAACTTGTAATGTCTCATTTGATTCCTGCATATTTGCCTCTCATTCTTATGCAGCCAGTGAAGGGGTACTTTTAGGTCTTGAAAAAGTGTACAGTACCTCCAGCTACCACCCTTAACTTGGCAGAGTACATAATTGAGTATGGGATGTACAAATCTCTCAGACATTTTTTAATCTCTGTCCCGGTAGTATAACATTTTAGCCAGCACAGGTCTTGGCGGATGTCCTGTAAAAAATAAAAAAAACACCATATACCCACCTTAACGCCTAATCCCTGATGCCCATGTCACCTAGAAAAGAGAAAAAATAAAATAAACCACCATAACCCTCAACTATCCGCCGTAATCCATGCTGTCTCAAAACTATTTGAATCACTTGTAGAGCAGTCACATCAGCTGATGTGACTGCTCTACCCGGCAGTTGGCAACACAATGACATGAGTGTTTAATCACTCCTGCAGTGTGTAGCGCTGAGCTGCCGTAAGTGAGGTCACCGGAGTCCATCAGTTGATGAGACCCTGTAAAATCACTTATGGCAACGAAAGTTCTCACGCAGCAAAGGTGCCGTAAGTGAGATCACCAGGGCTCATCTGCTGATGAACTTTCTCACAGCAGCTCAGCGCTACTGTAACAGTTATGTGGGAACTATGGAATCTAATTGCGTGGGATAAAACAAAACTGTGACCAAAGCTGAGGCAAACAAGTGTATTTAACAAAATAAGAAATTGAACCAAATCTAACAGAGATCTTCCTGCAATAGTAACGAAGTGCACAGCACAATATTATTATTATTAATATTTATTTCTATAGCACCATTGATTCCATGGTGCTGTACATGAGAAGGGGTTACATACAAATTACAGGTATCACTTACAGTAAACAAACTAACAATGACAGACTGATACAGAGGGGAGAGGACCCTGCCCTTTCGGGCTTACATTCTACAGGATTGTGGGGCAGGAGACAGCAGGTTAAGGGGTCGCAGCAGTTCCGGTGTTGGTTGAGGCGATATCTCCGGTAGTGGTGAGGAGGTAGCAGGGTCATTGCAGGCTGTAAGCTTTCCTGAAGAGATGGGTTTTCAGGTTCCGTCTGAAGGATCTGAATGAGTTTGATAGTCGGATGTGTTGGGGCAAAGAATTCCAGAGGATGGGGGATATTCGGGAGAAGTCTTGGAGGCGGTTGGGTGAGGAGCGAATAAGTGTGGAGGAGAGAAGGATGTCTTGGGAGGATCGGAGATTACGTGAGGGAAGATATCGGGAGATTAGTTCAGAGATATATGGAGGAGACAGATTATAGATGGCCTTGTAGGTCAGTATTAGTAATTTGAACTGGATACGCTGAGGGAATGGGAGCCAGTGAAGAGATTTGCAGAGGGGAGAAGCGGAGGAGTAGCGAGGAGAGAGGTGAATTAGTCATGCAGCAGAGTTAAGGATGGACTGGAGAGGTGCGAGGGTGTTAGCAGGGAGGCCAGAGAAAAGGGTGTTGCAGTAGTCGAGGCGGGAGATGATGAGGGCGTGCACAATCATTTTAGTAGATTGAGGGTTGAGGAAAGGACGGATTCTTGAAATATTTTGAGCTGAAGGCGACAGGAGGTAGAAAGAGCTTGGATGTGCGGTTTGAATGACAGGGCAGAGTCAAGGGTTACTCCGAGGCAGCGGACTTCTGGTACGGGGGAAAGCGTGATGTCGTTAATTGTGGTAGATAGGTCAGGTAAGGAAGATCTGTGGGATGGGGGAAAAGATTATGAGTTCAGATTTGTCCACATTGAGTTTGAGGAAGCGGGAGGAGAAGAAGGAGGATATGGCTGATAGACACTCCGGGATTCTGGATAGCAGAGAAGTGATGTCTGGGCCAGAGAGGTAGATCTGAGTGTCATCAGCGTAAAGGTGGTACTGGAATCCGTGGGACTTTATGAGTTGCCCCAGGCCAAGTGTATAGATTGAGAAGAGTAGGGGTCCTAGAACAGAGCCTTGGGGAACTCCAACAGAGAGAGGGTGGGACGAGGAGGTAGTGTGGGAGTGGGAGACGCTGAATGTGCGGTTGGAAAGGTATGAGGAGATCCAAGATAGGGCGAGGTCTTTGACGCCAAAGGAGGAAAGAATCTGTAGTAGAAGGAAGTGGTCAACTGTGTCAAAAGCAGAGGACAGGTCAAGAAGCAGGAGTATAGAGTATTGTCCGTTTGCTTTGGCTGTAAGTAGGTCATTAGTAATTTTGGTCAGGGCTGTCTCAGTGGAGTGATGGGGCGGAAACCAGATTGTAGAGTGTCAAAGAGCAAGTTAGAAGAGAAGTGGTAGGAAAGCTCAGCGTGGACATGCAGCTCCAGGAGTTTGGAAGCGAATGGGAGCAGCGATATTGGGCGATAGCTGGACATAGCGGTTGGGTCGAGGGTTGGCTTTTTAAGGATAGGCGTGATTGTGGCATGCTTGAAAGCAGAAGGGAAGGTACCGGAAGTTAGTGATAGGTTGAAGAGGTGGGTTAGGGATGGAATAATAGTGGTGGTGAGGTTGGGGAGGAGGTGGGTTGGGATGGGGTCAAGTGCACAGGTTGTGAGGTGCTATTTGGAGAGAAGACAATTAAGCTCCCCTTCAGTTATATTGGAGAGGGAGGTTATGGGGTTAGGGCATTGGTCTGGTATACAAAGTGGTTGAGGTGGTTGAACAATGAAGACTTGCCTTGTTTGGTCGATCTTATTTTTGAAGTGTGTGGCAAAGTCCTCAGCAGAGATGAGGGAGGTAGGAGGGGGCAGTGGTGGGCGGAGGAGGGAGTTAAAAGTTTTGAATAACTGTTTGGGGTTGTAGGATAGGGAAGATACGAGGGTTGTGAAGTAGGCCTGTTTAGCAGAGGTGAGGGCAGATTTGAAAGAGAGTGTTGCTTGTTTGAATGCAGTGAAGTCGTCTTGCGAATTTGTTTTTTTCCAGCGCCGCTCTGTAATCCTGGACACTTGCCGGAGCTTTTTAGTGGTGTTATTGTGCCAGGGTTGTCTGTTGGTACGTCGCACTCTGCCATGAACGAGAGGGGCGACCGTGTCAATAGCCAATGTGAGAGTGGCATTGTAGAAAGCAGTGGCACTGTCTGTATCGTGGAGTGAGGATATTGATGCCAGTGAAAGAATAGAGTCAGAGAGTGTGTGGATGTCTAGGTGTGCAAGGTGTCTGCGGGGGTGCATGTGTTGCTGGACATGGGTGACAGGAGAGGAGGACAGGGATGAGAAAGTGAGTAGATGGTGGTCGGATAGAGGGAGAGGGGAGGTGGTGAAGTTAGATAGAGAGCAGAGGCGGGTGAAGACCAAGTCTAATGTATGACCATCCGTGTGGGTGGCTGAGGAGGACCACTGAGTAAGTCCAAAGGATGAAGTAAGGGACAGAAGTTTGGAGGCTGCTGACTGAAGGGTATCAGTGGGGATGTTGAAGTCACCCATGATGATGGTGGGGATGTCAGTGGAGAGAAAGTGAAGAAGCCAGGTAGTGAATTGGTCGATGAAGGCAGTGGTCGGGCCTGGAGGTCGGTATATGACGGCCACTTGGAGGTTGGAGGGAGAGTAGATGCGGACAGAGTGGACTTCAAAGTAAGGGAGGATTAGGGAGGGAAGAGGTGGGATTGTGTTAAAGTTGCAGTTAGAGGAAAGGAGAACACCCACTCCTCCACCATGTCTGTTTCCAGGGCGAGGAGTGTGGGTGAATTGGAGGCCACCGTAACACAGCGCAGCAGGGGAGGCGGTGTCAGAGGGTGTCAGCCATGTTTCTGTGAGGGCGAGGAAAGCAAGATTGCGAGAGAGAAAGAGGTCATGAATCACATGAAGCTTATTGCAGAAGGAGCGGGCATTCCAGAGTGCTCCAGAGAGAGGGAGCAGGGGGGTGGGTGTCAATGGCACAGGTTTTACGTTGGAAAGATTGCGGTAGTTCCTATTAGATAGGGAGCGGAAGGAAGGAGTACTAATGGTGGGTATGAACTGTGGAGGTCCAGGATTGGGAGATATGTCACCAGCAGTGAGGAGGAGCAGAGAAAGGGAGAGCAGGTGGGAGAAGGAGAGAGGGAAGCTTGTTTTGTGTTTTATTAGGACAGATTTGAGGTTGAGGAGCAGGTCAGCAGAGGAGGATAGGTGGGGAGGAAGGAGGTAAGGGGAGATTATTATTTGATTAGAGGGTGCTGGGGTTTGGGGATAGCGAAGGAGAGAGAGGATTAAAGGAGCAAACACTGTGAAGGCATATGTAAACATGGTGAAAGAGTAAGATGGGTAATTAGAAAAGCCAGGTACAAGTAATTAGAAGTGCTTACTCAGCAGACATACCCAAAAGAGACATAGTGTGGGGTCCTGACTCCTGCCGTGACTAACTGCCGTTGAAATAACTGCAGCTTCTCTGTACTTTTGCTGCAGTGGTACTTCTGCTGCAGTTGCGTGCCTGACCCCACACGCGTGCCCCCCTTAGACTGCTACTGAATATATAGGACTGAGTAGAGGATCAGGTGGGAGGAGTTATGGTAGCTGCTTTGGGATAAATTAGCAGCTGCCCAGCACACCAGGGGAGGATAGACAATCAAAGGCACAGGGCCTGGCTGCATCCATATGCTGGTAACACCTTACACCTGATAGCATCTCTACTGGCCCCAGCATGGCTATACAGCAGTAAGTATTGAATACAATGCAACAAATTAATTTAGCAAACATTCAGCAGCCACATTTAAAGGAAAAGTTGAATAGTAGTCAGATCCCAGCAAGCAGAGGTTGTAGAGATTGTACCATTTAAAGGAAAAGTTGAATAGTAGTCAGATCCCAGCAAGCAGAGGTTGTAGAGATTGTACCATTTAAAGGAAAAGTTGAATAGTAGTCAGATCCCAGCAAGCAGAGGTTGTAGAGATTGTACCATTTAAAGGAAAAGTTGAATAGTAGTCAGATCCCAGCAAGCAGAGGTTGTAGAGATTGTACCATTTAAAGGAAAAGTTGAATAGTAGTCAGATCCCAGCAAGCAGAGGTTGTAGAGATTGTACCATTTAAAGGAAAAGTTGAATAGTAGTCAGATCCCAGCAAGCAGAGGTTGTAGAGATTGTACCATTTAAAGGAAAAGTTGAATAGTAGTCAGATCCCAGCAAGCAGAGGTTGTAGAGATTGTACCATTTAAAGGAAAAGTTGAATAGTAGTCAGATCCCAGCAAGCAGAGGTTGTAGAGATTGTACCATTTAAAGGAAAAGTTGAATAGTAGTCAGATCCCAGCAAGCAGAGGTTGTAGAGATTGTACCATTTAAAGGAAAAGTTGAATAGTAGTCAGATCCCAGCAAGCAGAGGTTGTAGAGATTGTACCATTTAAAGGAAAAGTTGAATAGTAGTCAGATCCCAGCAAGCAGAGGTTGTAGAGATTGTACCATTTAAAGGAAAAGTTGAATAGTAGTCAGATCCCAGCAAGCAGAGGTTGTAGAGATTGTACCATTTAAAGGAAAAGTTGAATAGTAGTCAGATCCCAGCAAGCAGAGGTTGTAGAGATTGTACCATTTAAAGGAAAAGTTGAATAGTAGTCAGATCCCAGCAAGCAGAGGTTGTAGAGATTGTACCATTTAAAGGAAAAGTTGAATAGTAGTCAGATCCAGCAAGCAGAGGTTGTAGAGATTGTACCATTTAAAGGAAAAGTTGAATAGTAGTCAGATCCCAGCAAGCAGAGGTTGTAGAGATTGTACCATTTAAAGGAAAAGTTGAATAGTAGTCAGATCCCAGCAAGCAGAGGTTGTAGAGATTGTACCATTTAAAGGAAAAGTTGAATAGTAGTCAGATCCCAGCAAGCAGAGGTTGTAGAGATTGTACCATTTAAAGGAAAAGTTGAATAGTAGTCAGATCCCAGCAAGCAGAGGTTGTAGAGATTGTACCATTTAAAGGAAAAGTTGAATAGTAGTCAGATCCCAGCAAGCAGAGGTTGTAGAGATTGTACCATTTAAAGGAAAAGTTGAATAGTAGTCAGATCCCAGCAAGCAGAGGTTGTAGAGATTGTACCATTTAAAGGAAAAGTTGAATAGTAGTCAGTATAGAAATGATCAGCAAACAAAATAGCTGGGCGCGACCGGTAATACGCACAAATCCAATAGTAATATGAAGTGAGAGTACGTACGGCACTTAACGTAGAAGTCCAGCAATAATATGAGCAAGAGTGCGCACAGCACTTAACGTAGAAGTCCAGCAATAATATGAACAAGAGTGCGCACAGTACTTAACGTAGAAGTCCAGCAATAAATAATATAATTTACCGCACACTCAGATTTGATATTCTGCACAAAACGTGTAAATTTATTCACAGACATCAAGTCCAAAAAATCTGTGCCATAACAAAAAATAAATATATACAGCTTAGACACCCAACGTTTCGATCCTCCTGGATCTTAATCATGGGGGTACTACAAAATAAAAATAAAAGAAAACATTTAAGACATATGCATACATATACACTGTGACAGTGTCACTGGTTTTATATGTGAGGGGAGGTATGTGTCACACAGGATGCTCTCCTGTGTGAACTAAGACCTACTTCATTTATCTGCCAGCATGTTATATGTTAAAAGGGTGTGGCTGAGCAATGTATAAAAGCTCAGTCCTGTTTTTTTTTCTCTGGTGTAGTCTGGAGAGGAAAGACTCCAGACAGGATAGTGGAAGCTACAGAGCTTGCCACAAGGACTTTAGCAAGTGCAGTTTATGCTACCGAGAGCGAGCGGAACCCACTCATCTATGGACTGAGTTATTGTTTTTTTTATGCTTTTCCCGTTTAAACCCAGAAGGGTCATGTTTACTTTTCCTGTGAAACCTGCATGAGTTTATGGCTGATAATAAACCATCAGAAAGAAAACCCAGAGAACATGTGTCCTGAGTCTGCCTTCAGGAGAGCCGAGCGAGTCGTCTTACCACAGTTGGTGTGAGAGTGCATACAGGATTCCAGGAACACGTGTACCTGCCACAAAGACCGGTGGATGTCCTGGGTGAAGGCTGCCAGACAGCTAGAGAAGTCTGGCAGCATGGAGGAGCTCGTTAAGCACCTGGTCCAGGCCCAGCAGAGCATACAGCAGCAACACCTACAGAGCCAGCAGAGCATGCAGCAGCAGCACCAGGAGACGACTAAACTGTTGCTTCAGCAGATCCAGTTGCAGCAAAAGTCGCAGCAGCAGCACCAGCAGGAGGCGTAACAACAGATACAGCTTTTGGCGGACGCCATCCAGAGCCGGGCAGCCACCCCAACCCCAGGGCCGACTGATGATTCTCACGTCAGGAAGGCGGTAAGGCGGGCCATGCAGAAGATGACCCCTGGGGATGATGTAGAAGCATTTCTGACTGTTTTTGAGAGGGTGGCTGATCAGGAGAGACTTCCACCAGAACAGTGGGCAGAGGTTCTGGCGCCATATTTATCGGGTGAACCCCAAAAAGCGTATTTTGACTTGGCGCTGCAAGATGCTAAGGAGTATCCCAAACTAAAGACAGAGATCTTGGCACGTCTGGGAGTAAATATGGCAGTAAGAGCCCAGCGAGTTCATCACTGGGCGTATGCTAGCAACAAACCCCCACGTTCGCAGATGTTTGACTTATTGCATCTTGTTCAGAAGTGGCTACAACCGGAATCCTCCACTCCGGCCCAGATGGTTGAGCGGGTGGTGATTGATAGATTCATGCATTCCCTTCCCAAGTCAGTACAGACCTGGGTTGCCCAGGGTGATCCCCAGAACGCAGATGACTTTATCGGCCTGGTAGAGAGGTACCAGGTAGTTGAGAGATCTCTTGGGAAACCGGATGCAGTCATTTCTCCCTACTGGGATACCCAAAAGGGGGTGGGTTCACCATGGAAGGGGTTTAGAGCCTCCACTGGGGGGCGTCCCACTCCTATTGAAGGGGCCTTTAGAACAAATGGGAAAGATATAGTTTGCTAGCGATGTCACAACCCTGGACATGTAGCCGCCAAGTGTCAAATATCCCCTGAGCCCATGGACTGCAGCCTAGGCAGACGAGTCTCCTATTATGCTTATCCAGCCTGTAGCGTGGACTGTCGACCCGGCAAGGGACCGCAGGCGTGTGCAGTATCCATTAATGGAATAAAAGTGCTTGGGCTGTTGGACTCCGGGAGTCTGGTGACCTTGATCAGAGCATCCCTTCCCCACCAGTTGAGCCCTTCCAAAACCCTGGGTGTTCGGTGCATCCATGGTGACGCCAAGGACTATCCCGTGGCCACAGTAACAGTGGGGACAGACTGTGGTGCCCAGTCCCATGAAGTCGGGGTGGTAAAGGACCTGATACATCCTGTCATATTGGGCCGTGATTTTTCCTTATTCTGGGACTTGTGGGGGAAGGGAACTGGACTAAGTAGCATGGGGAAAAGCGAGATCCTTGAAGAAGAACCCCCGACAGAGTCTCAGAGTGAGGAGTTCCCACTGTGCGTCCTTGTCGGTGATGAGGGTGAGACGGTGACCGAGGAGACCAACCTACCGGCGTTAGATATGTCCAGAGAGAACTTTGGGACTGCTCAAGTTCGAGACCTGACCTTAAAAGGGGCGTTCGACCAGGTTACTGTATGTAATGGGGTTGCCCAAGAGCCGGGGGCCGACACCAGATTCCCCCACTTTGCAGTACAGGGGGAGTTGCTATATCGGTGGCCAAACTGAGGGGCGGTGAGATAGTGGAACAGCTGTTAGTGCCAGGGCCATACAGACGGCGGGTGCTAGACATGGCACATTCACATGTTCTGGGGGGACACCTAGGGGTCGAGAAAACTCAGGAGAGGATACTGAGGAGGTTTTATTGGCCAGGGTGTTATCGAGAAATTCAAAACTTTTGTAGGTCCTGCCCCACCTGCCAAATAACCGCTCCCTCCTCCCACTTCCGTAGCCCCTTAGTTCCACTACCTCTGATAGAGGTTCCCTTTGAGAGGATTGCCATGGACCTCGTGGGCCCCATAGTCAAATCAGCTCGGGGCCACCAATATATCCTGGTCGTCATGGACTATGCGACTCGGTATCCAGAAGCGGTTCCCCTAAGGAACATGTCCAGTAAAAGTATAGCCTGAGAGTTGGTCCATATTTTTTCTCGGACAGGTCTACCAAAAGAGATTCTAACAGACCAAGGAACCCCCTTCATGAGCAAGGTGATGAAGGAGCTTTGCAGAGTCCTTCAGATAACTCAGCTGCGGACCTCGGTTTATCATCCACAAACGGACGGCCTAGTGGAACGCTTCAACAAGACCTTAAAGGCGATGCTCAAGAAGGTCGTTGAAAAGGATGGGAGAGACTGGGACTACCTGCTCCCATTTCTGCTTTTCTCGGTCAGAGAAGTTCCTCAAGACTCCACGGGCTTCTCTCCATTTGAGCTCCTATATGGGCGGCATCCAAGAGGTCTCCTAGACATCGCCAAGGAAACTTGGGAGGCTGAAGTCACGCCACACCGGAGCATCATCGAACATGTCGCCCAGTTACAGGAGAGAATGTCAAAGGTGATGCCCATCGTAAAGGAACATCTCCTCCAGGCGCAGGAAGCCCAGGCGAGAGTCTATAACCGGTCGGCGAGACTAAGACAGTTCCAGCCCGGAGACCGTGTTTTGGTGCTGATCCCTACCGTCGAGAGCAAGTTCCTCGCCAAATGGCAAGGTCCATACGAGGTGGTGGAGAAAGTCAGCGAGGTTAATTATAAAGTCCACCAGCTGGCCGAAGGAAGGCACATCAAATATATCATATAAACTTGCTCAAGCCGTGGCGGGACCGTGAACCTGTGGAAACTCCTTGCCTGGGAGCCGCACCAGAAGGCAAGGTGGAAGAGGTCACTATTGCAGAGACTCTATCACCGGCCCAGAAGCAACAGTGTCGAGAATTGCTACAGCGGAATCGGGACCTGTTCTCAGAGTTGCCGGGGCATACACAAGTGATAGAGCATGACGTGCTGACAGAACCGCATGTACGAGTGAATTTGAAGCCGTATCGGATTCCGGAAGCACGCCGGGAGGTGATCTCGGCTGAGGTGAAGAGGATGTTAGACCTCGGGGTAATAGAGGAGTCGAAGAGTGGGTGGTCGAGCCCAATCGTCCTCGTGCCGAAACCCAATGGAGAGTGGAGGTTTTGTAATGACTACCGTCGGCTAAATGAGGTATCCAAGTGTGACGCGTACCCGATGCCCCGCGTCGACGAACTCATCGAGAGGTTTGGACCGGCGAGGTACATCACCACTCTTGACTTGACGAAGGGCTACTGGCAGATCCCCATGTCCCAGATGGCTAAAGAGAAGACGGCTTTCTCAACACCTGATGGCTGTTTTCAATACAAACGGATGCCGTTCGGACTACAGGGGGCCCCAGCCACTTTCCAGAGGGCTATGGATCGGATCCTAGCCCCACATAAGGAGTATGCCGCAGCCTACCTCGACGACATTGTGGTCTTTAGCCCAGACTGGGCTAGTCACCTACCTAAACTACAGGCCATTTTGGACGTGCTAAGGAAAGCAGGATTTACCATAAATCCGAAGAAGTGTGCCATCGGAAAAGAGGAGGCCAAGTACCTGGGCTATGTTGTTGGGAGAGGCGAAATAAAGCCGCAGATCAAGAAAGTGGAGGCAATTCAAACCTGGCCGCAACCGCTCTCAAAGAAGCAGGTGAAAGCATTCCTGGGAATGGTGGGATACTACCGGCGGTTTATCCCGAATTTCACCACGATTGCCGCCCCACTAACAGATCTTCTAAAAGGCACCAAATCAACCATGGTGAAATGGACAGAAGAAACGGACACCGCGTTTCAAAAGCTGAAGCTAACACTGTGCAAGCAGCCTGTCCTGGTCGCGCCAGACTTTAAGAAAGAATTTGTGGTCCAGACTGACGCATCAGAGGTTGGTCTAGGGGCCGTACTCTCCCAAGAAATAAATGGGGAAGAACATCCCATTCTCTATCTAAGCCGAAAGCTGTCCTCCTGCGAGAAGAACTACGCCATAGTAGAGAAAGAGTGTTTAGCCATAAAATGGGCCGTGGATACACTGAAATGTTACCTACTAGGCCGGAAGTTTAAATTAGTATCAGACCATGCCCCGTTGAGATGGTTGAGGGAAAAAAGGGGAAAAAATGCTAGGGTAACTAGATGGTTCCTAGAGCTTCAAGAATTTAACTTTCACATGGAGCATAGGCCAGGGAAGTTACATGTGAATGCAGATGCCCTCTCTAGGATTCCCTGTCTGGTGTCAGAAGGTGCCCAAACCCCCGGCTTTGGGCAGAGGGGGGGAATATGTGACAGTGTCACTGGTTTTATATGTGAGGGGAGGTATGTGTCACACAGGATGCTCTCCTGTGTGAACTAAGACCTACTTCATTTATCTGCCAGCATGTTATATGTTAAAAGGGTGTGGCTGAGCAATGTATAAAAGCTCAGTCCTGTTTTTTTTTCTCTGGTGTAGTCTGGAGAGGAAAGACTCCAGACAGGATAGTGGAAGCTACAGAGCTTGCCACAAGGACTTTAGCAAGTGCAGTTTATGCTACCGAGAGCGGGCGGAACCCACTCATCTATGGACTGAGTTATTGTTTGTTTTTTTTTATGCTTTTCCCGTTTAACCCAGAAGGGTCAGTTTACTTTTCCTGCAAAACCTGCATGAGTTTATGGCTGATAATAAACCAGCAGAAAGAAAACCCAGAGAACGTGTGTCCTGAGTCTGCCTTCAGGAGAGCCGAGCGAGTCGTCTTACCACAACACATATAGAAAACATAATGTGGACTGTAGGGGAAAAGAAAAAGAGGAAGAAAAGATATATAGTGCTAAAATTCAATAACAAATCCAGATATATACAGTATATACTCGTGTATAAGTCGAGATTTTCAGCACCTTTTTTTGTGCTGAAAATGCCCCCTCGGCTTATACACGAGTCATAGGGCAGAAACCAGCGGGGGAGGGGATGCGGCGGCAGGAGCCGGTGGCTGGGACATCATACTCACCCTCAACGTGCCATCACTGAACGTCCCTGCAATCCTGCATTCTCCCCGGCTTCCTGCAGCTCTCCAGCGCTGAGCGGTGACGTAATACCCGCTCATTAAGGTCATGTAATATGGATGCGACGCCACTCCCATGGGCGTGGCCTCCATATTCATGGCCTTAATGAGCGGTATTACGTCACCGCTCAGTGCTGGAGAGCTGCAGGAAGCCAGGGAGAACGCAGGATTGCCCTCCGGGGGGAGGACGGAGAGCACGGAGCAGAACAGGGGGAGGACAGAGAGCACGGAGCAGAACGGGGGAAGGATGGAGAGCACGGAGCAGGACGGGGGTGGGCACAGAGGAGAATGGGGAGTGCAGAGCTGGATGAGGGAGCACGGAGCAGGACGGGGGAGGATGGAAAGCACGGAGCAGGACAGGATAATGGAGCAGGAGGAGGGGAGCACAGAGGAGAATGGGGGCGCACAGAGCTGGATGGGGGAGCACAGAGCAGGACGGCAACTTATACACCCGGCTTATACGCGAGTCAATAAGTTTTCCAAGTTTTTTGTGGCAAAATTAGGGGGGTCGGCTTATACACGGGTCGGCTTATACATGAGTATATACGGTAAGTATCATAGAGAATGCAACATTATCATATGGTATATAGCACAAACAAAATTGCAACATTATCACATGGTATAGGCAAAATTGCATTTGTAAGTTACATTAAATTATAGTATAAATAGAATGCACAGGAGTATAAAAAAAGAAAACAAGAGAGCAAGGGACCTATATTTTTAAAAAAATATATATATATATATATATTTTTTACCTTCTTTGCTGTAGTGTCACAAATGAAGCACATAGAAAGGAATATGTGGCCCCCTTTGGAAATTCCAAGGTGCTATAGGCAATGATAGATATTAGAGTTGAGCGATACTTTCCGATATCCAAAAGTATCGGAATCGGAATGGTATCGCCGATACCCCAAAAATATCGGCGATACCCGATACCGATACCGGAAATCCAATGTAAGTCTATGGGAACAAAATATCGGAATTAAAAGAAGCCCATTCTTGCCTTGTTGGTTAATTGTACATGAAGGAAAACAACAAAGAGTAATGTAGAATGTATTGGGGGAGGTTGAGGAGACATTAAAGGCATAGATGTTTAACCCAATCAAATGGATTAGCATTAATATTTTTTTTTTTAAAGATGTTCGGATTGACGAAGAACTTGACAATGTTGTTAACCTTTTTTCTATTTTGGCAAATATGTATGTTTCACAACTTCCATGCTCTTCACCTTTTTAACTTTTGCCACACTTTCTCCTTCATAATCTTCAGCAGCATCATCTTTTTCATCAAATTATTCTTCATCTTCACCTTCTTTATCTTCTTTTTAAACGTATTCCTATTCATCTTTTTGTTAACATTACTCATATTGTTCTTATTAAACTATTATTCTTCTTCATATTCTACTTCTTCATCTTCTTCCTCTTCATCTTCTTCATCATATTCTTATTTGTGACAGAGATTCCTGTACTTGTAATCTTTAAAAGTATGAATATTTCATCCTTGCGTTCTTGCTGTCACAAAAGTTTTAAATTACAACAGTATTTGTCCGTGTTGAGTTTAGCCTGCAGCAGCAGTCATTTTCCAGGGGCATGTCTGGTTGCGCAAGGCTTTATCCGGCAACACTACCTTCCTTGTGTCACGGGTAGGGTAGCGTGTGTCTATTATATGACTCTCTCTAAAATGTGACGTTACGCAGACTTATTCTGCCCTAGGGACGCCAAAAATACGACAGCAGTAATCATTTACTGTATAAAACTCCACCTATGAGCAACAAAACAAGCACGTTCCCTCTTCTGTTTACTGCGCTGACATGTGAGGAGGGAGTTTGGAGATGCTCCTGAATTCCTCCCAGGTATCCAAGCATATCGGGCCCATAGGAGAGCAGTAAAACCACCCCCGGGAACACTGACACCTTTTACATTCGTGGGGACATAATTTAGGGAGAGCTACTTGCTACGGAGTTCACAACAGACCCCGAACGGTTTACCTATCCAACTGAAGCAGAAGGACAAGATGGCGCATGGAGGAGACAAAGAGGAAAGAGGCGCGATGCTGAGCGCTGTCATAGACATGCAGCAAGAGCTATTATCAGAAGCACCATGTGACCTGAGAGTTCCTCAGGAATTTGATTCGCAGAAAATGACTGAAGAGAGGTCAAAGCCCTTCTCTTACCAGACATTCAGAAGCTGCTGGAGTCGGCATTGCAATCGTCATTGTCTTCCATACAAAAGTCTGTATACCTGAATACCATTGCAATTACCAAGCTGCAACAGGATGTGGCGCTGCTACAACAGGAGAAGCAACTTGGCCAAGACAGAGAACAGAACCTTAAGCAGAAGTTACAAAATTTGAGAGACAAAACAGAGGACTTGGAAAATCGCTCGAGACAAAGCAATTTACGTCTCGTCGGACTGCCTGAATCGTTTAAATCAGCAGACTTACAATACATCTGTGAGAATGATCTACCGAAAATATTGTGACTTAACTACTACTGTCGTATGTAACGTGCACATCGTGTGGGACCGCCGCAAAACAACAACAGGCGAGGGGAGGCATCGAAACCAACGATGTACAGACCACGGCAAGTAATAATTAAGCTGTTACATTATAACGACAAAGTTTCATTGTTACGGCCATTCAGAGAAGTGAGGCGCCCAGTGCTACTCCATGGCTATGAGATTCTGCTCTTTGATGACTTCTCAGTATCGGTGTCCAAGAAGAGGAGGGCGTTCAGTTTAATTTGCACAACGTTGTTTGAGCGAGATGTTCGCTTTCAACTATTGTTCCCAGCGCGTTAGCGGTTCCAAAGATCTGACGGGACATATGTCATTAATGACACACCAGAACAAGCCGAAGCAGCCTTGGAACGAAATCAACAAAGTGATAGGGAAGTACAGCGACGCAGTTCCAGGTTCTCCCCACGCAGACGACGACAAGATGGCAGTTCATGAAGGAGATCAGGAAAGATGAAAGAGATTCTCTCCACGTTAAATGACATATGAGATATATTTGCTGTTTGAGCCGTTTCTATTGGAGTTCCTTCATACCTATGCTAAAGCATGATAGTTTTGCTGCAATTTTAGATGGTTAAATTAGTTAATTGATATTAGATGTTGAAGATCTCTCATGAGAGTAGGGGTCTTGATAAATGTGGGACAAATGAGTTAAACATTACATATGGAGGGACAATAAGTGAAGCAGGCTATTGGGGTTTCATGCTTTGGACACATGGGGGGTACACTGAATAGCCTGGGAGGATGGGGGTAATCTCCTCACAGGTTAGAAAAAAGGAAGTCACATAAACACAGGTAGTGGTGGAGAGACTACGACCGCTTACAGCGGTTTATTGGTAAACAAGAGTTACTAGAAAAGGGTAGCAAGGGACCTCTCTCCAATAATTAATCCTGGAATTGTCAATATATCTTGATTAGGTATTTGATATTGTGGTGCTGCTTCCTCCTTTCCTCGCAGGTTGGTGCCAACGACGGCCATAAGAGGGTACACCGTCTCCTCCAGCACACTCTTAATTTTTCTGCCGCCCATTCAACATGAAGATCATCTCCAGGAATGTCAAAGGCTTGCGTGCGCCGGAGAAGCGCACAAAGATTCTGAGGTACCTCCGCCGGTGGAAGCCGGACATAGCACCTTTTTCTTTTGGAAAATCTAAATAAAAAGGAACTTTAAAAAAAAAAAAAAGAAACCCTCTTCAACAATCTACAAGACAAACAAGCATGATGGGTGACGCTGCCTTTATTGAGTTACAGTATTAGATCGACATTGTCCATGAGTAACTATGCACTGTGATAGCTATATAGCATTATTAATTTAAATCTGTTGTGGTTGTTTCAACAGCACTTGCAGGTCTAACTACCTATTGTTTGTATGCATGATGCACTTTCTTGGTGTAATTATTTATTATTGCGCATTATTACCAGGTTTACATGATGGCCATTTCATATATGGTGTGTGAAGTTACAGTTGTCCTCACTCTGTGTTGATTTTTATTATGTCTGTCATTAATAAAACTCGTGAGGATGATGATGATGATGATGTTTATGATTCGTACATCCAATGACTGCATTATCTTACAGGTACAGATAACGTTCCTTAAGAACCATTAATTGATAATTATGAAATGTAGTTTTATGCATTAATTTAAAAAAGTAAACACTATGTTTTATTTTTTGTTACCATTTCTACTAGCCATGTGCAGATATGCGCTGTGATGACAAATTAATATTTGTCCATATTTCTTATAAAAAATTTTCATTTTAGCCCTTGAAAACTTAAATCTTTCCTGTTTTAAGCATAACAATCAGGGTGACGGCTCTTCCCTATTTGGAGCATGTTCGACATGGGTTTTTCTGTGCATGTGTAGGGAACAGGAGACTTCTTGCCGCTGTGGTACACCAAAGGGGATCTTGCTGGATGTGAGATATATTTCTTCTAGCAGACTGAAGTTTGCTCAGGATTTTCCATGATCACAAGGATCTGTGATAAGGTCATAGTCACGTGATCTGGTCATCTGATGTGTACCTCACCTGAGGGTGTGGAGTAGGCCTATAAAACAAGGAGCTGTTGTAGTTGGTGTGTGGAAGGAAGGATTTTGGCTGGAGTCAGCCTGGAAGATTGTTTTGTTACTGTGTGCCAGTGTGCACCAGGAAGCGAGTACCAGACCACCCGGAATGGGACCTGGCGGTCTCTGCTGACCTGCAGCCGCTTAGTTAAGCCCGTCCCAAGCAAGGGTGAGTCTGGCACCAGTGGTTCTCCAAACTGTGGTGATTTATGTTCTGTTTTTATTTTGTTATCTGGACTTTTTCTTGAACTTATGATTAAAACCACTGAAATTTGAAGTAAAAGGCGGTGTGTTAGCCTCATTACTGCGGCCCAGCCCTGCCTACCAGAGCGGATCCCTACAATTGGTGGCTTCAATGCGGGCAACGCAGTGAGGTCAGGCTGTTTTTTCCTGCATGACAGTAAATGTCCTAGGTAAAGAAAGTGACGCAAAACCCGGTGGATAACTGTCCCAAGATGGAGAACACAGTAAAAATGCTGGAGGAGGCTATGCGGCAGCAACAGCAGGCTATGCAGCAGCAGCAGCAGGCTATACAGCAGCAGGCTATGGAGCAGCAGCAGATATTTAATCAACAGCAACAGGAAACCAATAGTCTAGTGATGCAGCACATCACAGCGCCGCAGACAGCAGGAGCTGCCCGGGGATGGCAGGATGTCCGGAAAGTGGTGCATACAGCGATCCGAAAGATGGAGCAATCAGATGACGTCGAGGTGTACCTGGAGATGTTGGAAGGCGTGGCTAAAAGGGAGAGACTGCCCCGGTACCAGTGGGCCGAGATCGTGGCTCCGTTTTTTTAATTCAGGACCCGCAAAAGCCTTTAGGGACCTACCCCCCGAGCAACAGGAGGACTATGAGAGCGTCAAGGGTGAGATACTTGCACGTCTTGGGGTAAATGTTTTGGTCCGGGCACAGCGGGTACACCAGTGGAACTTTTCCCCTTCCGAGCCAGCTCGGTCACAGTATTATGACTTGATACACCTGATAGAAAAGTGGTTGCAGCCGGAGGTGTTGTCACCCCGCGCTATGCTGGATCGTATAGTGACTGATAAATTCTTGAGAAATTTGCCACACACCCTTCAAACATGGCTTGGACAGGCAGCCCCTACTGATGGTCTCCAAATGGTAGACCTCATTGAAAGATATGGGGCTACCAAGGAGATACAGGGAGAGACTACCCGGAAGGTACCAAGTAAATTCCACAAACCTTCACCCACAGCTCGGCGAGCAGAGACTCGGAGGGCCGCCCAGGACGGGTCGGGGAACGAAAGGGGCCCCATAATCTGTTGGCGGTGCCAACAACCAGGACATGTGAGAGCTGTTTGCCCCCACCTGACAGAGCCCATGGACAACAACTTTAAATACTATCAGTCTCACTATGCAGAACACATGTGTGCAGTGGTCAAAGCAGAGGGACCCAATATGAACCATTTGTGTAAAGTGCAGGTGGAGGGTAACCCTGCTGTGGCTCTAGTGGACTCAGGGAGTCTCGTGAGTGACCCTAATACGAGCCAGCCACGTCCAAATCAGCGAGTATACTGCTGGGAAAATGGGTGTGTTGTGTATACATGGTGACTTCAAACATTATCCTACCACCCTGGTGATGATAAACATGCCAGCGGGGAGGAGGTGACACGAGGTGGGGCTGGTGGTTAATTAGCATTAATAATGGGGAGAGATTTTCCGTTATTTTATGTGCTTTGGCCTGTAATTACCCCTCCCACAGAACAGTCGTCGGCACCAGTGGCAAACAGGTTGCATTCTCCAGAAATCGGGCATGAACCTGGTGGTCCAGAGGAAGATGTACTGGCGGTAGGAGTACCTTAGCCTTCGGTGGAGGAGGAAAACCCCTCTCCTATAGAAGTGTTAGGTGGGGAGATGGAAGATTTGCCACCGGGACCAGAATTGTCATACTTAAATGTGGCAGGTGACAATTTTGGTACGGCGCAACTACGGGACCCTACATTGACTCGAGCCAGGGAAAATGTACTGGTTGTCAATGGGGAACCCCAACACCCCAGGGCAGCTAAAGTATTTACCCGATTTGAGCTGAACCAAGATTTGCTGTATGGGGTTTAAAAAGTACATGGGGAAATTGTCGAGCAATTGCTGGTACCGCAGTCATATCGGAGGTTGGTAATGGACTTAGCGCATGCGCATGTACTAGGGGGACATTTGGGACCAAAGAAAACCCTAGACAGAATTCTACAACAGTTTTACTGGCTATGGGTCTATGAATAAGTTAAACGGTATTGTTACTCTTGTCCCGTGTGCTAGGTAACCAGTCCGCAGCCTTATTTTCAGAGTCCCTTGGTGCCATTACAAATTATAGAGGTACCGTTTGAGAGAATAGCCAATGGATCTGGTGTGGACGGTTAATAAATCAGCAAGGGGTCATCAACACATCCTCGTAGTTCTAGATTACGCTATAAGGGATCCTGAGGCTATTCCCCTGCGACACACCTCGTCTAAACTGATCGCAAAATAACTCATGGGTATGTTCTCTCGGGTGGGAATCCCTCAAGAAATCTTAACAGATCAGGGGACCCCCTTTATGTCAAAAATCATGAAGGAACTCTGCCACGTGTTAAACAGTTGCGCACATCGGTCTATCATCCCCAAACAAACGGTTTAGTAGAAAGGTTCAATAAAACCCTGAAGAATATGTTGGAAAAAAAAGTCTCTAAAGATGCTAAGGACTGGGATCTCTTGTTGCCATACCTGATGTTTGCAGTGCGGGAGGTGCCCCATGCATCTACGGGGTTCTCGCCCTTTGAACTATTATATGGCAGACATCCCCGTGGCTTACTCGATATAGCTAAAGAGGCCTGGGAAAACCATACAACTCCCCACAAAAGTGTGATAGAACATGTGGCCAAAATGCAAGAGAGAATGGAGACAGTCCTACCATTAGTCCGAGAACATATGGAATCAGCACAAAGGTCACAGAGGCAGGTCTATAACAGGGAGGCACGGGTAAGGTCCTTTAACCCTGGGGATCGGGTGTTGGTACTTGTGCCTACAGTGGATAGTAAGTTCCTTTCAAGGTGGCAGGGACCCTACGACATTATAGAGAAGGTGGGACCAGTAAACTATAAAATACACCAACCAGGGCGGAGAAAGCCAGAACACGTATACCATGTGAATCTGCTCAAACCATGGAAAGACAGAGACCCGCTTGGTCAGGATTGTCCACGGCCTGCATTTCCAGTACAGATGGCTTCCTTGCCTCAGGAGAAGGCAAGAGAAGTCCTCTCCGCCGTCAAAATATCAGACACTTTGTCGCACAGACAAGTTCAGGAAGTCAGAGAGTTTGTTCGCCGAAATACAGATTTTTTTTGGAACTTCCTGGTCGTACCTCCCTAATACAACATGACATTGTCACTGAGCCGCAGGGCAAAGTACGATTAAAGCCATATCGGGTGCCTGAGGCCCGGCGACAAGCCATCTTGGAAGAGGTCAAGAAGATGCTGCAGTTAGGGGTCATTGAAGAGTCCCAGAGTGAGTGGGCCAGCCCAATAGTCCTAATACCAAAGCCAGATGGGACACTAAGGTTCTGTAATGACTTCAGAAAACTGAATGAAATTTCTAACTTTGACGCCTACCCCATGCCCCGGGTCGATGAGTTAATAGAGCGGTTTGGGCAGGCACGTTATTTTTCACTCATTGACCTCACAAAAGGGTATTGGCAGGTGCCACTAACAAAAGCAGCGAGAGAGAAAACCGCTTTTTTAACACCCGAGGGACTGTTCCAGTATATAGTCCTACCCTTCGGGTTGCATGGCGCTCCAGCGACATTCCAGAGGTTAATGGACGTTGTTCTTCATCCTCATCGCCGATATGCCGCGGCCAATCTGGACGATATTGTGGTGTACAGTACAGACTGGGAAAGTCACTTAGCCAAGGTACAGGCGGTGATAGATTCGCTGAGACAAGCAGAGCTAACTGCCAACCCAAAGAAGTGTTCCATAGGGTTGGAGGAAGATCGCTACCTGGGGTATGTGATTGTGAGAGGAGTTATCAAAGGCCAAATAAACAAAGTGGAGGCAATCCAAAACTGGCCCCGTCCCCTCACCACTAAACAAGTGAAAGGGTTTTTGGGGTTAGTGTGATACTACCGGCGGTTTATTCACAATTTTGCAACACTGTCGGCGCCGTTAAATGACTGCCTAAAAGGCAGGAATTTAGTAATGGTGCGATGGAATGATCAGCTTGAAGAAGCGTTTGTAAAACTAAAAGGGGCACTGTGTGTGTGTCACCATTTTTGATCACACCCGACTTCAAAAGAGAATTCATTGTCCAGACTGATGCGTCAGAGGTAGGTGTGGGGGCCGTTTTGTCTCAGGAGGTTAACGGGGAGAAGCATCACATTACTTTCCAGAGTCGAAAGCTAACTCCAGCTGAAACCAGATACAGCATTGTAGAGAGAGAGAGTGCCTGTCGATCAAGTGGGCACTGGAGTCGTTGCGCTACTATCTGTTGGGGATAACATTTTGGTTGTTAACTGATCATTCCCCTCAGACTGGCAGTGTTGTATCCCAGGGAGTAGAGTTCAGGTGGTAGAAAGATGAACATAACAGGAGAAATTGATAACGTTGCCAACCAGTTATTTAATCTGAAAACGGACAGGCAAATTCTGGCGAGATCCATGCCTTGTTCATTTTCAGAAAAGTAAGCCGGTCTACATTATCGGAGGATAGTCGCATGCGACGGTCTGTTAGTACACCACCTGCAGCACTAAAGACGCGCTCCGATAATACACTGGCAGCAGGGCAAGCCAGCACCTCCAATGCATACTGGCTAAGCTCTGGCCATGTATCCAGCTTAGAGACCCAAAACTTGAAAGGGGAAGAGCCATCTGGGAGTACACTGAGAGGGCAAGACAAGTAGTCTGTCACCATCTTACGGAAACGTTGCCTCCTGGTGACTGGAGGCGTCTCGGATGGTGTAGACATTGGTGGCGCTGACACAAAACTTCGCCACATTTGGAACATACTGGTCTTGCCCCCCTGTGTAGAGGCGCTGCTTGTGCTCCCTCTTGTTGCAGAGCTGTCTCCATTGCCTCCACGCACAGAGCTGCTTTGTAAAGCAGTAGCAGCAGCGTTCTCGGCTGGAATGGAGAACATTATGGATTGCACCAGTGTGTCTTTGTACTCCCGCATTTTACGCTCCCGGTTCAACGGTGTGATGAGGCTTTGTAAGTTGTCCCGGTAGCGAGGGTCTAGGAGGGTGTACACCCAATAATCAGACGTGGTGAGAATGTGGGCGATGCGGCGGTCGTTTCTCAGGCACTGCAGCATGAAATCAACCATGTGCTGCAGACTCCCAACTGGCCAACAAACGCTGTCCTCTGTAAGAGGCGTCATCTGTACCTGTTCTGCATCACCCCACCCTCGCTCTACATACTGACTAGAGCGTTGTGTACCTCCCTCTGTAGCGATTTCTTCCTCCTCCATTGACTCCTCCTCATCCTCCTCACAAAGTGAGCCCTGCAAAGCCCTTTGGGAGGAACCAAGTTGCGCTGACTGTCCAAAAGGTGATGGAATTTGTGTCTCCTCATCCTCCACCTCTTCCAAAACCTTATCCCTTAGTGCTTGCAGTGTTTTTTGAAGCAGGCAGATAAGGGGGACAGTCAGGCTGACTAGTGCATCATCTGCACTCGCCATCCGCGTTGACTCATCAAACGCACGCAAAACGTGGCAGATGTCCTTCATAGAGGCCCACTCAGTAGTGGTGAAGTGTGAACGGCGCAAATTGCGTGTTGATTGCGCCTGTTGCAGCTGATACTCCATTACTGCTGTCTGCTGCTCACACAACCGCTCCAACATATGTAACGTGGAATTCCACCTGGTGGGTACGTCACATATGATGCGATGTTCAGGAAGGCGCAATCTGCGTTGCAGAGCTGCAATGCGCGATCTGGCTATGCTGGAACGTCGCAAGTGAGCGCACTCTAGGCGGACCTTGTGCAGCAGTGCATCAAGATCCGGATAGTCCCTCAAAAAACTCTGCACGACCAAGTTGAGCACATGTGCCAGACATGGTATGTGAGTGAGGTTGCCAAGGGCCAGAGCTGCCACCAGATTTCGGCCATTGTCACACACTACCAAGCCTGGCTGGAGATTCGCTGGCAAAAAACACACGTCGCTCTCCTGCTTGATGGCATTCCAGACCTCCTGCGCTGTGTGGCTTCGATTCCCCATGGAAATTAATTTCAGGACGGCCTGTTGACGTTTGGCCACGGCTGTGCTCATATGGGTCGCAACAGGTAAGCGTTCACGGGTCCATGTGGAGGTAGACCGTGACGGCTCCTGCAGCGATGATTCTGAGGAACTGGAGTAGGAGGAGGAGTCAATGTGTACAGACTGAATTCCAGCAATCCTTGGAGTTGGCAGAACACGTACAGCGCCACTCGCAACATCTGTACCCGGCTCCACAACATTGACCCAATGGGCAGTGAGGGAAAGGTATCGTCCCTGGCCATGGGTACTGGTCCACGCATCAGTGGTCAGGTGGACCTTGCTACTGACGGCGTTTAGTAGCGCATGTTTAATTTTTCCCTCAACATGCTTTTGCAGAGCAGGGACGGCTTGCCTGCTGAAATAAAATCAGCTTGGCACATTGTATTGTGGGACTGCCAATGCCATTAAGTTCCGGAAACTGTCAGTCTCCACCAGCCTGAATGACAGCATTTCAAGGGACAGGAGTTTTGCAATGCCAGCATTCAGAGCCTGTGCTCGTGGATGGTTTGCCGAGTATGGCCGTCTTTTATCCCATGCCTGTGCTACCGATGGCTGAAAAGTGGCCTGGGAGTGTGAGGATGACAGGGAACTTGCAGCTGTGGGTGGAATAACACTTTGTCTCTGGACAACAGTGACCGAGGTTCTTCCATGGCGATCGTGTGAGGAAGCCGAACCAGCTGTGTGTGAGCTGGAGGAAGAGGCTCCAACACGAGCTGAAGATGTAGGTGCTGCTGTAGGTTGGCCTACATCTCCAGTGTGTCTTTGTAACTCAACTACGTGCTTTGTCCGCACATGTTTCCACATATTAGTGGTATTGAGGTTACTGACACTTTTACCTCTTTTTACTTTTTGCTTACACAGCTTGCATTTGACATAGCAAATATCATCTGCAAGTGTGTCAAAAAAGGACCACGCAGTGCAAGTCCTGGGAGCGCCCGTTTTGACTTTTGGAAGAGAACTGCTCCCAACAGGTGCCAAACTGGAGGCTACAGGCAACCGAGTCTGCAGCCTACCTCTCCCTCCTGTTTGTACCGTTGGGCCAATCTCTTCCTCAGAGCTGCTCCCACCAACTTCCTGTTCCTCATGCCATGTTGGGTCTTGGACCTCATCATCTCCACTACCCTCTTCCAACACCTGCTGCTGTTGGGTGGTCTGGACAGCACCATGCTCAACAGAAACTGGCAACTGAGTCTCATCATCATCAGATGTGTTCTGCGGTGTGCTGACCATCGGCACTGGCTCACCCGCCTCTTCAGATTGAGAGAGACACAGCTGTTGCGCATCACTGCATACTCCCTCTTCTTCAAATTCCAGAATGCTGCTTGGCTGGGCCCCTGTTTGCAAGCCAACAGATTCTGAGAACAGAAGCAGAGACTCAGCTGGCTCCAGTTCAGAACTCTCTGACTGCCTGGGCAATTTGACAGGCGGTGAACAGACAGATGGTTGCTCAACAGTGTTGTGGTCCTGAGAGGAGGTGGAAGCCATTGAAGTCGATGCATTGGCTGCCATCCAACCAACAACGGCTTCAATTTGTTCTTCCCGCAGTAGGGGGGTACGCCGAGCTCCTACAAAACTGCACATAAAGGAACGCTCACGGGGAAAACTGGTGGATGCTGTGTCACTGGGGGCGGCAGCAGCCACGGAATCCCCACGTCCTCTCCCTGCTGAAACTCCACGGCCACGACCACGTGCCTTACTCCCTGCCTTCTTCATCTTGGTAGATTGATAAAGAAAGTCAGAAAAGTTATAAGGCCTAAGTGTGGTTATTACGAAGAGACTGCAGTGAACACTGCACACAACTGTTCACTATCTCTGAAAGGCTCCTTTCTGTAATTCTATAGTGTTTGCAACCAATGTATTGGATACGGATGGAAGCGCGTCACACTAATAGATTTGAGTTATTCGAAATGGTATGGAGCAGCACCAATTAGAGAAAAATGACAAGGATGAGGCAGTGACACACGTTCAGCAGACTACAACCAGCAGTGGTTGAAGAACTAACTGGAGCGTGATCTGCACTCAAAACAAAAAAAAACTCACAGACTAGAGTGAACACTGAACACAACTGTTCACTATCTCTGAAAGGCTCCTTTCTGTAATTCTATAGTGTTTGCAACCAATGTATTGGATACGGATGGAAGCGCGTCACACTAATAGATTTGAGTTATTCGAAATGGTATGGAGCAGCACCAATTAGAGAAAAATGACAAGGATGAGGCAGTGACACACGTTCAGCAGACTACAACCAGCAGTGGTTGAAGAACTAACTGGAGCGTGATCTGCACTCAAAAAAAAAAAAACCTCACAGAATAGAGTGAACACTCACTATCTCTGAAAGGCTCCTTTCTGTAATTCTATAGTGTTTGCAACCAATCTATTGGATACGGATGGAAGCGCGTCACACTAATAGATTTGAGTTATTTGAAATGGTATGGAGCAGCACCAATTAGAGAAAAATGACAAGGATGAGGCAGTGACACACGTTCAGCAGACTACAACCAGCAGTGGTTGAAGAACTAACTGGAGCGTGATCTGCACTCAAAAAAAAAAAAACCTCACAGAATAGAGTGAACACTGAACACAACTGTTCACTATCTCTGAAAGGCTCCTTTCTGTAATTCTATAGTGTTTGCAACCAATGTATTGGATACGGATGGAAGCGCGTCACACTAATAGATTTGAGTTATTTGAAATGGAATGGAGCAGCACCAATTAGAGAAAAATGACAAGGATGAGGCAGTGACGCACGTTCAGCAGACTACAACCAGCAGCGGTTGAAGAACTAACTGGAGCGTGATCTGCACTCAAAAAAAAAAAACCCTCACAGACTAGAGTGAACACTGAACACAACTGTTCACTATCTCTGAAAGGCTCCTTTCTGTAATTCTATAGTGTTTGCAACCAATGTATTGAATACGGATGGAAGCGCGTCACACTAATAGATTTGAGTTATTTAAATGGTATGGAACAGCACCAATTAGAGAAAAATGACAAGGATGAGGCAGTGACACACGTTCAGCAGACTACAACCAGCAGTGATTGAAGAACTAACTGGAGCGTGATCTGCACTCAAAAAAAAAAACCCTCACAGACTAGAGTGAACACTGAACACAACTGTTCACTATCTCTGAAAGGCTCCTTTCTGTAATTCTATAGTGTTTGCAACCAATGTATTGGATACGGATGGAAGCGCGTCACACTATAATTTCAATTGAATGGAGCAGCAAGAATTACACTAAAGAAAAAAAAAAGAGTCTGTGAGTGACACGTGCAGATGCCTACAAACAGCGTTGGATGCAGAGAAAACTGCAGCGTCACCTGCACTCACACACACACCTTGCACAGAGCTGTTAAAACAACACTGGCAAAAGGAAGCTATACACAGCGGTTGGTAAACTAGCCTGCCTACAGCACAGTACACAAAATCGCAATCTCTAACTGTCCCTCAGAGTCAGCAGAGCAGCGTTCTGTCCCTTACTGAATTCACAGCACAGTGACGCTAAAATGGCGGCGGCGCCTTTTATAGTGCATTCTGACATCATTTCAGCATCCAATCACAGCCATGCCATTAGTTAACATGACCGCAGCAGTACAGGATGTGCCCACACTTCTTAGGATTCCTCATTGGCTCACTAAAATCACATTGCCTCTCAAAGAATTATGGGAACTTCCGATTCCGGTATACGATATGTGAAAAATATCGGAACTAAGTATCGGAATTCCGATACAGCGAATATCGGCTGATACCCGATACTTGCGGTATCGGAATGCTCAACTCTAATAGATATATTTAGTCAAGAAAAATGAGAGGAGAGGTATATATACATAGGGTCTATAGTGTACCTGGAGTATAAAGATACAATTGAATGAAGCTGGAATGGCCGTCAGTACACGTTCACGACCTGTATAGATGATATAATGAAATGTGAAGTAGCCTATGTAATGTTAGGGAGAAGAGTGCACTAGGGTGCTGATAATTAACTTGGGGATACCAGAGGTAGCGAGAATTGCAGGGTACTGGTGGCGCTCCTGCGCCTTGTCCTATGGCTGGATATGCTGGTGTGTGAGAGGAAGGAGCACATCAGATTTTTATAGCCAGAGCCGTGTACCGCCGGACCGGAAGAGCGTCATCCGGCCCGGAAGTGACGCGACGCTAGACCATAGCATGTGACCGCTCATGCGCGGGGACCGCCATATTTGTTTTGAATGTTGACATGGAGAAGGGGGCGTGTTAATAACAAGGAAATAGAATGAGCTAGACTGTCAGCAACGCAGAACACAAGGCCGAAGGCGCCAAATTATACTGGGATATTGTTTAGATAGCCGAAGAGGAGGGATAGCAGCAGACTGTTGAGTGTGGGGAACGGATCCATGGGTATAAATTACATGTTGTGGAATAGGCTATGTAAATCATATTCAAATAACAGCATAAAGATGAAAATAAAAAATAAATAAAAATAAATAATATGTAATATTCTGGAGCAGATATAGGAAAAAAATTTTTGAGTAATAAATAAAACGGAAAGTAAATGAAGCATGAAAAAATATATAATAAATTAATAAATAATAAAAAATTATGAAAAAACAGAAAATAAAGATTAATGAAAATTAGGACATAGAAAAAATTAATGAAAAGAAAATAAATGTAAATAGTAAATGAATAATGAAAATAATGAAAATAAAAATAAATAAAAAATAAATAATAAAAATAAAAAATAAAAATTAAAATAAAAATTAAAATAAATATAAAAATAAAAATAAAAAATAAAGGATAAATATAAAAATAAAAATATGAATATAAATATAAGTGACTTACCGATTGAAGGTAGTCAACGTGTCTGCAAATCAATGGACATAGTTAGTATTGATTAATGGGCAGCACGGTGGCTCAGTGGTTAGCACTGCAGCCTTGCAGCGCTAACAGCGTGGGACAGCGACGATAATGTGTGCAAACTGTAAAGGGCTGCGGAATATGTTAGCGCTACATAAAAATAAAGATTATTATTATTACAAAAGCCAATTAATTTCCCTATTGAGGCCCTTGGGGAATAGGGTATCTAATTTATGGATCCAGTATGTTTCCCTTAGTTTCAATAGTCTAATATGATTGCCACCTCTCCTCAGTTTGGGTACATGCTCTATTACTTGATACTTCAGTTGTGCTACTGTATGTTTCTGTTTGATAAAGTGATCCGGTAAAGGTAACCAAGTTTTGCCACATCTGATAGTAGATTTATGACTTGCGATCCTGTCCTTGACATGTTGTGTTGTCTCACCCACATACAGAAGGCCACAAGGGCACTTAATGACATAAACTACAAAGTTTGAATCACAAGTATGGTATCCATGAATAGGGAATGACATTAGAACAGGATGCACAGCTGAGGCAGGGAAAGGTGCCCTGTCTGCGTGTAGCTAGATATCGTTGTGTAGAGGTAGGGTGTTTACTTCCAAAATTGGCCCGTACTAGCTTGTCTTTAATGTTGGGAGCTCTCCTGTTACACATCAAGGCTGGTGTGGCAAATGCTTCAATATTGGGAAATGCTCTAAACAGTAGTGGCCAATGTTTATGGATGATAAAATGGATTTTTGGCATTAAAGGATGGTGGGTATGTACAAAGGGGACTCTTTCTCTGTTTGGAATAAGTGAAATGGAAGCTGGTGGACCTAAGATCCGTGCTTTCTCCTGTTCGAGAAGTCTGGTTGGATAGTTTCTTTCTCTGAATTTGAGTGACATATTGTCCAAACGGATAGGAAGAGTATCTAGATTGGTGACTATTCTAGACACTTGTGTGAATTGTGACCTTGGAAGACTATTCTTGATGGCTTTAGGGTGACTACTAGAATAGTGTAGAAGACTATTACAGTCCGTTGGCTTGGTGTATAGGTCAATAGTGAGATTTCCCTGAGGGTCTTTCTGTACAATGGTATCTAAGAATGGAACACAACTGGTGTCATAATGAATAGTGGATTGTAGATCCGGATCTAAAGGGTTAAGATATGTGTGGATAGAATCTAGGGATTCTGAAGAGCCTGTCCAAATAAAGAAAATATCAATATAACGATAATAGCATCTGACCGATTGTTTAAAGACCTCGACCAGATAGATTAAATTTTCTTCGAATGAATTCATAAAAGCATGGGCGTACGCCGGTGCGACATTTGAACCCATCGCGGTCACACGTAATTGATTATAGTATGTGTCTTTGAATAAGAAGAAATTCTCGTATAGAACTAGTGTGAGGAGGTCTAAACAAAGTTGGATTGGTGTATCAGACATGTTTGAGGTTTCCAATAAAGACTTAGTGGCTTGTATACCCTTTGTATGGGAAATAGACGTATACAGGCTGTTTATGTCTAACGTAACTAACAGGCTGTCTGGCGAAGTGGTTCTGAGGTCATGAATTACTCTGAGAAAGTGCCCGGTATCCAATAAAAAGAACGAGTAGTTTTGACCAGTGGTGTTAGCATTTTTTCGAGGAAAATGGAAAGAGGTGAGAGAATAGAATCTGTTGACGCCACGATGGGTCTGCCAGGAGGGTTTATAAGTGATTTGTGAATTTTGGGAAGGACGTAGAAGACAGGAGTAATTGGATATGAATTGGTAAGGAATGTAACAGTTTTTTTGTCAATGGTATGGTTGTCCAAATATGCTTTGAGTAAGGATTGAATCTTTTTGTTAATCTCAAAAGTGGGATCTCTTGAGATAACCTTGTATGTTTGTGAATCAGACAGTTGTCGTTCTATCTCACTAGTGTACATTGTGCGGTCCATGATTACTGTGGCACCGCCTTTGTCTGCTGGCTTGATTTGTTGCCCTGTAATGATGTTAATGCTTGTTTTTCTATCAATGTTAGGTTGTTACGACTGTGAAAGAAACCAAGACTCTGCTGATGTGATAGAGATTTGACTTCACGATCAACAAAAGAAATAAACATCTCTGTAGCGTGAGAGGTCTGTGGAGGGTTAAATGTACTGAAGCGAGAGTACGTACGGCACTTAAAGTAGAAGTCCAGCAATAATATGAGCAAGAGTGCGCACAGCATTTAACGTAGAAGTCCAGCAATAATATGAACAAGAGTGCGCAGAGTACTTAACGTAGAAGTCCAGCAAAACACGGGTGGAGCATTAACAGGAGAAGGTTACTAAATGTACCTTTAGGGCTGAAAAGTCCTGCTCAAGTCCAGCACCGCAGCCAACACAGAACACAGTCCAAGAAGTGATAATGATGTCAGAATCTCTACTGACCACAGCAGTTCCAGAGATGAGTAGCTCCACACTAGAAGTCCGGACAATAAGTAACACCGACCAGGATCAAGAAGCTGCACAGAGGGCTGAAGGCAGCTGTAGGTGGAGAGGTGGAGCACTGAGTAATGAGCAGCAACAGCAGGAACTCCAGAAGCAGACCAGGAGGAAGCTCAGAAGCCAGCAGCAACAAAATACTCAGGCTACGAGGATCTCTTTAGCAGGACTTAAATAGCAGGACAGACAGGAAGTTCCAGGAGAGGGCGAGGTACAAGACTCCATCTTGGACAAGAGCAAACAGGCTCAATGGAAAATCCGGAATCCTTACAGCTACACACTGCAGGAGTGATTACACACCCCCATCAGTGTGTTGCTGACTGCCGGATAGAGCAGTCACATTAGTGACTGCTCGCAAAGTCATCAGAATCTTTGTTGGACATTATGGATTATCTCTTCACTTTGGACAGGTAAGGACTATGGTTGTTTATTATTTAATAATTTTCAGGGATATTGGCTTCAGTGGACTTGGTGATGATGTGAGTATGGTTTAATTTAGAGTCTTTCAAATAAAATACTTTATTCTGGGTGTGTCTTTTTTATACAATATCACTATAGTGTTAGTAATGGGGGCGTCTTATAGACACCTCTCCATTACTAACTTCTGGGCTTGATGTCACCGGACAAAACAAAGGTGACAACCTCACAAATATGAGCCCCACTTGCCACTGCCACAGGTCAAGTGGGAAGAGCCCGACAAAGTCTCACAATTGGTGCCTTTTCTGAAAAGGCTGCGAGCTGCTATTTTTAGGCTGGGGGGACTATCTATGGCCCTTTGCCAGCCTGAGAATACCAGCCCCCAGCTGTATGCTTTAGCTGGTTGTCAAAAATAAGGGGGACCCCACGCTGTCTTTTTAAATTATTTACCCAAATAATTTAATAAAATGGCGTGGGAACCCCTCGATTCTTGATAACCAGCCTTGCTAAAGCTGACAACTGAGGATTGCAGCCCGAAGCTGTCAGTTTTGCCTGGCTGGTTATCAAAAATACAGGTGTACCCTTTTTTTTATTATTATTTATTTATAGCGCAATTGATGGGTCAATTGATGCCACTTTTCCTGGTGTCTTCCCCTAATTTGAGCTGTTTTAGAAGCTTTTGGGGCCCCTGAAGGTGTTGTCTATGAGTTTGGTTTTGCCTTCCGTTGAATTCATCGGTGTTTGGCTATGTTCGGTGAATTGTTTGGCAAACATCTGGACATTCTGCAAACATAGCCAAACCGAACCTTTAAAGGTTCACTCATCTCTAGTGACGTATACCTGTTATTTTATATTTAAGACCACCAAACTGTACACTCAAAGAAGAAGTTTTACAATGTACCACTGCCATGAAAACGTCTTTTAACGTAGGTTCCTCAGGTACCTGCATGTCCATTCGGTGCAGATTAGGCTGTGAGGTAGGGAATACTGTGTCAAATGTAGCTTTTCAGTCTTTTTTGCCCTGAAATCAATGTGGCTTCCTCTCCTTCTCCTATCTCCTCCTCACACCGATTCCTCCACTCCAGAGCCCGTGCATAGCTGAGGCATAGCTGCTGTATGAAGGCTTCCATCACCTGCTAAGACCTTCATATCTGTGCTAGCAAATCGTACCAGTCTCCCCTGCTCATTATGCCTCCAGCTTGACAAACGCAGTACCATCTTGGAGCTGAGGGCCTGCTTCTCCCATTGTCTTTTTGTTGCTCTTTCTTGTAATTTTTTTGCCCTGAGCAAGGTACACCCACACTCAGCAAGGTATCTGGTAGATGTATAGTGATTTTCAGAGTGATCTTCAAGTCCTATGTGTTATGATTTGGTAGCTCAGGAGAGCAAGCAAAAAAGGAAATACACCAGAGAGGTGGGAATCTATGGGATTGCAGTACCCTGACTAACCACCACAACTAAAGGCAGCCGTGGAGCGTACCTACGTTGGTCCTAGACGCCTCGTCACAGCCTGAGAAGCTAACTACACCTAAAGACAGAAAGAGGAAAACTATCTGCCCCCGAGTAGTTCCCCAAAGAACATAGAAAGCCCCCAAACATGTAATGGCGGTTAGACAAGAGGAAATACAGACACAGATAGAAAATAGTATGAGCAAACGCTGGGGCCCAAACTTCCTAAATAGAAAAGGATAGGAAGGACACTTACTGCAACCCCAAAAAACCCTGAAAAGTACCAACTCTACTAATTACAAAAACACCTGAGATCACACGACCTCTACCACCTAAATTAGTTCTCTGGTGTAACAAAAACTAAACAGCAGCCACTGAAAAAAAAAACTGGAAAAGGCAAATGAACAAACAACAGTGGCTGAACTAAACTGAGAGGAGCACAAGCCCCCGGAGGGGACCCGGCAGACCCCCACAGAAGTGTAGGACAAAATGCAAAAAGCAAGCACAAAAAAACAAAAAGAAGAAAATGTCTTATCTGTTAGCAGAAGATGCAGGCACGAAACAGCAGGCTACAAAGTGAACAGGAATCAAAGATGAGACCAGAACAATTGATCACCGGCAACCCTGATGGGAGGGAACCTCCCTTATATAAGACCAGTCAGTAACACCTGATCGCCAATCTTCACAATCTTCATTGGATAGTTCAGTACTGTTTGTAACCACCAGAGGGAGCTTCTGCTCAGAATTCATTTCTAGCACATTCACAACAGTACACCCTCCTTGAGGAGGGGTCACCGAACCCTCATTTGAGCAACCAGGTCGGTCAGGATGAGCTCTGTGATACGCACGGATGAGTCTCCTAGCATGGATGTCCGAAGCAAACACCCAAGAATTGTCCTCCTGACCATAGTCCTATGCCGGTTGGCAAACCGCTGGGCCCTCTCCTGAGAGAGGGACAACCTCTCCACTACCTGGTCCCAAATCTGCTGCATACGCTCCACAACAGAGTCAACACCTGGACAGACAGAAGCCTCCGTCTGTCCTGAAGAAAATCGAGGGTGAAACCCAAAATTGCAGAAAAATGGAGACATCAAAGTGGCAGAGCTAGCCCTATTATTAAGAGCAAACTCAGCCAAAGGCAAAAAAGAGACCCAGTCATCCTGATCAGCAGACACAAAGCATCTCAGATAAGTCTCCAATGTCTGGTTTGTTCTCTCAGTTTGTCCATTGGTCTGAGGATGAGAAGCCGAGGAGAAAGACAATTGAACATCAAGTTTAGAACAAAAAGTCCTCCAAAATCTGGACACAAATTGGACTCCTCTGTCCGACACAATGTTCTCAGGAATGCCGTGTAACCGAACCACGTGCTGAAGGAACAAAGGCACCAATTCAGAGGAGGAAGGCAACTTAGGTAATGGCACAAGATGTATCATTTTGGAAAACCTATCACAAATCACCCAGATAACGGTCATTCTCTGAGAAACAGGGAGGTCGGAAATGAAATCCATAGAGATATGGGTCCATGGTCTCTTGGGCACAGGCAATGGCATCAACAAACCACTAGAGCGAGAGCAAGGCTTGGAGCGAGAGCAAGTCCCGCAGGACTGCACAAATTCCCTGACGTCACGAGACAAAGTAGGCCACCAAAAGGACCGACTAACCAAGTCTCTGGTACCCAAAATTCCGGGATGACCGGCCAACGCGGAACAATGAATCTCAGACATCACACTCTTTTTCCATCGGTCTGGGACAAACAATTTCCCAATAGGGCAGCGC
>JARQOD010000001.1:211959660-212109667 GCA_033576555.1 Oophaga sylvatica
GGGTAGTGTTCGACAATTTTTTATTAACTGTCACTTGAATGCTTTGCCTATTTCTGCTCGGCTTTTTGATTTTGGGACTTTAACCGATGGTTAGTTTTTGGCAAAGTTGGGTTTCCCCTTTTAACCCCAAAAAAAAGTTACCCTATGGGGATGTTCTACCCCTTTGGTGAGAAAAACCCCCGTTTTACCAGGTGATAATGGGGGTTAACCTGATCACCAGGGTGTGCTTTTTGGTTTTTTAATCTGTTTAATTTTTTGGCGGGTTTCCGGGTTTACGTCTCATAACCTTTTTGGTTGGAAATTTGTTGAACCATTTGGGGGCTAAAATTTTTATCCCAACACCCTTTTTTTTCCCCCCCCCCAGGTGAGGATTTTCCTGCTTTTTTTTTGATTTTTTGATGGTTTGCGAATAAACTGATCCTTCCTCCCATGGGAGCTTGATGCGTTTAATTTGCCGGGTAGAAAATTTTCCCAAAGGGGTCGCCTTTTAATTTGTCCTGAACATGCCCTTTGGGTCTTTATCGGGAAATTTTGGAAAGGGTCTATCCCCACCCTTTTCACCCTTAGGTGGGTTTTTTTTTTTTTGGGGCAAAAAAGGGGGGGTTCTTAAAAGGCCCCTTGATTGATTATGTCTCTTAACAATTTACGTGAAATTAAAAAACCCTTCCCTTTTTTCCCTGTTTTCCAGGGGAAAAGTACTTGGTTTCCAAGTTGCCCCGGGGGGGCTTTTCTTATTGATTAAGGGGGGGGATGAATGGAAGACGGCTTTAAACCCCCCCGGGGCATTTTGAGTACTTGTAGCCTTTGGGTCATAATGCTCTTCCGTTTCCCAGTCCTTCATAATGACATTTTCAGGGTTTTTTGGACAATTTTGATTGTTTTTGGGTGATATCTTATTTTTTCTAATGCGGGGATTCAGTGAAAAATTTTAACTGTTTTCCTTTTTTGAGAGAAAAACTCGTATGGGGGGGATCAAAGGTTTTTTGGCGTACAGAAATTCATTTCTGGGTTTATTTTGTCCCCATTGTTATTGAAAGGGCCCCCGGGCAAGGTTAGGCCCCTGTGTTGGGCCACCTCTTCTTTTAAAGGTTTTTTGAGTTTTTGGGGTTTTGCCAATTTTATCGTAAATTTAGGTAATTTCTTTTTATTTTTAAAAATTAACTGTTTTGACCAGAAAGGGGTTTTGTGTGGTGAATTTGGTCCTAGGGGTCTCTGGTTTTAGGAACTTAAGCAGAGATTCATTCTGCTCCGTTCCGGAGCTGATTTTTCGCCCTTTAGGGGAGGTTGATGCCCCCGAAAAGGGGGTGCCCTTTTGTCCAAAAAACCAGGACTCTAAAAGTCCCTTTGGGCCCTTTTTTCTGAAAATTTTTTCCCCCTGAAAATAATTATGACGTGGGGGAATCGGGGTTATTGGCCCGAAGGGGGCTTTTTAAGAGTGGGGAATTGGGGGAGGGAGCCAACATGGGGGGGTCCTTGGGCCTAAGAATCTGGGGGGTTGGGGAAATTCCCCAACGACCATCCTGACAGGCCAGGTGGGCCTTGTTTTTCACACGTTTTAATTTTGTGGTTTCTTTCTTTGGCACTAAAATTAAGGCGGATGCCCCTCTCGAGGAGTTTCCTTGCGGACTCCTGAGTATTGATCCCTTTTTTAAATTTGAAGGGGGTGTAGTTCTTTCCGCCATCTGCCCAATTTGAGACTTGCTTGGAGGGGTGTCAGGGGATAGGCCCGAGCGTGCCCTGTTGGAAAATTGTTTGTCCGGCCAAGGAAAAAGGTGTGATGTTGAGATTCATTGTTCCGCATTGGCGGGCTCCCGGAATTTTTGGTACCAGAGACTTGGTTATCGGTCCTTTGGGGGCCCTCCCTTTGTCTCGGATGTCAGGGAATTGTGCAGTCCGGGGATTGCTCTCGCCCAAGCCTTGCCTGCTCTAGTGGTTTGTTGTGCCATTCTGTGCCCAAGAGACCATGGACCATATTCTTTGGATTTCATTTCGTCTTCCTGTTTCTCAGAGAATGACCACCATCTGGGTAATTTGTGATGGTTTTCAAAAATGATACATCTTGGCATTACCTAAGTTGCCTTCCTTTGATTGGTGCCGTTGTTCCTTAGCACGTGGTTCGTTTTTTACCGGCATTCCTGGCTTGTGTCTGAAGAGGAGTCCAGTTTTTTTCCCAGATTTTGGGGGACTTTTTGTTCTAAACTGGGTGTTAATTGTCTTTCTCCTCGGCATTTCATCCTCAGACCAATGGTAAAACTGAGAGAACAAACAAAAATTAGCTTTTCTAAGTTGTTTGTGTTGCTGATCGGATGATGGGTCTTTTTTTTGCTTTGCTGATTTGCTCTTTAAAAATAGGGTAGCTTGCACTTTGTGTCCGTTTTTCTGTAATTTGGGTTTCCCCTGATTTTTCTTAGGACAGACGGAGGTTCTGTTGTCCGGGTTTGTTATCTGTGTTGAGGATGCTCAGTTTGGGAAAAGGTAGTGGAGGGTTGTCCCTCTCTCAGGAGAAGGGCCCAGCGGTTTGCTACCGGCTAGGACTGATGGTCCTCGTTTAAAGTGGGGGACTTGGTCGGTTGTCCTCAAAGAATATTCCTATGGAGTGCACTCCTAAATTTAAGCCTAGGTTCATTGGACCTTATAAGATAATGGAGATTATTAATCCTGTTTCTTTTGTTTGCTTCTTCCAGGGACATTTAAGTCTAAGTGTTCCACAAGTCCTTGTTGAAGAGGTTTGTTGAGCCAGTGGTTCTGTGCTGTGCCCTGACCCTGTTTTGGTTGAGGGCAATTGGAGTATGTGGTTGAGAAAATATTGGTTTCTCGTTTTCTGACGAAGACTCCAGTATTTGGTTAAAGGGGGAGAGGTTATGGTCAGGAAGCAATTCTTGGGTGTTTGTTCGGACATCCATGTAGGAAAATTATCCGTGGTTTTAGAACTCATCCTGACGACCTGGTTGCTCAATGGGGTTCGGTGACCCTCCTCAAGGGGGGGGTATGTTGTGAATGGGTTTGAGATGAGTTCTGAGCAGAGGTCCTCTGGGTGGTTACAAGCGGTACTGGAGGATTGTGAGGATGGGAATCGGTGTTACTGATTGGTTTATATAAGGGAGTCATTTTCCATCAGGGTTGCCAGTGATCAATTGTTCTGGTCTGAATCCTTCTTTCCAGTTTCCTTGTAGCCTGCGTGTCGTTCTGCATCTCCTGCTATCAGATAAGACAATTTCTTATTTTGTGTTTTTGCTATATTTTTGCATTTTGTCCGCCCTTTGTGGGGGCCTCAGGGTCCCCTCCGGGGGCTTTTGCCCTCTCAGTTTAGTCCAGCACTGTTTTTTTGTACTTTTGCTTTTTCAGTTTTTTTTTTCAGTGGCTGCTGTTTTTGTTACACCAGAGAACTAATTTAGGTGGAGAGGTCGTGTGATTAGGTGATTTTGAAATTAGTAGAGTTGGTGTTTTTTCAGGGTTTCTGAGATTGCAGTAAGTACCTTCTGTCTTTTCTATTTAGATAGTTTGGGCCCCAGCGTTTGCTCATATATTTTCTTTCTGTGTCAGTATTTCCTCTTGTCTAACGCCATTACATGTTTGGGGGCTTTCTATTATCTTTGGGGTTTCTGCTCCGGGGCAGATAGCTTTCTTTTCTATCTTTAGGTGTAGTTAGTTTCTCAGGCTGTGAGAGGCGTCTAGGACCAACGTAGGAACGCTCCACGGCTGCCTCTAGTTGCGGTGGTTAGTCAGGGTACTGCAATTCAAGATTCCACTGCTCTGGTGTATTTCCTTTTTTACCTGCACTCCTCAGCTACCGTAAATAACAGGTCGCTGTTTGTTCTCCCCAGGATGTGCACGGAGGGTATGGGGCCATAGGAGTGCATGGCAGTCACGGGTGTTGCTGTGACTGCAATGCAGACTAAAAATTAATAAAGTGCTAGCCTTGGACATGCAGTGTCCAGGCAAATGTAGGGAAAACCTGCTCTGTGATGTTGTATTGTGTTAACAGGACTGTAGGATGGTAGTCGTGCAGTCCTTTCATTCCAGGCCCGGGTTTTTATGTGACTAAAGGCACAGGTTCTTTGTTAAAAATCCCTGGAGGAAAGGGTAGGAATGTGTCAGGGCCAGTTTCAGTTTGGCAGGTGAGCGTGCAGAAGCAGAGGTTCTGCAGAGCTTTGTCTGTGTGAGGAGACATAGGACAGAGCTGGCCAAGAGGCCTGGTACCCACAGCATACTCAGAGGTGCTTGTCGTTCACGGTAACTGGTCAAGGAACTGGCATGTGTAACGACTGCAAATGGAGTATATGGTTCCCGGCTGCGATAGGAGGATCGGTGCTGTTGTCCATGGTAACTAGTCAGAGGGGGACTGGCGTGTGTAACGATTGCAAACAGGAGGATATCATGAACTGTGTACAGCTGTGACTGTGAGTAAAGAGACTTTAGCACGGTGCTGCAGTCGCCCACGGATACTGGACAAAGGGAGGTCCAGCATGTTTAGGGTGCTTTCACATTAGCGTTTGACAGACCTGCGTCGGTCTGCGCATGGCCACCACTAAGCTCCACCCCCCCTCCCGGCGGCTCCGCCTATGGGCGCATGATGCTGCATGCGGCCTGTGTACCCAATGCTAAAGATAGGGTACGCAGGTTGCATGCAGCGTCATGCACCCATAGGCGGAGCCGCCGGGAGGAGGCACAGTCGGGGTGGAGCTTAGCGGCGGCCGTGCGCAGACCGACACTGGTCGCTCAAACGCTAGTGTGAAACTAGCCTTAGTGACTGTGAAATGGAAAAATGCCGTGTATTATGTAGTGCTATGAACTGAACACTAAGATTATATGCACTTGAGTGTGAATTGGACCCTAATGCTGTGAAGTAACTGCATTAAAGAGACTTTGTGTTTGAACTTTGTAGATCACTGCCTCATCACTGCATAAGTGTTGTACCGGTGCACTACAATACCTACTGTTACTATTTTATGTGATCTTTAATAAATTTTTCTTTTATTACATTTTGGTCCTTGTACTCCATGTCTTCTGTAGGGTATATTTCATACACTTGAGTACTATGAGTATGAAAAGGACAACAGAGTGTTCAGCAGGACAACGACCCGAAGCATACATCGAGATTGGCGAAGAAATGTTTCAATGACAATGAAGTACAGGTGCTTGATTGGCCCCTACAGCCCCAGACCTCAACCTAATTAAACATTTGTGGATAGAGTTGAAGAAAAAGCTCTCTACATACCCAAGTGAGTCGACCAGTATGCACCAACTTTGGGAACATGTAGAAGAGACCTAGGATCAGATTTCGATCAAGATATACTTGAATCTGATCGAGAGCATGCCCAGAAGGATTCAGGCAGTGTTGAAAGCCAATGGTGGATTTACAAAATACTAACAAAATAATAAAAATGTAACCCCTTTACCCCCAAGGGTAGTTTGCACGTTAATGACCGGGCCAATTCTGACCACTGTCCATTTATGAGGTTATAACTCTGGAATGCTTCCATGGATCCCGGTGATTCTGACATTGTTTTCTCGTGACATATTGTACTTCATGATAGTGGTAACATTTCTTTGATATAACTTGCGTTTATTTGTCAAAAAAATGGAAATTTGGCGAAATTTTTGAAAATCTCACAATTTTTCAACTTTGAATTTTCATGCCCATAAATCACAGAGTTATGGCACGCAAAATACTTAAATAGTAACATTTACCACATGTCTACTTTACATCAGCGCAATTTTGGAACCAAAAATTTTTTTGTTATGAAGTTATAAGGTTTAAAAGTTCACCAGCGATTTCTCATTTTTACAACACCATTTTTTTTGGCGGGACCACATCACATTTGAAGTCACTTGAAGTCACTTTGAGGGGTCTACATGATAGAAAATACCCAAAAGTGACACCATTCTAAAAACTGCACCCCTCAAGGTGCTCAAAACCACATTCAAGAAGTTTATTAACCCTTCAGGTGCTTCACAGGAATTTTTTGAATGTTTAAAAAAAAAATGAACATATAACTTTTTTTTCACAAAAAAAATTATTTCAGGTCCAATTTTTTTATTTTCCCAAGGGTAACAGGAAAAATTGGACCCCAAAAGGTATTGTGCAATTTGTCCTGAGTACGTTGATACCCCATATGTGGGAGGGAACCACTGTTTCGGCACACGGCAGAGCACGGAAGGAGTGCCGTTTGACTTTTTCAATGCAAAATTGCCTGGAATTGAGATCGGACGCCATGTCGCGCTTGGAGAGTCCCTGATGTGCCGATACAGTGGAAACCCCTCCAATTCTAACTCCAACCTTAACCCCAACACACACCTAACCCAAATCCCAACCCTAACCCTAATCCTAACCCTAACCCTAATCCCAACCCTAACCCTAACGCTAACCCTAATGGGAAAATGGAAATAAATACATTTTTTTTCATTTTATTATTTTTCCCTAACTATGGAGGTGATAAAGGGGGTTTCATTTAATATTTATAGCGGGTTTTTATAGCGGGTTTTTATGAATGGGCGCTGTCACACCCTAAAAGACACTTTTTACTGCAAAAAATAGTTTTTGCATCATCACATTTTGAGAGCTATAATTTTTCCATATTTTGGCCCACAGAGTCATGTGAGGTTTTATTTTTTGCGGGACAAGTTGATGTTTTTATTGATACCATTTTCGGGCACATGACATTTTTTGATCGCTTTTTATTATGATTTTTGGGAGGCAGAATGAACAAAAAACCAGCAATTCAGGAAATTCTTTTGGGGGGGCCTTTATACGTTTCCGCGTGTGGTAAAATTGATGAAGCAGTTTTATTCTTCCAGTTAATACGATTACAGCGATACTTCATTTGTATCATTTTTTATGTTTTGGCGCTTTTATACAATAAAAACAATTTTATATAAAAAAAAAATATTTTTGCATTGCTTTATTCTGCGAGCTATAACTTTTTTATTTTTTCGCTGATCATGCTCTATAGCGGCTCGTTTTTTGCAGGACAAGATGACATTTTCAGAAGTATCATGTTTATTTATATCCGTCTTTATGATCGCATGTTATTCCACTTTATGTTCGTCGGTATGATGATAAAGCAGTTTTATTTGCCTTGTTTGTTTTTTTAAGGGGTTCACTAAAGGGGTTAACTAGTGAGACAGTTTTATAGGGTGGGTTTTTACGGACGCGGCGATACTAAATATGTGTATTTTTATTGTTTTGTTTTTTTTATTTACATAAAGAAATGAATTTATTGGGGAATATTTTTTTTTTAATTTATTTAGGAATTTTTTTTTTATTTTTACACACGTTAATATTTTTTTTTTTTTACTTTTTTACTTTATCCCAGGGTGGGACATCACTGTATAATGTCAGATCTCTGATCTGACACTGTGCACAACATTGTTTCAGATCTGCGATCTGACAGGCAGTGCATTAGGCTTCTCAGCGCCTGCTCTCAGCAGGCACTGAGGAAGCCACCTCCCTGAAAGACCCAGAAGGACCCCACAGCCATCTTGGATCCAGGGGCCTGCAGGGAGGAAGCCCTTGGAACAGCGCGATCACATCGCGCTGTTCTGAGGGTCTCAGGTAAGCACGCAGGGAGCCACCTCTCTGAGCAATGCTTCCCTATACCACCGGAACACTGCGATCATGTTTCATCGCAATGTGCCGGGGGTTAAAGTGCCGGGAGCGGTCCGTGAGCGCAGCTGATCGTGATGACGTACTATCCTGTCACTATCACGGTCATACGGGCCCAGGTACCATGGATGGGATAGTACGTCAGATGTCAGAAAGGAGTTAAACTTAGATTTTTAGCAGCAAAACAGTAACAATGCAGTGACATGAGAAGAATATGCATAAGTAATCAAATATTTGCAAGTCAAATTTATCTATAAGATAGCCAAGATGATTGTCTATAAAATGATTGTAGTCTCATGTTCGAAGCAGTAGTAGATGGTGAGATATGGAGCCCGAAAGTCAAAAGTTCAAAACATTGTTACTCTTTCGCTCATCAGTGTAGGTTTTGGCAAAACATAGCCAGGTTTAGATGTTTTTCCTTGAAATAAAATACTTCCATCTTGCTACCCTACCCTCGTGGCAAGACATATGAAGAAAACAGGAGATTGTTGTCACATGAGCTTTAATGGGGATAAATGTAAGGTCATGCACTTGGGTAGAACAAATAAGATGTATAATTATGTGCTTAATTGTAAAACACTGGGCAAAACTGTCACTGAAAAAGACCTGGGTGTATGGGTGGACGACAAACTCACATTTAGTGGCCAATGTCAGGCAGCTGCTGCCAAGGCAAATAAAATAATGGGATGCATTAAAAGAGGCATAGATGCTCATGAGGAGAACATAATTTTACCTCTATACAAGTCACTGGTGCGACCACACTTAGAATACTGTGTGCAGTTCTGGTCTCCGGTGTATAAGAAAGACATACCGTATTTTCGGACTATAAGACGCACCGGACTATAAGACGCACCCAGGTTTTAGAGGTGGAAAATAGGGAAAAAATATATTTGAAGCAAAAAATGTGGTAAAATATTTAAAGGGAGTCTGTCACCCCATTTTTGGACTACGAGATACGGCCATCGCCATCAGGGGCTTATCTTACATTCTGTAATGTTGTAGATAAGCCCCCGATGTCACCTGAAAGAGAAGAAAAACGAGTTACCGTATATTATACTCACCCAGGGGTGGTCTGCCGTCTGGTCCGATGGGCGTCGTGGTCTGGGGCCTCCCATCTTGTAGTGAAGCCGGCCTCTTCTTTCCGTCCCATCACGGCTCCTGCGCAGGCGCACTGATCTGCCCTGGTGAGGGCAGCGCAGAATACTACAGTGCGCAGGCGCTGGACCTCTCTGACCTTTCCTGGCGCCTGCGCACTGCAGTACTCTGCTCTGCCCTCATCAGGGCAGATCAGTGCACCTGCGCAGGAGCCGCGATGGGACGGAAAGAAGAGGCCGGCTTCGCTACAAGATGGGAGGCGCCGAACCGGACCGCGACTCCCTCCGGACTGGACGGCGGAACGCCCTGCGTGAGTATAATATACGGTAACTCATTTTTCTTTTCTTTCAGGTGACATTGGGGGCTTATCTACAGCATTCCAGAATGCTGTAGATAAGCCCCTGATGGCGGTGTCATAGAGCAAAAATGGGGTGACACCGTTTTTAAACTTTTAATCCAGATTACACTCACTTCTGTGGCCACGCTAGACAGGAAGTACCAGCTGGGAGAACTTCCTCCTGTACCTCTTGTCTAGTGTGGCCGCACTATATTAACAGCGCGGCGGCTCACACAGTGGAGGTGCAACTTCACCGCCGGCGGCTCACACTGTGGAGTCTGCCACTTCCCGCAGACCATCTTCACCGCCGGCGTCTCCTGCTCCACCGCCGGCGGCTCACATAGGCCTTCTTCACCGCCGGCGGCATCAGCGTCACCGCCGGCGGCTTCCCCTTCACCGCCGGCGGCTCCTGCTCTACCGCCTGCGGCTCTCGCAGGCCTTCTTCACCGCCGGCGGCTCCTGCTCCACCGCCGGCGGCTCCTGCAGGCCTTCTTCACCGCCGGCGGCTTCAGCGTCACCGCCGGCGGCTTCCGTTTCACCGCCGGCGGCTCCTGCTCCACCGCCGGCGGCTCCTGCAGGCCTTCTTCACCGCCGGCGGCTTCAGCGTCACCGCCGGCGGCTTCTGCTTCACCGCCGGCGGCTTCCGCAGGCCTTCTTCACCGCCGGCGGCTTCAGCGTCACCGCTGGCGGCTTCCGCTTCACCGCCAGCGGCTCCTGCTCCACCGCCGGCGGCTCCTGCAGGCCTTCTTCACCGCCGGCGGCTTCCGCTTCACCGCCGGCGGCTCACACAGGCCTTCTTCACCGCCGGCGGCATCAGCGTCCCCACCGGCGGCTTCCCCTTCACCGCCGGCGGCTCCTGCTCCACCGCTGGTGGCTCCTGCAGGCCTTCTTCACCGCCGGCGGCTTCAGCGTCACCGCTGGCGGCTTCCGCTTCACCGCCAGCGGCTCCTGCTCCACTGCCGGCGGCTCTCGCAGGCTTTCTTCACCGCTGGCGGCTTCAGCGTCACCGCCGGCGGCTTCCGCTTCACCGCCGGCGGCTTCCGCAGGCCTTCTTCACCGCCGGCGGCTTCAGCGTCACCGCTGGCGGCTTCCGCTTCACCGCCAGCGGCTCCTGCTCCACTGCCGGCGGCTCTCGCAGGCTTTCTTCACCGCTGGCGGCTTCAGCTTCACCGCCGGCGTCTTTCGCTTCACCGCCGGCAGCTCCAGCTCCACCGCCGGCGGCTCTCGCAGGCTTTCTTCACTGCCGGCGGCTGCAGCTCCACCACCGGCGGCTTTCGCTTCACCGCCGGCAGCTCCTGCTCCACCGCCGGCGGCTCTCGCAGTCCTTCACCGCCGGCGGCTCCTGCTCCACCGCCAACGGCTCCCGCCATGCTGGAGACTCCCGCTGTGCCGCTCCACCGCCAGCGGCTCCCAGCTCCTGCACTACCGCTCCACGGACGCCGACTCCGAGTTCCTGTGATGCCGCTGGACCCCATTTACAGGTACGTTCCGATCATAAGACGCACCCTCATTTTCCCCCCGATTTTGGGGGGGAAAAAAGTGCGTCTTTTGGTCCGAAAAATACGGTAGCTGAACTGGAGCGGGTGCAGAGAAGAGCGACCAAGGTTATTAGAGAACTAGGGGGTCTGCAATACCAGGACAGGTTATTACACTTGGGGTTATTTAGTTTGGAAAAACGAAGGCTTAGGGGTGATCTTATTACAATGTATAAATATATGAGGGGACAGTACAAAGACCTTTCTAATGATCTTTTTACTCTTAGACCTGTGACGGGGACAAGGGGGCATCCTCTACGTCTGGAGGAAAGAATGTTTAGCCATAATCACAGGCGCGGATTCTTTACTGTAAGAGCAGTGAGACTATGGAACTCTCTGCCGTCTAATGTTGTAATGAGTGATTCCCTACTAAAATTTAAGAAGGGACTGGATGCCTTTCTTGAAAAGTATAATATTACAGGCTATATTCACTAGTTTCCTAGATACAGCATTGATCCAGGGAGCTAGTCTGATTGCCGTATGTGGAGTCGGGAAGGAATTTTTTTTCCCCAATGTGAAGCTTACTGTTTGCCACTTGGGTTTTTTTTGCCTTCCTCTGGATCAACATGTTAGGGCAGGTTAGGATAGGATATGGGTTGAACTTGATGGACTTAAAGTCTTCCTTCAACCTTAATAACTATGTTACTATGTTACTATGTTACATGCAGTAAACAGTCAGTACTTACCAAAAATTCTTGCAGCTCCTGTAATTTTTCTGTAGGCCTTTTGGCAGTTTTCTGGACTAGTTTTCTTTTGGTCATTTTGTCCATTTTTGAGGGATGTGCAGTTCTAAGTAACTTTACTGTGGTGCCAAATTTATAGAGGACTTTTCAAAAAAAAATATTTCATGTTTAACCCTTTAAGGACCAAGCCACTTTGCAGGTTAATGATCAGGCCTCATTTTTTAAATTTGACTTCTGTCATTTGTTTTACTTTGATTGCAGGAATAATGCATTGCAATGCAACAGCATTGTAGTGCATTAAACCTATACTGAAAGCTTCTGAAACCATGCTATGAGCTTGGTCTCAGAAGCTTTCTGTAGCCTGATGACCCAGGGGTCGTCATGACTATCCCGGGTCACCATGGCAATGGTCGGGCCCCCACAAAGGCTCCAATCTGAAGGCAGAGGGAGCTCCAGTCCCTCTGCCAGCCTCCTGAATGTTGCGATCATGCTCAATTGCAGCATTTAGGGGGTTAACAGCAAGAGACGGCGCTGACACTGCCCCTGGTTGTTAGAGCAGAAGCTCATCCACTGCCAGCGCTGACCTCCTGCAATGATCAGGCAGGAGGTGCTGATATTTCAGCATATCCTGTGCGATCATGCTGTGGTCAGTCAGTCAGATTGGGTGCAGTGACCAATGGCATGGGTTCCTGCACTTCTTACCGTGCCTCTCAGCTGTCAGTGACAGCTGTTAGCACTGAACTGTCACTGTGTGCTTATGTGCACTGATAGTCCAAAGTCATGATGGGCATAACACATTATAGTGCAGAAACTGACACCTGCCCATGACATCTTGTGTCCGTCATTGGACGTAAAGGGGTTCATTGGGCATAAAATGCAATAGTGGCTGCAGACCTGAATATTTTTGTATTTTTTTTAAATTAGCCCCTCTATTGTGGAGATAATACCAATCAAAGTATTTAGCACCCAATGTGCATGCCCACAGTGAAAACTTTTTGATAACACCCACTTGGGACTAAGAAAAGTTAACCCATTACGTATCAAATACGTACAATACTTCCACAACATAGAGACTAAATAAAAACATTTTATTCAGCTCTGCAACCACTATTACATTATTTATTCAGTAAAATAGGGGAAAGGTTTCCACTTTCTGATGACAATCTTCACAGTGGTCTGTGGTATACAAAAGCATGTAAAAGTGTGGACACCCTAGGTAAAACTTACTGTTAATGTGAACAGTTAAGCAATTTGAAGATGAAATGATCTCTAAAAGGCCCAAAGTTAAAGATGAAAAAATATATATATATATTTATATAATCTTTCACATTTTAAAAATTAAAAAAAGTATAATGGGCCAAAACAAAAGTTTGGGCACCCTTGGAGATTTCTGTGCTCAGATAGCTTTGACCATGTTTCAGATCTTAAATGTCCTGTTAGGGTTATGACTTTTTCAATATCATCGCTAGGAAAGGCCAGTTCCTAGCTTTATAAAAACCCGGCCTCCTCTAATCTCATGCCAAAAAACAGCAGCCATGGGTTCTTCTAAGCAGCTGCTTAGCACTCTGAAAATAAAAATGATAGTAGCCCATAAAGCAGAAGAATCATATAAGAAGATAGCAAACAGTTTTCACGTTTCTCTTTCCTCAGTTTGAAATGTAATTAAGAAATGGCAGTTAACAGGAACAGTGGAGGTCAAGATAAGGTCTGGAAGATCAAACTAAATTTCAGTGAGAGCTGATCGCAGGATTGCTAGAGAGGCAAATAAGAACCCCCTCTTGACTGCAAAATACCTTCAGAAAGATTTAGCAGACTCTAGAGTTGTTGTACATTTTTCTAATGTTCAGAGACACTTGCACAAATGTGGCCTTCATTGAAGAGCCATCAGAAGAAAACCTCTCCTGCATCCTCATCATAAAATTAAGCGTCAGAAGTATGCAATCGAACATCTAAACAAGCCGGATGAATTTTAGAAACAAGTCCTTTGGGCCGATGAGGTTAAAATAGAACTTTTTGCCACAATGATCAAAAGGTATGTGTGCAGAAAAAAAGGCACAGAATTTCAGGACAAGAACATCTCGCCATTAGTGGTGAGGGAATGTGCTCGGATAAGGTGTTGCCCGACCATGCTTGGGTGTTAACTGAGTGACTTCGGCATGTTGGAATAATATATTTGAGTTCCCGCAGCTGCATGTCTTGCGGCTGTTCGATAGCAGCAACACATGCAGGGATTGCCTGTTTGTTAAGAAATCCCTGCATGTGTAGCAGCTCTTGATCGACCACGAGACATGCAGGTGATGGGAATCCAGCATATTATTCAAGCACGCCTTGGTTAGCACCCGAGTATACTCGGTGCTCAGATAACACCTTATCTATACACGTTCGCTTATCATTACTCACCAACTATTAAGCATGGGGGGGTGGATCAATCATGCTTTGGGGTTGTGTTGCAGCCAATGGCAAGGGGAACATTTAACGGGTAGAGGGAAGAATGGATTCAATTAAATGTCAACTAATTCTTTATGCAAACATAACACCATCTGTAAAAAAGCTGAAGTTAAAAAGAGGATGGTTTCTACAAATGGATAATGATCCTAAACACATGTCAGAATCCAACTATGAAAATGTATGGAGTTAATCAGAGTAGCTGTACTAGTAAACAAGACAATGTTTGGAACAGGGCCTCAGTATAAATGTTGCATGCATGACACTCAGAATATTAAGGCGATACAAAGGAAACAGGAGTTCTTTTTGGAATCCTGGGTAAATATTACTCCGGGCTACCATTAATTATAATTCTTCATAGTAGAGGGGAGGTAACAGTTTACAGGCACACAACTATGACAAAGTTTTGAGCTGAAGTTGATCACAAGGGTTTTATCCAGCCTTCTTTTCATCACACAGAATCACTTCTGTTCATGCAATGCTTCAGCAACATATATGAAAGTCTCTTTACAGATAACTTCACGTCACAGATAAATTATTTTCACACACAGTGTCTTAACCTAAGCATAACTGTGCCTTGCTCATGCAGTGAGGTAGGGGAGAGTATGAGTCCGGTGCTATAGCTCTATCACTTCTATCTTGAGGTAATAAAAATGTTCCTGGCGGTGCTGACTGCTTATATTATAACATTAATTGCTTCCTAGGAAGAACTGGTCTGAATGATTCTGAATCAACAGTGCAGCTTCTGTCTGTCACATTAAGAACGGTTGTATATTATAATGTTCCCCTTTGTTCCTAGTAAGGCTGGAGTCACCCACAACATATAAAAAATCGGTCAGTTTTTCACGGATGAAAATTGCAAAAATGTTCCCTGAACAGTGATCCGTATGTTATCTGTTTGCAATGCGAAGATGCGATTTTCTCGCATCTAAGCATCCGTGTGACATCCGTATGGCATCCGTACGGCGAGATTTTCTCACCGGCTTGCAAAATGGACATAAAATGGATCCATGGCCTCAAATATTCGTGAAAACATATGTACAGTCTATATATAGTACAGACCAAAAGTTTGGACACGCCTTCTCATTCAAAGACTTTTCTGTGTTTTCATGACTATGAAAATTGTACATTCACACTGAAGGCATCAAAACTATGAATTAACACATGTGGAATTATATAATTAACAAAAAAGTGTGAAACAACTGAAAATATGTCTTATATTCTAGGTTCTTCAAAGTAGCCACCTTTTGCTTTGATTACTGCTTTGCATTCTCTTGATGAGCTTCAAGAGGTAGTCACCGGAAATGTTTTTCACTTCACAGGTGTGTCCTGTCAGGTTTAAAAAGTGTGATTTCTTGCCTTATAAATGGGGTTGGGACCAAAGATCTCAAATTTGGACTCATCAGACCAAAGCACAGATTTCCACTGGTCTAATGTCCATTCCTTGTGTTCTTTAGCCCAAACAAGTCTCTTCTGCTTGTTGCCTGTCCTTAGCAGTGGTTTCCTAGCAGCTATTTTACCATGAAGGCCTGCTGCACAAAGTCTCATCTTAACAGTTGTTGTAGAGATGTGTCTGCTGCTAGAACTCTGTGTGGCATTGACCTGGTCTCTAATCTCAGCTACTGTTAACATGCGATTTCTGAGGCTGGTAACTCAGATAAACTTATCCTCAGAAGCAGAGGTGACTCTTGGTCTTCCTTTCCTGGGGCGGTCCTCATGTGAGCCAGTTTCTTTGTAGGGCTTGATGGTTTTTGCAACTGCACTTGGGGACACTTTCAAAGTTTTCCCAATTTTTCGGACTGACCAACCTTCATTTCATAAAGTAATGATGGCCACTCATTTTTCTTTACTTAGCTGCTTTTTTCTTGCCATAATACACATTCTAACAGTCTATTCAGTAGGACTATCAGCTGTGTATCCACCAGACTTCTACACAACACAACTGATGGTCCTCAGATTTTTTTAGCCAGGAGGGGCCCAAAAACTATGGTCCCACTCTAGGTTATAAATTTCTGCCCTCAGTTACTGGCTTGCCCTCTCTGGCGGAGAAAATTGCGCGGGAGCCTACGCAAGTGTATTCTGTGAATTAATCCTTTAATTTAACACCTACAGGTCCAAAATTTTACACACATAGACTACTAACATTATTAGTGAGGGACATATATAAATCTAACAGATATGCAATGGTTTACTGTATGTAAACCATGTCTCATATCCTGTCGGGTTCTGTAATGATTTTACAGAAGCCGACAATTGAATTTTCACCTATTCTGCTATCTATACCTCTATGAAATATAAATATATATGTGTGTCAATGGCATATATATACATATATATATACTATGTGTATACATGTATTCTATCTATTCTATTTTAACCTGTCAGTGTGATTTTACAGTATAGCGCACTGAATTGCCGGCTTTTCTAAAGGACACCGGTGCGTATTTCTCGCAAGTCACACTGATGGTCCGTGTGGTGTGCGAGTTTTTCTCGCACCCATAGACTTGCATTAGCGATGATGGGAGCTGCCCCATATATTAATATTGGTCCGAGTGCTAGTATTTCTCGCTAGTGTTACTCCGGCCTAATAGTGATCATTAGGTAGAATGGCAATATAATGCTTCAAAACATGTGTGAGAATGATATAACACTGGACTCCATGTATTTGTAGAGTTGATGTATATCTAACCTCTGAATGCAAGTATGTGCATGTCAGGAAGTTGTTATATAAGAACAATAATCTCAGGAGAAGTCAATGAAATAATCATGTGCAAATTATTGGTATAAAGCAATGTAGATGATAGTTTGGCCTCTGTATTACACATGTTTATACAATAAAACAATAAATCCTTAACTGGATTCTGCACTAATCATAGTAATCAATAGGAATTTCATCATTGAATAACAATAATATGTCTACAATGAAGTAGCGGCATGAACAAACACAGTACACACAATATGAGCAAGTAGGAAAAAGGCAGAAGATATTTCTTCACAACAAGGTCTCATAGCAACTTCATTCACAACTCAAAATATGAGAGGAATCAGGAAATATTCCTTCGGGTTGCATGCTTCAGTCCTGATCTATCAAATACACTGCATAGTAATAGCAAATTACTGGAAACTGCACTTTGAACTTAGCCACTGGCAGATATCCCAGTTAAACAAAATATAAAGATTTGCTTCCTCTGTGGGGCCTCCTGCACAGGGTGTCCCTATAGACTCTCCATAGCTAGTTGCAACAGGTTGGAATGAGGCCCCAGGTCAGGAAAACAAGCTATGACTAGTATTATTTCCTACAGCCCGTGTTGTTTATTACAGATCTCTTGGCATGTCTGTTTCTAGTTTGCTTAGCTGTATTACTGCGATTACTGTCCACAATGAGGAAATGCTTTGTTGAGGCAATAGTAACTTCATTCTTAAAAAGTGTTAAGCGCCACCACCAGCAGGACTTTTATGTTACGTTCTGTGTTGTGTTTTAACCCTTTAACGAACGACCAATACACTTCAAAATGACTATCAATAATGAATGAATAGCGCCCCACCGACATGACAGCTGACACACTGCGGCATCGGCCCCGGATGGTTTTGGAACCAATTGGGGCCCAGTAACCCTTTAAATACCGCTATCAATCGTGACTGTGGTATCTAAGTGATTAAACGGGGGGGGTGATTAAAAGAACCCTTTAGACAGGATTGACCCCCCAGGATTGTAATTTATGATGCCAATCATTGCTACGGTGCCCTGAGGTCATCTGATGACCCCAGGGTAAGATGATCTGTTAGACTCAGCTATAAGCAGAGTCTAGCAGGCTCTGTCAGTGGGTCACTGACAGGTCTCAGGCACTGCAGTACAGGAACACTTCAATGTGTAAGACCAGCGATCAAAGTACAAAATATTCATGTCCCACAGTGAGACTAAGTGAAAAAGGAAGAAAAGCTACATAAAATGTACAAAAGAGTAAAAAAAAATTTAAAAACGTACACAAATCACGAAAAGCTGTTTCGCCAGGTTTTGCATTAAAACAAATATAAACAAAAAAAAATCACATAATTAGTATCGCCGTGTCCAGAACAACCCGATCTATAAAACTGGTATCTTATTTATTTCGTATAGCGATCACGGTAAAAACATATGCCAAAAATGTCACTTTTTCATCATAATGACACACAAGAAATGTAATAAAAAGTGATCAAAAATGCATTTGCAAAAACAGGTACAAATGAAAACGCTAAAACTGTCCCACAAGAAACAAGCCTTAATATGTTTAATTCGGGAAAAAATAAAAAGTTGCAGCTCTCAAACAATGCAAAAACAAATCAATAAAATATTTTTTAGAGTGTAAAAGTAGCAAAGCATTATAAAACTATATAAATCTGGTATAGCTGTAATCGTTCTGATGCGAAGAATAAATTGATCTTATCACTTTTAATGCATGGCAAACAGTGCAAAAAAAAATTATTAAAACAATAATTGAATTGCTGTCTTTTGTTCATTCTGCATATGAAAATTCTGATTAAACAACGATCAAAAAAGTTTTGTACCCCAAATGTTCCCAAATGCACTAGCAGGATGCAGCAGGCTCCCATGGATAAAGGCTGGAGAAGCAACAGGTGTTTAACCACTGATAAAGGCAGCCATCCTATCACAAAAACAGTGATGATGAAGGTGTTAACTGCTTAGTGGGAAAAAAAAACACACAGATACAAGTTGCTTAAAACATGAATGTCATGCACTAGTGCATTTGGTCATTTGATCAGACTGGGTATGATTGTTTTTCATGATTTGCTTTTGCTAAAAATGATTTTTTCTTGAATTTATGTCTAGTTAGTTACTCGCAATAAAATGAGGACCCTTGACGTTGGGTTGCGAGCTTATCTGCTTTGGCCAAAATAGTAACTAATACCTCATCTGATGCATTTATCATATGCATCATTTTTTGCACTTTTTATCATCTTTTGCAGGGTGCACCCGGGCTCCTTTTGATGGCTTGGTTTTTTGTGTTGTGCACATTCAGTGCTGACCAGCCCGCCTTCCATCATAGGCATTTAAAATAGGCTGTTATCCAGACACTGTGCATGACATTCATGTTTTAAGCAACTTGTATCTGTGTGTTGTTTTTTTTTCCCACTAAGCAGTTAACACCTTCATCATCACTGTTTTTGTGATAGGGTGGCTGCCTTTATCAGTGGTTAAACACCTGTTGCTTCTCCAGCCTTTATCCATGGGAGCCTGCTGCATCCTGCTAGTGCATTTGGTCATTTGATCAGACTGGGTATGATTGTTTTTCATGATTTGCTTTTGCTAAAAATGATTTTTTCTTGAATTTATGTCTAGTTAGTTAATCGCAATAAAATGAGGACCCTTGACGTTGGGTTGCGAGCTTATCTGCTTTGGCCAAAATAGTAACTAATACCTCATCTGATGCATTTATCATATGCATCATTTTTTGCACTTTTTATCATCTTTTGCAGGGTGCACCCGGGCTCCTTTTGATGGCTTGGTTTTTTGTGTTGTGCACATTCAGTGCTGAACAGCCCGCCTTCCATCGTAGGTGTTTAAAATAGGCTGTTATCCAGACACTGTGCATGACATTCATGTTTTAAGCAACTTGTATCTGTGTGGGTTTTTTTTTTCCCACTAAGCAGTTAACACCTTCATCATCACTGTTTTTGTGATAGGGTGGCTGCCTTTATCAGTGGTTAAACACCTGTTGCTTCTCCAGCCTTTATCCATGGGAGCCTGCTGCATCCTGCTAGTGCATTTGGTCATTTGATCAGACTGGGTATGATTGTTTTTCATGATTTGCTTTTGCTAAAAATGATTTTTTTTTACCCCAAATGTTCCCCCCAAAAAATCTCCAAGTCGTCATGCAAAAGATAAGCCCTCATACAGCATTGTTCAACAAAAAAATAAAAAAGTTACAGCTTTCAGAATATGGCCACAAAAAAACTATTTTTTATAAACGAGCATTTTTACTGTGTGATAGCAGCAAAATATAAAAAACCCTATATAAATCTGGTATTGCTGTAATCGCACTAACGTGAAGAATAAAGACATCTTAACAATTTCTACTGCACTGTGAACTGCACAAAAATAAGAACTATTCTTGTACTGCTGTCTATTTGTTCATTCTACCGCCCTAAAATCAGAACAAGGCTCGGCTCACATTTATCCTGGGCGCTCCGCTGGGTGCTTACATCAGGGTTTCCATGTAATTCCCAAAAAATGTATTTCAGACTAAATCCTGATGGAACCACTCACTATAATGAGGCAGATGGAGTCCTTAGATGTCTTTTTAGAGCACAAGTATGGTCGACCACAGTTCTGTAAATGCCTAAAAAGATGGATACCACTGGAACAGGCGTTAAAAAGGCATAAAAAGTGTCTCCATCTCCCTCAATATAGTGGGTTGTTTAGTCGGGGGACTTCATCTGAATCACATTTTTGTGGTATTTACATGGAATCCCCAACATAGGTGCTCAGCATAGAACACAAGAATGTGATCCTAGCCTTATACTGACAGCGATCAAAAAATGTCATGTACCCCAAAATGTTGCCAATAAAAACTCTAATTTATCTCACAGAAAACCAGCCCCTACTCAGGTCCGTCATCTATCACTGGAAATATAGGGGTTTCCACGTCAGTGGTTGAACAAAACCATTGGAAAAGCGACATCTTCCACCCCACAAATAAAATCCACCAAAATCTGTGCTCCCAAATAGTGATAAGTGAACATGCTCGTAAAACATTCGCCAATCTCAAATACAGCATGAATATTGCACATTCGAGTTTGTGTTCTGATTACCGAGCATTTTCCTCAAAATCTGCAAAATTTGGCCAAAGTTCGGTAAATGATTGAGTTTCCACTACTGCTTTTGTTAGGATTTTGGCTAGGATAGTGGTGCTGTATGATGATGATTAAGTTTTTTATTTATTAACTTAATGTATGGAGATTCCGGCAGCCAATCAGAGCGCAGAAACCATCTACAACATCCAGTCACAAGGGCTTCTGCCATTGGCTGCCGAAGTCACATGTCCCTCTCAATATAAAAAGCGGACATGTTGTTATTGCAACATTCTGTCAGTGTAATAGCGCAGAGAGGCTGCTTCTGCTGCTGCAAGTAGTCACATAGTTAACTAGGCAGTTTATTGTCATGTATAGCTCAGCTAAATAGGATCCTGTGTGAAATCAACCTACCAGCATCTAAATTGTTTGCGCCAATAGTGTGGTGCAGCCAAGAGTCCACATTTCAGAATCTAAATTGTTTGTGCTAATAGCATAGTCCAGCCAGGTGTCTACATTTCAGAATCTAAATCCTTTCTGCTAATAGTGTAGTCTAGACACCAAGCCACATATCTGAATCTAAATCCTTTCTGCTAATAGTGTGATCCAGACACTAGGCCACATTTCAGAATCTAAATCCTTTCTGCTAAAAGTGTGGTTCAGCCAGGAGTCCACATTTCAGAATCTAAATAGTTTGTGCTAATAGTGTGGTCAAGCCAGGAGTCCACATTTCAGAATCTAAATAGTTTGTGCTAATAGTGTGATCCAGCCAGAAGTTCACATTTTCAAATCTAAATCCTTTGTGCAAATTGTGTGGTCCAGCTAGCATTGTACATTTCAGCATCTAAATCCTTTGTGCTAATTGTGTTGTCCATCCAGGAGTCCACGTTTCAGCATTTAAATCTTTTTTTCTAATTCTGTGGTCCAGCCACATTATCTCAGCAAATAAATACAGATTGTTAATTTATTGACAGGTGACTGAAAGGTGTGGGCCTAGGGTTGTAAAACAGATGGTTAAGAAAAAGAAAGGGTACATCCAAAATGAGTGGGAAAAAGCGAGGTTGTGGTGGAAGGGTGAATAGGCTTGGTGTTCAAGGTGTACATGGTGTAGGTGGCAATGTTACTGAAAGCTCTACTGAACAAACACTGGCTTGTCCTTTCCAAAGGCAACTGACAACTTCTGTTACTGGACGGGCTACTCAACTCCTTTAATTTGGCAGCCACACAGCGGTACACCTTGTAGATGAGGGCCAGAAAGAGCATGTGCTTCAGTGGATGGCAAGTGCTGAATCAAGTGACCTCTCCTCCTCTTCCTTCACCTTAACATCACAAACAGTACAGTCCTCAGAGTTGGCACCCCAATTACCCTTGTTTCCCCCCACGTCACAACTCTCCAACCGCCCAACTGACCAAGAGATCAAATAGTATAATTGCACAGCATGGATGCATGAGACAGGGCTTGGACCAGCATTTCTAGCTTAAACATTGATCAGCAACAGATGGATCAATGACAAGTGTAGGCCTGGTGCTTTGAGAGCCATTCCAAATTCTGACAACAAGCATGAAGGAGACCCAACTTGGAGTCCAAAGATTTCCAAAAATTAGGGGCAGAAACCAGGAAATGTCGCCTCAATTGATCCACAGTAGAAATTTTATAATGGCATAGCAGCAGTCAGGCATGGGCCATTCATGAGCCAGGATCTGGGCCAGCATTTACAACTTTGAATTTAAGTTCAAATTAAGAGGTGGTTGAGGGACTGATGTAGGCCTACTGTGCTGGGAGCCCTGATACCTCATACAACAGCTCAAACTGCTTTTATGCTCAGCCACACTCAGGTGGCACAAATATCAGCTTTGTAGACTACTATTGTTTAAAAAATGAAAGGATAGTAATACAGGTAGTTAACTGAAAGTAAGTGCAGGCCTGTCAGTCTTGGAGCCCTACTACTACAGGCAACACACATGAAGGAGACCCAAGTTGCATGTCAAACATTTCCAAAAATTAAGGATAGACACCACTAAAGTGGCATCAATTTCCCCAGAGTAGAAATAGTTTAATGGGATTCTGACACCCCTTCCACTACAGGCAACCCACCAGGTGGAGACACAACTTGGAGTTTCCACATTTCAAAAAATTGTTAGTAGCATCAGCAGCAGTTGCAACAGCAGGCACCTAAGCCACGACAAAGGTGTCACAGACTGCAATAACGCAAGATCAATGCAGCACACTAAAAACTACACCATTGCCTAGTCTGCCCAGTCTGCGACTCAGGTGCAAAAGTCCTTGGAGATCCATGATTTGTTCATCTTGATGAAAGTTAGGTAGTCTACACTTTCAGGGGACATCAGGATGCGCTTATCTGTCAGGACACCATCAGCAACGCTGAAGACCCATTCTGAGAGAACGCTGGCTGCCGGGCATGACAAAACCTCCAAAGCATGAAAGGTAACCTCAGGCCACTCTTCCATTTTTGAAGACCAAAATGCAAAACGGTCCAAACCCCTTTTGATGACATTGATATTGAGCTCGAGATACTCCTACACCATCATCTCCACTCGTTCAGTATGTGTTAGACTTATAGTCTGTTCTCCTGGTGCACGGGCTTGTCTAAAAAATGTATGAAACGACTCACAGAAATTGCTTCTGCCACTTACACTGCTGATGCTGCTGCCAATGTTTTTGCATTGATGACTCAACGTTCCCAGGGTTGAAGGTCTATAATTGCGATGCACACTGTGCGCCTCACTGCTTTCTTGTGGAAAATCACTCTTAAGATTGTCTACAAACGTGTTTCGATACTCCAGCATGAGTGCATCCCTTTCCAGAAGGGGAAACATCTGGCAAAATTTAATCTTGTACGGTGGATCTAAAAGAGTTGCATCCCAGTTGTCAGCACTATTTCTAATCCTAACAATAAAGGCATCATGTTGCAGCAATAAGGCGCTCATGTGTCGAGTGCTTACATGAGGTCCAAGTCCATGGTGTGTTGGTGGCGGGGTAACACTCAAGCTTGTTTCCTCCATCACCTCCCGCCAACCATGGACTATAGAGAGAGGATCATTATCCTTTTCATCTCCTGACTGTTGCGCACCCGTCACTTCTTCCTCCTTGCCCTCCTCCATTTGTTCCTCGGCTCCTGCACCTTTACTAACAGTTTGTCTGGTACCATGAGCCCCCTTCTATTGCTGTAATCCACCCTCGCATGGCAACCTCCTGTGCGACAACAGTCCAGAACTTAGAGATAATGTTATCCCTTCCGTATCCTCCACTGCTTCCACCTCTTCCTCTGGGACCAACACCTCCTCCTGCAGTTTATTCAAACTGTACTCCAGCATGTACAGTAGATGACTGGAATATTGATGCTGATGATGGCATTGTCAGTGCTAACCATCTTAGTAGTCATTTTGAAACTGTGCAGAAGTTTGCAGAGGCCTTTCATCTGTGCCCACTCCACAAGTGTGATTTGCACCACGTCAGTACTGCATTGTCCCAGGCTATGGAAAATGATATAGTGCGCCAGGGTTTGTCGCTGCTGCCACAGTCACTGCAACATTTGCAGAGTGGAATTTCAGTGTGTCGGCACATTGCATATCAACCGGTTAACTGGCATCCCGAAAGACCTCTGCAGCGAAGACCAAATGGCAGAAGTGAGCACACAGCAACCGTGCTTTCTGCAGCAGTGCATCCAGGCCGGGATAGTGGTGGAGGAATTGCTGTACCACCAGGTTGAGGATATAAGAAATGCAAGGCACATGTGTGAGGTTGCTCGGCGTAGGACCACCGCCAGGTTCCCATCATTATCGCACATGGCCTTTCTTGCCTCCAGGTTAAGCAGAGACAGATATTGCTCAAACTCTGCCTGGATAGCTATCCACAACTCTTGAGCTGTGTGACTTCGATCTCCAGTCCAATTTAAACACTGCCTGACTGCGGTGAGCATGGGGGGATTCTCTCTGCACTGTTGGAACACGTGTCTCATTAAGAGATGGGTTGAGGGTTCAGGTGGAAGCCCCAGAGGAGATGGAGGAGGCAGAAGCAGTGGAGGAAGTATTAGATCCAGAGTTTTGTCCCGGACTTGGTGTTTAGTGACACCTTGGTGTCTAGTGGTTTAGTTCACCATCTCTTGGTGTATAGTGGTTTAGTTTTCCATCCCATGATGTGTATTGGTTTAGTTCTGCAACCCTGGGTGTCTATTAGTTTATTCTCCATATTCTAGTGTGTAGTTGTTTAGTTCTGCATCCCTTGGTGTCCAGTGGTTTAGCTCACCATCCCTTGGTGTGTAGTGGTTTAGTTATCCAACCTTAAGTGTTTAGTAGTTTAGTTCTCCATCCCCTGGTGTGTAGTGGTTTAGTTCTCCATTTCCAAGTGCCTTGCAAGCCTTGTGGATTCCAAGACTTGTGTTGAAGACCCTTCCTCGCCTGCCCCCACAGCCACGAGTCACCCAGATGTCAGTGGTGAAATGCACCCTGGCATACATACATTTTCTCAAGGAATGAGTGATGTTGTCTGCGACATGCTGGTGTAGCGCAGCCACATCTTTCTTAGAGAAGTAATGGCGACTAGGAAACTGGTACTGGGGGACTGCGATGGCCATCAGCTTTTGGAAACCGTCTGTATACACCAGGCGGAGAGGCAGCATTTCCATGGCTAATAGATTGGAGATGGCGAAGTTCAAGCTCTTAGCTTTGTCATTATGTAGCAAGAAACAATCTTTTAGGTGACCACAACTGCAGGATCGAGAGCTGGTTGCTTTGCTGAGTGAGAGAGCCACTGGGCCACATTTTAGCGCAGTAAGATTTCCAAACTACCTCATGTTGATCGGGCATGTGCCAGTTCATGCATGAAGCAGTCAAATTGTTGGCATTTTTGCCTCTACAGAGTCTTTTTTTTACAAAGTTGGCAGATAATGTGAGTTGGGTCACCTTTTCATTCTCAAAAAGGGCCCAGGCTAGGCAACACTTGCCACCCATGCAAACTGCAAACCCGCAACCACTGCTGGCCACAGCCAGAGTTGTGGCTGAGAATGCAGTACTTGTCTTGGTTGCTTCACTCCGTGTCTGTGCTGTAAGGCGGCGGTGTTCACACCGTGCAGTAACTGAGGCAGTGACCCAAGCAAGTCCAAAGTAAACAGCTTTTATTCAGCAACTCACGGGTAAAACAGGAAAAGTCCTCCGGTACGCAGCCGGGGTAACATCAGTCACATAAACACTGGTTGCCGGGAACAACGGCTGTGCCGGGCCGAACAGAGCCTGACAGGTGTAGAGCCGTCCCAGGCGTGGGTTCAGCTACACACAATCCTGTGGAGCTTTCCTGCTATGCTCCTCGCAGGGTCCCAACATAGAACAACACTAATCCTTAGTGCAGGAGTTTTAAAGACCTGTGGCAAAAGCCACTGGAAAACCCGGGTTGGAGGGAGGAGGCCGCCCCACTGCCTCCTGTGACCTCCTCCAAGAAATGAAGGCCCTGCCGGATTTTACTTAATCTGCCTTAGCCAGGTAGTCTGACTAGGTCATTGCTCACCTTCATTCCTGCATTGCAGCCGCAGCTGTGTGTGTGACTGCAATGCACTCCAATGGCTTTAATAGGTCTCTGTACACATTCTGGGGGAAATATAACATCCCTCGTAAACGATCCTGGTCACTGCCTCACAGTGCCGTGTCTGAAGCTGCAACATAACCTCCTCATCTTCCTCCTCCCTCACTTCCTCTGCTGAGCTACTTAGCTGCGTGCCTCTGGGTTCACACAAAGTGGCATCTTCAACCTCATCGTCATCCTCTCTGTTCTTGCATTCCTCGCCCTGAGAGTCACCCTCCTCCTCTTCCTGCCCTGACAGCACAGTACAGTATGCGTGCACCTCAGGTATATGAATCTCATCAGGATCACCTCTCCCCCTGTTGGTTAATGTCTGGTGATGAGCGTCTGGATTCTACTCAGACCCTACTTCATCTGGCCCCGGATCCAACTGAAAAAAATGTTGTGCATCGGTGCAGATGCTTTCCCATCCTCTCCTCTCTGTCAATCCCTTCATGGCTACCCATTACCCAGATATTCCATTTTAAAACCATAACCATGGCATACAAGGCCATCCACAACCGGTCTCCTCCATACATCTATGACCTAGTCTCCTGATACTTACCTACACGCAACCTGTTATCTCCTCTTCCCACAATCGCATACAAAATTTCTCCCATGCATCCCCTCTACTTTGGAACTCTCTACTCCATCATATCAGACTCTCATCTACCATGGAAACCTACTGTATCCTCGCCCATCTCATCCCTTGTAGACTGTGACCCTTCACAGGCAGGGCCCTCTCTCCTCCTGTACCATTCGGAGACTTGTATTGTTTAAGATTATTGTGCTTGTTTTTATTATGTATACCCCTTTTTACATGCAAAGTGCCATGGAATAAAATGGTGCTATAAAAATAAATCATAATAATAATACTGCTGCGCGACTGCCAAAGAAAGGGAGTCGAGTAGCCCGTCCAGTAACAGAAGTTGACAAAATGCTGCACAATTATACTATTTCTACTCTGGGGAAATTGATGCAATTTTAGTGATGTGTGTCAATATTTTTTTGAAATGTGGAAACTCCAAGTTGTGTCTCCATCTGGTGGTTTGCCTGTATTGGAAAGGGTGTCAGAGCCCCACGATACTATTTCTACTCTGGTGTCTACCCCTAATTTTTGGAAATGTTTTGACTCCTAGTTGGGTCTCCTTCATGTGTGTTGCCTGACTTACTTTCAGTCAGCTACCTGTGTTACTAGCCTTAAATTTTTCTACCAATAGTAGTCTACAAAAATGATGTTTGTGCCACCTGAGTGTGTCTGAGCATAAAAGCAGTTTGAGCTGTTGCATGAGGTATCAGGGCTCCCAGCAAAACAGGCCTACACCGGTCCCTCACCCACCTCTTAATTTGAACTTAAATTCAAAGCTGTAAATGCTGGTTCAGATCCTGACTTATTAATTGCCTACGCCTGACTGCGGCTGTGCTATTATAACATTTCTACTGTGGTTCAATTGATGCCAGTTTTCCTGGTGTCTGCCCCTAATTATTGGAAATGTTTGGATTCCAAGTCGGGTCTCCTTCATGAGTGTTTCTTGAATTTGGAATGGCTCTCAGAGAACCAGGCCTACACCTGCAACTCATCCACCTGTTACTGATTAATGTTCAAGCTAGAATTGCTAGTCCAAGCTCTGTTCCAGACCCTATCCCATGCATCCATGCTGCACAATTATATTATTTGTACTCTGGGTCAATTGATGCTACTTTTCTTTGTGCCTGCCCCTAATTTCAGCTGTTCTGGCAACTTTTTGCCCCCCCCCCCCCCCCGAAGGTGTTGCCTATGTGTTTGGTTTTGCCTCCGATTTAATTCAATGGGGTTTCTTTTACGTTCGTCGAACTGTTCAGCAAACATCGAGAAGTCCAGCAATCTGCACTGAACCAAACCTTGAAAGGTTCGCTCATCTCTTTCCAAATCCAAATGTCCCAATCCTTCTGATCTCCGCTGTCTCTAAACTATGGTAAGCAGCCATATGTGTGGCATTATTGTAACAGGGAGAGTCCAATTAACAATTTATGAGGTGTGTGTTCCAGAAGCACAAGCTTGGAACAATGTATGATGGCGCTACAATATATAGAAGCTATACACTGCATGGCGACACAATGTATGGGCACTAAACTGGCATATTTTAATTCCCCAGAAAGAAAGCTTGGCGTGGGTTTTACAAAATAGTCACTGCAGCCATAGATGAATTCAATGAGAGGTGCAATTTTTATAATGGGGTCACTTTTAGGGTTTTCTGTTGTTCTGGCACCTTAGGGGCTCCGCTAATGTCACCCACAGAAACTATTCTATGGCTCCAAAAGCCAAACAAAACTCTCTTGCCTTCTCAGCCCTGACATGTGGCCAAATAGTGGTTTCCAAAAACATGCAGTATAAGGGTATGTTTCCACGGTCAGTATTTGCTGCAGATTGGATGCTGCGTACAGCCTCAGCATCCAATCCGCAGCGGCCAGATGTTACAGCAAAGTGGAGGGGATTTTTTGAAATCCCATCTCCACTATGCGTTCAAACACGCAGGTGGCAGACCTGTGTATACACACATGCGACACGTCTTTCTAAACCGCAGCATGTCAATTTATCTTGCGGAGACTCACAGTCTCCGCAAGATAAATAGCACCGTTCTATGTATAGGATGCGGTGATTCCGTATGTGTTCAATGAACACATGCGGAATCACCACGCCTACAAAAGCCAGCAGCGCTTTGGATGGAGCGGGTATCCGCTGCATTCAAAGCGCTGCCAAAACTGACCGTGGAAACATACCTATACTTAGGCATCACCACGTTTGGGAGAAATTGCGTAATAAATTGTGAGGTCCAGTTTCACTTATTAACCTTTGTGTAATTGATAAATTTTCAACAAATAAAAAGATTACATATTTAGCAGTAAAATGTTATGTTTCCATGTCCTAATGTTATAAAATTCTGTGAGGCACCTGTGGGTTCAAAATACTCACTACACGCCTAGATGAATTCCTTAAGCAGTGAACTTTCCAATATGAGGTCACTTAAGGGGTTTTCTGCTGATCTGGCACCTCAGGGTTAACAATTCTCAGTACACGTCTAGATGTATTACTTGAGGGGTCTAGTTTCCAAAATGGGGTCACTTGTGGGGGTTTCTGCTATTTGGGCATGTCAGAGCCTCTGCAAATGCGACATGACATTCACAATCTATTCCAGATAATTGATGCTCCAAAAATTAAATAGCGTTCTTGCCTTTATGAGCTCTGCCATGCGCCCAAACAACAGTTTTAGACCATATATGGGTATCTTCATATTTGGAAGAAAATGCGTAACATATTATGGGGTCCATTTTCTCCTATTTTCTATTGTGAAAATTATAAATTTAGGGCTAAAATAACATTTTAGAAGAAAAAAAGGAATTTTCATTTTTACATCCACCTACGGGCTCAACATGCTAAACACAGACCTTACTTGATGGGTCTAGATTCCAAAATGGGGTCATTTGTGGGGGTTTCTGCTGTTTAAGTACGTTAGGGACAGAGCAAATGAGAAATGGTGTCTGCAAACTATTCCAGCCAAATTTACATTTGAAATACTAAATGTCGCTTCTTCCCTTCTGAGCCTGCCATGTGTCCATTCAGAACTTTTTGACTACATGTGAGGTGTCACCTTGTTCAGAAGAAAAGTGGAGACCACTTTTCATGTTGCCTCTTGCAAACATGAAAAATTTGGGGCTAAATTCATGGAAAAAAATGTAACTTTCAATATGACAAATTAATGTTATCAAATTCCGTGTAGTTCCTGTTGGTTCAAAACTATACCCCTAGATAAAAATCCTTGAGGGCTGAAGTTTCCAAAATGGGGTCACTTGTGGGTGTTTTCTGCTGTTTTGATGCCTAAGGGCTCATACTCACTGGGCTGGAAAAAAATCGGTCCGTTTTCGGCAGGAAAAAAACGGTACAATTGTTGTAAAAAGACATGCGATTTTTATGCGATTTTAAATCGCACCATGCGTTTTCTGTCAGTTTTCCATCAGTTTTCCATCTGAATGCAATGCGATTTTTAACATGAAGTTTTACATACAGTCATGGCCAAAAGTTTTGAGAATGACACAAATATTATATTTTCACATGATCTGCTGCCCTCTGGTTTTTATGTGTGTTTGACAGATGTTTTTATCACAGACAGAAATATAATAATTGCAAACATATGAGTAACAAAAGCTTATATTGACAGTTAGAATGAGTTAATGCAGCAAGTCAATATTTGCAGTGTTGACCCTTCTTCTTCAGGACCTCTGCAATTCTCCCTGGCATGCTCTCAATCAACTTCTGGCCAAATCCTGACTGATAGCAGTCCATTCTTGCACAATCAATGCTTTCATTTTGTCAGAATTTTTAGGCTTTTGTTTGTCCACCCGTCTCTTGATGATTGATCACAAGTTCTCAATGGGATTAAGATCTGGGGAGTTTCCAGGCCATGGACCCAAAATCTCTATGTTTTGTTCCCTGAGCCATTTAGTTATCACCTTTGCTTTATGGCAAGATGCTCCATCATGCTGGAAAAGGCACTGTTGATCGCCAAACTGCTCTTGGAGGGATGGGAGAAGTTGCTCTTGGAGGACATTCTGGTACCATTCTTTATTCATGGCTGTGTTTTTAGGTAAGACTGTGAGAGAGCCGATTCCCTTGGCTGAGAAGCAACCCCACACATGAATGGTTTCAGGATGCTTAACAGTTGGCATGAGACAAGACTGGTGGTAGCGCTCACCTTGTCTTCTCCGAATGAGGCGTTTTCCTGATGTCCCAAACAATCGATAAGGGGATTCATCAGAGAAAATAACTTTACCCCTGTCCTCAGCAGTCCACTGCCTGTACCTTTTGCAGAATATCAGTCTGTCCATGATGTTTTTTCTGGAGAGAAGTGGCTTCTTTGCTGTCCTTCTTGAGACCAGGCCTTGCTCCAAGAGTCTCCGCCTCACAGTGCATACAGATGCACTCACACCTGCCTGCTGCCATTCCTGAGCAAGCTCTGCACTGCTGGTAGCCCGATCCCGCAGTTGAAACACTTTTAAGAGACGGTCCTGGCGCTTGCTGGTCTTTCTTGGGCGCCCTGGAGCCTTTTTGGCAACAATGGAACCTCTCTCCTTGAAGTTCTTGATGATGCGATAGATTGTTGACTGAGGTGCAATCTTTCTAGCTGCGATACTCTTCCCTGTTAGGCCATTTTTGTGCATTGCAATGATGACTGCACGTGTTTCTTTAGAGATAACCATGGTTAACAGAAGAGAAACAATGATGCCAAGCACCAGCCTCCTTTTAAAGTGTCCAGTGGTGTCATTCTTACTTAATCATGACAGATTGATCTCCAGCCATGTCCTCATCAACACCCACACTTGTGTTAATGGAGCAATCACTGAAAAAAGGTTAGCTGGTCCTTTTAAGGCAGGGCTGCAATGATGTTGAAATGTGTTTTGGGGGATAAAGTTCATTTTCTAGCCAAATATTGACTTTGCAAGTAATTGCTGTTAAGCTGATCACTCTTTATAACATTCTGGAGTATATGCAAATTGCCATTAGAAAAAGTGAAGCAGTAGACTGTAAAAATTAATATTTGTGTCATTCTCAAAACTTTTGTCCATGACTGTAGAGCAGTTATCTCTATGTAAAAAGTCATGTAAAAATCACATTGTAACAAAAAAAAGTACACAAAAAGCAAATAATTATATATATAATATATATATATATATATATATATATATATACATCTAATATATATATATAATATATATATAGGTCATACACTTCTACATAGTATAATAGCCGCTAATTCATCCCTGGCTATACTGTAAAATCACACTGACAGCTTTAATAAAGAATAGAAACAATACATATACACACATAGAATACATATATATATATATATATATATATATATTATATATATATGTAATTGTGACATATATATATACATATATTTATAGTTCCTAGACTTCTACATACTGTTATAGCCGCTAATTCAATTGCCGGCTTTTGTGAAATCACAGTAGCCGACATGAAATGATACATTGTTTCCACACATTTAACCATGTCATTTCCTGTATTTTGATATATGGTTTGAACTTACAATTACATGAGTGTATTTGTACAAAATTTCAGATATGTAGGGGTTAATTAAAGGTGTAAATTCGTTGAAAAAAAATGCGTGGGCTCCCGCTGTATTTTCTCCACCAGACAGACAAAGCAAGCGAGTGGGGGCAGATAATAACAGCCTAGGGAGGGTACATTTTTTTTTGTGCCCCCCCTGGCTACTAACATCTGCCCCCAGACACCCAGAAAGGGCAAATCTATAATTAGATTCGCCCTTTCTGGCACTTTGCCCGTCTATTCCCATTGCCCTGTAGCGGTGGCGAATGGGTTAATAATGTCACCTTAATGTCACCGTAGTATTGAAAGGTGACCTTAAGGCAGGTTAATAATTGAGAGCTGTCAATTAGACAACTATCAATTATTAATCCTATTGAAGTAAATTAAAAAAACACAGACACATTAATAAAAAATAATTTTAATGAAATAAAAACACATTTTTTTGACCATATTTTATTTTACACTTAATCCGTGCGAAGCCATTGATCTCCTAAAATAAAGAAAAAAAAAATAAAACAACATTATTCTTACCTATTCCGCCGATCTGTCACGTCCCACGCTGTAATCCTTCACAAAGGGTTAACTAGCTTTGAGCCAAGCAGTGCAAGTAATCCTGCATGCTCAGCTCAAAGCTCCTGAATGAATAAGTTCCTCTCCTGGCGACAGGAGAGGATGTGTTTAATGAATGAAGCTTAATTGATTGTATCCACTTTCCCTTTAGGTCAGGTCACTAAAGTTAAATTGCCAATAAATCAATTAAGCTCCATTCATGAATCTATTCCTCTACTTTCTGTAGTAGAGGAACTTATTCATTCAGGGGGTTACAGCTAGGAGACAGAATTATCTCCCTGCTAACTGTAACCTGTTAACCCTTTCTGATGGATTACAGCGTGGGACCTGACTGTACATCGGATTGGTAAGAATAATTTTGCTTTTTTATTTTATTTTTATTACAGGAAATGTTTTAGCAGGAAAATAAAATATGGTCAAAAAATGTGTGATTATTTCATTAAACTTCTTTTTTATTAAACTGTGTGTGTTTGATTTTTCTTTCATACAATAGGATTAATAATTGATAGTTGTCTAATTGACAGCTCTCAATTATTAACCTGGCTTAAGGTCACCTTTCAATACTAAGGTGACATTAAGGTCACATTATTAACCCATTCGCCACCGCTACAGGGCAATGGGAATAGACGGGCAAAGTGCCAGAAAGGGCGAATCTAATTATAGATTTGCCCTTTCTGGGGTGTCTGGGGGCAGATGTTAGTAGCCAGGGGGGGAAAAAAAATGTACCCTCCCTAGGCTGTTATTATCTGCCCCCACTCGCTTGCTTTGTCTGTCTGGTGGAGAAAATACAGCGGGAGCCCACGCATTTTTTTTCAACGAATTTACACCTTTAATTAACCCTACATATCTGAAATTTTGCACACATATACTCATGTAATTGTAAGTTTCAACCATATATAAAATACATGAAATGACATGGTTAAATGTGTGTAAACAATGTATCATTTCATGTCGGCTTCTGTGATTTCACAAAAGCCGGCAATTGAATTAGCGGCTATTACAGTATGTAGAAGTGTAAGAACTATAAATATATATATATATATGTATGTGTCACAATGACATGTACATATATATATATATGTATTCTATGTGTATATATGTAGTGTTTTGTGAGCTGTCAGTGTGATTTTACAGTAGCCGGGGATGAATTGCCGGCTTTTCAAAGGAGACTGGTGCGTATACATCGGACAGCACTTGCATGGTGCGAGTGCTGTGCGATGATTTCTCGCACCCATTGACTTGCATTGGCGATTATCATGCCAAAATCGCATCAGATCGCAGCATGCTGCGATTTTTTTCTCACACCAATTTCTGATGAGAAAAAAATCGCAAATGAAAACTCACCCATTGACTAACATTGGTCAGATTTGAATCCGATTTTTTTTCATCAGATTTTCATCCGTTTTCAGCGCAAGTGAGTATGAGGCCTTAAGGGCCCTGCAAATGTGACATGGCACCTGCAATCTATTTCAGCCAAATTTGTGTTCCAAAATTTAAATGGTGTTCCTTCCCTTCCGAGCCCCACCATATCTCCAAAAAAATGTTTTATGACCACATGGGGTTTATGAATACAAGGTGACAAATTGTGGGGTTCATTTTATTGTGCTAGTCCTTGTAAAAGTGAAAAAATTGGGGCTAAAGCAACATTTTAGAGTAAAAATTACAATTTGTTTTTTTCTCTTTCGAATTTGCATTAATTCCTGTCTAGCATCTGAAAGGTTAAAAAATTTACTGACAGCAGTTTTGAAGTATTTGAGGGGTGTGTTTTTTAAAATCGTATCACTTTTGGGGAGTTTCCAAAATGCAGGTCTCTTAAAGTCCATATAAATCTGAATAGGTCCCTAAAGAAACAGGTTTTGTAAATTTCTTGAAAAAATGAGAAATTGCGACTAAAATTTTAACCCCTCTAACATCCTAACAAAATAAAATGACATTTGAAAATAATGCAGATGTAAAGTAGACATAGAGGAATTGTTATTCATTAATTATTTTGTACAGCATAACTAACTGGACTAACTGGATATAAGAATTGAAAGTTTTAAAATTGCGAATTTTTAAAAATTTTCGCTAGAATATCTATATTTTAACAAGTAAACGCAAAACATATTGCTCTAAATATACTACTAACATAAAGTAGAATGTGTCACAAAAAATAGTCTCAGAATTACTGGGATATGTTGAAGTATTCTAGAGTTTTTACCACATGAAATGATACTGGTCGGATTTCAAAAATTTGGCTTGGCCATTAAAGTTAAAACTGACTAGGTCACTAAGGGTTAAGTGCTAGGTATAAATACAATTTTATATGGGCATTCTGTATACATGCATTTTTTAACAACAAGCGCTCCTGTGTATGGAAAAGGCACCCCAAGATGGCTGCAAGTCAAACGATCAGCTAAGCCATCGTTCAACCAACAGCCATCCAATATGTATTGCGGGCTAAAGTCTTTTTACACCTATGAGACAAAAATTGTCACCTAGCAATATGCACCAGTCCGAGTTTAAAAAAGAGGCATTTTGGCCCATGTGATGTCCATTTCCATGATGTACTGCAGTTGGACAGTACACTGATCAATGTAAACCAAAGTGCTAGTGCACATAAAGAATTCTCAGTCCGAAATGCATACTGAAACTGTACTTACAGTAGTTTCAATAGCACATAGCTCGTTCACCCATCTGTAGATTAGTGTACAGAGTTGTACCCAGACGTAAGTGAAGTTGGACCTATAATGATGATATTCTACCAAAACTATTGCAGTTTTAGTGATGAGGACACATCATTGGACAACAAGAAACTGTGAAAAAAAGAGCATTGAATGCAATTTAATGTTTTACATTTTGTTTTTGGTCTGATTAGGAAATGTATATTTTTTTTGCAGCTTTATTTTTTAGAGTTTTTAAAATAAAGTTACAAATGCTGCATAGCCGGGGAAACTCTTATCATATGTTTAACTAATAATAGACTGTGGCCACATTTGGACAATTTGCTGATGTACATACCAAACATAAAGCTCAAAGTTGCCGCCAACCTACACTTCTATATACTGTATATTTTTCACAATTAATTCAATTTACAAATAAATGTGATACACAAAGAAATAAAAATAACTAATGACCTAGTGGAAAAAATATTTTAAAAAAAAAAGGAGAAAACCTAAATAGAATGATTCCTTTGTATTATTGGCACATACACATTGTATTACATTTTACTTCACTAATCAGCAAAACAAACATTGCTGGACACTTGTTGCTGCTGTGGGATCATCTCTTCATTCGCAGAAGTAACTGCTTGTACACTGACTCTCGTTAAGAAAACAAAGGGTCTGCAGAAGGCAGATGGAACCAAAGGTTAGACAGCTGAAAAAACAAGCATTTATTTATGCTGCAACACAGGTGATCCAGAGGAGGAAGTACTAAATCCAAGAATCCAAATGCCTGTACTGAAGATGGAGGAGGATATGGATGAGGAATGTGCTGGGGGAGAAGGACAGCTGGCTTTGGAATCATCAACTTATCCTTGAGGGATTTTTCTCAAAGAATCTCAGAGGCTTTTTAATGATCATTGAACTTCCTACTACAAATCTTTCCAAGCTTGTTGGTATTCCAGACATGCCTTACCCTTTCACCCCATGGTGATCTTTTAATCCCTTATGTGTATGGAGAGTCTTTCCTGCACTTAAAGTGTTAATTAAGCGTCCATATGTACTCAGTTGTTAAAAGCAACAAGAGCACTGGTTGCCTCACTTTACTGCTCTTGGTAGCATAAAAGAATATTATTTCAGGCTTTAAGAACGTGTCAGAGAGATCTGAACACATTTCCAGCACTCTAACTACGAGTAAGACAAAAAAAAAATATCATATATAAAAACAATATCCAAAGAGTGAGTTGGGTAAAATCTGCAGCATTTTACAGAACCTGCAAAATGGATGGGTTTTAGCTAAATCTGATCGGGGAGAATTTTCTGATCGCTGAGGGTCCAACCACTGGGACCACCACTGATTCCCAGTATGGGGGCTCTGCAGAAACTCAGGTCAATGAAGTGGTGTTCAATCATGGGCACTTCTTCTCCAGTCATTCTTAAAGGGTACATTTAAAACATAATACCCCTTTAATAGAGGATCCTCCAGTCGATCCAAGCTAATAAATAAAGATAAGCCCCTATTTTAACCGAGTCCCAAAGGCCATTTAGAAGACAAGCCCATTTTTAGCTAATTGATGCCAGTCACTTCTCACTAGGGTCTATTTATAAAAGGTGGAATCACAAATAACCTATTAGACCATCCTGCTACTGTCCTGTAATGACAGTATTTATGATGTGCATGCTTTGTATAGTTAATAAGTGGGTCCTCATTGATGTCTTCTCATAGATCAAGGAACACCAGTCAAAGGTCTGTCATGTTTACAGTGATCTATTCAATAGCATCTAAAATTTAAGGTAAAAAACAATTATAATACACATACAGACAATATCCAGAGCAATGTACTCTATCACTTAATGAACAGCAAAATCAGGGTCAGGCAAAAGGGGAAATGTCACACAGCAGAGATCAAGGCCAATAACTATGACAAGATGGTCAACAGGAAACAACTGCAAATAGCAGCCAACAAAACTGTTAAATGGTAGCAGATAGATGTCAAGTCTGGAATTTTGTACTATATCTGCAGCTAGCATAGAACCTATTGGTTCATTGTACACTATAGGAATTAATGCAGAAAGGATAAAATTAATATGAAACCCTATGAGAAGTCTCAAAATTTTCAAAATTCTACCTATCCAGATTGTGTACGATAAATGTGGATAATAAAAAACAAACGTGGAAACAAGGCCAAGTTACTCAAATATGCGCAAAAACATAAGAACAGAGGTGCACAAAAATGACAGCAGGTGCTCTGGACTAATGAGTCAAAAATTTAGATATTTGGCTATAACAGAAAGTAGTTTTTTCACCAAAGGGCTAGAGAGTAGAACAATAAAGAGTGTTTGGAAGTGACAGTGATGCATGGTGGTGTTCCCTTGAAAGTTTGGGGCATGTAGTGGACGATTTGGTCAGAATTAATGATCTCCTCAATGCTAAAAAATACAGCAGATACTTATCCATCATGCAATACTATCAGAGAGGCATCTGATTGGTTTCCATTGTGGGCCATTGACTGCGAACAAAATTTAATATTTTGCACACCCAAAAAATAATTTTTCCTAACATACTCATTCAAGATCATGTTGCATAAATGAGTAGACCCCAATGAAAGTCTTAGAAGCAAAGGTAAAGTTTAGACTACAAAATACTAATACAAGAATTCAACCACAGGTAAGTCTATTATTCATGAATCGGATGTCCAGCAGATACTTGACTAAAAACAGCAATACTTAACTAAGGCTACTTTCACACATCAGGTTTTTGGCGCCAGGCAAGAACCGGCGTCGCGCCCGGAGCGCCGAATCCGGCTCTAATTGTGTAAAAAACGGATGAAATGGATCCGGTTTTTTGTCAGATCCATCTACCGTATCTGGCTGAAAGCCGGATCCGTTTCATCTGTTTTGTCCATTTTTTCATCCATTTTTCGACGGATTGCGACGGATCTGCTTTTTAAAAAAAAACCTGGGGGCTCCCAAACGTGATTTGTGTAGCCCAGCTGCGCTTGGTGCCACATGTTACCCTGGAGGATGCACGAAAGGTAAATTCACAAATAAACCTGATATTCATTCACACTTCACATTTCCCTGGTGCCACCAGAGGGAGCCCTTGGAGAGTATGCACACATATATAAGGGTAGTGGAGACGACAGCAGTGAGATGAAGGCAGTCTAGCTGAGAGTTAGCTAGTTGTTGGTGTTACCTCAGAACAGTCTGAACATCTCAGAATGGCAGTTACCTCAGATGAGTCAGATTGTGAGAGACAGTCAGTCTAGTCACCTCAGACGAGCTGAGAGGGAGAGACTAGCCAGAGAGAGTTATTGAAAGCCTGAAGACTTCAGCATATCCTCAGTTTACAGCGTGGAGTCCAGTAGTAGTGGGAAGGATTGCCACTTAGCCTGGTCAAAATTGAGGCCACTGAGAGTACCTTCAGTGAGTTAAGCGTGTCGACGCTTGGAGAGCGGTGAAGAGAAAGAAAGCTGACATCTACTGCTAGTTTGTGCTTATGTTAAATGTGAGAGTAGGACGAAAGGCGAGTGGAAGAAAGAAGAGAGTGACAGAGGTTGAACAGCATTGATAGCTTAACTCTACTCTGCCTCACTGGACACCAGGTCCGAGCTTGCTAGCATCTACACGACTAGTAGGTGAAACCGGAGACCCTGCTGGACTTCAGGTCGCAGGGGCCCAGCAGTGCTGATACGTAACCGGGGTCAGGAAGAACTGGAGTCTGGTAGGCCAACCATTAGAGACTTAGTTCTGTCCAAGAGAAGGCTCCACCACAAGGTCAGCTGGGCGTAGCTGAGAAGACAGAGTTAGACTTTGTTCTATACAGGTCAGAAACTCACACACATAAAGGAGTATGGAGGCCCTACACCTACTCAGTGGGATTACTGGACGTGCATCCTCCACCCTGACAGCTTCCCGGGACGTGCCTGCATCTACCATCAGTAAAGGTACAGAAAGAGACTTTCTTGTGTGTGTCTGCCTTATTGATTCTGCACCCCTACACCGCCATATACCCTGAGGGATCAGTCTTGCCTGTGGGAGACTTAACACCTTGCTGCCCAGTAACAACCCCTCAGAGGATCTACCCTGCAGCGCTGGTCTCCCTGACCAGGAACCACAGGTGGCGTCACGAACATTTCTACAAACCTATAATCCCCTGTAAATATCCCCTTTTTAGTGAGAGCCCAGGGCCACGGACCGAGCTGCGCTACCCGTGACATCCCCAATTGAAGTGAACGGGCTCGGTGCCGAGTACCCCACAGGCCCTGGCTGTGAGACTCAGATTGGCTGCTGAAAACCTCTATATACAGTGTTCCTACAGCTCATCTTTGACAGGTTGTAGAGGAACAAGTGCAGGTTGGAGAGAAGAGCAAGTGGCTGGCGAAGATGGAAGGCGTGATAGCAAACATTCAGAAGAATTATGTGGATTTCACTGTTGAGGTGAATCTTTTGAAATTGATTGTTCTGGAGAAGGAGAGAGAGAGACAGCAGCGCATCATGCGTCTGCGCTGACGACGTTTGTGGATACACCCCATCACAGCCCAGAGAATGACGTGTTGGGTGTATTCTACACTATACATAGAGCTACGCGGAAACCCTGAGAAATTTTTCTCATATGTTCGAATGAAAATGGAGAACTTTGATTTATTGGTGGAACGAATTGGACACCTCATCAGAAGAAGTGACACATATTGCCGCTTCTCCATTTCACCGGCAGAGCGTCTGATGATGACTCTTCGGTAAGCCATATTTATTGGATCTGCTCACTTGAGAGCACGCTTGTAACTGTAATGTTGTTGCTTGTAGTTTGTAATAATTCTTTTTATAGTATCTCCAACTGTTAAAGCTGAGTTATAACTGTTATGTTATTGCTGTTATTTTGAACTCATTTGTCTCCTTTTTTTTTTATTCACAGATTCCTTGCAACTGGAGAATCCCATTCATCACTCCATTTCCAGTTCAGACTTGGGATTTCCACCATCTCTGGAATTGTGAAGCACACATGCCGTGCATTGTGGGACTCTTTACATGGCGATTTTATACCACAACGGAGAGTTGGCTGGAAATTGCTGATAAATTCAAAAAAATCTGTCAGTTTCCAAATTGCTTGGGTGCAGTGGACAGGAAACATATCCACATTGTTAAACCTGCTGGATCTAGATCAGAATATTTTAATTACAAAAAATATTTCTCCATTGTGCTCATGGCCATCGCTGACGCTGAATACAAATTTATAGCAGTTGATATTAGGTCCTATGGCCGCTCCAATGATTCCCAAGTATTCAAATTGTCAGCAATGGGGCGTCATCTCTATGGAAACACCTTCCAATTCCCACCCCCTAGACCGCTACCTGAAACATCAGTGCCACCAATGCCATTTGTTTGTGTAGGGGATGAAGCCTTCCAGCTATCAGAACTCCTGCTGAAACCGTACTCCAGCAGTGGATTGACGCCAACTAGAAGAATATTTAATTACCGCCTCACACGAGCACGAAGAATGGTGGAGTGCGCTTTTGGCATTCTGACAGCCAAATGGCGTGTTCTATTGACCGCTATCAACCTCAAGCCAGAAACTGGACAAGGTGGTCAAAGCTTGTGTGGTCCTGCAAAATTTTGTTATATGCAAGGAACAGATTTCCATTGATGACCACTCTGAAGGAAGAATAGACTTGCAGGATGAGAGAGTTTGAAAAATTGCTCTGGGACCTTGTAACCAAAAGTAATTTACCTTCTGTACCCACAGTATTTTACCTTTTAAAACCAAAGTTGTGTACCTGGTTGTGTATACCCAATCAATTTTACCTTCATTAACCACAATATTTTACCTTGTTAAACACATATTAACCTTATAAATAAATTAAAGACAAAATTTTGAACCAATTGTGATTTTATTTAGACAATAGTAATAATTTTTATTACATGTAAAAAATTTTAGTAGATGCAAAAAAAATTTTTTCAGAAATTAACATAGTGCGGGGTGGAGATAATGCTGGAGGGGCTGTTAGTTTGGGACACTTCGACATTGGGAGTGTGGAGAAAGGAATGGAATGGTGGTGGGGAAGGATCAGTAGGTAAAACAGGTGAAGGGGTGGAGAAAGAAATAGAATGGGTGGACGTGGGAGGCAGAAGAGGTGGTGGGTGGTGGAGAGGAGGGTGGGCAGGGGCTGGAGGCACGGATGATGTCGTTGGGAAGTGGTACGGGGAAGGATGTTGGTACGTGGCAGGTTGCTGGTACGGGAAGGTTGCTGGTATTGCATAGGAGGGGAGGAGGGACAGTGGCTGGAGGAGGTTGGGAGCTAACCTGCGCTAGAGCAGAGTGGCACGATTGCATTACATGCATCTGTTGGTCAGGAGCTAGCGTATCCATGCACTCGACTACAGACCGGAAAAAGGTGTGGTTTGGAGATCTACTTGCATCTGAATACATCCTAAGCAGAAGTGTTTTCAACTCCAGAATACTGTTGTTGAGCATATTAAATCCTGCGGCCATTTGCTCAGACAACACTTTCAGACAGTTCTGGAAGGATGCATTCAGATGCAAGAAGTCGGGCGCATAGCTCTTTTCCTGACCCCTCTGGCGCTGCCACCTAGTACCCACAGGTGTACTAGAGGTGGCAGCTGCAGATCGGTGGGGTAAAGGAAAAGCTATATCCTCACCAGCAGATTCATGCAACGCAGTCGTCCACGATGCTCCAGCGCTGGTGGATGGGACAGTGGGATCAGATGTGAGGGAAGGCTGGGAAGGTGCAGATGGGCTGAGACGGTCAAAGTGTCCCTCGGTCGCGGACTCATGAGGGATCGCCCCAGAAGGGTCCAACTGTGCAGGCTCCCGAGTGCTGCTGATGGTGCTGTGGAATAAAGAGAAGAAAAAAAATAGAATTAATATATTGATATTGCATGGCCCTGGCTGAAACACAAAAAAATTGTTAGACATGTAAACATTTTTTTTTTTAAATGGGGTGTGTAATATTTACCTTATGGTCGCCATCGTTGCCCGGAGGAATGACAGGGCATGCGCATACTTATACTTGCTCCTGCGTCCTACAGATCCACTCGGGGCCCGTATTTCTTTGTTGAATTCCTTCTTGAAGCGATCCCTGATAGAACGCCACCGCTTGACAATTCTCTCACCTGAAAAGTGAAAGCACAAATTGGTTAGTATACAACATCAGTGTTTCCCAAACTCCAGTCCTCACAGCCCCCACGGGTCATGTTTTCAGGATTTCCATAGTGTTGCACAGGTGAGAGAATTCCTGATGCCTTGATGATACTTCCACCATCTGTGCAATACAAAGGAAATCCAGAAAACATGACCCGTGGGGGCCATGAGGACTGGAGTTTGAGAAACACTTCTTTACATTCAGCAACATAACTGAACTGTGTATACTTACGCGTTTGAATCTGGGCCCGAGCATCGAGGTCCTCCCACTGGTCCAAGAGTTGTTCACAGATTTCCTCCCAGAGACGACGGGTCACAATTATATCAGCATGGCGGCGGTCCCCCATGTTCCACAGCCAGCGTCGGACTGGAACACCTTGGGCCCACTAGAGAAAATCATTCTTGGGGCCCACTATGTAGCTACATAGAAATAAATACAAGACCACCAATTGTGCAGTAAAACACACTAATATCAGGGTACAATATAAGGTAGTACATGTCTTAATTATGTAGCAGGAGTTGGGGTAGCCTCCCTCATAGATTATAAAGCAGCCCCCTCATGGGGGATAATGCTGCCCCCCTCACAGGGTATAATGATAGATAGATAGATAGATAGATAGATAGATAGATAGATAGATAGATAGATAGATAGATAGATAGATAGATAGATAGATAGATAGATAGATACCATATATACTCGAGTATAAGCCGACCCCCCTAATTTTGCCACAAAAAACTGGGAAAACTTATCGACTCGAGTATAAGCCTAGGGTGGAAAATGAGATTATGCCACATATGCTGCCCCATATATTATGCCCCACAAGATGCTCCATAGATTGTTCCCCATATGCTGCCCATGTATTATGCCCCCATAGATGCTCCATAGATTATGCCCCATAGATGCTCCATAGATTATGCCCCCATAGATGCTCCATAGATTATGCCCCCATAGATGCTCCATAGATTATGCCCCCATAGATGCTCCATAGATTATGCCCCCATAGATGCTCCATAGATTATGCCCCCATAGATGCTCCATAGATTATGCCCCCATAGATGCTCCATAGATTATGCCCCCATAGATGCTCCATAGATTATGCCCCCATAGATGCTCCATAGATTATGCCCCCATAGATTATGCCCCCATAAATGCTCCACAGATTATGCCCCCATAGAGTATGCCCCCATAAATGCTCCACAGATTATGCCCCCATAGATTATGCCCCCATAGATGCTCCACAGACTGTGCCCCCATAGATTATGCCCCCATAGATTATGCCCCCATAGATGCTCCACAGATTATGCCCCCATAGATTATTCCCCCATAGATGCTCCACAGATTATGCCCCCATAGATTATGCCCCCATAGATGCTCCACAGACTCTGCCCCCATAGATTATGCCCTCATAGGTGCTCCACAGACTGTGCCCCCATAGATGCTGCATTTTATAGCCCCCATATGCTGCTGCAAAAAAAAAAAAAAAAGACATACTCACCTCTCGTCGCTGGGGGCCAGGTGCCGGTGTCCTGAGCAGGCGGGGACACTGGCGCGCTATGGGGGACAGGTGCCGGTGTCACCGCTGGCTCAGGGCCCCGGCACCTGAGAGAATTACCTGTCACCCGGTCCCACTCCACCGATGAGCGCCGCTGTCTTTGGTCCTCCGGCAGTGAATGCTCAGGCAGAGGGCGCTGCGCTCACTAATGACGTCATCACGCCCTCTACCTGAACATCGCAGCAAGAGAGGACGCAAGAGGACACAGCGGCGCTCAGCGGTTGGAGCGGGTGACAGGTAAGTAATGATATTCACTGCTTCCCACACCCATGGGAGCGTGGGAAGCAGTGAATATTCATTTCTCTTTAGCAGCGGGGACAGGGGCTCCTGCCTCCTGTCACCTCTGCTGCTGCTCCGCTGGCACGGGGCCCCCATGGCAGCTGCGTGGTGTGCCGCTATTAGCGACACGCCACCGGCTGGGGGCCCCTGGAGCAGCGGGGGCCCTAGGCAACTGGCCCCTGTATGCCAGCAGGTGCCAGGGCCCCCCAGATGCCAGGGCCCACCGGAGAATCCTCCGGTTCTCCGGTGGGCCAGTCCGACCCTGTCCAGAGCGGCTCCCGCTCTCATATCAGATCGATGAGGAGGTCTACATCCAGACCTGCCTCCTCACCATCCGAGTCAGGAGCATGCTGTAAAGCCTGTTAAAAAAGAAAAAAAAAATATTAGACTCAAAAGAACAACAAAAAGTAGATTAAAACAAAAAATAAATTAAAAACCAACAACAAAAAGTAGATTAAAAAAAAAAAAGTAGATTAAAAAAAAAAATTTGAAAAAAAAAAAAAAAAAGGTACTTACACGATGGAGACCGCCCTGTCGCTGACGCCGACGACCCTGGGAGGCGCTTCGAGGACCTCTTGGACGAGCACCAGATTCAGAAGACTATAATAAAAAAAAAAATGATGTGCTTGGTTGTAGGCATAATATGTGTTGTGTGCAGTGTGATATCTGTAATGATCTCTTTTTATGTGTTGTCTGCAGTGTGATGTCTGTACTAAATTGTTTTCTATGTGTTGTGTCCGTAGGTGATGATTTGTTTCTGCGATCCATGCAAGAAACTTACGAATTGCGAGCCCACTCCAGGTATCTCTACACCCCTTCGTTCTTCTGGGAGCACCTCTTCAGCTGCAGATTCCTGTTATACAAAAATTATCGATTAATATATTTAGATATATATATATATATATATATAATATATATATTATACACACACACACACACACACACACACCACACACACCACACACACATTTACAGGGGGGCGCATAGAAGAGCACTTATTTGACCATCAAAATAATACACAGGGCATCATTACTTTCTAGGGGTAAAATCTGGTCACTGTTTTCTTGGGAACTTGCACAGGGCATTAACATTTTCTAGAGGGCCATTTTACCATCTAGAGGGCACGAATATGGGTGGACACAAAAGAAAGCACTGCCAATGTGCCAAATAGGCGATGCAGTAGGACGATATGCTCAGAGATGGCATATCAGAGATGGATTGTGAAATAAAAAAAACATTTTTTTACCTGTAAGTGCTGACGATGCGAGGGAGGGCTCTAAGAAGAAGAAGACATGTCCTGGCTCTGCGGCTGCTGGCTGCTGGACAACTGGACGGCTGCTGGCATCTGCTGGACGGCTGCTGGACAGCTGATGGACGGCTGCTGGCTGATTGCTTGCTCCTCTGCAGCTGGCTCCTCTCTGTTTGGCTGGCTGCATGGTAATGGCTGAGGGCCCCACTGTCATTGTTTATATATGTTTCCTGGGGCCGGTCAATTAGTTCTGAGCATGCTCAGATGTAAAAATCGGATCCGGCCACCGGATCCTTCTTTTTCTGGATCCGGCGCATTGCGGCATCCATAGACTTTCACGGTAGCAAAAAGCCAGAAGTGCCGGATCCGGTGTTGTCAGGTTTTTCGCCGCAGACAAAAAATGTTACTGTAGCCGCTTTTTCCAGACGCCGGAATGGAAATTTTCGCCGGATCAAACGGAAGAACCACAAGGCCATGCGGTGCGATCTGGCGCTAATACAAGTCAATGAGGAAAAAACGGAACCGGCGGTAGATTTCGCCGGATCCGGTTTTTCAAAAAATAGCCGGATCGCACCTGACGCCAAAAACCTGATGTGTGAAAGTAGTCTAAGAAAACCCCATCCCATTTTCTGCTGACAGCAGTAGTACCACGTGTAAGAGAAATGAGACCTCAGAAAGAAAATAATTTCTTTACACAGGAAAGATGAAGGCTACAAAAAGATCAGCATAGCTTTACTTATCAGTCAGAGTACTTTAGCAAGAGTGATTGAAAAATTTAACAAAGATGGAACTGCTGACCATGGAAGTTAACACCTAAACAGGGGCGTCTTTTGATGAGAATAGTAGAACAAAATCGACCTGCAAGTTCACTGCAGTTAGCTAAAGAAGTAGAAAGCCAAATAGGAGTTAGTGTTTCCTGTGATACTTGTTCTTTTTTCAACTGATAAAGACGCAGCTGCGGCGTTGAAGTTCGTTAAGGAAAAAAAAATTATTATCTTCATTGTTGAAAAATAGGATCACTCCAGTAGCGCAGCCCACGTAAGGTTTTATCCAACTGATTCCAATGTTTCCTGGAGGATCTATCTACCAGCCATTGGGCAGCAGCAGCTGTTTTTTATTCATGACTAGGAGTTGTACCTGCCATAACTCCACCAGGTGAGCATTAACCAAGTGCTTAGCCACTCTTCCTCCATAGTTTATAACTTTATTATGTGACCTTTTCCCCACAGATTAATTCTATGACACACTACGGTGTACACTGCAAAGGAATGGCAAGCATTGGTGCTGTCCACAAAGGATGCCTCTTTTAAAGCCAATGCACAAAAAATCCCACCAATAGTGTTGAGCGATACGATACTGCAAATATCGGGTATCGGCCGATATTAGCTGTATCGGGCTTTCGATTCCGAGTACCGATATTTTCGTCATATCGGATACCGGAATCGGATTTGTCACTGTCACTGTGAGTGTCCGTCGGTCGGGTCTGTCAGGAGTCAGCGGCACTTACCCGGCAGAAGATCTCCGGCGGTCACGTCCTGGACTGCTTGATGGCCGCCATTATCTTCTCCCTGGCGGTCACATGCAGTTTTTCGCGATAACTGCAGTGACTGCAGGGTAATCCCGTCCGTAAACCAGTCCGATGATGTCACCGCCGGGGAAGCAGGTAATCAGCTGTGCTGCGCCGGGATGACAGGCTCTGCCTGCCTGCCTGCCTCTGATGTCATTCTGATGTAGCAGAGCTGGATCGTCGTGGGACACTCGTTACTATGAACTGCGTCGGACAGGTGGTATACTGCTGTTTTTTTTTTTCATTTTTTTACAGGAGATCGATGGCGTCGCAGGATGAGACTGTAATAAAAGTAATGAAAACTGTGTTGTTTTTTTTATTAAATTAAAAAACTTTTTTATGAACATTCACCCGTCCGGGTACATCAACAATTTAACTATTTACATACAGGGACCCTGTCCGGGTTATTTATAATTCTTTGGCAGGGGTGTTCCAGGTACCACCTGGTACTCTTCTGATGCTTGCCAAACATCCGAGACACCAAGGACCACCAGGACCTGATGACGTCGTGTGGCCTGTACAGTCAAGTCGTGACCCGCTATCTGTGTCTGTGTGGCCACCTCTTTCATCTCCCTCCGGGTCTGGAGCCCTATGTCCCGGACTGAACGAACCCCAGGGGGCCTAACAGGCGCCGGGTACGGGCCAGCTATCATTATCATGTCCATAGCTGGGGCTGCTGAGGAGACCACTGAGGGAGGCTGGGGAGATTTACGGCGTGGGGTGGGCACTTGTGCAGAGGCCTGGATGTGGGAGGCTGAAGGCTCTGAGGGTCTCACAGGTTCCTGACACTCTGGGGACCAGGGGTCGCACCTGGTGACATTTAGGGCATACCATCCATTGTAACCCCAGTGTCGGGTGTAACTTAGAAAGTCTCCTGGCAACAGGTCCCTCCCCGGGTGTCCTTCTGGGAGGTGAGTCTCCACGTCCCGCCGGTCACAAACACTTCTAAATAAAGTCCAGGCTCCTGGATGAAGCCCCAACCAGCTTTCAATTTAAAGCTCCGTACTGCACCCTTATGCCGCGGCTCCCTCAGGGTTCCTTTATCTTTTCTCATCCGGTCCTTATCTGCCCGGTCCTTCTCGATGTGACGTTGGCGAAGCTTCTGGGATTCGCGCTGCTCCCTTTGTCGCTCGGCTTCTCTCTCCCGACGTCTCCACTCTTCCTCCTGACGCCGGTTGTAATTCTCCTCCACCAGCATTCCATGTCTCCACCATCAAACTGCAGCTTACGATGTCCGGTTTGCGGCAGCTCTCCTGGAGCCCGACAGTCCTGGCGGCGCTCACCTGCGGGGGAAGCAGCCGGCTCTGGAACAGATGACAGTCGGGGCTCCGGTACAGACAGGTAGACCTGTGGTGCCTGCGCGGCCTCCTCCATGAGGACGGGTGTCGCTTCTTCTGTCTCAGCGACGGGGGCAGACAGCGGGATCTGGGGTGCTGCCGGTGCAGAGTTTTTTGCAGGAACGGGTGCCTCCACTGCGACAACGTCAACCGGATCACATTGCAAGGGCTGGGATGCCCGCACGGACTCCTCTACTAGAACGGGTGCCTCACCTTCCGGTACAGACACTTCAGGTAAGAGGGATTGGCGCCGCTCCAAGTTTAGTTTTAGGGCACGCCAGCTGGCTTCCATCCTGGCGACCTCCTCCCGGTGCCGGGCCAGGCCTCTTAGGGTATCCTCCGCTTCTTGCAGCGTAGGAGGGTTTCCAGGCCGGGTGCCCAACGGTGGTTCCGTGGCGATCGGGTCGCTTCCGTGGGGGGAGAGCTCTGACTGCTCCATCCCTTCACACTTCTGCTCGTGTCCATTAGCCATCTCTGCCAAGTCACATGTGTCATTATCATCTGGAGAGGGCCCCTCTTTTGTAGGGAGGCGGGACCTTCGTGTTAGTTTCCGCACACTGAGGAGGATGAGGAGGCGGAACTCAAGAGCTGTGGGGCACGATCTTACATTGCAGTACCATTTAGAGTGGTCGGCCATCGTTTTCGCGCCACTGAGTGAGTGTACACCCACGAAGAGCACGCCCTTCTTCTTCACCAGTGCCTCGTCGTGACGCAGATATGGCGGAAAAATGGCAAATACATTCTCTGATGATTTTAGCAATTCTCAAGCACAAAACCAGTTCAATTCAGGCACACAGGACTCGCTTATAGCGAGCTACAGAATCCTGTTCGTGACGCCCAAGTTGAGTCGCACAGAGCCAGAGGTTTTGGGGGTACTCGGCACCGAGCCCGTCGACTTCTATGGGGTATGTCACGGCTTTACCCGGCAATTGAATCAGAGTCTATTTTACTATGTAGAAGTGTATAAACTATAAATATATGTATATATATGTCACAATGACATGTATATATATATATATATATATATATATATGTATTCTATGTGTGTATATTTTGTGTTTACAACGAAAGAAAGTGTTTTTTTAGTTGCGATATTTTGTTCCCATAGACTTACATGGGACTTCCGGTATCGGAATCGGATATCGACGATATTTAGTGATATCGGCGATACCATTCCGATCCGATATTTTTAGATATCGAGCAGTATCGCTCAACACTACCCACCAACAATTAGCCAAGACTCTTGCTGAACAATATGAAGATTGCTAGGACTCTATACTGTGTAGTGAAGAGATGAAGATAAATCTTTTTGGAACTGATGGCTTCAAAACTGTATGGTGTCACAAAGGTGAGGATTACAAAGAAAAATGCATGATACCTACTAGAGATGAGTGAATATTTCAATGTTCGGTTCGGCGCACAATCGCCGAATTTGCAATATTCGCCAATTTAACCCCTTAATGACCAAGCCATTTTGTAGGTTAAAGACCAGGCCAATTTTTACAATTCTGACCACTGTCTCTTTATGAGGTTATAACTCTGGAACACTTCTACGGATCTTGGCGATTCTGAGATTGTTTTCTTGTGACATATTGTACTTCATGATAGTGGTAAAATTTCTTCAATATAACTTGCGTTTATTTATGAAAAAAACGGAAATATGGCAAAAATTTTGAAAATTTTGCAATTTTCAAACTTTTAATTTTTATGCCATTAAATCAGAGAGATATGTCACAAACATTAGTTAATAAATAACATTTCCCACATGTCTACTTTACATCAGCACAATTTTGGAACCAACATTTTTTTTTGTTAGGAAGTTATAAGTGTTAAAAGTTGACCAGCAATTTCTCATTTTTCCAACAAAATTTACAAAACCATTTTTTTAGGGACCACCTCACATTTGAAGTGAATTTGAGGGGTCAATATGACAGAAAATACCCAAAAGTGACACCATTCTAAAAACTGCACCCCTCAACGTGTTCAAAGCCACATTCAAGAAGTTTATTAACCCTTTAGGTACTTCACAAGAATTGAAGCAATGTGGAAGGAAAAAATGAACATTTAACTTTTTTTCCCAAAATTTTTCTTTCGACATAATTTTTTTAAATTTTGTCAAGGGTATCAGGAGAAAATGAACCACAATATTTGTTGTACAATTTCTCCAGAGTACACCGATACCCCATGTGTGGGGGTAAACCACTATTTGGGCGCATGGCAGAGCTCGGAAGGGAAGCAGCGCCATTTGAATTTTTTGACTGGAATTGAGATTGGACGCCATGTCGCATTTGGAGAGTCCCTGTGTGCCTAAACAGTGGAAACCCCCCACAAGTGACCCCATTTTGGAAACTAGACCCCCCAAGGAACTTATCTAAATGTGTTGTGAGAGCTTTTAACCCCCAAGCGCTTCACAGAAGGTTATAACGTAGAGCCGTAAATTAAAAAATCATATTTTTTCCACAAAAATGATCTTTTCATCCCAATTTTTATTTTCCAAAGGATAAAAGGACCCCAAAAGTTATTGTGCAATTAGTCCTGAGTACGCTGATACCCCATATGTGGGGGTAAACCACTATTTGGGCGCATGGCAGAGCTCGGAAGGGAAGCAGCGCCATTTGACTTTTTTGGCTGGAATTGAGATAGGACGCCATGTCGTATTTGGAGAGCCCCTGTGTGCCTAAACAGTGGAAACCCCCCACAAGTGACCCCATTTTGGAAACAAGACCCCCCAAGGAACTTATGTAGATGTGTGGTGAGAGCTTTGAACCCCCAAGGGCTTCACAGAAGGTTATAACGTAGAGCAGTAAAATTAAAAAATCATATCTTTTCCACAAAAATGATCTTTCCACACCCAATTGTTATTTTCCAAAGGGTAACAGGACCCCAAAAGTTATTGTGAAATTTGTCCTGAGTACGCTAATACCCCATATGTGGGGGTAAACCACTATTTTGACGCATGGCAGAGCTCGAAAGGAAGGAGCGCCTTTTTCAAATGCAGACTTTGATGGAATGGTCTGCGGTGTCATGTCACGTTTGGAGAGCCCCTGATGTGCCTAAACAGTAGAAACCCCCCCACAAGTGACTCCATTTTGGAAACTAGACCCCCCCAAGGAACTTATCTAGATGTGTGGTGAGCACTTTGAACCCCCAAGTGCTTCACAGAAGTTTATAACGTAGAGCCGTGAAAATAAAAAAAATCATATTTTTTTCCACAAAAATAATCTTTTTGCCCCCAAATTTTTATTTTTATAAGGGTAACAGGAGAAATAGGACCCCAAAAGCTATTTGCAATTTGTACTGAGTACACTGATATCCCATATGTGGGGGGAACCACTATTTTGACGCATGGCAGAGATCGGAAGGGAAGGAGCACCGTTTTTAAATGCAGACTTTGATGGAATGGTCTGCGGGTGTCATGTCGCGCTTGGAGAGCCCCTGATGTGCCTAAACAGTAGAAACCCCCCACAAATGACCCCATTTTGCAAACTAGACCCCCCAAGGAACTTATCTAGATGTGTGGTCAGCACTTTGAACCCCCAAGGGCTTCACAGAAGTTTATAACGTAGAGCCGTGAAAATAAAAAAATCAATATTTTTTTCCACAAAAATGACCTTTTTGCCCCCAAATTTTTATTTTTCTAAGGGTAACAGGTGAAATAGGACCCCAAAAGCTATTGTGCATTTTGTCCTGAGTACGCTGATACCGCATATGTGGGGGGGAACCACTGTGATCGCCTTACTGCGATCTTTGGAAGGCACAATGAACAAATCCACAAAAGGTGAAGAATTGGTTTTCTTTTTTACGCCGTTCCTCGTGCGGTATTAGTGATTAGGCGACTTTATTCCTCGGGTTGGTGCAATTTTTTTTCTTTTTCCAAGCGGTATGATGATACTGCTTGGAAAAAGTATATTTTACTAATTTTTTTATGTTTTTTTTTACGGCTTTCACTGAAGGGTTAACTAGGGTTACGCTTTTATAGATGGGATTTTTACGGACGTGTCGATACCTAACATGTGTATTTTTTTTGTTTTTTATTTTTTTTATTACATAAAAATGTGTATTTTTTAGGGAATTTTTTTTAAATTATTTTTTAATATTTTTTTTACAATTTTTTTTAAAAAATGATTTTTTTTAACTTGTCCCTTCATGGGACTTTCACTTTTTTTACTTTTTATTGCAGTTACAATGCATTGCAATGCTTCAGCATTGCAATGCATTGTACCTATGGGGAAAGCTGCTGTGAACATGATCACAGCAGTTTTCCGTAGCTAAATGACCCAGAGGTTGTCATGACAACCCCCGGGTCACAAAGGCAGAGATCGGGCCCTGCAAATACATTGCAGGGTGCCGATCTGAGGCAGAGGGAGCTCCCGACCCTCTGCCTCCCCCCCTGAGCGCTGCAATCGCGCTGGATCGCAGCAGTCAGGGGGTTAACAGCCAGGGGCGGTGGGGGCTCCGCTCCTGGCTGTCAGTGCAGGAAGCCTGGCCACTGCAGCGCCGGCTCCTGCACTGATCGCGCTGGAGAAGCTGAAATTTCAGCTTCTCTTGTGCGATCTCTTCTGTTTTGTCAGTCAGATTGACTGACCAATCACAGCGCTGTGGGTGCGGGGACCGACGGCAAAGGTCCCCGCACCACTTGCCGTGCCTGTCAGCTGTCTGTGACAGCTGTCGGCACTAATCTATCACTGCGTGTTTACACGCAGTGGTAGATCAAAGGCATGACGTGCACAGTCCGTCCTGGTGCCGGAACTGGCACCTTGCCATGACGGACTGTGCACGTCATTGGACAGTAAGGGGTTAATCGTTGATTAAATCGCCGAATATAGCCGAACATACACAGCACAAAAGTCGGTGTTTCTCATGCTGAGTGACAGCGTGTGAAACACTGTCGTAGTGCTTCTGATCGGCGGTGAAATCATCCCCGCCGGTCAGAGAGCTGCGGTTCCCACGCTGTCAGAAGACAGCGTGAGCGCTCAGCTGTGATCAAGGTATAAAGTCCTCCGGTCACTGGTGTCAGCTGATGGGACTACAGCTCCCATCATCTGACACCTGCTGTCGCTATTAACAGTGAGAGCAGGAGTGGTGGATGGGAGTATTCATTAGCCGCTCCTGCACTGTAAATAAATAATTTAAAGAACCCTGCTTGGGTTCCCCTGTATTTTTGGTAACCAGCCAGGCAAAACTCAGCTGGGGGCTGCAACATTCAGCTGTCAGCCTCAGCAAGGCTGGTTATTAAGTATAGATGGGTCCCCACGCCGTATTTTTAATTATTTAAATAAATAATTTAAAAAAACTTTGTGGGTCCTCCCCATTTTTGATAACCAGCCATGCTAAAGCTCACAGCTGGGGGCTGATATTCTTAGGCTGCTAAGGGGCCATGGATATAGGGCCCCCCAGTCTAAAAATAGCAGCCCGCAGCTGCCCAGAAAAGTCACATCTATTAGATGCACCAATTCTGGCGCTTTGCCCGGCTCTTCCCACTTGCCCTGTAGCTGTGGGGTTCATATTTGTGGGGTTGATGTCACCTTTGTATTGTCAGGTGACATCAAGTCCACGGTTAGTAAGGAGAAGTGTCTATAAGACATCTATCCATTGCTAATCCTATAGTTGTATTGTAAACAAAGACACAGGCAGAATAAAATTCTTTATTAGAATTAAGACTAAATACAGTTTTCCATTTTATTTAAAAATAACAAACACAGTTATACACACCTAACGCCTAATTCCACCAAAGCCCTTGTTCTCCTATAATAAAACAAAAGTAGAAAAACAGCAATATACCATACCTGTCTGTAGTTCTGTCCCACGCCGTAATCCATGTCTGGGGGATTAATAGTTTTCAATCTAGACGGTGCCAACATGCGATCGTCCAGGCTGAGAACCAGTGGTCAATGAGCTGCTGCAAGCAGGTGACGTCATCGAGGTTACCTCCAGTCACTGAGGCTGCATTCCCCACAGGGCTGAACTGCCATGACCTCAGGACTGTGGGTGTTATGAATGTGCTAGAGATGGTTTCTGAGCAGAGGCTCCCTCTGGTGGTTACAGACAGTACTGAACCTTTCAGCGAGGAGTGGCAATATGGAATCACGGACTGGTCTGATATAAGGGAGGTTCCCTCCCATGATAGTTGCTGGTGATCAATTGTTCTTGTCTCAATTGTGGTTCCTGGTTCATTTGGAAGTTTGCTGGAGTCCTGCCTGCATCTCCTAGCTCACTAATGCTCCTTCCGTCTACCAATCCTTCATGAATGATATTTTCAGGGATTTTGTGGATAAATTTCTGATTGTTTATTTGGATGATATCTTGATTTTTTCCAATGACTGGGACTCTCATGTGAAACATGTTCGGACTGTGTTCCAGATTTTGAGAGAGAACGCACTGTATGTGAAGGGATCAAAGTGTATTTTTGGCGTACAGAAGGTCTCATTTCTGGGATTCATTTTGTCTCTGTCTGTTATTGAAATGGACCCGGTCAAGGTTCAAGCCATCTGTGATTGGGTCCAACCTACTTCATTAAAGGCTCTTAAGAGATTTTTGGGTTTTGCCAATTTTTATCGTAAATTTATTGGTAATTTCTCCGGTATTGTTAAACCATTGACTGATTTGACCAAAAAGGGTTCTGATGTGGTGAATTGGCCTCCTGATGCAGTCTCTGCGTTTCAGGAACTTAAGCAGAGATTCACTTCTGCTCCTGTTCTACGGCAGCCTGATGTTTCTCTACCGTTTCAGGTGGAGGTTGATGCCTCTGAAATTGGGGCAGGTGCCGTTTTGTCCCAAAGAGATCCAGAGACCTCTAAGAGTAACCCTTGTGCCTTTTTCTCTCGAAAATTTTCTACAACTGAACGTAATTATGACGTGGGTAATCGGGAGTTATTGGCCATGAAGTGGGCATTTGAAGAGTGGAGACATTGGCTGGAAGGAGCCAAACATCAGGTGGTGGTCCTCACGGACCATAAGAATCTGGTTTATCTCGAATCAGCCAAGCGACTTAATCCTAGACAGGCCAGGTGGGCCTTGTTTTTCACACGTTTTAATTTTGTGGTTTCATTTCTTCCTGGCACTAAGAATGTTAAGGCGGATGCCCTCTCGAGGAGTTTCTTTGCGGACTCTCCTGAGTTATCTGATCCTACTGTTATTTTGAAAGAGGGTGTAGTTCTTTCCGCCATCTAGTCCAATTTGAGACTGGCCTTGGAAGGGTGTCAGGAGGATAAACCTGAGCGCTGCCCTATTGGGAAATTGTTTGTCCCAGACCAGTGGAAGAAGAGTGTGATGTCTGAAGTTCATTGTTCCGCGTTGGCTGGTCATCCCGGGATTTTTGGTACCAGAGACTTGGTGAGTCGGTCCTTTTGGTGGCCTACTTTGTCTCGTGACGTCAGGGAATTTGTGCAGTCCTGTGGGACTTGCTCTCGCTCCAAGCCTTGCTCTCACTCTAGTGGTTTGTTAATGCCATTACCTGTGCCCAATGTCATGGTCCGGTCCGGAGTTTGTGCGCTGCTGTCATCTCTCAGGACTAGTCATGCGGGGGTTAATTTCCTCGGCCTCGTTTTGGAGCGGGCTGGGCTATTTCAGTCCATCACAGCCGGCTTACCAGTGTTAGTGTTAGTTCAAGCTTCCAGTCTAGAGCCTCTGACCCCTGTTACCTGGTGATCCTCCTGCCTTTGACTTGATTACTCGTGTATGACCCGGACTGACTCTGACCCCGTCTCTTGGTATCCGTTTCTGCTGCTACGTTCCCTGTGTGGCTATTTGACCCTCGACTTGGTATATTGACTACGTGTATTGCTGCTCCTTCTGGTTCTTCTGCCTCCGTATGGTTTTGACTCGGCTTGCCTGACCACGCTCACATCACTTGTTGGTGTCTGTGCTTCTGATTTGTATAGCTTCTCTGTGTACTCAGTCTCACGTCCCTCCCTAGCTCCCTCTGGGGAATATTGCATTACACTGCAGTAGTCTTTCAGCTCCCATCTGGTTTTGACCTATTAGCTTGTTTTCTGACCACGGGCTTGCTGTGACCTGTAGTACTTATATGACTGCTTACTCTTAACACAGCTTTGGATGTTTTTGCTGCCACCTGGTGGTGGTTTTGGCTGCTGCAGTGCAGGCTTGTCCTGAGCACACTGGCCTGCATTTCAGCTGCATTACACCCAAGAGGCCATGGACCCATATCTCTATGGATTTTATTTCCGACCTCCCTGTTTCTCAGAGAATGACCGTTATCTGGGTAATCTGTGATAGGTTTTCCAAGATGATACATCTTGTGCCATTACCTAAGTTACCTTCCTCCTCCGAATTGGTGCCTTTGTTCCTTCAGCACGTGGTTCGGTTACATGGCATTCCGGAGAACATTGTGTCTGACAGAGGAGTCCAGTTTGTTTCCAGATTTTGGAGGACATTTTGTTCTAAACTTGGTGTTCAATTATCTTTCTCCTCTGCTTTTCATCCTCAGACCAATGGACAAACCGAGAGAACAAACCAGACCTTGGAGACTTATTTGAGATGTTTTGTGTCTGCTGATCAAGATGACTGGGTATCTTTTTTGCCTTTGGCTGAGTTTGCTCTTAATAATAGGGCTAGCTCTGCCACCTTGATGTCTCCATTTTTCTACAATTTTGGGTTTCACCCTCGATTTTCTTCGGAACAGGCGGATGCTTCTGTCTGTCCGGGTGTTGACTCTGTTGTGGAGCGAATGCAGCAGATATGGGACCAGGTAGTGGAGAGGTTGTCTCTCTCTCAGGAGAAGGCCCAACGGTTTGCCAACCGGCATAGGACTGATGGTCCTCGGTTTAAAGTGGTGGACTTGGTTTGGTTGTCCTCAAGAAATATCCCTATGAGGGTTGCATCTCCAAAGTTTAAGCCCAGGTTCATTGGACCTTATAAGATCAAGGAGATTCTTAATCCTGTTTCCTTACGTTTTCTTCTTCCAGGGACATTTAAGATCCATAACATGTTCCACAAGTCCTTATTGAAGAGGTTTGTCGAGCCAGTGGTTCCTATGGCTGCGCCTCCTGACCCTGTTTTGGTTGAGGGCAATCTGGAGTATGTGGTTGAGAAAATATTGGATTCTCGTTTTTCTAGACAGAAACTCCAGTATTTGGTTAAGTGGAGAGGTTATGGTCAGGAGGACAATTCTTGGGTGTTTGCTTCGGACATCCATGCTAGGAGACTGATCCGTGCCTATCACCGAGCTCATCCTGATCGGCCTGGTTGCACAAGTGAGGTTTCAGTGACCCCTCCTCAAGGGGGGGTACTGTTATGAATGTGCTAGAGATGGTTTCTGAGCAGAGGCTCCCTCTGGTGGTTACAGACAGTACTGAACCTTTCAGCGAGGAGTGGCAATCTGGAATCACGGACTGGTCTGATATAAGGGAGGTTCCCTCCCATGATGGTTGCCGGTGATCAATTGTTCTTGTCTCAATTGTGGTTCCTGGTTTATTTGGAAGTTTGCTGGATTCCTGCCTGCATCTCCTGCTTTCAGATAAGATATTTTTTGCTTTTCTTTTTGTGCTTGCTTTTTGCCTGAGCTCCTCACAGTTTTTCTGCAGCCACTGTTATTTACTCATTTGCTTTTTCCTGTTTTTTCAGCGGCTGCGGCTTGGTTTTTGTTCACACTGAGATCTGATTTAGTGGGTGGCGAGATTGTGTGATCTCAGTATTTTTGTAATCAGAATTGTTGGATTTTTGTAGGGTTTTCTGGGTTGCAGAAAGTAATCTCTCCTTTCTTATCCTATTTAGTCAGCTTGTGGCCCCAGCGATTGCTCAGTCTATTTTCTGCCTATGTTTGTATTTTCATCTTGTCTAACCGCCATTATATGTTTGGGGGCTTCCTATTTTCTTTGGGGATCTGCTCCGGGGCAGATAGCTTTCATCTTTCTGCCTTTAGGTGTAGTTATCTCTCAGGCTGTGACGAGGCGTCTAGGATCAACGTAGGAACGCTCCACGGCTACCTCTAGTTGTGTCATTAGTTTAGGAATCTGCAACCCATCAGTTACCAACATCTCAGGTGTTCGGCTACCCTGCTGTTGTTCCTGTCCTCCTCAGCTACCGAAACATAACAGTGGGAAAAAGTCAGTGTTGAGGTCACCGCAGTTCAAGTTCAGTGACTTCACCGCATATCATATCACGGTGAGAAATTTTGGGGAATTTCTGAGGACTTGGGTCTTCCTAGTTCTACTGCTACCTTATCTTCAGCCTCATCAGATGAGGAGTTTAATTTGAAAAGTATATGGACGACATGGAGCAAGCAAAGCATTCCACTCCCATAGCAACTAGATCGAACATATTTCAGCAAAATTTCTCACTTGCTCTCAAAGAAGTAGAAGAGTTCAAATGTTCATCAAAACTGGCTGTGCACGAGGCAGTTCCTTTATACCCTGAATGATAAAGAGGTTGCCCATGTGGTTATTGCTTTGTTACCAATCTAAGTTAGGCTATGGTTCCACGGTCCGGAACCATAGCGCTTTGGACGGAGCGGAAATTCCGCTCCGTCTAAGCCCCGCCCCCTTTATGACGCGCGATCTTTCCGGAGGTGTTCAGGACACCTCCGGAACACCTCCGGAAAGAGCGCAGGGCTACATAGCCCTGTGTTAATTCTGTTGCGGCGACGCACCGTCGCCGCAATACGCGAGGACATGCTGCGGTCTGAAAAGACGCGCCGCATGTCCGTTTACGCAGGTCTGCCACCTGCGTATTGTTACGCATAGTGGAGACGGGATTTCTTGAAATCCCCTCCACTATGCTGTAACATCTGGACGCTGCGTGTTTGGCGCTGCGCCAGCGCACAGCGCCAAACACGCAGCGTTTCCTGACCGTGGAAACTCACCCTTAGTGTAGAGAGGTTGTTCCTTAGCCTTAAAATAATTAGAACAGATTTGACATAATCTATTAAGGAGGATCTGATGAAAGCGATACTATTTCTCAGAACAAATTCTGCATTCTGCACAAATGTTATTCAGTATGTTTTTGCTGAAAATAGTTTTTTTCCCACTTACTGCATAGTGTATTGCATATTAACAATTTATTAAAGTTTTTTGTGTTCTAAAGTTGTAGTCCAATATATATATATTTTATGTTCTATCTAAATAGCTTGATTATTGTATCATAATGGTGATTAAAATCCTGATGTTACCATTTTAACCCCTTTCCAACATTGGGAGTAAATTTATGCCGATGTCGGACTCCCTCCATTTGATGTGGGCTCCAGCGATGAGCCCACATCTTTCCCGGCACATATCAGCTGTTTTGAACAGCTGACATGTGCCCGGAACAGCCGCGGGTGGAATCGCGATCTACCCTCGGCTATGAAACCGATAAATGCCACTGTCAAACTCTGACAGTGGCATTTAACATGTGCTTCCAGCAATCGTGCCGGAAATCCGCCCATTGGTGACCCCTGTCACGGGATCGCGGGTCACCGATGGGTTGGCATGACAACCAGAGGTCTCCTGGTGACCTCTATGGTTGTCACTGCTGGCTTGCTTGTCATAGCAAGTCAGCAATTCTGCTACATACAGGTGATCTGATCATCGCCTGTATGTAGCAGAGCGGATCGGGTTAAGGCAGCTTCTAGTCTCCCATGCAGTATATTGAAGCATGCCAAAAGTGAAAAAAAATGTTTTTCAAAATATAAAAAAATATAAAAGTTCAAACCACCCCCCTTTTTCCCAATTCAAACTAAAACAATAAAAAAATCAAACATACACATATTTGGTACCACCGCATTCAGAATCGCCAGATCTATCAATAAAAAAAGGATAACCTGATCGCTAAACGGTGTAGCGATAAAAAAAAGTCAATACGCCAGAATTACATTTTTTTTGGTCGCCGCTACATTGCATTAAAATGCGATAAAAAGAGCGTATCTGCACTAAAATGGTATCATTTAAAATGTCAGCTCAAAGCGCAAAAAATAAGTCCTGACCTAACCCAAGATCATGAAAAATGGAGACGCTACAGGTATCAGAAAATGGCGCAAATTTTTTTTTAACAAAGTTTGGAATTTTTTTTCACCACTTACATAAAAAAGAACCTAGACATGCTTGGTGTCTATGAACTCGTAATGACCTGGAAAATCATAACGGCAGGTCAGTTTAAGCATTTACTGAACCTAGTAAAAAAGCCAAGCAAAAAACATGTGTGGGATTGCACTTTTTTGCAATTACACCGCACTTTGAATTTTTTTGAGTACAATACATAAAGCCAGTGGTTTCATCCCACAAAAAACAAGCCCTCACAAGACCATTTTGACCAAAAAATAAAAAAATTATGGCTCTGGGAAGAAGGGGAGCAAAAAATGAAAATGCAAAACCAAAAACTACCTCTGGTCGTTAAGGGGTTAATACAGTAAATGCATCACTTAAACATGAGCCATATTTTATGGAGTCGGAGTCAGAGAAATTGAGGAGTCGGAGGTTTGGCTTAACAACTCCACATTCCTGGTTGCCATATGACGGTAATATTATTATTGGTCCTTGTGTAGAGATTATTTTCAGTAACAACCCAGTATTCTGCTGAGGTTCTCCTACATCCACAATTAGAATGTATCACCATAGTTGTAATCAGGTTACCTAGTTAGGCCTGAAACACACATGCGAGGAATACAGCCGAGTCTCGCATGTTAATACCCGGCACTGCCGCCGGCCTTGGGAGCGGAGCGTGAGGCTGCATAGCAATACATGGAGCCGCATGCTCTGCTCCCGAGGCCGGCAGCAGGTTATTAACATGCGAGACTTGGCCGTATTCCTCGCATGTGTGATCCCGGCCTTAGGGCCCACTCAGAAGTTTAACCCCCTTGAACCAAAACCCAAGCTATGCTTGTGGGGTAAGCATTCCTTCTTTTATCTTTTTATAGTAGTCTAAATCTTTTAAAAAATATATTTTTATCTGCTATGTATCCCCTTTAATAAAGGTTTCAAAAATAGTATCTTTATCTAAGTTTTTATTTAATAGTACTATACCCTTATAATGAGAGGTTAATTCTATTAATTTATACAATGTTTAATCTATATACTGTATATAAAACTCAAAATGTGTAAGTAGCCCGCTCTATACAAATCCACAGTTCTCGCCCGATTTGGGTGAAATTTGGCACGCCCCCTCTCCACCCACAGGAGCAGAATACTGAGCATGTTACATCTCGGTAGCGTCCCCCCGTCATGAGATTGGGGCCCCCGAAGTTAGGCCCTATACATATAATGGGGAAATGTGAAATCTGTGGTAGCCCGCTCTATACAAATCCACAGTTCTCGCCCGATTTGGGTGAAATTCTCTGTCTCTCTCTTTCTCTATCTCTCTGTTCCGTTTTTTTAACAGTTTGACGGATTTTGACTGATGACACAAAACGGAAATGTGAAACAGGCCTTACAGGGACGGATTATAGTGACGGGGCCAAAGAGTCGCTGCTAAAGGGGCCGCACCACCACACACAAACATTTCACAGACACCATACAAACATCACACGGACAGCACACATACACCAACCCACAAGCAGAACACCACACAAATGCCACAACACACCACACAAACACCAGACCACTCTAGACACACACAACACAAACACCACCCCACAAATACCACAACACCACCCCATAAATACCACATGCACACATCACACACACGCATGCAAACACACTCAGATGGATGCACCCTACGCACACGGACGAGCAGAGCACATGCGTACTCACACACACCATGGACACTTGCACTGCGCACGCACAAACACATGGATCACATGCGTGTGGGAGCTTTCATCACTGAAGCTGCTGAGGTAAAGTGTGTGCAAGCAGCCTTACTGAGCAGCAATATTGGTCAGGCGAAAATGCCTCATAGTAAGATTGTCATTATTACTATACAGGGAGCTTTCATCACTGAAGCTGCTGAGGTAAAGTGTGTGCTAGCAGCCTTAGGGTCTGTGCACACGTTGCGGATTCCTAGCGGTTTAGCCGCGGTTTTTCGCGGCGGAAACGCTGTGAAACCGCGGCAAAACTGCTTACACAATACAACTCATTAAGGCCTATGGAATTCCGCAATGCTGTGCACATGCTGCGGGTTTTTCTGCGGCGGAATCGCATCGCGGGAGAATCCGCAGCATGCTCATTCTTTTTTGCGGAACCGCGGCGATTCCGCCGCCATAGGAATGCATTGAACCGATTACTTTCCGCATGTGGCTATGCCCACCATGCGGAAAGTAAGCGGTTCATGTGCGGATGGTACCCAGGTCTGGAGGAGGGGAGACTCTCCTCCAAGCACTGGGTACCATATCCATGTAAAAACAATAATTAAAATAATAAATAATGATATTCTCACCTTCCGTCGGCCCCCGCAGCTTTCCCGCCTCTCAGCGACGCTCCCGGCCAATCCAGTTCCCAGTAATGCATTGCGAGAATCACCCCAGATGACGTAGTGGTCTCTCGTGATGCTACGTCATCGGGTGATTGTCGCAAAGGACGCCTGGGAACGGGATTGGCCAGGAGCGTCGCTGAGAGGCGGGAAAGCTGCGGGGGCCGCCGGAAGGTGAGAATATCATTATTTATTATTTTTACATTAGATCTTTTTACTATTGATGCGACATAGGCGGCATCAATAGTAAAAAGTTGGTCACACTTGTTTGACTCGTGTGACCAACCTGTCAGATAGCTTGTAAAACGCTAGCATTCTGCATGCTAATTACGCTTGTAAAACGCTAGTTTTTAGCGGGAATACGCATACCTATAATATGCGTATTTCCCGCGGCAGGGAGGTGCGGAATTGCCGCGGAAATTTCCATGGCAATTCCGCAACGTGTGCACATAGCCTTACTGAGCAGCAATATTGGTCATGTGAAAAATGCCTCATAGTAAGATTGTCATTATTACTTACTATACAGGGAGCTTTCATCACTGAAGCTGCTGAGGTAAAGTGAAAGCTGCGCTCTGATTGGTTGCTATGGGCAACTGGACAAGTCTGCCTGTGAGGCGGTTTTCATTACTGAGGTGTGAGCTCCTTCAGGTCATAGTAATACTGTGTGAGGGCTGCTCTGTATTTATTATAGTTTATGCTACATAATATGTATTGAATATGTAAAATCAATAAAAATGTTGAAATTAAAAAAAAATTTGTTGTTCACATCAATGTTATGACAAATTAGTAAAATGCCAAAATAATAAAAATTTAAAGTGGAAAAAAAAATTTACGGTAGCACTCTGAATATGCCAATTTCAGGGTAACACTGAAAATTTTACTTTAGCTACCGTAACCAACAATTTAACATATTTTCCAGGAGCGAAGCCGCGGGTATTCTACTAGTGACATATAAAATCAACATTAACTTCAGGATATATTTTGTATATGTAATGAGAGCCACATCTGTATCTCAGTTATTTAGTATTCAAGCAATGTAAAGGTCAGAAACAATGAATCCATATCTTAGGCTCGCACCATTAAATTACTTTGGCACTGTTACTTTACTTCTTTTATAGTAAGGGCCGTTTCATGGATGGAACTACACAGTGGTCTAATTATTTTGATCAACGGAAGATGGAAAGCATTCAGTAATGGTCTTTCTCCTCTGTACATGACTTGGAAACATATCAAGCTCTAAAGCAGGAGAAGATGATGCAGGGACAGGAAATGATGATTAGCAATAGGATTCTTTTTCAGAGTTTAAAGTTTGTATTGGATAATTAGTCAGGAAAAGTCAGGAAATAATCAGCTAATAGAACCTCAATTAAGACTGTAACGCAATCCAGCCTCTAGCTGCTAACTGGGGAATTTCTTACAATCTTTTTCTATTTCATGGCAGGGACTTCAGAATAAGCAAGGAGATAGTTAAATATGAGGAGCAGGTATAAAGTTAAAGATAAAAAAAAAATTCCAGCAAAGCTCTCAATCAGTATTTCTTTGTTCTAAACTGACATTGTGGAAATTCAGGCATTCTGCTAGACTAAATAAAGTCCTGATAAAGCTGGAAATCAGAGTTGTTTGCACAGAAACATGGCGAATATATCATACAGTAGTGGAATGTTCTATGTGAGGGTCAAGAGCAAAGATTTCATTTAAAGGGAACCTGTCACCAGAAAAAACGCTATTGACCTGCAGATATGGGTTTAATCTGGTTAATAGCATTACTAGCCTGCCTGGCGCCTGCACGTAGCTGAACGCTGCGGGGAGAAAATGAACTTTATTCTTCCTGGGAGCATTCGGTTTCAGTGACAGTCGTCACCAAAACAGAGCGAGTGTAAGTCATAGCCGGGGACGTGGTTACAGGTGACGCTCTGTATTCTCAGAGTGAGGACTGAACCATCACCGTCACCTCCCCGGTGAATGAAACCGAATGCTGCCAGCTAGAATACAGCTCATTTTCTCCTCAAGAATTCGGTTCTGTGCAGGCACCGGGCAGATTAGTGTTATGTTTCGGTAGCTGAGGAGGACAGGAACAACAGCAGGGCAGCCGAACACCTGAGATGTTGGTAACTGATGGGCTGCAGATTCCTAAACTAACGACACAACTAGAGGTAGCCGTGGAGCGTTCCTACGTTGATCCTAGATGCCTCGTCACAGCCTGAGAGCTAACTACACCTAAAGGCAGAAAGATGAAAGCCATCTGCCCCGGAGCAGATCCCAAAAGAAAATAGGAAGCCCCCAAACATATAATGGCGGTTAGACAAGATAAAAATACAAACATAGGCAGAAAATAGACTGAGCAAACGCTGGGGCCACAAGCTGACTAAATAGGATAGGACAGGAGAGATTACTTTCTGCAACCCAGAAAACCCTACAAAAATCCAACAATTCTGATTACAAAAATACTGAGATCACACGATCTCGCCACCAACTAAATCAGGTCTCAGTGTGAACAAAAATCAAGCCGCAGCCGCTGAAAAAACAGGAAAGAGCAAATGAGCAAATAACAGTGGCTGCAGATAAACTGTGAGGAGCTCAGGCCCCAGGAGGGGACCTGGCTGACCTCCACAAAAGTGCAGAAAACAATGCAAAAAGCAAGCACAAAAAGAAAAGCAAAAAATATCTTATCTGAAAGCAGGAGATGCAGTCAAGACTCCAGCAAACTTCCAAATGAACCAGGAACCACAATTGAGACAAGAACAATTGTTCACCGGCAACCATCATGGGAGGGAACCTGCCTTATATCAGACCAGTCAGTGAACCCAGATTGCCACTCCTCGCTGAAAGGTTCAGTACTGTCTGTAACCACCAGAGGGAGCCTCTGCTCAGAAACCATCTCTAACACATTCACAACAGATTAGTAAGCAACACTATTAACCTGCAGACTAATGGACTAATCATCATGAAGAAGCATTTTTCAGACTTTTATTTGTTTTATTTGCTACTTGGTACTTTTATTTAAGGTAAATTAATGATAATTTTTGGCAAGTGTCATTCTTTAACCCCTTAATGACCGCCGATACGCCTTTTAATGGTGCAGTTAAGGGCCTTTTTCCTCAGCTCCGCTTTTTAATGGTGGTGAGTAATAAGGTTATAGTGCCCCCCAACGTCAGAAAATCTCTGGGGTCTCTGCCACCGGGGAGTAGCTGAGACCCCGTAGAACATGATTTGGATCAGTTTTTACCGTCCCCAGTCTTGTGATCGCCATTATTCACCAAATAACGGCGTTCTCAAAAACAAGTCAGATTTTCCATTCATTTCTCTCTCCTCTGATATAATCTAGCGTACCAGAGGATAGAGAAATATAGTCCCACGCCCCCCCTGTACCTCTGCTATCTCTGGACCCTCCGGCTCGTCCTCCAGCCCTCCAAATCTTATTCCTGGCAGAAAATGACAGGCGCATGTGCAGTGCGCCCACCAAGATCTGCCTGCCAGTACCCGGCAACAATAAGATATTTTTCCTATTGGTTCATTTTGTTCACTGTGATAGACTGTTTTTTGCATTACCGTGTAAGGGTGTTTACACAGTCATAACATATTCCAATTGCAAATTGGTGTTTTAGGGATTTTTAACCTTAAAACATTGCAATTTGTTGCTAAAAATGCATATATACATTAATTTTATCTCAGCAGTATTGAAAGGATGAATAAACAGATTTAGTCTAGATTCACACACTGAATTTTATTATAATGTTTGTAGCCTTTTTCTTCTGCTAATGTCATTCAAAAATCATTGCCATGTGATATTACTAGTCTAAAGCAAAATATTGTAAAGTCTACATAGAGTCATGACCAAAAGTTTTGAGACTGACACAAATCTAGTTTTTTTACAAAGTTTGCTACTTCAGTGATCCTAGTGGTAATTTGCCTTAAAAAAAATCTGTTGGCAAATTTTTGCTACCTAATCTGAAAGCAGCATAATGTAGAGACAGAGACCCTGATTCCAGTGATGTATCACTTGCTGGTCTGCTTAGTGTAGTTTTGATACAATCACTGTTTTATCAGAAGGAGATTATCTTTAGAGGACTAGTAAACCTGCTGCCAGATAGTCCAAGATATTCATGAGCTCTCTATAATCCCTGCCCTCAACACTGATTGGTAGCTTTCTCTATACTCTGTAAATGTGCAGAAAGTTGCCAATCAGTGATGTGTGCAGGCTTACATAAGGCTGGGTCTCACATAGCGATACACCAGCGATCCCGACAACGATATGCACTTGTCAGGATCGCTGGTGTATCGCTACATGATCGCTGCTGAGCTGCCAAACAGGCAGCTCAGGCAGCGATCTGGGACAGCGACACTGCTGGGTAAAATCACTTAGTTACCCGCAGTGTACCTTGGATACCAGCGCCCTGATGCAGGGAGCTGGTAACCAAGGTACACGTCGGGTTTCCAAGCGCTGCGCGGTGCCTGGAAACCCGCTGTGTACCTTGGATACCAGCTCCCTGCATCAGGGCGCTGGTATCCAAGGTACACAGCGGGTTTCTAGGCACAGCCCCGCGCCTGGAAACCCGCTGTGTACCTTGGTTACCAGCGGATCGCTGGTCTCCCGCCTGTCACACGCAGCGATGCGTGCCTGTCAGCGGGAGACCAGCGATCAAAAAAATGTCCTGACAATTCAGCGACGATCAGCGATACCCAGCAGGGGGGCTGATCGTCGCTGAATGTCACACACAGCGATATCGCTGGTGAGCTCGCTGCTGCGTCACAAAACTAGTGACTCAGCAGCGATCTCGGTAGCGATATCGCTATGTGAGGCGGGCCCTATAGAGCTCAACATTTAGATAACTGGAAGATCTGCAGCAGAGGAAACAGTGATTTTATCAAAAAGTAAGCAGCTAATTAAGTGACACATCACTGGAAGAATGGTCTTTGTTCCTACATTATGCTAATGACAGATGGGGTAGCAAAAACTTAGTTACAGATTCACTGTTACTCTAGATTTTTATGAAGAGAGAACAGATGATTTGCAAAAAAAATGCACTCATTCTTTGCCATTAAAATTAACTTAATCATGAATAAAATCATTTCCACTGAATTGCTATAAAATGGGCAGCTTACATCATTTCAGTGATATTCTTGTTAGCTTAGGAGAAAGTTTTAAGGAGGAAAAAGCAGCTAATGACACTTTGTTATAAGTTATAAGAGCAAATTGATTGGTTTCAAAGGTGGTGCTTGAAAACATTGTCTTGTTTAGATAGCTATAAATACATACATACAAAGAAACACATGCAGTCATCGCTTTGCATCAAAAGGTCTTTACAGGCAAGGACATCAGATCATCATGAACATCAAAGAGGTTTGATTTCTGTGCAGGACTATCTCATAGGCCAGTCTCACACGTCCAGATATTTCCGGTACCGGAAAAATTGGTACTGGAGAGATTTGTGTGCGTGTGTCTGTGTAAAAACGTGGTATATCCGTGTGGCTCATGTGTAGCACACGTGTGCCGCAAGTGAGCCACATCAGGACCACATGGCCAGCACGGACAGCTACAGTATAAGCGCTGTCCTCTGCCTGTGGTGCTGAAGCTGCTTGTCATTATTCTCCCTGCTCTGCCAGCAACAGCAAGCAAGGAGAATAAATGAAAAACCCGATGTGGGGTCCCCCTTAGGTTTTCAACAAATCCGGCAAAACTACACAGCTGGGGGCTGCTAATCTCAGGCTGGAAAGGGGCCATAATTATGCCCCCCCCCAGCCTAAACACAGCAGCCCCCAGCTGCCCACAAAATGCGCATCTATTAGATGCGCCTATTCTGGAGCTTTGTCGGGTTCTTCCCACTTGCCCTGTAGCAGTGGCAAGTGGGGTTAATAAAGGGTTAATGCCACCTTGGTATTGTAAGGTGGTGTTAAGCAAGGCTTAGTAATGCATAGGTGTCAATAAGACACCTATGCATTACTAATCCTACAGTCATGGCCAAAAGTTTTGAGAATGACACAAATATTATATTTTCACATGATCTGCTGGCCTCTGGTTTTTATGTGTGTTTGACAGATGTTTTTATCACAGACAGAAATATAATAATTGCAAACATATGAGTAACAAAAGCTTATATTGACAGTTAGAATGAGTTAATGCAGCAAGTCAATATTTGCAGTGTTGACCCTTCTTCTTCAGGTCCTCCGCAATTCTCCCTGGCATGCTCTCAATCAACTTCTGGACCAAATCCTGACTGATAGCAGTCCATTCTTGCACAATCAATGCTTTCATTTTGTCAGAATTTTTAGGTTTTTGTTTGTCCACCCGTCTCTTGATGATTGACCACAAGTTCTCAATGGGATTAAGATCTGGGGAGTTTCCAGGCCATGGACCCAAAATCTCTATGTTTTGTTCCCTGAGACATTTAGTTATCATCACCTTTGCTTTATGGCAAGGTGCTCCATCATGCTGGAAAAGGCATTGTTGATCGCCAAACTGCTCTTGGAGGGTTGGGAGAAGTTGCTCTTGGAGGACATTCTGGTACAATTCTTTATTCATGGCTGTGTTTTTAGGCAAGACTGTGAGAGAGCCGATTCCCTTGGCTGAGAAGCAACCCCACACATGAATGGTTTCAGGATGCTTAACAGTTGGCATGAGACAAGACTGGTGGTAGCGCTCACCTTGTCTTCTCCGAATGAGGCGTTTTCCTGATGTCCCAAACAATCGAAAAGGGGATTCATCAGAGAAAATAACTTTACCCCAGTCCTCAGCAGTCCACTGCCTGTACCTTTTGCAGAATATCAGTCTGTCCATGATGTTTTTTCTGGAGAAAAGTGGCTTCTTTGCTGCCCTCCTTGAGACCAGGCCTTGCTCCAAGAGTCTCCGCCTCACAGTGCGTGCAGATGCACTCAAACCTGCCTGCTGCCATTCCTGAGCAAGCTCTGCACTGCTGGTAGCCCGATCCCGCAGCTGAAACACTTTTAAGAGACGGTCCTGGCGCTTGCTGGTCTTTCTTGGGCGCCCTGGAGCCTTTTTGGCAACAATGGAACCTCTCTCCTTGAAGTTCTTGATGATGCGATAGATTGTTGACTGAGGTGCAATCTTTCTAGCTGCGATACTCTTCCCTGTTAGGCCATTTTTGTGCATTGCAATGATGACTGCACATGTTTCTTTAGAGATAACCATGGTTAACAGAAGAGAAACAATGATGCCAAGCACCAGCCTCCTTTTAAAGTGTCCAGTGGTGTCATTCTTACTTAATCATGACAGGTTGATCTCCAGCCATGTCCTCATCAACACCCACACCTGTTAATGGAGCAATCACTGAAAAGAGGTTAGCTGGTCCTTTTAAGACAGGGCTGCAATGATGTTGAAATGTGTTTTGGGGGATAAAGTTCATTTTCTAGCCAAATATTGACTTTGCAAGTAATTGCTGTTAAGCTGATCACTCTTTATAACATTCTGGAGTATATGCAAATTGCCATTAGAAAAAGTGAAGCAGTAGACTTTGTAAAAATTAATATTTGTGTCATTCTCAAAACTTTTGTCCATGACTGTATAGTAAAGAAAGGGTTAAATAAGCACACACACAGTAACAATAAAGTCTTTTAATGAATCAATACACTACACAGGTTTTAATTCTTTATTATACTGCCATTCCTTTACGATGCCCTAGTTCTCCTGTAAAAAATATAAAATAATAAAACAACAATATCCCATACCTATCTGACGATCAGTCAAGTCCCACGGCCTAAATCCATCTCAGGGGTTAATCACTTTACAGCAGGAGCGACAAGTCAGTGACAAGCGGTAATGTCACTGACTCTCTGCTCGCTGCTCACATTCATTCCCCAGTGCTTTACAGCCAAAGCGGTTGCATTAGCAGTCGCTCCTGCTGTAAAGTGATTAACCCCTGAGATGGATTTAACCCTTTATTAACCCACTTGCCACCGCTACAGAGAAAGTGGGAAGAACCCGACAAAGCTCCAGAATAGGCGCATCTAATAGATGCGCCTTTTCTGGGCAGCTGGGGGCTGCTGTGTTTAGGCTGGGGGGGCCCATAATCATGGCCCCTTTCCAGCCTGAGATTAGCAGCCCCCAGCTGTATAGTTTTGCCGGGTTTGTTGAAAACCTAAGGGGGACCCCACATTGGGTTTTTCATTTATTCTCCCTGCTCGCTGTTACTGGCAGAGCAGGGAGAATAATGATAAGCAGCTTCAGTGCCACAGGCAGTGGGACAGCGCTTACTGTAGCCGTCCATGTGCACAGAGGACTGTGTGAATAGTTCTCCGTGTGCACGTATTCATCATTTTTGCGGACCCTGCGCTCCCACAAAAACTGACATTCTCCGTGTTTTTCCACATGGACACACGGTCCGTGAAAACACGCTGACATGTGCAGAGACACATTGATTTTAATGTGTCTACGTGTGTCAGTGTCTCTGGTACGTGAGGAAACTGTCACTACACGTACCAGAGCCACTGACGTGTTAAACCAGCCATAAAGAGATTTCACACTAGTGTTGAGTTTGATGTAAAGTGGCAACGGACAGATATCAGTACACCTGCATGTGTAAGGTGCACAGAGTTGCGGTCATGCCATACCCTGGCACCTACAATTAAATAATGTCCTGTCTCTCTTGTACATTGTGTGACTTGGATTACAATCATGGTTTGGCTGGAAGCCGTTGCTGACTGCATTCCCAGGTCCTAGATCAGCCTCACATTGAACAGGGGACATTTGATCATTTTCAAATAAATGTACTTTACTGAACAGTCCAATTTCCATCTTAGTTACAGCACAATAAGACGTTACAGTCACATCTTTTACAGCCTGAGTTATCCCTTTCTGGACTGGCACCCCTGGCCCCTGAGATACTCTGTTCAGCTCCACAGCTTCCATGGGTTCTGATCCGCCTTTCTGACACAGTTCCCCATTCAACCTTCCCCTTCTGGAAGGTGAATAAGGCATTCACTTCTGTACCTAATTTGGGCAAGGTGCGATAAAGTTAGTTGCAGCCATCCGCATACTGCCCAAAAGATTGTACTTTCGTGTTCTTCTCAGCCCTTTGGCTCTGGACTCCACCGAGTCAGTCATTCTATGTAATCTCTCATCTCATCTCTATCTGATTAAAATCAGAAAATGCTTTCCCATATAACTACCCCTGCCCCTGCCATACTGGGGCTGTTCCTGAAGTACTTTAACTGTTCCTATGCTATACATAACTATTTCCTGTACCTATTAGGCAACTTTCACACATCCGTTTTTTGCAGTCAGGCGTGATCCGGCTTTTTTTGTAAAAAACTAATCCGTTGTATGCTTCCGCCGGATCCGTTTTTTTCATTAAGTTGCATTGATTCCAGCGGCCGGACACAACGCGTCTAGAAACGTTTTTTGTGTCCAGCAAAAAAAACGGACAGCAGCGGATGCGGCGCTACCGACTCATGGTTACAATGCAAGTCTATGGGCGAATCCGGTGACCGGATCAGTCTTTTGCCTGATCCGGTCACCGCAATCCGTATTGTCTCTCTCTCTCTCTCCCCCTTCCAGGCATGCTCACACTGCATTTCTCGGGTTCAAAAGTTCAAGACGGATCCGGATAAAAGCCTGATCCATCGCATCAGTATTTCCCAATCTGAGCAGGATCCGTCTTTTTCAAACTAGGACGGATTGTGCTGGATTGGAAAAAACGGATGTGTGAAAGTAGCCTTATGCCCTCCACTTCACTTTCCCATTCCTATCTATATCTATTGCTTTGTCTTACCCCTATACTTTTGTTCTAATTTTCTATCCTTATACTGTCCCTATACTTAATACAATAACACATTACATCTTTAGCAAAGTACACGAGTCATTCACATAATAAATCCTATAAAACCGTGCATATTATGTCATACTCATTATTACACATAAACCGTTCACATCAGTGCTCATAACGTTCTATGCACTTAAAATAGACAAAAAGTGCACCCTCTTTAGTAGTGAGGGAAGAAGAGCATGTTTGTTCTGGACATACTTTTACATTCCTGTTTCCTAACGGTACCTGTAAGACACCAAAATATTAGGATATGCATAAAACCACATTTAAAGTAACAGTCTCTTATTAATTTCTTTAAAATAACCAGTGTCCTTTTTCTCGCTGACGATTGCTAAACCCTACCGAGTGATCCCGGTCCCACTCAGTTGGGACCCTGGAACTTACAGTTCAAGATCTTTATTAATCCGGCCCTTTGGCCCACAAGTAATTGCCTGAACATCCATGGGCACGGTCCTATTCACTTCAACCTGGCTAGCACATTGGGACGTCCATCAGGCCGTCCATTTTTCACACGAGTCCGCGTGGCCCCGGTCCCACCGCTCTGGGGACACGACATAAAGTGTCCAAGTTTGGCCCTTAGGGAATTTGCACACAGTGTTTTTCAGTTACCAAGGGTGATTGATCCTATAAGGGTCTTAGATGCGTCGTCAGTTAGCGTGGTGGTAGGGCTAAAAAGGGGCAGTTGACGAGGAGCGAGGGCGCCAACTTCCCCTGTCAGGTAGGGAATTGTGAAGGGCAAAACTAGTCCCTATATCCCCTCATTTCTGCTCTTTTTTAACTCACTGTTTCTCTATTCAAATGTGTGTGGGTTTATGTATTGGGTTTTTAAACTTACTAAATAAATAGAGAATTTTTTAAAGGTTGTTTTTATTGCTTACATGTATAAGTGCCCCAAAGGTTGATCACTTTGGTTGTTCATTGAGAGGGCTATGTGCGCGCTCATATTGTAAATAGGTGATGTCAGCATAATTAATTCTGCTCAATATTAAGTCATACATTTAATATAAAAAATATATTGTTAATTCGTCATATTTCAATATTGAGCAGAATTAATTTCAGCCTATTGGTTCAGCCTCCACAACTGTCATGACCTGTCATGTGGCCCTTTGGGAAAAATAATCTCCCACCCTGCTTTATTACTACTGCTATGTCATGCATAGTTCTGTGCAGAAGGGAAAAATATCTGTTTTTTTCCATCTACAGTTATGCACCAGAGCACCTGTGTGTTACTCACATGACCTATCACATGATCTAACAAAAGGGATCATGTGATATGTCACATAGGAACCTGGGGAGTGAGACCCACACTTTCTAAACTGCCAAGGGCCCTGGCTACTCTTAATCCGCCCCTGACCTCACTGCTTGAGGAAAGGCACAAAAAAAGCAACTGAGCTTTGCAGATGTTGCATAGAGAAATCATGATCCTTTTGCAAACCTTTTCTAAGGGCAGATGAGTCCAAACTTGAGCTTTTTGGCAATGCATGCTAATGTTGAAGAAAATTTGGTTTGAGTTGAACAAATTGGATCCTCCAAAGGAACGAGACTCAAAGCACAAATCCAAAAGTACACAAGACTGGTTAAGAAAGAAAAATGGAGTGTTATAACTAGTGATGAGAGAGCGTGCTTAGATAAGGTATTATTCGAGCATGCTCGAGTGCTAATAGAGCATCTTTGAATAGCTCCAATACTATGTTCTAGCCGCCATGACTGCGTGTTTCGTGGCTGTTCGACAAACAGGCCTAACAAACAGGCAATCCCTGCCTGTGTTGTGGCTGTCAAACAGCCACGAGACATGTAGCCATGGCGGCTAGAACATAGTATTGGAGCTATTCAAAGATACTCTATTAGCACTCGAGCATGCTCGAATAATACCTTATCTAAGCACGCTCTCTCATCACTAGTTATAACACTCCATTTTTCTTTCTTAACCAGTCTTGTGTACTTTTGGATTTGTGCAAGCTGAAGATGCATGCCAGGATGGGAATGAGGGGATCATGCATGCCAGGATGGGAATGAGGGGGCCATGCACACCAGGATGAGTGGGCCATGCATACCAGGATAGGGATGAGGGTGCCATGCATACCACAGTAGGGATGAGGGTGCAATGCATAATAGGATAGGGATGAGGGGGCTATGTATATAAGGATAGGGATGAGAGGGCCATGCATACTAGGATGGTAATGAGAGGGAACATATATACCAGGATAAGTGATATTAAGTACAGAATTGACCACATTTTTTGCTTCAATTTTTTTCTAATTTCCTTCTTTAAACCTAGGTGCGTCTTATGGTCCGGTGCGTCTTATAGTCTGAAAAATATGGTACTTAAGAGTTCATGTAACAAGATTTGAGACACACATAGTACATTATTCTCTCAGGATGTATAAGCTACACCCCCTACTGGGCACTCTACTACTATATTCACCTTGTATTCCTTTGGTTTTAAATTTGTTTCTATCTCATACTTAATAATGTTATAAGGAGTCCAACTTGAAACTGCAGAACTTAGATTTGATATCAAAAATATAGCGTATATGATAAATCTGATCTACGTGAAAGTTTTACGTCAAATTTATGTTAAAATATAGAATATACAGAAGGGTTGAAAAATTCCGTTATAGATTTGGTATAACCTTTTTGTCGTTGTTGTATGCGAGTATTTGCCTATATTGATGGTGCTATAAAAAAAATACATAACAAAAAAGAGAGAAAAATCATCTCAATAAGTTGGTGGTCATGTGGTGGCTGGTGACATGGACGCATTGGTGTGCCAAGTCCCACAGTAATGAGCAAAGGAAAAAATAGTACTAGAAAATGTAAAAAAAAAAAAAAAAAAAAAAGATTTATTTAATCTTTAATTATAATCACATTGGTGAATAAAGAGAAAATAATAAAAAAGAGATACATAGCCTAGGCATTTCAAACTCATTGCGGGTTCTTAATCATTCTACTACTATATTTTCCTTTCCTTTATAATAAAGTAGTTTGTGCATTATATAAAAGCATTTCTTTCCAGATTTTTGTAGGATAACATTTATATTGGGAGCATATGTGTTGGGGATAGTCATGAGGACATTTTTGTAAGTTTGGGGTGCCAATAATGTTGACCACAATTACTGTATATGCAATACCATTATGCATAATTGCTTTTTCATATGTTTTGAAACATTGGCTCCTACCAAGAAAAATATCAGCGTGGTGTTTTTAAAGGTACCTAGATTTTCTCCTACACATAAACATGCTTATAAATAGCCCTGATGGTATCCCTTGCCCAACTTTGTGCCTCTATTTGTTCAGATCATGAGGAAATTCAATTACAAAGGAATAAATGTTATATACAGAGCTCCTAATAAATGTTATATTGGAGTAGAATAAGATTTATCATGCTTTTTACTCCCTGCAGAGGGTGCTATAATTAAAAGCTTTTATTACCTGTTTTACATATTTGGCCTTTGTTTGGATTATTAATTTATATAATTGCCTTGATTTACTTTTTATTATTATTATTATTTTATTTTTTTTATTTTATTTATAGAGCACCATTGATTCCATGGTGCTGCACATGAGAAGGGGTTACATACAAATTACAGATATCACTTACAGTAAACAAACTAACAATGACAGACTGATACAGAGGGAAGAGGACCCTGCCCTTTCGGACTTATATTCTACAGGATGGTGGGGAAGGAGACAGCAGGTTGGTGGCTGGCTGGCGACTACTTATCCTATGTGCAGTTCCCTGGCTGACCTGAGGGTAAGGGGGGGCGCCAGAGAGCTGCAAGTTCCAAAACCGGAACTGGAAGGTGGGATCATAAATTTATTTATCTCGCTTTCCAGTTCCAGTTTTGGAACTTGCAGCTCTCTGGCACCCCCCCCCCCGTACCCTCAGGTCAGTCAGGGAACTGCACATAGGATAAGTAGTCGCCAGACGAGCCGCCTGGTTGTATTGTGGTTATTAGGTACCCAACAGTGAGGGCGATAACCTATTCCCATTCCAGGCTGAATATACACTTATCAAACCCCGTCCGTCACTGCAAGAGTCTCCCAGATACCCAAGAAAACACTTCGCCACCACCAGCTCCTGGTTCTGTTAATATTGGGTCAGGAGCCAACTCCAATCAGTAGCTTTGGCTTAATTTAGCATGGAGGTCGTGAAGATACGTTTATAGAGCAAGGAGAAACAAAGCTAGTAATTTTATATTTTACTCCAAAAAGTAGGTAGTGTTTAGAAAAGTATACAAGATATTATAAAGGGAGACAATTACAATATGTACAAAGCAATTATGAAATAAAAAGGATGAAAGATGAAAAGAAACTTACATCGATCTTATATCATTCCATGGTAAGCCATGCGGCGTGGGGGGAGGGGTTCCCAAGGGCCAGGATTCAGTCCACAGCAGGGATGGTATATGCTTATTCATTCCGCGGATTCTGATGGTTCTGGATCCTAGAGATTTCACTGGTGTGTAGGTCTACTGATGGGCATGCAAATATGTAACTTTCATATCTTTATCACTAATTGGGGTAATTATATTTGATCTTAAAGGAACACTGTTATGTTTTGGTAGCTGAGGAGAATAAGCAAAAACGGCAATACACCAGAGAGGCTGGAACCTATTGGATTGCAGTAACCTGAACTAACCACACAACTAGAGGTAGCCGTGGAGCGTTCCTACGTTGATCCTAGACGCCTCGTCACAGCCTAATAGATAACTACACCTAAAGGCAGAAAGATGAAAGCTATCTGCACCGGGGCAGATCCCCAAAGAAAATAGGAAGCCCCCAAACATGTAATGGCGGTTAGACAAGAAGAAGCACGGATACAGACAGAAAATAGAATGAGCAAATGCTGGGGCCCAATCTGTCTAGACAGAAAAGTATAGGAAAGGATACTCACTGCAATCCAAAAAAAACCCTAAAAAATACCAACTCTTCTGATTGCATAAACACCTGAGATCACACGATCTCTACAACCTACATCAGATCTCTGGTGTAACAAAACTAAGCCGCAGCCACTGAAAAAACAGGAAAAAGCAAATGAACAAATAACAGTGGCTTCAGATAAACTGAGAGGAGCACAAGCCCCCGGAGGGGACCTGGCTGACCTCCACAGAAGTGCAGGGAACAATGCAAAAAGCAAGCACAAAAATAAAAACAGAAAATATCTTATCTGATAGCAGAAGATGCAGGCAAGACTCAGCAAACTTCCAAATGAACCAGGAACCACAATTAAGACTAGAACAATTGATCACCGGCAACCATCATGGGAGGGAACCTCCCTTATATCAGACCAGTCAGAGATCCCAGATTGCCATTCCTCGCTGAAAGGTTCAGTACTGTCTGTAACCACCAGAGGGAGCCTCTGCTCAGAAACCATCTCTAGCACATTCATAACAGAACACTGTACCAGGACAAATAAATGGTTGGCTTGCCATGTGCTTTCAGAGCTGCCATGAAAGCATTTTTCAGCTGGTTTTTCAGCTGGTTATAAAGCTATTCAGTAGGGGGAGGGACTGCTAGCAAACTAGTGTCACGTTGCACAGAGTGTGTAGTGAGAAGGAGCTGGGAGAGGGGGTCAAAAAGCCCACAGCGTGTGTCTGCAGAGAATGTCAGTGAAGCCATGGATCGTTCAAGAAATGTGTGACGATAAAGAAAGCAGTGCATCATATTTATATTATCATGACACCTCTGCCTTTTAGACTGCGATACGGAAGCAGGACCTCTCGGTACTCCTCGATGCGCACCTCAGCAGGTTAGCCCCGGCAGGACAACCCATCAGCATTGCCATGTTTGCTGCCCTTTTTGTGTTTCACTGCAAAGTCATACTGTTGGAGGGAAAGGCTACAGTGTAGCAACCTTCCGTTGTTACTAGACAAGGTTTGCAGCCAGCTCAGGGGGTTGTGGTCGGTCCCCACAGAGAAGGTGCGACCATACAGGTAGGGCTGCAGATGTTGCAGGGCCCAGACCATGGCCAGGCACTCCTTCTCTATGGTGGAATAGGCCACTTCCCTCGGCAGAAGCTTTCGGCTCAGGTACAAGACGGGGTGCTCTTGGTTCCCCGAGTCAACCTGGCTGAGCACAGCACCGAGGCCAAACTTACTGGCGTTGGTCTATATCAGGAACGGACAACGGCTGTCGACTGCTTTTAACATGGGAGAGTTGTTCAGGGCTGTTTTCAAGCCCGAAAGGCCACCTCACAGCCGTCTTTCCAGTCGACTGTTTGGAGTAGCCTCTTCCTGGTGAGGTCCGTCAAGGACTTTGCAAGGCTGCTATAGTTCGGAACAAAGCGCCTATAGTACCCTGCAGTGAACCGAATGACAACCTACTCCTATGAGCAGTCACAAATGTCTTATGAGTAGTGATGGGCGAGCACTAAAATGCTCGGGTGCTCGTTGCTCGGGTCAAGTAAATTGGAATACTCGGGTACTCGGACAGAAGAATGAGCCCAATGTAAGTCTATGGGAGACCCGAGCATTTTTACCGCGATCCCCCAGGGAGTCCTTTTAAGTTCTAAAAACGTCTGAAAATGATGGAAACACTGCTCAAATGACACGGGAACATCATGGCAACTGCCCCTGGAAGCATTTCTGACTCCTAGGCCAAAGTTCTAAACAATGTTGTCAGAGTTTGAGGCCCTTTTACAGGCGCACCAAACAACCCACAAAAACTAAACCAGGTACTGAATGGGCATAGGAATATCCACTTCACATTATTAATTTTTTACTCCCATGCTCCTTTCTTATGCATTGACAGCAAGGACTGCTCTGCTGCCAAGTCATATGCACCCAATAAGCCTTTGAACCCAGGTACAGGATGGGCCCAGGAAAATCCACTTCACATTATTCATTTTGTCCTCCCATTCTGTTTTTTTATACATTGACTGCAAGGCCTGCCCTGCTACCAAGTCATATGCACCCCAATAACCCCAATGCCCCCTTGGAAGAAACATGGAGGAGGGCCTCACAAAAAAATGTCCCATTAAAAAGGAGCGGGTCTCCTAGACTTGGAATGCCCATACACTAAGTGTATGGGCTGGCAAACATTTTCCCCTGTGGGGTACACCTCAACCTTTTCCATAACAAGTATTTTATGCCCAGCATAACCACCCACCTTTGTTAGGAATTCGACACTGGCTGTAGCAGCACAGAACACATTAACCCTGGTGATCTAGTGGCAGTGGATGATGAGCCGTGGAGGAAGGCCTGACTAAAAACTATGCCCAATTTAAAGGAGCGGGTCTCCTAGACTTGGAATGCCCATACACTAAGTGTATGTGCTGGCAAACATTTTCCCCTGTGGGATACACCTCAACCTTTTCCATAACAAGTATTTTATGCCCAGCACAACCACCCACCTTTGTTAGGAATTCAACACTGACTGTAACAGCATGGAAGACTTTAACCCTGGTGATCTAGTGGTGGTGGATGATGAGCCATGGAGGAAGGCCTGATTAAAAAATAGGCACAATTTCTAGGAGTGGGTCTCCTAGACTTGGAATCCCATACACTTAGTGTATGGGCTGGCAAACATTTCCCCTTGGGGGTGTACATATTTTTTGTATTTTGGTGACGGGCATCATAACACCCTTGCCAAAACATAGAGTGGCCAGAGCATGACTGAATACGTTCACCCTGGTGTTCAAGTGGTGGTGGAAAGTGAGGATGAGGAGAAGGAGGAGGAGGACATCAAATAGTCAAAATCAGGAAGTGTATATCCATGTTTGGTTGTGAAGAGGTGCATCGAATGCACCTCCCAAAAAAACACTACATTGGAGTTTATGCTTCGCTGTCATCATTTGGTGAGTCGAGAAGTCAGGCCCAATCCATGCCTTGTTCATTTTTATAAAAGTCAGCCTGTCTGCATTTTCTGTAGGAAGGTGAATGCGCTTATCTGTGATAATGCCACCAGCAGCCAGGACCTCCAAGGCGTAGAGAGCCAGCTCATGCCATGTGTCCAGCTTGGCTACCCAATAATTAAAAGGCACAGAGGAATCACGGAGGATGTTGGTATGGTCAGCAAAGTACTCCCTCAGCATCTTAGAGAACATTGAATTCCTTGTGAGATTACCCCGTGCCTCAGTGCATGAACAATAGGAGGGTCTTAGAAAACTGTCCTAGAACTTTGCCAGTGTTCCCCTGCCTTTGCTGGAGTAGACTTGTGTCTGTCTCGCCTGTCCTGCTTGGTTGGCCAACGAACGGTCATCTATGCCACCAGCGTTTTGCGATGGGAATTCTGCAACAATGGCCCTATGGTACTGCACCATTTTGGTACACGTGTCTGCCTCTGGAAAAAGAGATTGAAAGTTATCCTTGTACTGTGGGTCTAAAAGATGTACCCAATATTTTTACAATATGAGGGTCATGGGAAAGGCAGCGTAGCATAAAGTCAGCCATGCATGCCAGACTGATAAACAGGTAAGACATCCGTTTCCTCACCAACAGGACGACTGACCAAGGTGTCCTCCTCCTCCTCATCTTCCTCTTCTTCCCTGTCCTCAGGCCATCCACGCTGAACAGACAGTATGACACTTGTGGATGTAGTCCCATCTATAGCGCATGAAAGTTGCTTCTGTTCTTCCTCCTCCTCCTCTTCCTCATTATCAACCAATCCACGTTGAGATGACACAAGGCTGGGCTGTGTGTAATCACCCTGCATGGTTCCTTGATCCATGTCCTCGTGCTCTGCCTGCAATGCCTCCTCTTTCATTGTGAGTAGAGAGCTTTTCAGAATGCTGATGAGCGGGATGGTGATGCTAATTATGGCGTCATCGCCGCTCACCATCTTGGTGGACTCCTCAAAGTTTTGGAGGATGCTACCTATGTCTGACATCCATGTCCACTCCTGAGGTCTTATGTGTGGAGTCAAACCTGACAAACGACGGCCTTGCTGATGTTGGTATTCAACAACTGCCCCCTTCTGCTCACAAATCCTTTTTAACATATGTACTGTAGAGTTCCAACGCGTGGGGACATCACACACCAGTCGGTGAGCAGGAATCTGCAATCGCTGCTGAAGCACGGCAAGTGCGGCTGAAGCTGTAGCTGACTTTCTAAAATGTGAACACAGGCGGCTTACTTTAACCAGAAGATCCGACAGCTCCGGATAGCTTTTTAGAAAAAGTTGAACGAGGTTCAGCACATGGGCCAGGCATGGTAAATGTGTCAGTTCGCCTTGCCTCAAAGCCGCCACCAGGTTCCTGCCATTGTGACACACAACCATGCCTGGCTGGAGATTTTTCGGTGTCAGCCATACATCTGCCTGCTCTTTCAGAGCTGTCAACAACTCTTCAGCATTGTGCAGTTTGTCACCTAAGCAAATTAGCTTCAGCATAGCCTGTTGCCGCTTTGCTTTGGCAGTGCTGCAGTGCTTCCAGCTTGTGACTTATGTACTCATTTCTGACATGGAGGCTGAGGAGGAGAAGGTGCAGGAGCTGTACACAGTGGGGGCAACCCTGATGGATGTAGGGCCCGCAATCCTTGGCGTCGGAAGGATGTGTTCCATCCCAAGGTCTGACAGGGTCCTGACTTCCACTATGTTAACCCAGTCTGCCGTGGTTAGGTGTACTTTCCCAGTAACTGCATTGTTGAGGGAACAAATAATGTTGTGGGACATGTGCTAGTGTAATTCCGGGACTGCACAGCAGGAGAAATAGTGGTGGCTAGGGACAGAGTACCTTGGGGCGGCGGCCGCCATCAGTTTGCGGAAAGCTTCCATCTCCACAAGCCAAAAAGGCAACATTTCGACCACAAGCAGACAAGAAATATGAGAATTGAGTACTGTGGCCTGTTGGGCATTGGCTGCATATTTCCGCGTACGTTCCAATGACTGGGATATCTGGGATATGGACATCTGAAGGCTGCGCTAGGACAAGAAAGTGGAGGTGCTTGATGATGGTGCTATTTGACTGTGGGCAACGGCAGGTGCAGTGCAGGAGGCATCTTCGCATGCACCGTGGACAGGGGATTAGCTTGCATGCAGAGGAAGAAGCAGTGGTGTCACCCGCAGACACTGGTACTGGAGCCTGAGGTTGGGCCCACAAAGTCGGGTGCTTTGCTACCATGTGCTTGATCATGCTAGTGGTGGTAAGGCTGGTAGTTTTGCTATCCCTGCTGATGCTGGCATGACAGATGATGCAAATGGCCTGTTTTGGGTTATCGGCAGAGTCTTTATAAAAATAACCAGACTCGGGAAGACCTAACAGTTGGACTGGCAACTTTCGTCAGGTTGGTGTTACAGGGAACAGTTGCCGCCCTTCTGTCTGCGGCCACCACACTGCTTCTTCCTGCCTGAAGTGGTGCGACGCCTACCTCCCCCTGTGTGCTGCTGTCCTCGCTCTGCATGTCCTCCTGCCAGGTTGGCTCTGTTAATATGTCATCCACATCTCATCTTCCACTTCCCTACTCTGGTCCTCCTCCTGACTTTCCGGCAATTGGGTCTCATCATCGTCCACCTCTTGTAACCGTGGCTGCTCAAAGATTTGTGCATCGCTACATGGAATATCATCTTGCCCCGCTTCTAGTGGAGCTGGCGAGAGGCACAAATCTCCAAATGGAAAACTGAACAGCTCTTCGGAGTGTCCAAGTGTGGGATCACTTGTCTCAGAGCACTCAGCATGATGGGAGGAAGGAGGATCTGAGTAAGGAATATGCGGTCCAGATTCACGGCTACTGTGACTTGACCTTGTTGAAAACAGGGTGCTAGTGGTGGTGGATATGTAACTGGAAGTATTATCCGCTATCCAACCAACAACCTTTTCACACTGCTCGGGCTTCAATAGTGCTGTCTTGCTGCGGTCCCTCAGGACTTCGGACACTAAGGTCCAGCGAGAAGATGTGGGTGTTTTCGGTGGGCCAATTTCAGCTTGCCCATGGCCTCGGCCTGCACCATCACCATCACGTCCACTTCCCCGTCCCTTGCCACGCGCCTTGCCCATTGTAAATGGAATAAAATATTATACACGTTGACTACAAAAGTAAACTTGGGAGTAAACTTGTATGTGATACGTGTGCTTGAAAACCACAATTTTACCTATCTGAACTTTAGGTAAAAATGTTTTGGGCCTTATCAGATTTAATAATTATGTTAACAGACTGCAAAAAAATACAATGTTTTGGCCTAAACTGGCCAAATTTTGAGCATGCACAGATATGAGCTGGCACGGAGATACCACTACGACAAATGTGTGCCCTGTTTTTTTTTATTTGCAAAATACTGCTGTATATAAGTATAGTGACACCCAGGACAAAAAAAGAAAACTGCCATAAACTGGCCAAACTTTGAGCACGCACAGATATGAGCTGGCACGGAGATACCACTACGACAAATGTGTGCCATGTTTTTTTTCTTATTATTGGGCTGAGCAGTGCTGTATATCAGTACTGTGACACCAAGGACACACAAAAAGAAAACCGCCATAATTGGCCAAACTTTGAGCACATACAGAGATGAGCTGCCACGGAGATACCACTACAACAAATGTGTGCCCTGTTTTTTTTTATTTTTTGGGCTAACTAGTGCTGTATATCAGTACTGTGACACCCAGGACACAAAAAAGAAAACTGCTGTAAACTGACCAAACTTTGAGCACACACAGATATGAGCTGCCACGGAGATACCACAACGACAAATGTGTGCCCTGTTTTTTTTATTGTTGGGCTAACTATTGCTGTATATCAGTACTGTGACACCCAGGACAAAAACAGGAAAACCGGCTTAAACTGGCGAAACTTTGAGCATGCATAGATATGAGCTGCCACGGAGATACCAATACGACAAATGTGTGCCTTGTTTTTTCTTTATTTTTTTTGGGAGGCTAACTAGTGCTGTATATCAGTACTATGACACGCAGGACAAAAAAAGGAAAACCGGCCTAAATTGGCCAAACTTTGAGCACACACAGATATGAGCTGCCATGGAGATACCACTACGACAAATGTGTGCCCTGTTTTTTTTTTATTTGCAAAATACTGCTGTATATAATGTAAGCTTTTCAGGGGATATAGCTCCGGGATCGCCGTCTCGGGTAGACGGAGTGGCATAAAGAGTCCAGACAGCAGTACTGGTGCAACTGGCCGCAACCAGTTTTATTAAAGTCCTCAGCAAACAAAACATAAACCAAATCATAAACAAAAGTCCTAAGCCTGGCAGGCTGCTAACTTAAACACAGTTAGTTTCCTCACTACTGTGAACTAGGCTCTAGCAGCCTGGCCACAACAACACATATATTGTAATTACCAGAGATGGACTTGCAGGAGACTCCAACAGCGTCTGAAGTCAGATCCAGACTGAGAGCTCAATGTCTGTGTTCTCAACCACCTACTTCTGGCTGCCTAATTAGAACCTGAGTGGCCTCAGGTTTGAGCTGCAAGCCTGTACTGAATGGAAGGTGTAGTGAACTTTCTCCACCACTAGGTTTACAAAGCCATACATTTCCCTTATGCCAGTCAGCTAAGTACCTAGGCGAGATGTACACCCCATCCAATACACATCCCTTCACTGTCTCACATATCCCCCCCCTCTTCTCCAGACCGGAGGGCTGGTCATTAATCCTACAGAGACAGTGCACTCCGGACAAGGCATCGGCACTACCCTGTAACCTCCCAGGCCTATGCTCTCTGCGGGCTTCGGGTATCCTGCACGGTTTCAGCTTGACCTTAGTGCCGGGCTCAGTCTTGGTATAGTGCCTCACCAGAGAAGTACGACCAGGCAAGTCAGAAAACCTCTGCTGACTTCTCTGCAGAAACTCTCGTACTTCCTGTTTTTGGTGTACTGACCATGTGTCACCAACTATCACAGGAGGTATAGGGGGTTTTACACCTTTCTCTAATTCTCCCGCGGTCACCAATGACTCTCTGTCATCCTGGGTCTTGTCCATCCCCAGGTGCCCACCAAGCACGTGGCTATGTGACAACCCCAGCACTATGCTTCTATATGACTTAGGTACCAGGAGCTGACTCACGACCTCTCCATGGACTATAGTGTCCCTATACAACAGGTTATTGTTCATGGCAACATGAGGAAACCTCTCCTCAGAGCCAGGCTCTTGGGGAACCTCATTTAGAACAGTTATATTTTCCTGGGCCGTTTTAAGAGTGGGGTCTCGCAACTGCTCACTCCCAAAATTGTCACGGGACACAGGTAGGTCAGGGACATTTGGTTCCTGAGAACCACTATCCTCGTCTCCCAACATCACCTGAAAAGGAAATTCATCATCATCATGGTCATTATCATTATCATGGTCATCATCATTATCATTATCAGTATCATCACATAAGTTTAACGGCCCACTAGCATTGTGTTCCGCCCCTATGGACTGTGCAACTTCAGTAGGAGCTTCATCACACTGTCCAGTAGAATCATTTTTCCCCCAGAGATCCCTAAACAGGGGACAGTCACTACCCAATATGACGGGGTGCATCAGGTTCTTCACTACCCCTACTTCATATGAGACCTCCCCGAGTTTGGGGACCAAGTCCACGGCAGTCTCTAGGTAGACTTTGGTGTCTCCATGGATGCACACCACACTCAAGTGTTTATCGGGGATGAAGTCCCTATCAATCAGGCTGTCATGTACGAGAGTCACTCGACTCCCCGAGTCTAGGAGGGCTTGTGCTGGGCAGCCATTTATAACCACCGGGGACACCTGTGGTCCAGTCTCTTCATCTGGGGTGGCCACACATACGGGTTCTGCGAAGAGAGAGAGGGACCTGCCAGCATCACAGTCCATAGGCTCCCCCACTAGTGGACAGTTGGCTGAAATATGACCCCTTTCACGGCATCTCCAACACTGTCTCTGGTCTGGGAGTTCAGACGGGGAGACCTTTCTAGGCCTGGGGTCTCCCGACAGGGAAGTATCACCCTTTTCCTCCCATATGTCCCCTCTATCAGCATACCCCCTGTCCCCAACAGCTGGAACGCTCTTACCGGGAGAGTTCGGCGTCCGGGAACTCTGAAGTGACGACTGCTCCGACGGCTGGTCACGGAGGGAGTCTTTGGTGGCGAAGTACCTCTCTATCAGGCTGACGAGTTGCTCGGCGTCTTGGTGGTTCCTTGTCCGACCTCTTGCGGTACCTCAGGAGGAAGTGCTTGGGTGTAGCGGTCCACTATCACCTTTTCGACCATTTGGGCAGGGTTGCTAACGTCAGGCTCCATCCACTTCTTTAGTGCTCGGGTGTAGCGGTCCACGATCACCTCTTCAACCATTTGGACAGGGCTGCCAACGTCAGGCTCCAGCCACTTCTTTACTGCAGGCAACGCAGGTGCCCTTGCGACATCACTCTGGGACGAGGCGTTGAGATCCTGGCGTAGTGCTGCAACCTGCTCCCTTAACAATCGGTTAGTCTCCTGCGAGGGTTGAGCATTCCGATACTGCAAATATCGGGTATCGGCCGATATTGGCTGTATCGGAATTCCGATTCCGAGTTCCGATATTTTCGTCTTATCGGATACCGGAATCGGGATTGTCACTGTCACTGTCAGTGTCCGTCGGTCGGGTCTGTCAGGAGTCAGCGGCACTTACCTGTCAGAAGATCTCCGGCGGTCACGTCCTGGACTGCTTGATGGCCGCAATCTTCTTTCCCCGGCGGTCACATACAGTTTCTCGCGATAACTGCAGTGACTGCTGGGTAATCCCGGCCGTAAAGCAGTCAGTCCGATGACGTCACCGCCGGGGAAGCAGGTAATCAGCTGTGCTGCGTCGCGATCACAGGCTCTGCCTGTCATTGCGATGTGGCAGAGCTGGATCGTCGTGGGACAATCGTTACTATGGACTGCGTCGGACAGGTGGTATACTGTTGGTTTGTTTTTTTTCTTTTTTTACAGGAGATCGATGGCGTCGCAGGAATGAGAGTACAATAAAATTAATGAAAACTGTGTTGTCTCTTTTATTTCATTAAAATACTTTTTTCTTGCTTTGTCTTTTTTTTATGCATTTAATAACTTTGGGATTAATAATGGATCGGTGTCTTATTGACACCTCTCCATTATTAACCGGGCTTATTGTCACCGTGCAATCAACGGTGACATTAACCCCTTATTACCCCGCTTGCCACCGCTACAGGGCAAGTGGGAAGAGCCGGGTAAAGTGCCACAATTGGCATATCTTTTGATGCGCCAAATGTGGGGCTGCTGTAGCCTGGTATTATCAGGCTGTTGAGGGCCAAAATCCATGGGCCTTGACAGTCTTTTAATACCAGGCCGCAGCAGTCTGCATTTTACTTGGCTGGTTAACAAAAATAGGGGGGATCCCCACGCCGTTTTTTTTTCGAGGGGATCCCCTATTTTTGTTAACCAGCCAAGCTAAGCAGACTGCTGTGGCCTGGTATTATCAGGCTTGCAAGGTCCATGGATATTGGATCCTTACCAGCCTGAAAAACCAGGCCTCAGCGGTCTGCTTCATCTGGCTGGTTAACAAAAATAGGGGGGACCCCATGCCAATTTTTTTCGAGGGGATCCCCTATTTTTGTTAACCAGCCAAGATATGCAGACTGCTGTGGCCTGGTATTATCAGGCTGGCAAGGTCCATGGATCTTGGCTCCTTAACAGCCTGAAAATCCAGGCCTCAGTGGTCTGCTTCATCTGGCTGGTTAACAAAAATAGGGGGGACCCCACGCCAATTTTTTTCGAGGGGATCCCTTATTTTTGTTAATCAGCCAAGATATGCAGACTGCTGTAGCCTGGTATTATCAGGCTGGCAAGGTCCATGGATCTTGGCTCCTTAACAGCCTGAAAATCCAGGCCTCAGCGGTCTGCTTCATCTGGCTGGTTAACAAAAATAGGGGGGACCCCACGCCAATTTTTTTCGAGGGGATCCCCTATTTTTGTTAATCAGCCAAGATATGCAGACTGCTGTGGCCTAGTATTATCAGGCTGGCAAGGTCCATGGATCTTGGCTCCTTAACAGCCTGAAAATCCAGGCCTCAGCGGTCTGCTTCATCTGGCTGGTTAACAAAAATAGGGGGGACCCCACGCCATTTTTTTTTCGAAGGGAACCCCTATTTTTGTTAATCAGTTCCCTCTGACGTCACTGATTGTGTCCCTGGCTGACCTGAAGTGAAAGTGGAAAGCAATCAATTAAGCTTTCCACTTAAGGGCCCGTCTCACATAGCGATATCGCTACCGAGATCGCTGCTGAGTCACTAGTTTTGTGACGCAGCAGCGAGCTCACCAGCGATATCGCTGTGTGTGACATTCAGCGACGATCAGCCCCCCTGCCGGGTATCACTGATCGTCGCTGAAATGTCAGGACCTTTTTTTGATCGCTGGTTTCCCTCTGACAGGCACGCATCGCTGCGTGTGACAGGCGGGAGACCAGCGATCCGCTGGTAACCAAGGTACACAGCGGGTTTCCAGGCGCGGGGCTGTGCCTAGAAACCCGCTGTGTACCTTGGATACCAGCGCCCTGATGCAGGGAGCTGGTATCCAAGGTACACAGCGGGTTTCCAAGCGCTGCGCGGTGCCTGGAAACCCGCTGTGTACCTTGGTTACCAGCGGATCGCTGGTCTCCCGCCTGTCACACGCAGCGATGCGTGCCTGTCAGAGGGAAACCAGCGATCAAAAAAAGGTCCTGACATTTCTGCGACGATCAGCGATACCCGGCAGGGGGGCTGATCGTCGCTGAATGTCACACACAGCGATATCGCTGGTGAGCTCGCTGCTGCGTCACAAAACTTGTGACTCAGCAGCGATCTCGGTAGCGATATCGCTATGTGAGACGGGCCCTTAAGCGATGTTACCCGCAGTGTCGCTGTCCCAGATCGCTGCCTGAGCTGCCTGTTTGGCAGCTCAGCAGCGATCATGTAGCGATACACCAGCGATCCTGACAAGTGCATATCGTTGTCGGGATCGCTGGTGTATCGTTATGTGACACCCAGCCTTTACTCTCCTGTCAGGCAGGAGAGGAACTCATTCATTTGGGGTTTACTGTGAGGCTGCAGCATTAGCTGCGGTCCCTGCAGTAAACATTAACCCTTTCTGAAGGATTACACCGTGGGACCTGACTGTGCATGGGATAGGTAAGAATAATTTTGCTTTTTTATTTTATTTTTATTACAGGAAATGGTTTTTGCAGTAAAATAAAATATGGTCAAAAACATGTGTCTTTATTTCATTAAAATGATTTTTAATTAAAGTGTGTGTGTTTTATTTTTATTTCATGCAATAGGATTAATAATTGATAGTTGTCTAATTGACAGCTCTCAATTATTAACCTGGCTTAAGGTCACCTTTCAATAGCAAGGTGGCTTTAACCCCATATTAACCCATTCGCCACCGCTACAGGGCAATGGGAATAGATGGGCAAAGTGCCAGAAAGGGCGAATCTAATTATAGATTTGTCTTTCCTGGGGTGTCTGGGGGCAGATGTTAGTAGCCGGGGGGGGGCAAAAATAATGGTCCCTCTCTGGGCTATTATTATCTGCCCCCACTCACTGGCTTTGTCTGTCTGGTTGCGAAAATAGGGCGGGAGCCCACGCATTTTTTTTCAGCAATTTTACACCTCTTATATATATATACATGTCATTGAATTTGTGACACATATATATATATATTTATATTTGTAGTTCATACACTTCTACATAGTATAATAGCCGCTAATTCAATTGCCGGCTTTTGTGAAAATGCAGAACCCGACATGAAATGACACTTGGTGTACATAGGGTTAACCATGTCTTTTCATGTCCTTTGCTATCTAATTTGCACAAACAATTAAATCAGTCTATGTGTGCAAAATTTCACACCTGTAGGGGTTAATTAAAGGTGTAAATTCGTAGCAAAAAAGTCCGTTTTTTTTACAACGAATTTACACCTTTAATTAACCCCTACAGGTGTGAAATTTTGCACACATAGACTGATTTAATTGTTTGTGCAAATTAGATAGCAAAGGACATGAAAAGACATGGTTAACCCTAAGTACACCAAGTGTCATTTCATGTCGGGTGACCCGACATGAAATGACACTTGGTGTACATAGGGTTAACCATGTCTTTTCATGTCCTTTGCTATCTAATTTGCACAAACAATTAAATCAGACTATGTGTGCAAAATTTCACACCTGTAGGGGTTAATTAAAGGTGTAAATTCGTAGCAAAAAAGTCCGTTTTTTTTACAACGAATTTACACCTTTAATTAACCTCTACAGGTGTGAAATTTTGCACACATAGACTGATTTAATTGTTTGTGCAAATCAGATAGCAAACGACATGAAAAGACATGGTTAACCCTATGTACACCAAGTGTCATTTCATGTCGGGTGCTTCTGTCTTTTCACTGAAGCCGGCTTTACCCGGCAATTGAATCAGAGAGGATATTTTACTATGTAGAAGTGTATAAACTATACATATATGTATATATATATGTCACAATGACATGTATATATATATATATGTATTCTATGTGTGTATATTTAGTGTTTACAAGGAAAGAATGGGGTTTTTTTAGTTGCGATATTTTGTTCCCATAGACTTACATGGGACTTCCGGTATCGGTATCGGGTATCGCCGATATTTTAGTGATATCGGCGATACCATTCCGATTCCGATACTTTAGGATATCGGAAAGTATCGCTCAACTCTAACGGCCACTATATCCTACAGGTAGCAGCAGCAGCACCAGAACACAGGAAGGGAATGGACCTTCTTGATGTATGCAATGATCTGTATACACACGTACAGTGCCTGCAGGCCTTGCACTGATGTGTATAGAGTAAAGTACACTATCCTGCCTACCTAACACTGGAACCTATATACTCCGGAATTAGTCTTTAGAAGGACTGTTGGTTTAGCTGGATTTGAGTAATTTACGATGGTAGACCACACACTAACTAATAAATCCCCAATTCTGACCCTATCTTGGCAGCAGCTCTCTCTACACTATCTAAATCAGGATCTGAATCCGGCGAGCAGGGCGGCGTCCGGTCACTTATACCCCTGATGATGCTGTATGGCCAGCCAATCACTGCCCGACCACAACAAAGATGGCGGCGGCGTTTCATTGCCTGGCAGACAATCCCTGCATTGTGATTGGGTCCGCCAAAAAAGCTGGGTGGAGATCCGAGTGCTTGCCGAGTACACCAAGTACCGTGATACTCGGGAGAGTAACAAGTAGTGGCGAGCGCGTTCGTTCATCACTACTTATGAGCATATGGTACAATTATGGGCATACAGAATGCAAACCATAGATGTAATGACTCCAAACTGCAGTTATTTGCTTGTTTGTAAGGCCCACTGGCTCATTTATTGGTTATTGTGCTGCAGGAAAAAAAGAAATCTAAGCTTGTGAAAACATGAATGCAACTAATCTAACACTGATATTGATTGTTTATAGAGAAAGTTATTTTGTCTCTGGGTGTGAACTCTTGAGGAACACTAACCTGGATACACAATCGCTTTTGGCAAGGCACAAAATTGCAGCAATTACGGTGCATACATTATGCTTTTCAGAAGCTGAAGGTTTTCCATGCCTGTGGCATTTAGTAATTGCAATCACAAAGTAATATAACTAAGGTTAATATGTTACTTCTAGAGGAAGTTAGTTCACATAATGGCAGCAATTTCTCTGCACTAAATGCCAGTCTTGAGCTCTGAATATGATGAAAAAGAGACGGTAACGTTTCGCAAGTAGATCTATGTTGCTTGGTAGCTAAGCCATGGAAGATGGCTGGATGGGGGATGTTCTCCTCCCGAGTGTCAACTATCTAAGACTGTAGAAATGGTGCCTCTTTCTTCAGCTAGCAGTAAGCCACTGAATTGCATCATGGTATAGGAAATTATAGCCGACTGCTATTAAAACAAATGATGATTTCACTAAGTCGGCCTGAAATAGAGTCTATGATTTCAATAGAAAAGAATGCAATTAAGGAATTTGCTAACATTTATTGAAATGATGAATAATGTCCAAGGCCCGGGTACCAACAGAGCTCTTATAGAGCTCAGGAAGAAATATGAAATGTGATATTCCAGAAGGCCCCCATAGACTGCAGCCATGGAAGCCTCTGATGATAATCAGAACCACTGTGACACTTATAGAGGCACAGCGAGAGGTGTAGGGGGAGAATGTAACTCTGCATAACAATGCATATTTATAGACTTTTCATGGCCTTTTGAGAGCTGGATGACAGCCCTTATGGCCATGGTAATCATTGACTTTACTAGTTGCCACCTTTGGAATTCAGAATCCTTTTAAAGGCATGTGAAAGCCATCGCATTGGACGAAACGAAGACACTGTTATTTTGATATAAATTCTTTTTGTATATTTTAGGAAGTCTTCTTAATAATGTCTTTCAGGCTCATTATATATTTTAGAAAAATTTATGTAAAGGACAATAATAGAATGCCAGTGACAACAGAAAATTTCTCGTGTATATTTTTTGGCAGGCATTCTAAAGTGTCTCATTTGATTTTTAGGAAAAAAAAAACCTTTTTCATGTGTAGCCATCCAATAGAATAACAGAAGCAAAGCTCCTCTTCTCTAGGCTTGTTTAGCAGAGCAAAAGAATTTGGAGAGAAAGTTAGAAGACAATGTCTGCCTGCAAAATATACACTTATTAACCCTTTACTGACCAGGCATATTTTATTTTTTAATTTTTTTTTTCCTCCCATTCTTCCAAGATGTGTAACTCTATTATTTTTGAGCCTCTGTAGTCATATGATAGCTTGTTTTTTTGAAGACCAACTTGTAGTATTACATTGTTCAAAAAACTGACTGTCACATCCAAACATAAACTAAATGTGAACAGGTGCTTACCTAGAGTCACCAACTCATAGACACAAAAAAAAAAGGCAGCATTCTGTAGCGCCATAGCATGCAAATATGAAATTTTAAATTTGAATTGCATTACTGCACCAGAAATATGAAAAATTGAGAATGCTTAGTTCACAAATTGGCCAATTCATGTGTACCTGGAAGCCATGTTAAGGCGATTCACGTTTCCAGGACCTAACCTAATGCCAATCCTCTCCTATAATAAAGTCTTCATCTGTATGGGAACCTTATGTGAATCCTCTGTGGAGGGGTAGTTGTCCTGCTGTGATTAAAAAACACCTGAGGCTAAGAGGCGGAGTGCTCAGTCAGAAGGCTAATGAATACAAATTTCAAAAAAACATCACATCCAACCATAAACTAAGTGTGAACAGGTGCTTACCTAGAGTCACCTACTCATATACACTTAAACAAACAAGGCAGCATTCTGTGGCGCCATAGCATGCAAATATGAAATATTAAATTTGAATTGCATTACTTCATCAGAAATATGAAAAATTGAGAATGCTTAGTGCAAAATTGGCCAATTCATGTATACCTGGAAGCCATGTTAAGGCGATTCTTGTTTCCAGGACCTAACCTAATGCTAATCCTCTCTGAGAAAAAAGTCTTCATCTGTATGGGAACCTAATGTGAATCTTCTCTAAGGCCGGCGTCACACTAGCGACAGAATCGGACGACTGCAATACGATGAAATATCGCACTGCAGTCTGCCCTATGTTAATCTATGGAGCAGCTCCCAGTATCAGTTTTTTTGTGGTCCGTTTTAAACGTCCGAGTGCAATCGCAGCATGCTGCGATTGTCACCGATTGTGGGTCGACTATCGCCAATGCAAGTCTATGGGAGCGATGAAAAATCGGATTACAAACGGACCGCACGTATGATTTGCGATTAAATCGCATCGGTGTCCTTTAGAAAAGCCGGCAATTCATCCCCGGCTATACTGTAAAATCACACTGACAGCTTTAATAAAGAATAGAAAGAATCGATATACACACATAGAATACATATATATATATATATATATATATATGTCATTGTGACATATATATATACATATATTTATAGTTCTTACACTTCTACATACTGTAATAGCCGCTAATTCAATTGCCGGCTTTTGTGAAATCACAGAAGCCGACATGAAATGATACATTGTTTAGACACAGTTAACCATGTCATTTCCTGTATTTTGATATATGGTTTGAACTTACAATTACATAAGTGTATGTGTGCAAAATTTCGGACATGTAGGGGTTAATTAAAGGTGTAAATTCGTTGATAAAAAATGCGTGGGCTCCCGCTGTATTTTCTCCAACAGACAGACAAAGCAAGCGAGTGGGGGCAGATAATAATAGCCTAGGGAGGGTACATTTTTTTTTTGTGCCCCCCCTGGCTACTAACATCTGCCCCCAGACACCCCAGAAAGGGCAAATCTCTAATTAGATTAGCCCTTTCTGGCACTTTGCCCGTCTATTCCCATTGCCCTGTAGCGGTGGCGAATGGGTTAATAAGGGGTTAAAATGACCTTGCAATTGAAAGGTCACTTTAAGCCAGGTTAATAATTGAGAGCTGTCAATTAGACAACTATCAATTATTAATCCTATTGAAGGAAATCAAAAAACACACACACTTTAAGAATAAATAATTTTAATGAAATAAAAACACATTTTTTTGACCATCTTTTATTTTACTCTTAATCCGTGCGAAGCCCTTGATCTCCTAAAATAAATATAAAATAATAAAACAACATTATTCTTACCTATCTGGCGATCTGTCACGTCCCACGATGTAATCCTTCACAAAGTGTTAACTAGCAATCAGCTAAGCAGCGCAACTAATGCTGCGTGCTCAGCTGATAGCTCCTGAATGAATGAGCTTATCTCCTGCCGACAGGAGAGGATGTGATTAATGAATGAAGCTTAATTGATTGTATCCCACTTTCACCTTAGGTCAGGTCACTGAAGTGAAAGTGGCAATAAATCAATTAAGCTTCATTCATTCATCTCTTCCTCTCCTTTTGCTGGGAGAGGAAGTTATTCATTCAGGGGGTTACAGCTCGGAGACAGCATTTAGCTCTCTGCTAACTGTAACCTGTTAACCCTTTCTGATGGATTACAGCGTGGGACCTGACTGTACATCGGATTGGTAAGAATAATTTAGCTTTTTTATTTTATTTTTATTACAGGAAATGGTTTTAGCAGGAAAATAAAATATGGTCAAAAACTGTGTGATTATTTCATTAAACTTCTTTTTTATTAAAGTGTGTGTGTTTCATTTTTCTTTCATACAATAGGATTAATAATTGATAGTTGTCTAATTGACAGCTCTCAATTATTAACCTGGCTTAAAGTGACCTTTCAATTGCAAGGTCATTTTAACCCCTTATTAACCCATTCGCCACCGCTATAGGGCAATGGGAATAGACGGGCAAAGTGCCAGAAAGGGCAAATCTAATTAGAGATTTGCCCTTTCTGGGGTGTCTGGGGGCAGATGTTAGTAGCCAGGGGGGGCACAAAAAAAATGTACCCTCCCTAGGCTATTATTATCTGCCCCCACTTGCTTGCTTTGTCTGTCTGGTGGAGAAAATACAGTGGGAGCCAACGCATTTTTTTTCAACGAATTTACACCTTTAATTAACCCCTACATGTCTGAAATTTTGCACACATATACTTATGTAATTGTAAGTTCAAACCATATATCAAAATGACATGGTTAACTGTGTCTAAACAATGTATCATTTCATGTCGGCTTCTGTGATTTCACAAAAGCCGGCAATTGAATTAGCGGCTATTACAGTATGTAGAAGTCTAGGAACTATAAATATATATATATATATATATATACATGTCACAATTACATGTATATATATATATATATATATGTGTGTTCTATGTGTATATATCTATTCTTTCTTTTGCGATTTAAATACTATTCTTTTGGATCCATTATATGTCAGTTTTGCAAGCCTGCGAGAAATTCTCGCAAGTCGGATGAAAATCGGATGTTACAAGGTACACACACATGCGAATAAATCACATCTTTGAAGGAAAATCGGATGCCAGGCGGATGTGTGATGTCTACATTTTGGTACGATAATCGACCGACTAAAACGGTCCGATTTTTTGTAGTTGTGTCTGACCCCGGCCTTAGACTGAAATCTATATCTCTGGGAAGGGGTAGTGGTCCTGCTGTGATTAAAAACGCCAGCGACTAAGGCTACTTTCACACTTGCGTTTTTTAGCACTGCGCATCGTGCGCTATTGGTCACATGCGCAATGTTCCCCTATCATTAACATGGCGGGCGCAGCGTCTTGCGCTTGCACGCGCTCATTAGCGTTTGGCGTGCGCTGCGCATTTTCCAGGTGTGCGCCCAGACCCGCTAGACGCTACATGTTGCAATTTTTTTTCCGGCACACCTATTTAAAAATGCGCATGCGCACGTGTGCGCACGCTATGCGCAAAAAAATAACATTGGCGTCTATGTGGGCGCTGGCGTGCGCGTGCCTTTGCGATTGTCAGCGCTTGTGCGCGCAAGCGATTTTTTAGTAAACATTCTCTAGACACTTGTCCAATGACCCAACCAGACAAGATACATTGTTTGTGAGGAGTAGTGTTGAGCGATACTGCTCGATATCTAAAAATATCGGATCGGAATGGTATTGCCGATATCACTAAAATATCGGCGATACCCGATACCGATACCGGAAGTCCAATGTAAGTCTATGGGAACCAAATATTGACATTAAAAAAAAACCCATTCTTGCCTTGTTGGTTAATTGTACATGAAGGAAAACAACAAAGAGTAATGTACAATGTATTGTGGAAGGTTGAGGAGACATTAAAGGCATAGATGTTTAACCCAATCAAATGGAATAGCATTAATATATTTTTTTTTGGAAATATGTTTGGATTGACGAACAAATTGACAATGTTGTTAACCTTTTTTCTATTTTGGCAAATAGGTATGTTTCACAACTTCCATGCTCTTCACCTTTTTAACTTTTGCCAGTGCCACACTTTCTCCTTCATAATCTTCAGCAGCATCATCTTTCTCATCAAATTATTCTTCATCTTCACCTTCTTAATCTTCTTCTTAAACTTCTTGCTATTCATGTTTTTGTTTACATTACTCATATTGTTCTTATTAAACTATTAATCTTCTTCATATTCAAATTCTTCATCTTCTTCCTCTTCATCTTCTTCATCATATTCTTATTTGTGACAGAGATTCCTGTACTTGTAATCTGTAAAAGTATGAATTTTTCATCCTTCCGTTCTTGCTGTCACAAAAGATTTAAATTACAACAGTATTTGTCCGTGTTCAGTTTAGCCTGCAGCAGCAGGCATTTTCCAGGGGCACCACGAGGAGGAACGGACTCACCCCCATACACTGCTTATGTAAGGTTCTTTGTCTCTGTTGACATATTCCTTGAAACTCAGTTTTCCGTCGGCCATTTTGCTTTCTGTCTTTCTGCAGCTCTTACCCTCAGTTAATATGGAGTTTCCAGTTTTCATGTTCCCGCCCTGATTCTTCCCTCTTGCTTCTTAAGCAGCCTCAGCTGAACAATCAGTGCTCCTGAATCAAGCCTCAGTCAGTCTGTGACCTGACTCCTGGAAGCCTTGGACTTGTACTCCAGCTATTCCCTACTGAGGAACCTTGGAACACTTTTGGACTCTGGAAACCTGCTGTTTGGTGAATCCATGTTTGCAGAGGAATTACGGTACAGAGAAGAGATCCTGAACCTGCTTTGGAGAGTTATTGTAGTGCTTGAAGTTACTCTGGCCTGCTGTGTCTCCTGTCGCTGTTCCTGCAAACTGTGTGAACTTTTCAGCATGCTTGTATGAAGTAATACAAGTCATTTCATCTCAACCTATGTCTCCTGTGTTTTCCTCGCACCCAAGCACAAGACGCTATAGGAACTGTACACTATACATGACAGCTTAGCCTTCTTCTGCTTAGAATTTAGAGCATATATTTTGCTCTTCATTTTGGTCTTATACTTCATGTTCTTCTGCTTTTTGATCTTCTGCTTATTGTTCTTCTGTCTCTTGTTCTGTATCTTGTAGTTTGTCTTAACCTTCTTTGTCCTGTTGGTGATCTTCTTCTGGGTAATCTTTTATTTTTTCTTTGTGATGGTGTTCAGGCTGGTTGGCTTCATGCTCGTCGTCCTTGTTGTCGTCATCTTCTTCTGGGTGGTCTTTAAGGTCGTCTAATTTCCGAGAACCAGCTGACGTTACTGGAACCTGGACGGGTATCAGATGGAACAAGAGACAATGGAAGTAACGAGGACCAGCTGACTGTGCTGGAACCCGGAGGGGCAGCAGAAGGAAAAGAGGCAATGTCACAACCGAGTACCAGCTGACGTTACTGTGACACGGTTACTAAGCAGGAGGTACCTGTGCTCCAAAGCACTACCAAGGACCAGCAGACGTTGCTGGAACTCGTATACGGAGATGGAGGCACCTAGGCCAAAGGCACTGGGGAGAACCAGTTGACGGTACTGGACCCGGACGGGTAGCAGAAGGAAAAGAGGCAATGTCACAACCGAGTACCAGCTGACGTTACTGTGACACGGTTACTAAGCAGGAGGTACCTGTGCTCCAAAGCACTACCAAGGACCAGCAGACGTTGCTGGAACTCGTATACGGAGATGGAGGCACCTAGGCCAAAGGCACTGGGGAGAACCAGTTGACGGTACTGGACCCCGGACGGGTAGCAGAACGCACCCATGAAAATGTAAGTTGACAGGACGCAAGCCGTCCGCAGTTACCGAATCACACAGTCCTACAGTGGGTGCTTGTCCTATTGTCACAATGGAAACAGCCTTTATTTACATATCCCACAGCACACATAGGAATCACCTAAACTGCAGGCACCATAGAGTCGGCTAACCCGAATGCAACACGACAGCACAACTTATTGGAGGATAATTGACGTTCACACTGCCAGGAAACAGCTGTCGTGCTGTAACCAGGCTGGCCAGGAGTCAGTACCCCTGCCAATTACTTACGAGCAACAAATGGCGGTGTTGTAGCCCAGGGAGTAGAGTTTAGGTGGTAGAAAGATGAACATAACAGGAGACATGGAAAACGTTGCCAAACAGTTATTTAATCTGAAAACGGACAGGCAAATTCAGGTGAGATCCATGCCTTGTTCATTTTCAGAAAAGTAAGCCGGTCTACATTCTCTGAGGATAGTCGCATGCAACGGTCTGTTAGTACACCACCTGCAGCACTAAAGACGCGCTCAGATAATACACTGGCAGCAGGGCAAGCCAGCACCTCCAATGCATACTGGCTAAGCTCTGGCCATGTATCCAACTTAGAGACCCAAAATTTGAAAGGGGAAGAGGCATCTGGGAGTACACTTAGAGGGAAAGACAAGTAGTCTGTCACCATCTTACGGAAACGTTGCTTCCTGGTGACTGGAGCCGTCTCTGATGGTGTAGACCTTGCTGGCGCTGTCACAAAACTTCGCCACATTTGTAACATACAGCTCTTGCCCTGTGCAGAGGCGCTGCTTGTGCTCCCTCTTGTTGTAGAGGTGTCTACACTGCCTCGACGCACAGAGTTGCTTTGTAAAGCAGTAGCAGCAGCAGCTCTCTCGGCTGGAATGTACAACAGTATGGATTGCACCAGTGTGTCTTGGTACTCCCGCATTTTACGGTCCCGGTTCACCGGTGTGATGAGGGTTTGTAAGTTGTCCCGGTAGCGAGGGTCTAGGAGGGTGTACACCCAATAATCTGACGTGGTGAGAATGTGGGCGATGCGGCGGTCGTTTCTCAGGCACTGAAGCATGAAATCAACCATGTGCTGCAGACTCCCAACTGGCCAACAAAAACTGTCCTCTGGAAGAGGCGTCATCTCTGCCTCCTCTGCATCACCCCACCCTCGCTCTACATACTGACTAGAGCGTTGTGTACCTCCCTCTGTAGGGATTTCTTCCTCCTCCATTGACTCCTCCTCCTCCTCATCCTCCTCACAAAGTGAGCCCTGCCCAGCCCTTTGTGAGGAACCACGTTGCGCTGACTGTCCTGAAGGTAATTGAATTTGTGACTCCTCATCCTCCACCTCTTCCAAAACCTCTTCCTTTAGTGCTTTCAGTGATTTCTGAAGCAGGCAGATAAGGGGGACAGTCATGCTGACTAGTGCATCATCTGCACTCGCCATCCGAGTTGAGACATCAAACGCACGCAAAACGTCGCAGATGTCCTTCATAGAGGCCCACTCAGTAGTGGTGAAGTGTGGACGGCGCAAAGAGCGACTTGATTGCGCCTGATGCAGCTGATACTCCATTACTGCTGTCTGCTGCTCACACAACCGCTCCAACATATGTAACGTGGAATTCCACCTGGTGGGTACGTCACATATGATGCGATGTTCAGGAAGGCGAAATCGGCGTTGCAGAGCAGCAATGCGCGATCTGGCTATGCTGGAACGTCGCAAGTGAGCGCACTCTAGGCGGACCTTCTGCAGCAGTCCAGCAAGATCCGGATAGTCCCTCAAAAAACTCTGCACGACCAAGTTGAGCACATGTGCCAGACATGGTATGTGAGTAAGGTTGCCAAGGCCCAGAGCTGCCACCAGATTTTGGCCATTGTCACACACTACCAAGCCTGGCTGGAGATTCGCAGGCAAAAACCACACGTCGCTCTCCTGCTTGATGGCATTCCAGACCTCCTGCGCTGTGTGGCTTAGATTCCCCATTGAAATCATTTTCAGGACGGCCTGTTGACGTTTGGCCACGGCTGTGGTCATATCGGTCGCAACAGGTAAGCGTTCACGGGTCCATGTGGAGGTATACCGTGACGGCTCGTGCAGCGATGATTCTGAGGAACTGGAGTAGGAGGAGGAATCAATGTGTACAGACTAGATTCCTGCAATCCTTGGAGTTGGCAGAACACGTACAGCGCCACTGGCAAGATCTGTACCCGGCTCCACAACATTGACCCAATGGGCAGTGAGGGAAAGGTATCGTCCCTGGCCATGGGTACTGGTCCACGCATCGGTGGTCAGGTGGACCCTGCTACTGACGGCGTTTAGTAGCGCATGTTTAATGTTTCCCTCGACATGTTTTTGCAGAGCAGGGACGGCTTGCCTGCTGAAATAAAATCGGCTTGGCACATTATATTGTGGGACTGCCAATGCCATTAAGTTCCTGAAACTGTCAGTCTCCACCAGCCTGAATGACAGCATTTCAAGGGACAGGAGTTTTGCAATGCCAGCATTCAGAGCCTGTGCTCGTGGATGGTTTGCCGAGTATGACCATCTTTTATCCCATGCCTGTGGTACCGATGGCTGTTTTGTGGCCTGGGAGTGTGACGATGACTGTGAACTTGCTGCTGTGGGTGGAATAACAGTTTGTCTATGGACAACAGTGACCGAGGTTCTTCCATGGAGATTCTGTGAGGAAGCCGAACCAGGTGTGTGTGAGCTGGAGGTAGAGGCTCCAACACGACCTGAAGATGTAGGTGCTGCTGTAGGTTGGCCTACATCTCCAGTGTGTCTTTGTAACTCGGCTACGTGCTTTGTCCGTACATGTTTCCACATATTTGTGGTATTCAGGTTACTGATATTTTTACCTCTTTTAACTTTTTGCTTACACAGCTTGCATTTAACATAGCAAATATCATCTACAAGTCTGTCAAAAAAGGACCACGCAGTGCAAGTCATGGGAGCGCCAATTTTGACATTTGTAAGAGAACTGCTCCCAACAGGTGCCAAACTGTAGGCTACAGGCAAGCGAGTCTGCAGCCTACCTCTCCCTCCTCTTTGTACCGTTGGGCCAATCTCTTCCTCAGAGCTGCTCCCACCACCTTCCTGTTGCTCACGCCATGTTGGATCTCGGACTTCATCATCTCCACTACCCTCTTCCAACACCTGCTGCTGTTGGATGGTCTGGGCAGCACCATGCTCCACAAAACCTGGCACCTGAGTCTCATGATCATCATGAGATGCGTTCTGCGGTGTGCTGTCCATTGGCACTGGCTCACCCGCCTCTTCAGATTGAGAGAGACACAGCTGTTGCGCATCACTGCATACTCCCTCTTCTTCAAATTGCAGAATGCTGCTTGCCTGTGCCCGTGTTTGCGAGCCAACAGATTCTGAGAACAGAAGCAGAGACTCAGCTGGCTCCTGTACAGAACTCTCTGACTGCCTGGGCAATTTGACAGGCGGTGAACAGACAGATGGTTGCTCAACAGTGTTGTGTTCCTGAGAGGAGGTGGAAGGAATTGAAGTCGATGCATTGGCTGCCATCCAACCAACAACGGCTTCAATTTGTTCTTCCCGCAGCAGGGGGGCACCCCGAGCTCCTACCAAAGTGATCATAAAGGAACGCTCACGGGGAAAACTGGTGGATGCTGTGTCACTGAGGGCGGCAGCAGCCACAGAATCCCCACGTCCTCTCCCTGCTGAAACTCCACGGCCACGACCACGTGCCTTACTCACTGACTTCTTCATCTTGGTAGATTGATAAAGAAAGTCAGAAAAGTTATAAGGCCTAAGTGTGGTTATTACGCAGAGACTGAAGTGAACACTGAAACACAACTGTTCACAATCTGTGAAAGGCTACTCCTTTGTTTACTTCTATAGTGTTTGCAACCAATGTATTGGATACGGATGGAAGCGCGTCACACTAATAGATTATATTTATTTTAAATGGAATGGAGCAGAACCAATTGGAGAGAAATGACAAGGATGAGGCACTGAGACACGCTCAGCAGAGTACAAGCAGCAGTGCTTGAACAAGTAACTGGAGCGTGATGTGCACTCAAAAAATAAAAAACACAGACTGAAGTGAACACTGAAACACAACTGTTCACAATCTGTGAAAGGCTACTCCTTTGTCTACTTCTATAGTGTTTGCAACCAATGTATTGGATACGGATGGAAGCGCGTCACACTAAAATTTAAATTGCATGGAGCAGCAAGAATTACACTGAAGAAAAAAAAAAGAGTCTGTGAGTGACACGTGCAGATGCCTACAGACAGCGTTGCATGCAGAGCAAACTGCAGCATCACCTGCACTCACACACACCTTGCAGAGCTGTTAAAACAACACTGCAGGCAAAAGGAAGCTTTACACAGCAGTTGGTGCTAGCCTGCCTAAAGCACAGTACACTAAATCGCAATCTCTAACTGTCCCTCAGAGTCAGCACAGCAGCGTTCTGTCCCTTACTGAATTCACAGCACAGTGACGCTAAAATGGCGGCGGCGCCTTTTATAGTGCATTCTGACATCATTTCAGCATCCAATCACAGCCATGCCATTAGTTAACATGACCGCAGCAGTACAGGATGTGCCCACACTTCTTAGGATTCCTCATTGGCTGACTAAAATCACATTGCCTCTCAAAGAATTATGGGAACTTCCGATTCCGGTATACGATATATGGAAAATATCGGAACTAAGTATCGAAAGTCCGATACAGCTAATATCGGCCGATACCCGATACTTGCGGTATCGTATCGCTCAACACTAGTGAGGAGTCTAGATAAAAGTAGTATAGATTAAAGGAAGCTGTCAGTGCCACACAGACCCCTACACAGACTGCCTGGAGACTGCATGCTGATAAGACCTGAAGATACAGCCTGGATCCCTATAAAAAGGCCTGCAAACAGCGTGCACCAAACTACACTGCCTGGAGATTGGAGCTGGACACTGGACGATCCATCTTGGACCACAACAGCCTGGATATTGCCTGGAGACACTGTGCCTGGACTCAAGACCTATCCAAAGTGCAAGAATGTGAGTATTCTTTAACCAAATGACAGGCTGTCCTTATAATGTAATATGTGCTAATTAGTGTTGAGCGATACTGCTCGATATCTAAAAATATCGGATCGGAATGGTATCGCCGATATCACTAAAATATCGGCGATACCCGATACCGGAAGTCCAATGTAAGTCTATGGGAACCAAATATCGACATTAAAAAAAACCCATTCTTGCCTTGTTGGTTAATTGTACATGAAGGAAAACAACAAAGAGTAATGTAGAATGTATTGGGGGAGGTTGAGGAGACAATAAAGGCATACATGTTTAACCCAATGCATTGGAATAGCATTAATATTTTTTTTTGGAAATATGTTTGGATTGACGAACAAATTGACAATGTTGTTAACCTTTTTTCTATTTTGGCAAATATGTATGTTTCACAACTTCCATGCTCTTCACCTTTTTAACTTTTGCCAGTGCCACACTTTCTCCTTCATAATCTTCAGCAGCATCATCTTTCTCATCAAATTATTCTTCATCTTCACCTTCTTAATCTTCTTCTTAAACTTCTTGCTATTCATGTTTTTGTTTACATTACTCATATTGTTCTTATTAAACTATTAATCTTCTTCATATTCAAATTCTTCATCTTCTTCCTCTTCATCTTCTTCATCATATTCTTATTTGTGACAGAGATTCCTGTACTTGTAATCTGTAAAAGTATGAATTTTTCATCCTTCCGTTCTTGCTGTCACAAAAGATTTAAATTACAACAGTATTTGTCCGTGTTCAGTTTAGCCTGCAGCAGCAGGCATTTTCCAGGGGCACCACGAGGAGGAACGGACTCACCCCCATACACTGCTTAGTCTTCTTCTGCTTAGAATTTAGAGCATATATTTTGCTCTTCATTTTGGTCTTATACTTCATGTTCTTCTGCTTTTTGATCTTCTGCTTATTGTTCTTCTGTCTCTTGTTCTGTATCTTGTAGTTTGTCTTAACCTTCTTTGTCCTGTTGGTGATCTTCTTCTGGGTAATCTTTTATTTTTTCTTTGTGATGGTGTTCAGGCTGGTTGGCTTCATGCTCGTCGTCCTTGTTGTCGTCATCTTCTTCTGGGTGGTCTTTAAGGTCGTCTAATTTCCGAGAACCAGCTGACGTTACTGGAACCTGGACGGGTATCAGATGGAACAAGAGACAATGGAAGTAACGAGGACCAGCTGACTGTGCTGGAACCCGGAGGGGCAGCAGAAGGAAAAGAGGCAATGTCACAACCGAGTACCAGCTGACGTTACTGTGACACGGTTACTAAGCAGGAGGTACCTGTGCTCCAAAGCACTACCAAGGACCAGCAGACGTTGCTGGAACTCGTATATGGAGATGGAGGCACCTAGGCCAAAGGCACTGGGGAGAACCAGTTGACGGTACTGGACCCGGACGGGTAGCAGAAGGAAAAGAGGCAATGTCACAACCGAGTACCAGCTGACGTTACTGTGACACGGTTACTAAGCAGGAGGTACCTGTGCTCCAAAGCACTACCAAGGACCAGCAGACGTTGCTGGAACTCGTATATGGAGATGGAGGCACCTAGGCCAAAGGCACTGGGGAGAACCAGTTGACGGTACTGGACCCCGGACGGGTAGCAGAACGCACCATGAAAATGTAAGTTGACAGGACGCAAGCCGTCCGCAGTTACCGAATCACACAGTCCTACAGTGGGTGCTTGTCCTATTGTCACAATGGAAACAGCCTTTATTTACATATCCCACAGCACACATAGGAATCACCTAAACTGCAGGCACCATAGAGTCGGCTAACCCGAATGCAACACGACAGCACAACTTATTGGAGGATAATTGACGTTCACACTGCCAGGAAACAGCTGTCGTGCTGTAACTAGGCTGGCCAGGAGTCAGTACCCCTGCCAATTACTTACGAGCAACAAATGGCGGTGTTGTAACCCAGGGAGTAGAGTTCAGGTGGTAGAAAGATGAACATAACAGGAGACATGGAAAACGTTGCCAAACAGTTATTTAATCTGAAAACGGACAGGCAAATTCAGGTGAGATCCATGCCTTGTTCATTTTCAGAAAAGTAAGCCGGTCTACATTCTCTGAGGATAGTCGCATGCGACGGTCTGTTAGTACACCACCTGCAGCACTAAATACGCGCTCAGATAATACACTGGCAGCAGGGCAAGCCAGCACCTCCAATGCATACTGGCTAAGCTCTGGCCATGTATCCAACTTAGAGACCCAAAATTTGAAAGGGGAAGAGGCATCTGGGAGTACACTTAGAGGGAAAGACAAGTAGTCTGTCACCATCTTACGGAAACGTTGCTTCCTGGTGACTGGAGCCGTCTCTGATGGTGTAGACCTTGCTGGCGCTGTCACAAAACTTTGCCACATTTGTAACATACAGCTCTTGCCCTGTGCAGAGGCGCTGCTTGTGCTCCCTCTTGTTGTAGAGGTGTCTACACTGCCTCGACGCACAGAGTTGCTTTGTAAAGCAGTAGCAGCAGCAGCTCTCTCGGCTGGAATGTACAACAGTATGGATTGCACCAGTGTGTCTTGATACTCCCGCATTTTACGGTCCCGGTTCACCGGTGTGATGAGGGTTTGTAAGTTGTCCCGGTAGCGAGGGTCTAGGAGGGTGTACACCCAATAATCTGACGTGGTGAGAATGTGGGCGATGCGGCGGTCGTTTCTCAGGCACTGAAGCATGAAATCAACCATGTGCTGCAGACTCCCAACTGGCCAACAAAAACTGTCCTCTGGAAGAGGCGTCATCTCTGCCTCCTCTGCATCACCCCACCCTCGCTCTACATACTGACTAGAGCGTTGTGTACCTCCCTCTGTAGGGATTTCTTCCTCCTCCATTGACTCCTCCTCCTCCTCATCCTCCTCACAAAGTGAGCCCTGCCCAGCCCTTTGTGAGGAACCACGTTGCGCTGACTGTCCTGAAGGTAATTGAATTTGTGACTCCTCATCCTCCACCTCTTCCAAAACCTCTTCCTTTAGTGCTTTCAGTGATTTCCGAAGCAGGCAGATAAGGGGGACAGTCATGCTGACTAGTGCATCATCTGCACTCGCCATCCGAGTTGAGACATCAAACGCACGCAAAACGTCGCAGATGTCCTTCATAGAGGCCCACTCAGTAGTGGTGAAGTGTGGACGGTGCAAAGAGCGACTTGATTGCGCCTGATGCAGCTGATACTCCATTACTGCTGTCTGCTGCTCACACAACCGCTCCAACATATGTAACGTGGAATTCCACCTGGTGGGTACGTCACATATGATGCGATGTTCAGGAAGGCGAAATCGGCGTTGCAGAGCAGCAATGCGCGATCTGGCTATGCTGGAACGTCGCAAGTGAGCGCACTCTAGGCGGACCTTCTGCAGCAGTCCAGCAAGATCCGGATAGTCCCTCAAAAAACTCTGCACGACCAAGTTGAGCACATGTGCCAGACATGGTGTGTGAGTAAGGTTGCCAAGGCCCAGAGCTGCCACCAGATTTTGGCCATTGTCACACACTACCAAGCCTGGCTGGAGATTCGCAGGCAAAAACCACACGTCGCTCTCCTGCTTGATGGCATTCCAGACCTCCTGCGCTGTGTGGCTTAGATTCCCCATTGAAATCATTTTCAGGACGGCCTGTTGACGTTTGGCCACGGCTGTGCTCATATCGGTCGCAACAGGTAAGCGTTCACGGGTCCATGTGGAGGTATACCGTGACGGCTCGTGCAGCGATGATTCTGAGGAACTGGAGTAGGAGGAGGAATCAATGTGTACAGACTGGATTCCTGCAATCCTTGGAGTTGGCAGAACACGTACAGCGCCACTGGCAAGATCTGTACCCGGCTCCACAACATTGACCCAATGGGCAGTGAGGGAAAGGTATCGTCCCTGGCCATGGGTACTAGTCCACGCATCGGTGGTCAGGTGGAGCCTGCTACTGACGGCGTTTAGTAGCGCATGTTTAATGTTTCCCTCGACATGTTTTTGCAGAGCAGGGACGGCTTGCCTGCTGAAATAAAATCGGCTTGGCACATTATATTGTGGGACTGCCAATGCCATTAAGTTCCTGAAACTGTCAGTCTCCACCAGCCTGAATGACAGCATTTCAAGGGACAGGAGTTTTGCAATGCCAGCATTCAGAGCCAGTGCACGTGGATGGTTTGCCGAGTATGGCCGTCTTTTATCCCATGCCTGTGGTACCGATGGCTGTTTTGTGGCCTGGGAGTGTGACGATGACTGTGAACTTGCTGCTGTGGGTGGAATAACAGTTTGTCTATGGACAACAGTGACCGAGGTTCTTCCATGGAGATCCTGTGAGGAAGCCGAACCAGGTGTGTGTGAGCTGGAGGTAGAGGCTCCAACATGACCTGAAGATGTAGGTGCTGCTGTAGGTTGGCCTACATCTCCAGTGTGTCTTTGTAACTCAGCTACGTGCTTTGTCCGTACATGTTTCCACATATTTGTGGTATTCAGGTTACTGATATTTTTACCTCTTTTAACTTTTTGCTTACACAGCTTGCATTTAACATAGCAAATATCATCTACAAGTCTGTCAAAAAAGGACCACGCAGTGCAAGTCATGGGAGCGCCAATTTTGACATTTGTAAGAGAACTGCTCCCAACAGGTGCCAAACTGGAGGCTACAGGCAAGCGAGTCTGCAGCCTACCTCTCCCTCCTCTTTGTACCGTTGGGCCAATCTCTTCCTCAGAGCTGCTCCCACATGTTGGGTCTCGGACTTCATCATCTCCACTACCCTCTTCCAACACCTGCTGCTGTTGGATGGTCTGGGCAGCACCATGCTCCACAAAACCTGGCACCTGAGTCTCATCATCATCATGAGATGCGTTCTGCGGTGTGCTGTCCATCGGCACTGGCTCACCCGCCTCTTCAGATTGAGAGAGACACAGCTTGTAATGTATGTAGTACAGTTCATATAGCGTCTTGTGCTTGGGTGCGATGAAAATACATGAGACACAGGTTTGATATAGAAGGTCTTGTATTACTTCATACAAGTGGCAAAAATAGTCACACAGTTTGCAGATACAGAAGCAGGAGACACAGCAGGCCAGAGTAACTTAAGCTCAGCAATCACTCTCCACAACTGGTTCAGGATCTTCTTCTCTGTTACCATAAGTCCATGCAAACGTGGATCTTTCAAAGAGCAGGGTTCCAGAGTCCACAAGTGTTCAGAATTCCTCAGTAGGAATAGCTGGAGTACATAGTCCAAGGCTTCCAGGAGTCAGGTCACAGGTTCACTGCAGGCTAGATTCTGAAGCACTGATTGCTCAGCTGTGGCTGCTTAAGAAGCAAGAGGGAGAGAATCAGGGCGGGAACATGAAAGCTGAAAACTCCATATTGACTGAGGGCAAGATAGCTGCAGCAAGACAGAAAGCAAAATGGCTGACGGAAAACTGAGTTTCAAGAACATGTACAAAGAACCTTACATTACTCCCCCCTTAGGGACAACCTCTGGATGGCCTCAGACCAGGCTTGTCTGGGTACCTCTGATGAAACTGGCGGAGCAAACGAGGAGCATTAACGTTATTGACTGGTTCCCATGAGTTGTCCTCCACTGGGTAGCCCTGCCATTTAATCAAATATTATAACTGATTTCTGTATAACCTGGAATCTAGAATTCTTTCCACCACAAATTCTTCCTGACCATCGACTAGCACTGGGTCAGGGCAAGGAGAAGAACGTCCAGGAAACGTATTGGGTGTTGCAGCCTTTAGTAGGGATACATGAAAGACAGGGTGGATTCTCATAGTTCTAGGCAGTTGAAGACGACAAGCAACGGCACTTATAATTTTACTGATTTTATAGGGTCCAATGTACTTATGTCCCAACTTAGACGATGGAATCCTTAACTTAAGATTTCTGGTTGACAGCCAGACCAGGTCTCCTACCTTGAAAGCTGGTGCAGGTTTACGAAATTTATCTGCTGCTTTCTTGTACCTTTCCTGAGCCAATTCCAGATTCTCCTTTAGAAGATCCATATTCTTCTGTAAAGACGTGATTCTTTTTGCCACTGCTGGTAAAGGCGTTTCTATGGGAAATCGTGGAAGAATGTTAGGATGATGACCTAGATTGGAGTAAAAAGGAGACTGCTTAGTGGAGGCGCTCTGAGAGTTGTTATAAGAGAACTCAGCCAATGGAAGTAGATCCACCCAATCATCCTGTAGGTGGCAGATAAAGCAGCGGAGATACTGCTCCAGAGTTTGATTGGTTCGTTCGGTCTGTCCATTAGTCTGGGGATGAAAAGCAGAAGAAAGGTTTACTTTAATGTCCAATGCTGCACAGAAATTTTGCCAAAACCTTGAAGTGAATTGCACCCCTCGATCCGAAATAACCTCATCCGGTACTCCATGTAAGCGAAACACATCTTTAATCATCAAATCTGATGTCTGTTTTGCAGTGGGTAAGCCGACACAAGGAATAAAATGAGCTGCCTTTGTTAAACGATCAACCACCACTAGAATGGTGTTTTTCCCTTGAGAGGTTGGTAACTCCACAATGAAGTCCATAGAAATGGATCCCCACGGGCGGGACGGGGTGGGAAGAGGTTGTAACAGACCAGTTGGTGAGGAGCGAGGTGTTTTGCATCTTGCACAGACTTCACATGAAGTGACATAGTTTAAAACATCCTTCCTGCAAGTGGGCCACCAAAAGAAACGAGAAAGAAATTCCTGTGTCTTTAGAATTCCTCTATGCCCAGCTATCTTGGAATCGTGAATGAGTTGCAATACTCTCAATCTGACTGTTTCAGGAATATACAGACGTTGTCCCAGAATCCACACACCATTCTTAAAGACAAGACTTACGTCCCTTGGGGGTTGTGCCAACAAGGAATCCGCATGGTATGCTTCCTTGATGTCCTTAAGTAGGTCTTGATTATGAATCACTCCCAGGAATCTAGAGTCAGGAAGAATAGTCTTAGGAGGAGCAAGTGGACGGGTCTCTGCTGAATGAATCCTAGAGAGTGCATCAGCCTTTCCATTACGCGATCCTGGTCTATAAGAAATGACAAAATTAAATTGGTTTAAGAAAAGATTCCAGCGAGCCTGGCGAGGAGTCAGGCACTTAGCCGACCTGATAAATTCAAGGTTACGATGGTCTGTCAGGATGACTATTTGCTGTGCAGCTCCCTGAAGAAGGTGTCTCCATTCTTTGAAGGCGGCAATAATGGCCAACAACTCTCTATTGCCCACATCGTAGTTCCTCTCAGCCGAAGACAACTGCTGGGAAAAGAAGGCACAGGGATGCAAGACATTCTTCTCACCTGTTCTCTGAGAGAGTATAGCTCCAACGGCACAATCTGAAGCATCCACCTCTATTATGAAGGCAAGTTCGGGGTTGGGATGTACCAAGATAGGTGCGGTGGTAAATTTATCTTTTAGACGAGAAAATGCTTCCTGGGCTTGGGGAGTCCAGGAGAACCTAGACTCTTTCCGGGTAAGTTGGGTGATAGGTGACACTACCTCAGAGAAATTCCTAATGAAACGTCTATAGAAATTGGCAAACCCGATGAAGCGCTGCACCTCCTTCACATTTCTAGGACTTGGCCAATCCTTGATGGCTTGGGTCTTACTTCCATCCATACTAATTCCTTGTGTAGACAGTACATACCCCAGAAATTGAATTTCGGTCCTATGGAATTCACACTTTTCAAGTTTGATGTAAAGATGGTTTTGTCTTAGACGTTCCAAGACCATTCTCACATGTCCATGATGTTCCTCTGTGGAGTTAGAAAAAATTAGAATATCATCCAAATAAATCACCACGAATGTATCTAGGAGATCCCTGAAGATGTCATTCACCAAGTGTTGGAAAGTGGCTGGGGCGGTACTCAGACCAAAAGGCATAACTAGATATTCAAAGTGTCCATAGCGTGACCTGAATGCAGTCTTCCATTCATCCCCAGGTCTAATACGGACCAAGTTATAGGCCCACGGAGATCCAATTTAGAGAAAATTTTGGCATGCCGCACTCTCTCCAATAACTCAGGGATTAAAGGCAATGGATAACGGTTTCTAATAGTAACCTTATTGAGTTCCCTATAGTCTACGCAGGGTCTCAGAGATCCATCTTTCTTCTTCACAAAGAAGATGGGTGCACCTGCAGGAGATGAAGAGGGGCGTATGAAGCCCTTGGCTAGATTTTCGTCTATGTAATCCTTTAAAGCCTTTAGCTCAGGCCCCGCCAGGGGGTAGATCTTACCAAAAGGTATCTCTGCTCCAGGCAATAATTCAATTGGACAATCATATGGACGGTGAGGGGGAAGCTGGTCAGCGTTCTTCTTGTCACATAAATCCACATAGTCCTGGTATACAGCTGGTAGTTCAGGGATTGACATGGTTCCTTTAGGAACAGAGCAAGCTGAAACTTCTGGACTCATCTGTTTCTCTGGAAAGTGTAATTCCTTGGTCTCCCAGTTAATGGTAGGGTTCTGAGCCTGCAGCCATGGTAGCCCTAGAATAATGGGAAAGTGGGGAGAAGAGATAAGCATAAAGGACAGTTTCTCTTGATGATCTTTACCCATAAGGACCCTCAAAGGCTCCGTTTCCTGATCCACTGGTCCAGAGGTCAGCAGGGAGCCATCCACAGTTTCCATCTGTACTGGAGTAGCCTTCTTCACTGAACGTATCCCCTGTTTCAGAGCAAAGGAGACATCCATAAAATTCCCACTTGCCCCTGAGTCGATCATAGCAGAGCTAGACACCCAGACTGAGTTAACCCAGAGTTTGATGGAAAGGAAGCAATGAGAATTGTTTTTCCTACAACTCAGCTGAGACACCGCTGAGGAAACTTGAAAAATTGCAGCGTTTACACAGTCATCGTCCTCAGAAGTAACGGAGTTTAAGTCCGAGAAATCAAGATCTGTTGCTGCAGATCTCTCTGGAGCCTGAGGCTCGGACCTGACAGATCTCCTCTCGCAACACTCACAGTGAATGAGTGCTGCAGTAGTCTTACGAGAACGGCTGGGGCAGTTTATAATGAAGTGCCCTGACTTACCACAATAGAAACATAGATTTTCCTTAAAACGATGTTCCTTGCGTGCATCACTAACCCGTCTTTGTAAAGAGTCTACCTGCATGGGTTCAGGTTCAGGTTCCCGTGTGATCCTACTCAAAGGTTCCTTAGCTGGGGAGGAAGGTAGGAAAAGGTTAGTGCGATTGCTTTCGAACCATCTCTCTTGCCTGCGTTCAGTCTGGCGAGCATCAATACGGATGCAGTAGTTAATAAAGTCACCTAACGCAGTGGGAGGGTCGGCACGAGCAAGTTCATCCTTAATTAGTGGAGACAACCCCTTTCGAAAAATAGATTTTTTGGCGGAACTGTCCCAGGTGGTATCAAGGGCCCATCTCCTGAAATCCAAGGCATATTCGGCTACCGAGTGCTTACCTTGGCGCAAAGTTAACATGGCTGCTTCAGCTGTTGCACCTCGATTGGGGTCATCAAACACCTGCCCCATGGCTGAAATGAAAGCATCAAGATGATCCAAACATTCATCCTCAGTCTCAATCAGAGGGTTTGCCCACATCAAAGCCTTGTTGGTAAGTAACATAATTATAGTAAGCACTTTAGATCGTTCAGTGGGAAATTGTGAAGCATGTGCAGAAAAAAACAGATTGCATTGGTTAATAAATCCCCTGAATTTTTCACGTTCACCGCCAAAACGAAAAGGGGGCAACTTGGGAATCCCAGAACTTGGGGCTACGGCAGGAGCCTGGACTCGCTCCTCTAGAACCTCAACCCTGGCTCGCAAATCCTGGGCAGTCTGTCCAAACACTTGCAAATTGTGATTAGTGAGGTCCTGTAGGTTTGTAAAACGGGTTTTTATAGTCTGTAAATCTGCAAGGATATTATCAGTCACTCCGCAAAGTTCCTTTATGCGGGCCTCCATTTTCCAGATCTTTTAAGACAGGAGTACTGGAATGGTTGTGAGAAGTCACAACCACTATCATCACAGAAAGTTCAACCGGACATCTGATATCCACAGTTACAGCAGACACAAAAGAGGGAAGAGAAAAAAAAAAAAAAAACAATAGGGTTTACCTGTGGTAACACTGCAGAAAAAAAAACTTAAGGGAATTGCTCACCTGGAATGGTTGTGAGAAGTCACAACCACTGTCATCACAGAAAGTACAACTGGACGTCTGATATCCACAGTTACAGCAGACACAGCCTTCCCAGACCCAGCAGACACTAACGTTTTGGCTTCAGAATCTTGTAATGTATGTAGTACAGTTCATATAGCGTCTTGTGCTTGGGTGCGATGAAAATACATGAGACACAGGTTTGATATAGAAGGTCTTGTATTACTTCATACAAGTGGCAAAAATAGTCACACAGTTTGCAGATACAGAAGCAGGAGACACAGCAGGCCAGAGTAACTTAAGCTCAGCAATCACTCTCCACAACTGGTTCAGGATCTTCTTCTCTGTTACCGTAAGTCCATGCAAACGTGGATCTTTCAAAGAGCAGGGTTCCAGAGTCCACAAGTGTTCAGAATTCCTCAGTAGGAATAGCTGGAGTACATAGTCCAAGGCTTCCAGGAGTCAGGTCACAGGTTCACTGCAGGCTAGATTCTGAAGCACTGATTGCTCAGCTGTGGCTGCTTAAGAAGCAAGAGGGAGAGAATCAGGGCGGGAACATGAAAGCTGAAAACTCCATATTGACTGAGGGCAAGATAGCTGCAGCAAGACAGAAAGCAAAATGGCTGACGGAAAACTGAGTTTCAAGAACATGTACAAAGAACCTTACACAGCTGTTGCGCATCACTGCATACTCCCTCTTCTTCAAATTGCAGAATGCTGCTTGCCTGTGCCCGTGTTTGCGAGCCAACAGATTCTGAGAACAGAAGCAGAGACTCAGCTGGCTCCTGTACAGAACTCTCTGACTGCCTGGGCAATTTGACAGGCGGTGAACAGACAGATGGTTGCTCAACAGTGTTGTGTTCCTGAGAGGAGGTGGAAGGAATTGAAGTCGATGCATTGGCTGCCATCCAACCAACAACGGCTTCAATTTGTTCTTCCCGCAGCAGGGGGGCACGCCGAGCTCCTACCAAAGTGCGCATAAAGGAACGCTCACGGGGAAAACTGGTGGATGCTGTGTCACTGAGGGCGGCAGCAGCCACAAAATCCCCACGTCCTCTCCCTGCTGAAACTCCACGGCCACGACCACGTGCCTTACTCACTGACTTCTTCATCTTGGTAGATTGATAAAGAAAGTCAGAAAAGTTATAAGGCCTAAGTGTGGTTATTACGCAGAGACTGAAGTGAACACTGAAACACAACTGTTCACAATCTGTGAAAGGCTACTCCTTTGTCTACTTCTATAGTGTTTGCAACCAATGTATTGGATACGGATGGAAGCGCGTCACACTAATAGATTATATTTATTTTAAATGGAATGGAGCAGAACCAATTGGAGAGAAATGACAAGGATGAGGCACTGAGACACGCTCAGCAGAGTACAAGCAGCAGTGCTTGAACAAGTAACTGGAGCGTGATGTGCACTCAAAAAATAAAAAACACAGACTGAAGTGAACACTGAAACACAACTGTTCACAATCTGTGAAAGGCTACTCCTTTGTCTACTTCTATAGTGTTTGCAACCAATGTATTGGATACGGATGGAAGCGCGTCACACTAAAATTTAAATTGCATGGAGCAGCAAGAATTACACTGAAGAAAAAAAAAAAGAGTCTGTGAGTGACACGTGCAGATGCCTACAGACAGCATTGCATGCAGAGCAAACTGCAGCGTCACCTGCACTCACACACACCTTGCAGAGCTGTTAAAACAACACTGCAGGCAAAAGGAAGCTTTACACAGCGGTTGGTGCTAGCCTGCCTAAAGCACAGTACACTAAATCGCAATCTCTAACTGTCCCTCAGAATCAGCACAGCAGCGTTCTGTCCCTTACTGAATTCACAGCACAGTGACGCTAAAATGGCGGCGGCGCCTTTTATAGTGCATTCTGACATCATTTCAGCATCCAATCACAGCCATGCCATTAGTTAACATGACCGCAGCAGTACAGGATGTGCCCACACTTCTTAGGATTCCTCATTGGCTGACTAAAATCACATTGCCTCTCAAAGAATTATGGGAACTTCCGATTCCGGTATATGATATATGGAAAATATCGGAACTAAGTATCGAAAGCCCGATACAGCTAATATCGGCCGATACCCGATACTTGCGGTATCGTATCGCTCAACACTAGTGAGGAGTCTAGATAAAAGTAGTATAGATTAAAGGAAGCTGTCAGTGCCACACAGACCCCTACACAGACTGCCTGGAGACTGCATGCTGATAAGACCTGAAGATACAGCCTGGATCCCTATAAAAAGGCCTGCAAACAGCGTGCACCAAACTACACTGCCTGGAGATTGGAGCTGGACACTGGACGATCCATCTTGGACCACAACAGCCTGGATATTGCCTGGAGACACTGTGCCTGGACTCAAGACCTATCCAAAGTGCATGAATGTGAGTATTCTTTAACCAAATGACAGGCTGTCCTTATAATATAATATGTGCTAATTAGTGTTGAGCGATACTGCTCGATATCTAAAAATATCGGATCGGAATGGTATCGCCGATATCACTAAAATATCGGCGATACCCGATACGATACCGGAAGTCCAACGTAAGTCTATGGGAACCAAATATCGACATTAAAAAAAACCCATTCTTGCCTTGTTGGTTAATTGTACATGAAGGAAAACAACAAAGAGTAATGTAGAATGTATTGGGGGAGGTTGAGGAGACAATAAAGGCATACATGTTTAACCCAATGCATTGGAATAGCATTAATATATTTTTTTTTTGGAAATACGTTTGGATTGACGAACAAATTGACAATGTTGTTAACCTTTTTTCTATTTTGGCAAATATGTATGTTTCACAACTTCCATGCTCTTCACCTTTTTAACTTTTGCCAGTGCCACACTTTCTCCTTCATAATCTTCAGCAGCATCATCTTTCTCATCAAATTATTCTTCATCTTCACCTTCTTAATCTTCTTCTTAAACTTCTTGCTATTCATGTTTTTGTTTATATTACTCATATTGTTCTTATTAAACTATTAATCTTCTTCATATTCAAATTCTTCATCTTCTTCCTCTTCATCTTCTTCATCATATTCTTATTTGTGACAGAGATTCCTGTACTTGTAATCTGTAAAAGTATGAATTTTTCATCCTTCCGTTCTTGCTGTCACAAAAGATTTAAATTACAACAGTATTTGTCCGTGTTCAGTTTAGCCTGCAGCAGCAGGCATTTTCCAGGGGCACCACGAGGAGGAACGGACTCACCCCCATACACTGCTTAGTCTTCTTCTGCTTAGAATTTAGAGCATATATTTTGCTCTTCATTTTGGTCTTATACTTCATGTTCTTCTGCTTTTTGATCTTCTGCTTATTGTTCTTCTGTCTCTTGTTCTGTATCTTGTAGTTTGTCTTAACCTTCTTTGTCCTGTTGGTGATCTTCTTCTGGGTAATCTTTTATTTTTTCTTTGTGATGGTGTTCAGGCTGGTTGGCTTCATGCTCGTCGTCCTTGTTGTCGTCATCTTCTTCTGGGTGGTCTTTAAGGTCGTCTAATTTCCGAGAACCAGCTGACGTTACTGGAACCCGGACGGGTATCAGATGGAACAAGAGACAATGGAAGTAATGAGGACCAGCTGAGTGTGCTGGAACCCGGAGGGGCAGCAGAAGGAAAAGAGGCAATGTCACAACCGAGTACCAGCTGACGTTACTGTGACACGGTTACTAAGCAGGAGGTACCTGTGCTCCAAAGCACTACCAAGGACCAGCAGACGTTGCTGGAACTCATATACGGAGATGGAGGCACCTAGGCCAAAGGCACTGGGGAGAACCAGTTGACGGTACTGGACCCCGGACGGGTAGCAGAAGGAAAAGAGGCAATGTCACAACCGAGTACCAGCTGACGTTACTGTGACACGGTTACTAAGCAGGAGGTACCTGTGCTCCAAAGCACTACCAAGGACCAGCAGACGTTGCTGGAACTCGTATACGGAGATGGAGGCACCTAGGCCAAAGGCACTGGGGAGAACCAGTTGACGGTACTGGACCCGGACGGGTAGCAGAACGCACTCATGAAAATGTAAGTTGACAGGACGCAAGCCGTCCGCAGCTACCGAATCACACAGTCCTACAGTGGGTGCTTGTCCTATTGTCACAATGGAAACAGCCTTTATTTACATATCCCACAGCACACATAGGAATCACCTAAACTGCAGGCACCATAGAGTCGTCTAACCCAAATGCAACACGACAGCACAACTTATTGGAGGATAATTGACGTTCACACTGCCAGGAAACAGCTGTCGTGCTGTAACCAGGCTGGCCAGGAGTCAGTACCCCTGCCAATTACTTACGAGCAACAAATGGCGGTGTTGTAGCCAGGGAGTAGAGTTCAGGTGGTAGAAAGATGAACATAACAGGAGACATGGAAAACGTTGCCAAACAGTTATTTAATCTGAAAACGGACAGGCAAATTCAGGTGAGATCCATGCCTTATTCATTTTCAGAAAAGTAAGCCGGTCTACATTCTCTGAGGATAGTCGCATGCGACGGTCTGTTAGTACACCACCTGCAGCACTAAAGACGCGCTCAGATAATACATTGGCAGCAGGGCAAGCCAGCACCTCCAATGCATACTGGCTAAGCTCTGGCCATGTATCCAACTTAGAGACCCAAAATTTGAAAGGGGAAGAGGCATCTGGGAGTACACTTAGAGGGAAAGACAAGTAGTCTGTCACCATCTTACGGAAACGTTGCTTCCTGGTGACTGGAGCCGTCTCGGATGGTGTAGACCTTGCTGGCGCTGTCACAAAACTTCGCCACATTTGTAACATACAGCTCTTGCCCTGTGCAGAGACGCTGCTTGTGCTCCCTCTTGTTGTAGAGGTGTCTACACTGCCTCGACGCACAGAGCTGCTTTGTAAAGCAGTAGCAGCAGCAGCTCTCTCGGCTGGAATGTACAACAGTATGGATTGCACCAGTGTGTCTTGGTACTCCCGCATTTTACGGTCCCGGTTCACCGGTGTGATGAGGGTTTGTAAGTTGTCCCGATAGCGAGGGTCTAAGATGGTGTACACCCAATAATCTGACGTGGTGAGAATGTGGGCGATGCGGCGGTCGTTTCTCAGGCACTGAAGCATGAAATCAACCATGTGCTGCAGACTCCCAACTGGCCAACAAAAGCTGTCCTCTGGAAGAGGCGTCATCTCTGCCTCCTCTGCATCACCCCACCCTCGCTCTACATACTGACTAGAGCGTTGTGTACCTCCCTCTGTAGGGATTTCTTCCTCCTCCATTGACTCCTCCTCCTCCTCATCCTCCTCACAAAGTGAGCCCTGCCCAGCCCTTTGTGAGGAACCACGTTGCGCTGACTGTCCTGAAGGTAATTGAATTTGTGACTCCTCATCCTCCACCTCTTCCAAAACCTCTTCCTTTAGTGCTTTCAGTGATTTCTGAAGCAGGCAGATAAGGGGGACAGTCATGCTGACTAGTGCATCATCTGCACTCGCCATCCGCATTGAGACATCAAACGCACGCAAAACGTCGCAGATGTCCTTCATAGAGGCCCACTCAGTAGTGGTGAAGTGTGGACGGCGCAAAGAGCGACTTGATTGCGCCTGATGCAGCTGATACTCCATTACTGCTGTCTGCTGCTCACACAACCACTCCAACATATGTAACGTGGAATTCCACCTGGTGGGTACGTCACATATGATGCGATGTTCAGGAAGGCGAAATCGGCGTTGCAGAGCAGCAATGCGCGATCTGGCTATGCTGGAACGTCGCAAGTGAGCGCACTCTAGGCGGACCTTCTGCAGCAGTCCAGCAAGATCCGGATAGTCCCTCAAAAAACTCTGCACGACCAAGTTGAGCACATGTGCCAGACATGGTATGTGAGTAAGGTTGCCAAGGCCCAGAGCTGCCACCAGATTTTGGCCATTCTCACACACTACCAAGCCTGGCTGGAGATTCGCAGGCAAAAACCACACGTCGCTCTCCTGCTTGATGGCATTCCAGACCTCCTGCGCTGTGTGGCTTAGATTCCCCATTGAAATCATTTTCAGGACGGCCTGTTGACGTTTGGCCACGGCTGTGCTCATATCGGTCGCAACAGGTAAGCGTTCACGGGTCCATGTGGAGGTATACCATGACGGCTCGTGCAGCAATGATTCTGAGGAACTGGAGTAGGAGGAGGAATCAATGTGTACAGACTGGATTCCTGCAATCCTTGGAGTTGGCAGAACACGTACAGCGCCACTGGCAAGATCTGTACCCGGCTCCACAACATTGACCCAATGGGCAGTGAGGGAAAGGTATCGTCCCTGGCCATGGGTACTGGTCCACGCATCGGTGGTCAGGTGGACCCTGCTACTGACGGCGTTTAGTAGCGCATGTTTAATGTTTCCCTCGACATGTTTTTGCAGAGCAGGGACGGCTTGCCTGCTGAAATAAAATCGGCTTGGCACATTATATTGTGGGACTGCCAATGCCATTAAGTTCCTGAAACTGTCAGTCTCCACCAGCCTGAATGACAGCATTTCAAGGGACAGGAGTTTTGCAATGCCAGCATTCAGAGCCTGTGCTCGTGGATGGTTTGCCGAGTATGACCATCTTTTATCCCATGCCTGTGGTACCGATGGCTGTTTTGTGGCCTGGGAGTGTGACGATGACTGTGAACTTGCTGCTGTGGGTGGAATAACAGTTTGTCTATGGACAACAGTGACCGAGGTTCTTCCATGGAGATCCTGTGAGGAAGCCGAACCAGGTGTGTGTGAGCTGGAGGTAGAGGCTCCAACATGACCTGAAGATGTAGGTGCTGCTGTAGGTTGGCCTACATCTCCAGTGTGTCTTTGTAACTCAGCTACATGCTTTGTCCGTACATGTTTCCACATATTTGTGGTATTCAGGTTACTGATATTTTTACCTCTTTTAACTTTTTGCTTACACAGCTTGCATTTAACATAGCAAATATCATCTACAAGTCTGTCAAAAAAGGACCACGCAGTGCAAGTCATGGGAGCGCCAATTTTGACATTTGTAAGAGAACTGCTCCCAACAGGTGCCAAACTGGAGGCTACAGGCAAGCGAGTCTGCAGCCTACCTCTCCCTTCTCTTTGTACCGTTGGGCCAATCTCTTCCTCAGAGCTGCTCCCACCACCTTCCTGTTGCTCACGCCATGTTGGGTTTCGGACTTCATCATCTCCACTACCCTCTTCCAACACCTGCTGCTGTTGGATGGTCTGGGCAGCACCATGCTCCACAAAACCTGGCACCTGAGTCTCATGATCATCATGAGATGCGTTCTGCGGTGTGCTGTCCATCGGCACTGGCTCACCCGCCTCTTCAGATTGAGAGAGACACAGCTGTTGCGCATCACTGCATACTCCCTCTTCTTCAAATTGCAGAATGCTGCTTGCCTGTGCCCGTGTTTGCGAGCCAACAGATTCTGAGAACAGAAGCAGAGACTCAGCTGGCTCCTGTACAGAACTCTCTGACTGCCTGGGCAATTTGACAGGCGGTGAACAGACAGATGGTTGCTCAACAGTGTTGTGTTCCTGAGAGGAGGTGGAAGGAATTGAAGTCGATGCATTGGCTGCCATCCAACCAACAACGGCTTCAATTTGTTCTTCCCGCAGCAGGGGGGCACGCCGAGCTCCTACCAAAGTGCGCATAAAGGAACGCTCACGGGGAAAACTGGTGGATGCTGTGTCACTGAGGGCGGCAGCAGCCACAGAATCCCCACGTCCTCTCCCTGCTGAAACTCCACGGCCACGACCACGTGCCTTACTCACTGACTTCTTCATCTTGGTAGATTGATAAAGAAAGTCAGAAAAGTTATAAGGCCTAAGTGTGGTTATTACGCAGAGACTGAAGTGAACACTGAAACACAACTGTTCACAATCTGTGAAAGGCTACTCCTTTGTCTACTTCTATAGTGTTTGCAACCAATGTATTGGATACGGATGGAAGCGCGTCACACTAAAATTTAAATTGCATGGAGCAGCAAGAATTACACTGAAGAAAAAAAAAAAGAGTCTGTGAGTGACACGTGCAGATGCCTACAGACAGCGTTGCATGCAGAGCAAACTGCAGCGTCACCTGCACTCACACACACCTTGCAGAGCTGTTAAAACAACACTGCAGGCAAAAGGAAGCTTTACACAGCGGTTGGTGCTAGCCTGCCTAAAGCACAGTACACTAAATCGCAATCTCTAACTGTCCCTCAGAGTCAGCACAGCAGCGTTCTGTCCCTTACTGAATTCACAGCACAGTGACGCTAAAATGGCGGCGGCGCCTTTTATAGTGCATTCTGACATCATTTCAGCATCCAATCACAGCCATGCCATTAGTTAACATGACCGCAGCAGTACAGGATGTGCCCACACTTCTTAGGATTCCTCATTGGCTGACTAAAATCACATTGCCTCTCAAAGAATTATGGGAACTTCCGATTCCGGTATACGATATATGGAAAATATCGGAACTAAGTATCGAAAGTCCGATACAGCTAATATCGGCCGATACCCGATACTTGCGGTATCGTATCGCTCAACACTAGTGCTAATGTAATTTTTTTTTTTTTTTGCAGCATGTCTTCTGGATCAGAATATTCACCATCCCGGCAAGAACTGGCCGAAGCAGAGCATGATGTGAGTATCTTCCTGCCTTTGGGTAAGTATAGCTGCAGAATCTACAAATGGCTAAAATTTGTGTTTCTTTTTCAGACATCATCGTCGGACACGGCCATTGAGGAGTCTCATCAGGAGCAGTCGCAGCCGAGTCAAGTCCCGGTGGCGAGACGGAATGTAAGTATATAGCCTTTGAATGTCTATTTCTTTTCTACTCCTATTGTTCTTTTATTTTTAAAAAATTTACAAGATTGTAATTTTTATTTTGTTTCTTCTAGTTTCCACAACGGGACGACGACCTGTATGTGGATAATGAGGCCCTCATCTGCCAGGTCCATGAGCGTGTCCCGTTGTGGGACAGCCGTAATCCGCAGTACAAGGACAATGTGGTGACCCGGCGGCTATGGAACGAGGTGGCCGCAGCGTTGATGGATGGCTGGGACAGCGCCTCTTCAAACCTGAAAAAGGCATTTAGTAAGTATTTTCATTCTCTGTAATGCTGCACTCACTGTTGTTCCTGAGGCCACTGATGGGTTTACAGGCAGATATATTCTGCCAGTAAACCCAACAGTGCCCTATGGTTCAACACTGACTGCCCTGTGTATGCTCTTGCAATGTGTTCTGCATTCTAGTGTTTGTTTTTATGCTGCACTCACTGTTGTTCCTGAGGCCACTGATGGGTTTACTGGCAGATATATTCTGCCAGTAAACCCAACAGTGCCCTATGGTTCAACACTGACTGCCCTGTGTATACTCTTGCAATGTGTTCTGCATTCTAGTGTTTGTTTTTATGCTGCACTCACTGTTGTTCCTGAGGCCACTGATGGGTTTACTGGCAGATATATTCTGCCAGTAAACCCAACAGTGCCCTATGGTTCAACACTGACTGCCCTGTGTATACTCTTGCAATGTGTTCTGCATTCTAGTGTTTGTTTTTATGCTGCACTCACTGTTGTTCCTGAGGCCACTGATGGGTTTACTGGCAGATATATTCTGCCAGTAAACCCAACAGTGCCCTATGGGTCAACACTGACTGCCCTGTGTATACTCTTGCAATGTGTTCTGCATTCTAGTGTTTGTTTTTATGCTGCACTCACTGTTGTTCCTGAGGCCACTGATGGGTTTACTGGCAGATATATTCTGCCAGTAAACCCAACAGTGCCCTATGGTTCAACACTGACTGCCCTGTGTATGTTTTTTCAATGTGTTCTGCATTCTAGTGTTTGTTTTTATGCTGCACTCACTGTTGTTCCTGAGGCCACTGATGGGTTTACTGGCAGATATATTCTGCCAGTAAACCCAACAGTGCCCTATGGTTCAACACTGACTGCCCTGTGTATGCTCTTGCAATGTGTTCTGCATTCTAGTGTTTGTTTTTATGCTGCACTCACTGTTGTTCCTGAGGCCACTGATGGGTTTACTGGCAGATATATTCTGCCAGTAAACCCAACAGTGCCCTATGGTTCAACACTGACTGCCCTGTGTATACTCTTGCAATGTGTTCTGCATTCTAGTGTTTGTTTTTATGCTGCACTCACTGTTGTTCCTGAGGCCACTGATGGGTTTACTGGCAGATATATTCTGCCAGTAAACCCAACAGTGCCCTATGGTTCAACACTGACTGCCCTGTGTATGCTCTTGCAATGTGTTCTGCATTCTAGTGTTTGTTTTTATGCTGCACTCACTGTTGTTCCTGAGGCCACTGATGGGTTTACTGGCAGATATATTCTGCCAGTAAACCCAACAGTGCCCTATGGTTCAACACTGACTGCCCTGTGTATACTCTTGCAATGTGTTCTGCATTCTAGTGTTTGTTTTTATGCTGCACTTACTTTTGTTCCTGAGGCCACTGATGGGTTTACTGGCAGATATATTCTGCCAGTAAACCCAACAGTGCCCTATGGTTCAACACTGACTGCCCTGTGTATGCTCTTGCAATGTGTTCTGCATTCTAGTGTTTGTTTTTATGCTGCACTCACTATTGTTCCTGAGGCCACTGATGGGTTTACTGGCAGATATATTCTGCCAGTAAACCCAACAGTGCCCTATGGTTCAACACTGACTGCCCTGTGTATGCTCTTGCAATGTGTTCTGCATTCTAGTGTTTGTTTTTATGCTGCACTCACTGTTGTTCCTGAGGCCACTGATGGGTTTACTGGCAGATATATTCTGCCAGTAAACCCAACAGTGCCCTATGGTTCAACACTGACTGCCCTGTGTATGCTCTTGCAATGTGTTCTGCATTCTAGTGTTTGTTTTTATGCTGCACTCACTGTTGTTCCTGAGGCCACTGATGGGTTTACTGGCAGATATATTCTGCCAGTAAACCCAACAGTGCCCTATGGTTCAACACTGACTGCCCTGTGTATGCTCTTGCAATGTGTTCTGCATTCTAGTGTTTGTTTTTATGCTGCGCTCACTGTTGTTCCTGAGGCCACTGATGGGTTTACTGGCAGATATATTCTGCCAGTAAACCCAACAGTGCCCTCTGGTTCAACAGTCAATGACATGTGGATTCTTGAGCTATGTGTTGTGCTTTATATTCATTTTTTGACTGTCCAGTCACTCTTGTTCCTCATGTTAAGGTTGTTTTTGCTGCCAGATATATTGTAACAGCAAACATAACAGTGTCATGTGGTTCAACAGTCACTGACATGTGAATTCTTGAGCTTTTTATAATGCTGCATTAACAGTTTTAAATTTTCATTCAGGTATGTGTGTTGAGAGTGATTTTGCAGACTCCATTGTCTAAATTTTTTTTTTTTATTATTTTGATCATCAGTGAACAAAATCCGCACACGATGGCGCTCGATGAAGGACCGCTTCAACACTGATGTTCGAGCAGAGGGACAGGTTCGCAGTGGTTCTGCAGCAAGGCCCAGAAATAAATATCGCTATTATCGCGAGTTGGCGTTCCTGAGACCGGTCCTTGCTAGCAGAGCGTAAGTTTTTTTTTATTTTCTTTTTTTTTTTTAAGTTTTTTCTTTATTTTATTTTTGACAGCTGATGCTTCTTGTTCATGCATTATAGTAATGTTTTTTTTTTCTTTCCACAGCACCTGGAGCAGCACCATGCAGCCTGTCCCTGAAGCGGTCCTTCCTCGGACAACCTTGGACTCGTCCCAGCCATCCGACACCCTGGAAGCAACTTGCAGGTCAGCAACACGGACAGCTGGTGACCAGGAAGCTGGTCCATCAGGTGTTCCCCTCTCCCAGGTCTCTGCCACTGGTTATGCGGGCACTTCCCGCCAGCGGCAGAGGGCCATGGAGAGGAATGTCTTGCCCGAGTTTGTTCACTTGAGCGAGTCCTTTCAAGGCAATATCAAGACGCTTGGAGGCAGAGTTGGAAGTGGTTTTTCACTGATGGAACGTGGTTTTACCCACATGGATCACCGTTTCAACTGTGTCGAACAGCGTCTTGATCGCCTGGAGGCTGACCTCAACAGACCAGCGCACCATTTTTTCAGTAAAATAGAACGGGGCATGGCGGAACACCTTACTCCTGAGCAACAGCTGAGTGTGATGCAGGCCTGCAGCACTGCTTTCTTGCAGCAGATGCAACAGAATCGGTACGTGCAGCAGTCAGTGGTTGCATATCCAACAGTGCCACCACTGATTCGCCACACATCACTACCGACTTCTGCTGCATACCACTGCACGGCCACCAGCATTCCGAGTCACCACTACACCACCACAAGTCCGAGTACTGTTGGACACTCCACCGTCGCCACCACCATGGCAAGCGCTGCTCCTGTGTGGAGCAACACCCCCACAGACACTGGTCCACAGTCATGGACTCAAGCCACCGCAGTACCTGCTTGGGCCATGGCACCCACTTCCCCTTCTAGGAGTACCGCCACCAGTCAACAATTTCCCGCCACAGCACCCACTGATCCTATGAGTACCGTCACCAGTCAGCAACAATCCATTTCAAGGGCACCCACTTCTCCTTCTAGGAGTACCGACACCAGTCAACAATTTACCGCCACAGCACCCACTGATCCTATGAGTACCGCCACCAGTCAGCAACAATCCATTTCAAGGGCACCCACTTCTCCTTGGAACACCGCCAACCCTTTGGTTACTCCGAGCACTGCCAACACTTCCACCGCCACTGCCACCACCGAGCATGAGAGCGGTGACCCACATTCAGTCTTTTTTGTTTCAAGGTCAACCAGCTCAAGGCGGACACAGAGAAGTCGGTCCATGCATACTCCTGTCCCCAAGAAGAAAAATAAAAAATCTTTGTTTGTCCATCCACCCTCTCCTCCTAATGTGTCTCAAAGTGACTCTCATTTGATGTGTGATCTTCCTTCACCCACTACTTTTGTTTCCCCTTCCCCTCGAACCCCTTCATCGGTTTCCAGCCGCTCTTCATCTCTGCACACCCCCAGAGTATCGAAATCACCACCAAAACACCGTAGCAATAAAAAATTTGTAATAAAAAAGCAGATTTCTATACAACTTCTGTGGCAGTGACGATACATATAGCATCTTGTACAAACATTGTACTAATCTGATTTTTCTATGACTACTGGGGCAGTGACTACCAATTGCATGTTGTACAAACATTGTACTAATCTGATTTTTCTATGACTACTGGGGCAGTGACTACCAATGGCATCTTGTACAAACATTGTACTAATCTGATTTTTCTATTACTAGTGGGGCAGTGACTACCAATTGCATGTTGTACAAACATTGTACTAATCTGATTTTTCTATGACTACTGGAGCAGTGACTACCAATTGCATGTTGTACAAACATTGTACTAATCTGATTTTTCTATGACTACTGGGGCAGTGACTACCAATGGCATCTTGTACAAACATTGTACTAATCTGATTTTTCTATTACTAGTGGGGCAGTGACTACCAATTGCATGTTGTACAAACATTGTATTAATCTGATTTTTCTATGACTACTGGGGCAGTGACTACCAATTGCATGTTGTACAAACATTGTACTAATCTGATTTTTCTATGCCTACTGGGGCAGTGACTACCAATGGCATCTTGTACAAACATTGTACTAATCTGATTTTTCTATGACTACTGGGGCAGTGACTACCAATTACATGTTGTACAAACATTGTACTAATCTGATTTTTCTATGACTACTGGGGCAGTGACTACCAATGGCATCTTGTACAAACATTGTACTAATCTGATTTTTCTATTACTAGTGGGGCAGTGACTACCAATTGCATGTTGTACAAACATTGTACTAATCTGATTTTTCTATTACTACTGGGGCAGTGACTACCAATTGCATGTTGTACAAACATTGTACTAATCTGATTTTTCTATGACTACTGGGGCAGTGACTACCAATGGCATCTTGTACAAACATTGTACTAATCTGATTTTTCTATTACTAGTGGGGCAGTGACTACCAATTGCATGTTGTACAAACATTGTACTAATCTGATTTTTCTATGACTACTGGGGCAGTGACTACCAATTGCATGTTGTACAAACATTGTACTAATCTGATTTTTCTATGACTACTGGGGCAGTGACTACCAATTGCATGTTGTACAAACATTGTACTAATCTGATTTTTCTATGACTACTGGGGCAGTGACTACCAATGGCATCTTGTACAAACATTGTACTAATCTGATTTTTCTATGACTACTGGGGCAGTGACTACCAATGGCATCTTGTACAAACATTGTACTAATCTGATTTTTCTATTACTAGTGGGGCAGTGACTACCAATGGCATCTTGTACAAACATTGTACTAATCTGATTTTTCTATGACTACTGGGGCAGTGACTACCAATTGCATGTTGTACAAACATTGTACTAATCTGATTTTTCTATGACTACTGGGGCAGTGACTACCAATGGCATCTTGTACAAACATTGTACTAATCTGATTTTTCTATGACTACTGGGGCAGTGACTACCAATGGCATCTTGTACAAACATTGTACTAATCTGATTTTTCTATTACTAGTGGGGCAGTGACTACCAATTGCATGTTGTACAAACATTGTACTAATCTGATTTTTCTATTACTACTGGGGCAGTGACTACCAATTGCATGTTGTACAAACATTGTACTAATCTGATTTTTCTATGACTACTGGGGCAGTGATTACCAATGGCATCTTGTACAAACATTGTACTAATCTGATTTTTCTATTACTAGTGGGGCAGTGACTACCAATTGCATGTTGTACAAACATTGTACTAATCTGATTTTTCTATGACTACTGGGGCAGTGACTACCAATTGCATGTTGTACAAACATTGTACTAATCTGATTTTTCTATGACTACTGGGGCAGTGACTACCAATTGCATGTTGTACAAACATTGTACTAATCTGATTTTTCTATGACTACTGGGGCAGTGACTACCAATTGCATGTTGTACAAACATTGTACTAATCTGATTTTTCTATGACTACTGGGGCAGTGACTACCAATTGCATGTTGTACAAACATTGTACTAATCTGATTTTTCTATGACTACTAGGGCAGTGACTACCAATTGCATGTTGTACAAACATTGTACTAATCTGATTTTTCTATAACTTCTGGGCCACTGACAATACCATGCTCATGTTGGACACAAATTGTACTAATCTGATCTATCAAAAACCTTTGTGTGAATAGAAATATTTTCTTTTTTTGTTAATAAAAATAAATTATAATGTGATCTATACAAATGTAATCAAAAAAATCATTGGCAATTCAAATGTTGTTTTCCTGTTGTACAAAATAAATGTGCCAATCTTCTTTTAGTAATTTTAGTTTGCTTTGTGTTTATTTCGCCACCTACACACTGCGACGTACACACACTGCGATGTACACTTTGAGTTTTTGACTACACATAAGTACAGGAATGACACAAGTTTGTGTACTTCATGGAGATATGTTTAGTCCAAAACACAAATATATTACTTTTTTTGCAACAACAGTCTGTCTGTCTGATAATATTGCACAGACTGAATAGAGGATGGTGTTGAGTGCAAGGCATATCTATTTAACCTTGCCAGATATACTAAAAAATGAAATGAGTGTGGTGTGTTTTTGACATTATTTCACTTTGTGATTCAAGGCCAGGGATTCTAGATATAGCTTGTAATTGAGCACATCCTCTATTCAGTGTGTCTTGAAGAAACAGAGGAGATGATGGTGAAAATACACTTTATATGTACAATACCCTGACCTTGTATCATTACTATCACACCTGGCCAGGTGAATAGACGAGTTTTAACCAGATGCGTTGCTTCATTATGCATATATTTGAAGCGTACTGTAGTGATGCTGCTGTTTATAACTCATGTGTACTCACCTGCCCAGCCTTGTATCATTACAGTCATGGCCAAAAGTTTTGAGAATGACACAAATATTAATTTTTACAAAGTCTACTGCTTCACTTTTTCTAATGGCAATTTGCATATACTCCAGAATGTTATAAAGAGTGATCAGCTTAACAGCAATTACTTGCAAAGTCAATATTTGGCTAGAAAATGAACTTTATTCTCCAAAACACATTTCAACATCATTGCAGCCCTGCCTTAAAAGGACCAGCTAACCTCTTTTCAGTGATTGCTCCATTAACACAGGTGTGGGTGTTGATGAGGACATGGCTGGAGATCAATCTGTCATGATTAAGTAAGAATGACACCACTGGACACTTTAAAAGGAGGCTGGTGCTTGGCATCATTGTTTCTCTTCTGTTAACCATGGTTATCTCAAAAGAAACACGTGCAGTAATCATTGCAATGCACAAAAATGGACTAACAGGGAAGAGTATCGCAGCTAGAAAGATTGCACCTCAGTCAACAATCTATCGCATCATCAAGAACTTCAAGGAGAGAGGTTCTATTGTTGCCAAAAAGGCTTCAGGGCGCCCAAGAAAGACCAGCAAGCGCCAGGACAGTCTCTTAAAAGTGTTTCAGTTGCGGGATCGGGCTACCAGCAGTGCAGAGCTTGCTCAGGAATGGCAGCAGGCAGGTGTGAGTGCATCTGCACGCACTGTGAGGCGGAGACTCTTGGAGCAAGGCCTGGTCTCAAGGAGGGCAGCAAAGAAGCCACTTCTCTCCAGAAAAAACATCATGGACAGACTGATATTCTGCAAAAGGTACAGGCAGTGGACTGCTGAGGACTGGGGTAAAGTTATTTTCTCTGATGAATCCCCTTTTCGATTGTTTGGGACATCAGGAAAACGCCTCATTCGGAGAAGACATGGTGAGCGCTACCACCAGTCTTGTCTCATGCCAACTGTTAAGCATCCTGAAATCATTCATGTGTGGGGTTGCTTCTCAGCCAAGGGAATCGGCTCTCTCACAGTCTTGCCTAAAAACACAGCCATGAATAAAGAATGGTACCAGAATGTCCTCCAAGAGCAACTTCTCCCAACCCTCCAAGAGCAGTTTGGCGATCAACAATGCCTTTTCCAGCATGATGGAGTACCTTGCCATAAAGCAAAGGTGATAACTAAATGGCTCAGGGAACAAAACATAGAGATTTTGGGTCCATGGCCTGGAAACTCCCCAGATCTTAATCCCATTGAGAACTTGTGGTCAATCATCAAGAGACGGGTGGACAAACAAAAACCTAAAAATTCTGACAAAACAAAGCATTGATTGTGCAAGAATGGATTGCTATCAGTCAGGATTTGGTCCAGAAGTTGATTGAGAGCATGCCAGGGAGAATTGCAGAGGTCCTGAAGAAGAAGGGTCAACACTGCAAATATTGACTTGCTGCATTAACTCATTCTAACTGTCAATATAAGCTTTTGTTACTCATATGTTTGCAATTATTATATTTCTGTCTGTGATAAAAACATCTGTCAAACACACATAAAAACCAGAGCGTAGCAGATCATGTGAAAATATAATATTTGTGTCATTCTCAAAACTTTTGGCCATGACTGTACTATCACACCTGGCCAGGTGAATAGACGAGTTTTAACCAGATGCGTTGCTTCAGTCTGCATTAATTTGAAGCATACTGTAGCGATGCTGCTGTTTAGAACTCATGTGTACTCACCTGCCCAGGCCTGATAAATTCTGAAGTGACGATGCGTTATTTGGGGCATCACCACTTCAGCATGCCACCAGGCATTGGTATAGAACAAGATGTATAATCTTTATTATCTCTGTGTTCCAAATCAAGTCACAGTGACACAAATAATTTATGTGTTAAATAAAGGTCATACAACTTGTGTGCATGTATATTTAACTACATAGTCAGGATTAAAAATAAATTCATGATGCACCCAAAAATATGCATCATGAATTCACTGGTAAACCTGGCCATTTCATAATTGTTTTTTAATTTAAAAACAGACTGCACGTGGTACAGGTATAAACAGAGGTATCTTATTGAAGTAAAAAAAAAAAAAATTTTATTTACATACAGACAAGAACATTCTTTTACACCATTTGTTCTTGCCAATCCACCCGTCCTACATCTGAGATGAAGTAGGCCGCAAATTGGTCTCTCATTTGGCTGACTTCAACAGAAGACCTGAGAGGGTGCTGAGTGAACTCGGGCAATGGGTTAGGAGCTGCATCATCAAGTTCAAAGTTTGGGTGCTCTTTCGCCATGACAAAGTTATGTAGCACCACACAGGCCTTCACAACTTCATCCACTGTTTGCACTTTCAGATGAATGGCTGTGCCCAGAATGCGCCACCTGGAAACCAGTATACCGAAGGCACACTCTACAGTTCTCCTTGCCCTGGTCAGCCTGTAATTGAAAATTTTTTTGTTGTGGTCCAAGTCCCGGCTGGAGTAGGGTTTAAGTAGGTGTTGGCTCATCTGGAATGCCTCATCCCCAACCATTACAAATGGCATTGCTGGACCTTCGGTGTGGGGAAGAGGCCGTGGCATGGGGAAATTAAACTGGTTTCCATACAACCTCCGTCCCATGTCCGAGTTCTTAAAAGCCTGTGAATCATTCCCACGGCCAAATGCCCCAATGTCCACTGCTACAAACATACAGTCTGCATCCGCAATGGCCATAAGAACTGTAGAATAGTACTTCTTGTAATTGTAGTACTCTGAGCCTGTTCTTTTAGGTTTGATGATGCGGATGTGTTTCCCATCAACTGCTCCCAAACAGTTGGGGAAATTGCATGTTGTCCAGAATTTTTCTGCTATTTCTAGCCACTTTTCGGTGTTGGGCAGGGGCATAAATTCCGGACAGAGAACAGTCCACAATGCCCGGCAGGTGTCAACAACAATTCCTGACAACGTGGAGATACCAATCCGGTACTGGAAGTGAAGTGAAGACAGGCTCTCTCCAGTAGCAAGGAATCTATAGAAAGAACAAAAAAATTATTATTGTATATGTTTTTGTAAAACATTAATAAACCAAAAAATGGCATCAAAATAATTCTGCAGGTCTTTGTTTACTAGCTGTCAGAACAATAATTCTGTCATCTTTGTAATAGTACATGGCATAAGTAATACAATGATGCAGGCATTGGTTTATCAATAATACATACCGTAATGTCACCAGGAGTCTTTCCTCTGGAGGAATCGCCCGACGCAGCTGGGTGTCCTGTCTCCTTATTAATTGTTGTACCCGAGCAAGTAAATCCATGAAGGTTTGTTGTGACATCCGGGTGTAGTCGGTAAATTTCTCCGGGTTTGACTGCAGCTCACTGTAGAGGGTGTGATACGCTCCACGGCTCTCCCGGAGTTCAACAATGGGATGTACCCACAAACGCCGCCGCTGCCGTCTACGCTGTCTATCTCTTTTCCTTTGTTCATGGCAAGCAACGGCATAAGACTGTGCCATAGCCATGTCCAGATCCAGGTTGAAGAAGAAATTCTGCATAAGCAGATCCATGTTCATCAAGGCAAATGCAAGCAAATGTGAAAAAGGACTGTGAACAGGCTCTATATAAAGATTTTAAATAAGACACGCCCACTGGTGTCCATTGGTGGGTTCTGTTGCAAGAATTTTTCAAGGATTTTCATCATGTGTTTTGCACAGAAAAAACGCAAACGCATACAAAAACGCTTTAAATCGCATAGAATCGCTTACAATCGCTGCGTTTTTTAAAAGCAATGCGCACTATTCGACTGCAAAAAATCGCAGCGATTAAACGCGTTTGCACGCGGATTTTTCATGCGTTTCATGTGCGCACGATGCGCAGCGCTAAAAAACGCAAGTGTGAAAGTAGCCTAAGAGGCGGAGTGCTCAGTCAGAAGGCTAATGAATACTAATTTCAAAATTTCAAAAAACTGACCATCACATCCAAACATAAACTAAGTGAGAACAGGTGCTTACCTAGAGTCACCAACTCATATACACTGAAGCAAAAAAGGCAGCACTCTGCGCTAAGCATTCTCAATTTTTCATATTTCTGGTGCAGTAATGCAATTCAAATTTCATATTTCATATTTGCATGCTATGGCACTACAGAATGCTGCCTTTTTTGTTTGAGTGTATATGAGTTGGTGACTTTTGTAAAAATCTTATAAACTCTCCAAATGGGGTGAAAAAAAACAACATTTCCTCATTGTTTTCTGATTTATTTTTTACTACTCTCATTTTGTGGTAAAAGTCATTTGGCAGCATTATTTCCCAGTTCAGAATGATTCCCGCCATACCAAACTTATGTTGTTTTGTTATTTTAGTGGTAAAAATGTTGACCATTTGAAAAAATAAATAAATAAATAAATAAATAATTGTACTCTGTTGCCATTTTCTCAGACCCACAACTCTTTTATTTTTTTGTCTATTTAGCTTTGTGAGGACTAGTTTTTTTGTTTAGTAAGCTTTACTTTTTAATGCTACTGTTTTGGTGCATAAATGATATTTGATCAATTGCTATACCATAACCAGACTATAAAGATGAGTGGTGCTGTTTCTGCAGAGGTGTTTCCTATATTTTAATCCATTACACCCCAATAAATGTAACACAAAATAGAAATATGTTCTACATCAAAAATAAGTAAATCAGAATTCACCGCACACTCTAGTGGATTATCTTTTAGATAGCATATAAATCTATTAACAAAATATGGGAGCAAACAGAAATATATAGTGGAGGCGACTATACAGAATGACGTTTTGGCTACACCGGAGCCTTAATCATATTGTCGCTGCAAAATAAAGAGAAACATATAAGTATATAGTAGTGAATACAGTATAAAGTGACATGAAAAAATAAAATAAAAATTCCCGGTGGACTGATCAAATATACATCAAAATTCAAAGTCAAATTACACAAGGATTGCATAAAGTCACATCAAAATAGCGTAAGAAGCGATATCAATAAATACTATAGAATGACATGGTATCTAACTAGTATAGTGAAAGCAGAGCACGGTAATATAAAGAAGTAGAGATAATGGATTACCTTAATCCAATAGTGGTAAATAGATAAGGTGCAAGTTTAGAGATTGAAGTCCCTGGGGCAACATATAGAGGCTGCAAGGAATAGTGATACAGTTAAAAAAGTGCTTATAATGAGGAAATAAAAATAGAATAAAATAGTGTAGTGAGTTCATGATACCTAATCTGTTAGGTAGCAGGGCCAACAATTGCAGGTGAAGGGCCTGGCAACGCTGGAGACCTGTGGTGATTCAGGATATGATACTTGGTCAAGGCCCTATTGTGTGGGCTACAGAACAAATTATGGGGTCAGAGTCATAACGTATGGGCTGGTGGGAATAATAGCACTGAGATTACCTTCTGATGGCAGGTATTGATGGGGTGCTCCCGCACCTTGCTGCTGCGGCGGCGTGTTCCACATGTGTCCATGGAAGTATTCAAATGGTTGCTTATACCGCCTGGCCGGAAGTGAATAGTCCAGGCCAAAAGTGACGTTACGCTGCCCATATGCTCGCACCGCGCATGTGCAGCGGTTGTTAGGACAACAAGATGATGCTTAGTAACCCATGTTAGGCTGATGACGCAGGCACAGTAAGGAATATATGCTGTGTGCAGAAACTGACACAGCGCGTGCGTGGCGGCGCGCAGTCACATAACAGTGAAATGGTTGTGCAGCCCGGCCGGGACCATTAAGGGGAATAATAAGGGATATACATGTAATTAATGTTGAACATTTAAGTAATGGGGCTATATATGGAAAGACAAATGATAGGAGGATTAAGGTCATATGGAATAAAGTATATACATTGTGGCCATCTATATACAAAATGGAGTTACTATATTAAGGTAAAACCTGTAATTAAGGAAATTGTTAAAGGGTCAGAGGCAAAGCAAGAGCCACAGGGGGATGAGCAGGAGCAAACTCACCTATAGTGGCAAGGAATCAGCAGATCTGTAAGTTAATGTAAGAACACATTAATTACTATTCATAGAAGCCAATCAATCTCTCTATTGAGGCCTTTATTTATTGGATATTGAGTATCCAATCTGTGTATCCAATAAGTATCTCTAAGTATGAGGAGTTTAACATGATTGCCCCCCTCCTAGGGTGGGGGACATGCTCAATAACCTGGAACTTTAGTTGAGCCACAGAATGCCTAAATTTGGAGAAATGGTCTGGTAAGGGAAGCCAATTTTTACCGCACCGTATGGTAGATTTATGGCCAGCTATGCGGTCTTTCACGTGCTGGGTGGTTTCTCCCACATAGAGGATACCACAGGGGCATTTGACCACATAGACCACAAAGTTAGAATCGCAAGTGTAATAACCACGTATCGGATATGATTTGCCTGTCCTAGGATGAGTAATTCTATCCAATATAATAACATTGGACCAAGCTGCGCAGTTCAGGAAAGGGAATGTGCCATGGCGGTGGGTACTAAGAAACCTTTGTTGTTATGTTTCGGTAGCTGAGGAGAAATGGCAAAAAATAGCCAAAGTAGCAATACACCAGAGAGGCTGGAAACTACTGGGTTGCAGAACCCTAAACTAACCGCAACACTAGAAGTAGCGCACCTACGGTGATCCTAGACGTCTCTTCACAGCCAGAGAGATAGCTACACCTAAAGACAGAAAGATGAAAACTAACTGCCCCGTAGCAGAACCCCAAAGAAATAGGAAGCCCCCAAACATGTAATGGCGGTTAGACAAGAAGAAAATACGAACACAGACAGAAAATAGAATGAGCAAACGCTGGGGCCCAATTCTGTCTAGATAGAAAAGTATAGAAAAGAATTCTGACTGCAACCCAAAAAACCCTGACAAAAATACCAACACTTCTGATTAACAAAAAAACCTGAGATCACATGATCTATACCACCTAAATCAGATCTCTGGTGTAACACACAGCAATTCAGTAAATAAAAAGTGAGACAGGAACAGAGCAAAAGTGCAAACACAAAATGAGCAAAAATGCAGCGCCAGGCCCCAAAAGGGGACCAGGCTGAAGTCATCTACAAGGCAGCAAGCAAGAAGGAAAATCCAACCAGAGGAAAAAAAACAGCAAATCACTTATCTGAATGAGAGCAGGAATGCAAGCTGAGTTCAAACCAAGACCTGGAAGAACAATTGATTACCGGCAAGGCTGATGGGAGTTCAGGTCACTTATATCAGACCATTCGGATCCAGCTGAAAGCCATTCAGCAATTGGTTCATTACCCTCAGCAACCACCGAGGGAGCCCCGGCTCCGAAGTCGCCTCCAACGTGTTCACAACACTTTGTGTGCTGGTAGAATGTGCACTCCCCATATCTGCCCTCACAAGTCTATCCTTGATATTAGTGGGCCTTTTGGTACATATCAGCGTACGTTGTGAATGTGTTAGAAATGAATTCTGAGCAGAAGCTCCCTCTGGTGGTTACAAACAGTACTGAACCATTCAATGAAGATTGGCAATCAGGAGTTACAGACTGGTCTTATATAAGGGAGGTTCCCTCCCATCATGGTTGCCGGTAAACAATTGTTCTTGTCTCAACTGTGGTTCCTGGTTCACTTGGAGGCTTGCTGAGTCTTGCCTCTTCTCCTGCTCTCAGATAAGATATTTTCTGTTTTTATTTTTGTGCTTGCTTTTTGCATTGTTCTCTGCACTTCTGTGGAGGTCAGCCAGGTCCCCTCCGGGGCCTTGTGCTCCTCTCGGTTTATCTGAGCCACTGTTGTTTGTTCATTTGCCTTTTCCAGTTTTTTCAGTGGCTGCGGCTTGGTTTTGTTACACCAGAGAACTAATTTGGGTGGTAGAGGTCGTGTGATCTCAGGTGTTTTTGCAATTAGTAGAGTTGGTATTTTTTAGGGTTTTTTGGATTGCAGTAAGTGTCCTTCCTATCCTTTTTCTTTCTAGGCAGATTGGGCCCCAACGTTTGCTCTTACTATTTTCTGTCTGTGTCTGTATTTCCTCTTGTCTAACCGCCATTACATGTTTGGGGGCTTCCTATGTTCTTTGGGGATCTGCTCCGGGGCAGATAGCTTTCCTCTTTCTATCTTTAGGTGTAGTTAACCTCTCAGGCTGTGACGAGGCGTCTAGGACCAACGTAGGAATGCTCCATGGCTGCCTTTAGTTGTGGTGGTTAGTCTGGGTACTGCTATCCAGTAGATTCCAACCTCTCTGGTGTATTGCCGTTTTTGCCTGCTCTCCTCAGCTACCAAATCATAAAAAAAGAAAAACCCGGGCCCCAAACGGAAAATTATAGGGTACTCAAAAAAGGGAAAAAATAGAAAAGGGGAAAAGGAAAAAGGGAAAAGTTCCCCCGAAATTTTTTTTTTTTTTTCCTCTGGTTGGGGGTTTTTTTTTCCCTTTTTTCTTTGGGTGGAGGGGGTTTTTTTTTTTTCCCCTTCAATGGATTTAAAACATTTTGCCCGGCCCCGGGGGGATCATTGCCTTGGGGAATTTTCGGGGGTTTTGCCCCTATCTTTGGGGGTTGCCCGGTTGGGGAACCAGGCCCCCCAATGCAGATTTATTTTTGGGGGATCGGGGTTAATTTCAAAAATTTCAAAATTTTAATGTAATTTTTTTTTTCCCCTTAAAACCTAAGCCTGGGGGAACCGCAGCACAGCAGGTTAAATTGTCATCTCTCCCCGGGGCCCCGGCGACCCCGGGGGATTGGCTTTTTCCTAAAAAGGGGGGGCCCCCTGTTTTGAGTAATGTTGATGCATTTTTTCTGGCTCGGGGGGTTTTTTTAAAAGGGGGAACCAATGTCACTGATCAAGCTAAAAAAACCTTTTGGCTTTTAAAGCAGGGGTTTTAGGCGCTGGTTTGTACTGCCCAAAATTTCCCCCAAAGTGGGCAGTTTTGCCCAAAAAGGAATGCATGCTTTGGCGGGCCCCTTTTTGGAAAGGGTTGTCAGAGAATGAAAAGAGGGATGGGGGGTTTCCTTCCCCTCTGGTCCAATGTTTCTATGTCATTAGCTTTTAAATTGACAGAGGGGTTTCGTAAATGCAGAGGAAAAGGGGGGAATAGTTTCCCTTTGTGAACCACTTCGAACCCACCCTTGTTTTTTGAGTGGCTTCGGGGGGCCCCAGCGTCATGATTTCAAAAACGCAATGGGTTTTTGTTTCTACTGTGGGGACCCCTGGGGGTATTTAAAATCTCCCCAAAAAGGGGGGGAAACGTTTTGCACGCTAAATTTTTCTTGGTAGTGGGGGCAAAAATTTTTGTTGAGGGGTTCCCTGTTTTCCCCTGTCCACATTTTCTGCTCGGGGTTTTTTTGATTCGGGAGCAGTTTTTAAAATTAAAGTTTTTTTATTTTCCCCAAACCCGGGGGGGCCCTTAACCCCTAGGGGAATTTTCCCCCTTTTCTGGTTGGGGTTTACCCCTTTGGCTGGAAAAAAAAACCCTTTCTTTTCTCAGGGGATAATGAGGGGGGAACCCCCTAAAACAGGGGGGGCCCCAAAATTTTTTGCTGTATAATCTGGGGGCATTATTGTACAGGTTTCCCTTTGGGTTACGTCTCATAATCCTGTTTTGGATTAAAAACTGTGTCTGAACCATTGGGGGGGCTGCCAATGTTTTAAGAACCCCGGTTTTTTCTCCTTTTCCCCCAGGCTCGATGTTCCTGATTTTTGATGTTTTTCTGATGTTTGCGAAAAAAAATCTGCATCCTTCCCCCCGGGAGCTATGAGCGCATGAATTGTGCCGGTAGTAAATTCCCAAGGGGGCCCCTTTTTAAATTGTCTGGACCTGAACGTCGCTATGGGCCCCAATAAGGGTCTTTTGGGTGTTCATATCAACCATCCTCTTCACCCTTGGTCCCCGGGGTTTTTTTTTTTGTGGCCAAAAAGGGGGGTTTTTAAAGCCGTGTAGATTTTCGTCTCTTGAACAATATCATGGAAAACAATACCCCTTACCCCTTATTTCTGACCCCTTTTCCGGGTGAAAAGTGCTACTTGGGGGTTCCAAGCTTGACCCAGGGGGATATAACCTTATTCGAAACCGGGGGGGTGAAGGAAACGGGGTTTTTAAACCCAGAGGGGATTTTGAGACCTGGGGGTGCCTTTGGGCTCACTAATGCTCCTTCCTCTTTTCCTTCATGAAGACTTTTCAGGGGGGTTTTTTGGATAAATTTCTGATTGTTTATTTGGATGATATTTTGTTTTTTCCATGACTGGGATCTATGTGAAATTGTTAACTGGTTCCAATTTTGAGAGAGAATGCCTGTATTGAAGGGGGCAAAGGCTTTTTGGGGGACAGAGGGGCTCGATTCTGGGATTCATTTGTCCCATTGTTTTGAAATGGCCCGGTCAAGGTTCAGGCCCCCTGTGTTGGGCCAACCCATTATTAAAGGCTCCAGAGTTTTTGGGTTTTGCCAATTTTTACTAAATTTATGGTCTTCTCTTTTTTGTTAAACCATTGATGATTGACCAAAAAAGGGTTTTGATGTGGTAATTTTGGCCCCCGAGCAGTCTCTGCTTTTTGGAACACGAATCACTTCTGCCCTGTTTAGGCACCCGATGTTTCTCGCCATTTCAGGTGGGGTTTGGGCCCCTAAATTTGGGGCAGGTCCCCTTTTGCCCAAAGAGACCGGGGGTCAAAAAAATAACCCTTGTCCTTTTTCTCTCAAAAAATTTTTCCCCAATGAACGAAATATCGGGGAAAACGGGTTTTTGGCCCCTGAAGGGGTTTTGAAGAGGGAAACATTGCGGGGGGGGGCCAAACTCAGGGGTGGCCCACGGCCAAAGAATCGTTTATCTGGAAAAAGCCAAGCGACTTTTTAACCCCGACAGGCCAGGGGGGGTTGTTTTTTTCAATTTAATTTTGTGGGGGTTTTCCTTCTTCCTGCCTAAGAAAATTTAAAAGGGGAGCCTCCGAGGGGGTTTTCCCTTTTGGCTCTCCTGATTTCTGATCCGCTGTTATTTTTTAAAAGGGGGGTTTTTTTTTTGCCACTCGCCCCCAATTTTGGGGGCCTGGAAGGGGTTTGGGGGGATAAACCCCGGGGGGCCCTATTGGGAAATGTTTGTCCCAACCGGGGGAAAAAAAAATGTGATTCTAGATTCGGTTTTCCCTTGGGGCCCGGCTCCCGAATTTTTGGTACCAAGACTGGTTATCGGCCTTTTGGGGCCATTTGCTCGGATTAGGGGGAAATTGTGCAGTCCTGCGGACTTGCTCTTTTCCCCAAGCCCGCTCTAGGTTTTTTGATGATTGCCTGTGCCCCCAAAGACCATGGACCCTAGTCTATGATTTAATTTCCGCCCCCCTTTTTTCGGAAAACCGTTTTCTGGGTGATTTGTGATAGGTTTTCCAAGATATACACTTTTCCCTTTTTCCAAAATTCCCTTTCCTCCTCCGATGGTTTTCCCTTTTTCCTTTCACACGGTTCGGTTACTGGCATTCCTGAAACATTGTGTCTGACAGAGGAGCCCCTTTTGTTTCCAGATTTTGAGGATTTTTTTCAAACTGGTGTTCAATGCTTTTCCTGGTTTTCATCCCGCCCAAGGACAAAGAGAAACAAACCAAGACAGGAGACTTTCTGAATTTTTGGTCTCTGATCAAGTGACTGGGCCTTTTTGCCTTTGGCGATTTTTTTCTCTTAATAATAGGGCGCTCTGCCTTTTTTATTCTCCATTTTTCGAAATTTTTGGGGTTTACCCCGGGTTTTTTTTTTGGGGCAGACGGAGGCTTCGTTTTCCCCGGGTTGACCTTGGGGCGTTGCAGCAGATTTGGACCGGTATGGAGAGGGTCCCTCCTAGGGGGGCCCGCGGTTTCCAAACCCCGGCAGGGGAATGATGGTCCTCGGTTTCAAGGGGGGGAAAATTTGGTCTGGTTGTCCTAAAGAAATATCCCTATAAATTTTGCTCTCCAAATTTTTAAGCCTTGGTTCAGGGACCAAAGATCAGGAGATTTTTCCCTTTTTCCTTTCGTTTACTTTTCCCCAGGTTTAAAGCCATAATGTTCCACAAGGCCTATTGAAGGGGTTTGTCGAGCCGGGGGTTCCCCTAGGGCGCGCCTCCTCCCCATGTTTGGTTGAGGGCAATTGGGAGTATGTGGTTGAAAAAAAATTGGATTCTCTTTTTTTCTAGAGGAAACTCCATATTTGGTTAAGTGGAATTTTGGCAGGTGGAAATTCTTGGGTTTTGCTTGGACACCATGCTGGAGACTGAACCGGCGTATCACAGAGCTATCCGACCGCCCTGGTTCCCAAGGAGGGTTGAAAATGTTTTAAAAAATAATTTTCTGAGCAGAAGCTCCCGGGGGGTTACAAACAGTACAACCCCATTCAATGAAGATTGGAAATCAGGATTACAGACGGCCCTTATAAAAGGGGGGGTTTTCCCTCCCTCAGGGTTTCCCCGGTGAAAATTTTTTCTTGTCAAAACGGGGGTTCCCGGGGTTATTGGGGGTTGCTGATTTTCCCCTCTTCTCCTGCTCTCAGTAAATATTTTTTTTTTTTTTTTGTGGCTTTTTGCATTTTTTCTCTGCACTCTGTGGAGGCCCCCGGGTCCCCTCCGGGCCTTGTGCTCCCCTCGGTTTTTCTGAGCCACGTTGTTTGTTATTTCCCTTTTTCCCCTTTTTCAGTGCTGGGGGTTGGGTTTTGTTACACCGAGAACTATTTTGGGGGTAAGGTGTGTGATTCGGTTTTTTTTTCAATTGTAGATTTGGGGATTTTTTGGGTTTTTTGGTTGCGTAAAACCTTCCTATCCTTTTTCTTTCTAGGAGTTGGGCCCAACTTTTTTCTACTATTTTTGTCTGGCGGGGTTTCCTCTTGTTAACCGTTCATTTTTTGGGGGGTTTCCTATGTTTTTTGGGGTCTGCTCCGGGCAGTAGCTTTTTCCCTTTCATCTTTGGTGATTAACCTCTCAGCTGTGCGAGGCTCTGGACCAACGTAGGGGAAGCTCCCAAAAGGGGCATTTGTTGTGGTTAGTCAGGGTACTGCATCCAGTAGATTCCAACCCCTGGTGTATTGCCGTTTTTTGCCTGCTCTCCTCACTCCAAATAAAATAGTGTTTTAAGGGGTAAAAATAGGTTCCCCTGGGAGGTGGCCATGTTTTTAATGATTGAATAGCCCCCGGGGTTTGGGGGTTTGAGTGTACAAAAGGAACCCTTTCTCGGGAAAACAAAAAGTAGAAGAGGGAAGGGCGCCAAGACTACCCCTTTTTTTTTCAAGTATTTTTTTGGGGTAATGCTGCCCCCTTTTTTGTGTCGGGGGTTTTCCAGTCTAATGAGTGTTCCGGGGTCGAGGCAATCCGGGAAACTATTAAATTGGGAAAAGGCAAAATTTTTTAGGGCTCTGGGGGGGCAGTGCATGTATAGTGTACAGTTCCTTAGCGTTTTGCTGGGGGCGGGAAAACACGGGGGACATAGGTTGAAATGAAATGACTTTTTTACTTTTAAACATGCTGAAAAGTTCCAAAAATTTGAGGAACAAGACAGGAGACACAGCAGGCCAGAGTAACTTCAACACTACAATAAACTCCAAAGCAGGTTAGGACCTTCTCTGTACCGAATTCCCCTCAAACATGGATTCACAAAAAACAGGTTTCCCCAATCCAAAAGTGTTCCAAGGTTCCCAGTAGGGTAGCGGAGTACAATCCCCCAAAGGTTTTTCCGGACAGGGGACAGATGACTGAGGCTTGATTCGGGCACTGATTTAGCTGAGGCTTTAAGAAGCAAGAGGGGGAAAATCAGGGGGCGGGAACATGAAAACTGGAAACTCCATATTAAAAGGGGCAAGCGCAGAAAGACAGAAAGCAAATGGCCCCGAAAACTGAGTTTCAAGGAACATGCAAAAGAGACAAAAAACCTTCAGAAGCTGGAAAATTTTAAGAGGGGGGTTTTAGTCTGGGGTTTCAATAAGGTCTTTTAAAAAGGACCCTTTGCACTCTTTTTTCTGTTGTGTCAAGAAAAGCCATAGTTCAGACTGTTTGACGTAAATTGTAGCTCAGGAAAATGTAGTTGGATATAATGAAAATTTGAAAAAAACCAGGTATCCCTATCCGATTAAAAAAATATTATCGATAAAAAAGATAACCAGTGCAAGTTGTAAAAATATTCACTTAGAAACATATTGATTTAAAAAGAAATTAAAAAATTTTTTGGCGTAAGCTGGCGAAAAAAAAAGACCAAATAGCTGTCCATGTTGGGACAAAAAGGGCCTCATGAGAAATAATTCCATATGCTAAACTGAGGAGGTCCAATTCTATTCATATTAGTAATTACAATTACTATTATGGCCATCAAGGTATGTTGTTAAGGATTCTGAATTTTGGAAAAAAAATTTAGCAGTAGGGTCCCTGGAATCCCTATAGTACAATTCAGAAACGCGTTTTAACTCATTAGTATAGAACCGATTATCATCAAAAACGCCCCCCTTTTTAAAACCCCTGGGGGATAATAATTGTATTATTATTATAAAGAGAAAAGTCCTTTTTTTAAACGGCGAAAGGTTAGAGTTTTTTGGGAAATCCAATTGTTGTTGGTGAGAAAGAAGTTTGACCTCGGGGCCCCTAGTGAATTAAAAGGGTTTCTGTGGCATGGTAATATAGGAGGACAAAAATTACTAGGGAACGGGGCCCGGGGCGAGATTGTAATTTTTGGAAAACAGGGACACCCCCAGGGGTCCCCCGTTTCGGAGGGTCATTTTTTTGATCAAAAGATCTTAGCAATTGAGGGGGGAAAAACGCTGAAGGCCTTCAAAAATTAAAAAACCCCCTTGGGGTCGGGCGAAAAAAGCCCCTTTTGAAGTACAAATTTTTGCAGGGGGGGAAAAGGCCGAAATATTAATCACCGGTTTGATGTCTTACCTGGGATTGGTATCTTTTCCCTTGATCCCCTGGTGGTTCTTTTTTTGGGCCCCCCATCACCCTTTTGGAAAAAATTATATCTCCGAATTGTTGGAAATCACCCCTGATGATGAACCTTTTTTCGCGTGTGGGGGGGGCCCCCAGGAATTTAGTAGAAGAGTTTTTCCTTTTGTAGCCTGTTTGTTAGAGTAGTCTTTTTTTCCCCCCTTGAAACTTTCGTTCTTACGTCTTTAAGGTTTTTTGATTTCCCCTCATCTTATCAGTTTTTGTCTTTGAGCAGTCCATAAAAAAAATTTGGGTTTGTGTAATTGTGTTTTGATGGCCTGAATTCGTTAGTTTCTAAAGGGCCCCTTCTGGAGAATTCCCCGTGAGACAATAATAAAATGAACTTTTATTGAAATTTTTTTTATTTGTCACAAAATCCGATTATCAAAAATAAAGGGGCATGGTTACTCCTGGCCCCCTGGGTATTTATTCGTCTTAACCGGCCAAAATGTGACAGTGAAGATAAAAAGAGATCAACCTACATTTTCTTTTTGCAATCTCTAGTCCCTTAAAACCTGTACCGAGTCTTTGGAAACATTAAAACCCTCACTTTAGAAAGAATATGAACTAGTGGCTATATCAAAGCAAAAATTCAGTAGACATGGGGGATGGCAAACAAGTAACTACAGACGTAAGATTAGATTGCACTCATCTTGATTCCGGTGTGGGAAAAGGCCTGCGTGGGCAAGCATATGACCAAAGCACTTCCGGGCCGGACTATTACTTTTGGCAGGCGGTAAAGCAACCCCTTTAAAACCTCCCCGGACACATGGAAACTGCCGCCGCAGCAGCAAGGGCGGGAGCGCGCTACAATACCGCCATCAAAGGTAATCTCCGCATTATTTTCCCCCCGCCCTCGTTTGACTCGACCCCATAATTGTTTGTAGCCCACACAATAGGGCGTACCCAATATCAATTAAAAACCCAGGCCCAGCGTTTGCCAGGGGCCCCCCGCAATTGTTGGCCCCTACCCCAAAAATTTGGGGCTGAACCACTACACGTATTTTATTCATTTTTTTTCCCCTTTTTAAACACTTTTTTTAAATGTACACACCCCTTCGCCTCTATAGTTCCCAGGGTTCAATCTCTAAACTTGCACCTTATCTATATACCCTATTGGATTAAGGGGAATCCATTACTCTATTTCTTTATATTTGGGTCCCTGTTTCCTATACAGTTTTAAAACCATTCATTCTTGTATTTATTGATTTAGTTTTTTACGCTATTTTTTTTGGGCTTCATGCAACCTTGTGTAATTTACTTTGAATTTTGTGTATTTTACCATCCCGGAATTTTTTTTTTATTTTTTTTTGTCCTTTTACTGTTTTATATATATATTATATTTTCTCTTTTTTTGCAGCGACAATATGATTAAGGCCAGAGGCCGAAACATCATTCTGTATGTCGCCTCCCCAATTTTCTGTTTGCTCCCCCATTTGTTAATAGTTTTATTTTATTGAAAGAAAAAACCACTAGAGTGTGCGGTGAATTCTGATTTACTTTTTTAAGGCTTCATTGTCCAAACAAAACCCACCTCAACTAAGCTAGTGCACGCTATTTTTCCCCCAACAAAAAATGACATTCATTACATTTTTATTACGTAAAATATTTCTACAGGTTCCCTGCATAGCGTGCATGTGGCAGACGTCCCTTTTTCCTGAACTTGTTTCCCGCGAGGCCTTCCACCCCTGGCCTGTACGGGGTTGTGTTCACAGTGACGTGTCACCTTAAGGAAAAAGCAAAGGAATGACCCAGGGCAAAAGGCCCAAATCAAAAAGGCCAAATAATGACCCCCAAAGGTAACAACTGGTACTTCGCACATCGGGGGACAGTGCATCTCGTACCCAACAGCGGAGCCCAGACTTTGTTCCCCACTGCAACGCGTGGGGCTTTCCAAAACCGCCCCAACGGAACCCAATTGATAATCATTACCTTCTTTTTTCCCCCCTATTATTTCGTTTTTTGTGTAAAAGTGCTTCATACATTTCCGAGTGTTATCGGGATAACCTCTCCCGCGGGGATTTCCCCAATACCTGCTCGGGGTTTTTTTAAAAGTAAATTCTTTTTAAAACCCGTTCTTGCTCCTGCCTTTACTGCTCTGACGAACCTTTCAGTGCACCGTCATTTTGTCCATTGTTCTAAAAAAAGCCATTGTCAGGGTTCCTGAGTAGTTCCTCTTGACCTTTGGGGCAGGCACTCTCTTTTGAGTGGGGGCCCCCGAGAGGTAGCTTAAAATTTGGATCAAAGTAGGGGGCCAGGTTTGGGCCCAAAGGGTTTTGAACGTGGTCCAGCGAAATCCCCCCTAGGTCAATTGTCATAGGAGAGTGTTAGCGATAAAAAACCGCAAATCGGGTATGGCCGATATTTGCTCTATCGGACTTTCGTCTTAGCCCCCATTTTTTGTCTTATCGGATCCCGAATCGGGTTGTCACTGCACTGTCAGTGTCCGTCGGTCGGGTCTGTCAGGAGTCAGCGGCATTTTCCTGGCAGAAAAGATCTCCGGCGGACGGGGGGGGGCTGTTGAGGGGCCCCACATCTTTCCCCCCGGGGTCACTGCATTTTTTCTCGCGATAACTGCAGTGACGCGGGGGAACCCCGCTAAAAAGCAGTCACCCCGTGAGTCACCGGGGGGGAAGCGGTATCAGCGTCGCCAGATAAGGCTCCCCCTTTCATTGCGATGTCAGAGCTGGATGTGGGGGGGCCCCGTTATAGGACTGGCGGACAGGTGGTATCGGTTGGTTTTTTTTTTTCCCCCTTTTTTTTACAGGAATCGAGGCGTCGGGGAATGAGAGTATAAAAAAAGAAATGAAAACTGTGTGTCCTTTTTTTTCTTTAAAAAATTTTTTTTCTTGCGTTTTTTTTTTTTTACTTTAAAAATTTGGGGGGTTAAAATGGATGGTGTCTTTTTAAAACCTCTCCATTTTTAACCGGGCTTATTGTCACCGTGCAATCAACGGTGACTTAAACCCCCTTTTACCCCACTTGCCACCCTACGGGCGGGGGGGAAGAGCCGGGTAAAGTCCACAATTGGCCCATCTTTGAGCGCCAAATGTGGGGCGTAGGGGTATTACAGGTTTGGGGGGCCAAAATCCTGGGCCTGACACTTTTAACCCCGGGCCCAGCAGTCTGCTTTGATTTGGGTTTTGGTTAACAAAAAGGGGGGGACCCCTACGCCTTTTTTTTTCGAGGGGATCCCCTATTTTTGTTAACCGCCAAGATAGCAACTGCTGTGGCCGGGGTTATCGGTGGCAAGGTCCCCGGATATTGGTCCTTACCGCCTGAAAAACCAGGGGCCCGCTCTGCTTTTTGGCTGGTTAAAAAATAGGGGGGGAACCCCCCCCAAATTTTTTTTTAGGGGGCCCCATTTTTGTTTCCACCAAGATAACAGACTGCTGGGCTGGTATTATCAGCTGGCAAAGGTCGGACTGAGGCACCGGGAACCGGGGAAACCTACTGGGCCCCCTCCTGCGTGGGGGGGCCCCGATTTGAAAGGTAGGTGCGGGCAGGGGGGCGGTGGCCCCGGGGGGCCCGCTCTGAGGGGGGCCCCACCCGGGCTACGATACATTTTTTCTGCGGGAGCAGGGGGGAACCTCTCCCTGCCTCCCCCGGAAGCTTGGGGCCTAAAAAGGGGTTTGGGGGGCCCGGTGCCAGCGGGGCCCCCCACCCCCCACGAGGGTCGCTGTATCGGATCCGCGATAAAGCAACGCATGGAGAGGGGAAAAGGGGCAGGGCTCCCCCTCCCATAAACCCCCTTCAGTGTATTACAGCGGGCCAATAACATCACCGCCGGCCCGCTGTCGACGCTGAGAGGGAGAACAGGAGCAGAAGAGCCGGGGGTGATTTTTTTTTTTTTTTTTTAATGGGGGGGGCGTCGAGTCCTGGCTGGAAAGTCTCATTGGTGTGGGGGCCCATGGAAAAAACATGAAAAAAAACAATTCCTTAGAAAGAACAACAGGGGGAAGTCTTATCTCACCTTGCGTAATCTATATTTCTGTAGGACTGTATTATTTAAAACAGCCCTATGGGGGTTTTCAATTTGGGTTTTTTTTATATTTGTTATTTTCCAAAAAGCGGGGTCATTTGTGGGTTCTCTGATGATGGCCCCCTCAAAATTTTGCCCCACTAAACCAAAACCCAGCTCCCATGGCTCTCCTTTTTGTCTTTTTTTTTCGCTCTCTCTTCTTTCCCTTCTCGCCTCGTTTTTTTTCTCTCTGTTCTTTCTTCTCCTTTTTTTTTCTTTCCCTTTTCTTTCCTGTTTGTTCTTTCTCCCCCGCGCTCTTTCTTTCTTTTCCCCCCGTACCACCACGTGCCCTCATTACCGTCAGTGTGATCACATGCAAATGGTTTTTCCCTTTGGGGGGGATATGGGTGGTTTTCTGTGAAAGGGGGGTTTCGGGGCGTGGCCTAAAATTTTTTAGCGGCGCGCAACACCGCCCCGCCTTTAATCCTCTTTCCTGTCTTCCCAAATTTGGGGGGTATGCTGTATGACCTCCCACAACTTCTGGCCATGCTCCTGATGAGCGCGACGGATGTTCGTGAGGGATTCCTCCCACCCCTGGACAAAGAACCCCCAACTCCCCGGGCAGTCGTGGGCAACGTGGGGTGGCCCCAAAATTTCTGCAGCATGCACAGCGTGCCACAGCCTTGTCCCCCTTTTTCCCCTTTTTTTAAAAAGGGTTGGAATAATGTTGGGCCGCAAAAAAATTTTCTTGGTGGGCCAGGCCCATGACGCTGCTGGCAAGGTCCATGTATTTGGTCCTTAACACCAAATACCATGCCCAGCAGCAGGGGGTCAATAAATCATGGGGGGCCCCCTAGCAAAAGTCGAATGTTCCCCACCCCCCCAAAAAAAAAAAAAACCCCAAGGCATTTGTAAATTTTAAATGCCAGCACAGTGAGGGAAGTTGGTCGCACAGAGACGGGTTTGGGGGTACTCGACCCCTCAAGTCGACTTCTATGGGGATGTCACAGTTCACAGCTCGGTCCGTGACCCCGGGGGATCACTGGAAGTGGGATATTTCCGGGGTGATAGAAATGTTTGTGTGTTTTTTGTG
>JARQOD010000001.1:212109767-212143107 GCA_033576555.1 Oophaga sylvatica
GGTTAAATAAAATGCTTACATAGCTACAACATAAAACACAGCAGGGATCACAAAAGGTGGTTTGGGGCGACGCAGGAGAAACATAGATAGACGGGATCATAAAATGTGGTTGGGGCGACGAGGAGTAAACATAGATAGAGTTTTTGGGGGAACCAAAAAATGGTGGGCGTGCCTGAACAAAACAATGAAAAAACATGATGGACAACAATGGTTAACAACAGCAGAGATCTAAAATGGATCGGTACAATTAAAGACAAAAGAAAAATTAAATGTGACAAAAAAAAATTACCTACCTTACAAAACTTGTGTTATTCGAAAAAAGAAAAGGAAACTACGTCACAACTGATCGCAGAGATACTCCACAGACATCGCAAAAACTCCAACGTAGAAAGTAGCAACCGAAATAGTGGGTGTAAACCGATCGCAGTAAGCTACCAAGACTAGCAGGACACACTGGTGAAAACCGCTTTCTGCTCGAGAGCAATGGAGAAAGTGCTGAACGTGTCTTTTATGACGCGGTCATCCAATCACAAAGCGGGAGAGCTGTATAAAATATCTATGACACACATAGTGACCACCAATCTGTGACGAGGGGCGTGCAAAAGGTCGCGCTCAGTCACGCCTATCGAGGTCATGATCTTTCACAGTACATGCAGTGTGGCACATCCCAACGACCGCCAAAGTCGTAAAAAGATCGCTAACCGCTGATGCGTCGTTAATGAATCGCAAGTATGGCAGCTACTAGCGACCTTAAAACGATCTCGCCAACGATAGCGTCGTTATCGTGATCGTTAGCGGGAACGTTTAGTGTGGCATCCTTATACCTGTGGGCTGCTGACCTCACAAAAGGGGATGGTTTTTCTGGCCACCTCCCAGGGATAGAAGTTCTCAGTTTTTAGTTCTGGAAGATTATCAGGAGCATACTTCATCCTGAGAACCTCGCAGAAGAATGGCAGACCTATCAATGATCTTACTTTAAAATGACGGTTCAAATGAGCCCAAACTTGGGTGCGATAGTTTATGGGGCATCCGAGAATTCCATTTCTCGGGTTCTGTTGGAGTTACGGGTTCACCAGTACCACGGGAACGATGCCTGTCGGCGCATGTTTCAAAACAGTAACTTTCGTGTTTCGACGCAAATTCCCACAGTGTTATCACCAAAAAGAATGAATCCTCATAATGGCTGCTATGGAAGGAAAAGCACATGTGCAGACAATGGGGACCCCCTGCGGTGAGGCGGAAACTCCAGCGCTGGCAGCTCAGATTACACTAAGCCTGTGTGCAGGGTTTTTGAGACAAAGACATTCCTGAGGTGGGGTTGATGAGAAGCGTGAGAGAGGGAGGGGGAACTTGCTCTGTGGGCTGTCAGCAGCAAAGGATGAGGACTGTAGTTTCTAGAACAGCACAAGAAAATGGAGCTTCCATATCATCACAAAGGGATAGTGGATCGAGGATGATCCCTTTATCCCTGCACCGTCCTAGACCAGCAGTGGCAGCAGGAGGACATGTACCTGCTGCATATCGCTGTGGCCACCCGGAGCTTCTCCGGGTAAGTGCCGGGGCTGGAGGCACTGGGCAGGTGGTCTGGGTGGCGCTGGATAGAGCGGGGCTTCTCCTGGTGGTGGCGGCACTCCCTGTTCCTTCTGGAGCTCTCCACACTCTGGATCTGGTCAGAGCTCTAAGGAGGTATGTCTCGAGGACGGCGTCATCAGAAGGACGGATGCTTTGTTTGTGATCCCTGAGGGTCATAGGAAGGGTTTCGCCGCTTTAAAGGCCACGATAGCCAGGTGGATTCGTTCCTCCATCCAGGAGGCCTACCATGTCAGAAGCCAGCCCATTCCAGCGGGGATCAGAGCACACTCCACTTGGGCCATTCGACATCAGGCGTTGGCGGTACAGGTCTGTAAGGCTGCGACTTAGTTCAGCCTACATACTGTCATGACTGCGGCTGCTGCCGCGCCTGTCATGACTCCGCTCACAGCTGCTGCGCCCGCCCCGCCTCCTAATACTTACCGCGCTGGTCCGGCGGCGTGGTGTCCAGCTGCTCCATGGTCCCGTGGTCTCTTCTCCGCTTTGTCGGCTTCTCTCCCGACAGCGGACCCGCGTATGCGCCTTAGGCCGCGGCCGTGCCTCTGGCCGGCCCTTTAATGTCTCACACCTGATCGGATCTGCGGTCCAATCCAGTTTTTGCTGGCTATAATCAGGCCGCCCTCCCTTAGTGGAGGTGCCTGATTATTGTGTGTGTGTGCTCCTGAGTACTCAATCTAGGTCGTCTCTGCGGGTGCTTGACCGCAGTACTAAATTAACCCTTTTTGCTTCTGTTCCCAGCTCTCCTGCACTCTGCCCATGGTTCCCGGTCCTCTGCTGTCCTGGTGGTCCTTCATCTCCTAGTCCAGTCCAGTGGTCCTCGTCCCTCTCTGCCCTGGTCCCTTTCCTAGTGCCTCAGTCCCACTCTTTAGTCCCCCGAGCCTGTTAGGCCTTTCAGGCCCCTATCATCTTGCCTTCCCTATTTACTGTTTCTCAGCTTCACTACAAGCTGTCCCTCTTGGTACCGGCTGTCATGGACCTGACTCCCCCGGCCTGCCCCTAACGGTCCCTGTATAGGGTTGGCTCCACCTGGTATGGTCACCCGGGAGAGGTTCAGTGCCGTGATCGAGAGGGTCCACTCCTGGAAGCTAGCCCCTACTAGGTGTCACACATACGTTCTCAAAGCATTATAATATTCACTCTCAGGCTTCCACGGATGCGGGTCTGGGCAGATGAATTCTGCAAGCCGCGGTTGCACACATCTAGGCAGTTGTTACATGACGCCTAATCTTTTATGTCATTATCCCACCCAGGGACTGCTTTGGGACGTCCCATGGTCCTGTCCCCCCCAATGAGGCGAAGGAGACATAGGGATTTTTGTGGGTACTCACCGTAAAATCCTTTTCTCCGAGCCCCTCATTGGGGAACACAGCACCCACCCTGTTTGCCTAATAGTTTGGCCTGTTCTTTGGGTTGCCATGTTGTACTCTTGTATGTTGTTAATGTTTTTTTCCTATGCTTTTGCACCAAACTGGGTCTCTTGGAGACAGCACGAGAGTGTACTGCAGAGGAGGAGCTAACTCTTTTTGTATTAACTTAGTGTCAGCCTCCTAGTGGCAGCAGCATAACACCCATGGTCCTCTGTCCCCTAATGATGGCTCGGAGAAAAGGATTTTACGGTGAGTACCCACAAAAAATCCCTATTTTTCCCTTACGTACAGTGCTGAACATAAAGGAAGTCCCTATATACTAAGGAACGATGCCTTACATAATTAGGGAGTTTATTTTGTAAACAAAAGTATGGCTCCAATCATCTCACTGCAAATAAAGCTGCATTTATACTGAAAGATAATTGTTGAAGAAGTGGTCTCATGATTTATCCTTTCAGCGTGAACAGGCTACCGATCATGCTAAACGATTGTTGATCAGGTGAAATGACTTTTTGTGCAGCACAAAAGATCTTCATCCTTGTAAACAGGACTCGCACAGCCGAGAACAGTGATCATGGTTTACAAATAAGTGTTTATTTAGTGCCACAAATCACCTGTGTAAACCTTGAATGGTGCAGATACAGAATAAAAATTTTAAGCCACTATCTTACAGCTGATTTCTCGTCTTATAACAGGCATTTTCTTTGTTTCTTCTCCATCTTGTCAAACCTTCTGTAATGTATGTAGTACAGTTCATATAGCGTCTTGTGCTTGGGTGCGATGAAAATACATGAGACACAGGTTTGATATAGAAAGTCTTGTATTACTTCATACAAGTTGGCAAAAATAGTCACACAGTTTGCAGACACAGAAGCAGGAGACACAGCAGGCCAGAGTAATCTAAGCTCAGCAATCACTCTCCACAACAGGTTCAGGATCTTCTTCTCTGTTACCGTAAGTCCATGCAAACGTGGGTCTTTCAAAGAGCAGGGTTCAGAGTCCACAAGTGCTTCAGAGTTCCTCAGTAGGAATAGCTGGAGTACAAGGTCCAAGGCTTTAGGAGTCAGGTCACAGGTTCACTGCAGGCTAGATTCTGAAGCACTGATTGCTCAGCTGTGGCTGCTTAAGAAGCAAAAGGAGAGAATCAGGGCGGGAACATGCAAGCTGGAAACTCCATTTTGACTGAGGGCAAGATAGCTGCAGCAAGACAGAAAGTAAAATGGCTGACGAACAAACTGAGTTTCAGGAACATGTACACAGAACCTTACATTACTCCCCCCTTAGGACAACCTCCGGATGACCTCAGGCCAGGCTTGTGTGGGTACCTCTGATGAAACTGACGGAGCAAGCGAGGAGCATTAACGTTATTGACTGGTTCCCATGAGTTGTCCTCCACTGGGTAGCCCTGCCATTTAATCAGATATTGTAACTGATTTCTATACAACCTGGAATCTAAAATCCTTTCCACCACAAATTCTTCCTGACCATCGACTAGCACTGGGTCAGGGCAAGGAGAAGAACGTCCAGGAAACGTATTGGGTGTCGCAGCCTTTAGTAGGGATACATGAAAGACAGGGTGAATTCTCATAGTTCTGGGCAGTTGAAGACGACAAGCAACGGCACTTATAATTTTACTGATTTTATAGGGTCCAATGTACTTATGTCCCAACTTAGACGATGGAATCCTTAACTTAAGATTTCTGGTTGACAGCCAGACCAAGTCTCCTACCTTGAAAGCTGGTGCAGGTTTACGAAATTTATCTGCTGCTTTCTTGTACCTTTCCTGAGCCGATTCCAGATTCTCCTTTAGAAGATCCATATTCTTCTGTAAAGACGTGATTCTTTCAGCCACTGCTGGTAAAGGCGTTTCTATGGGAAATCGTGGTAGAATGTTAGGATGATAACCTAGATTAGAGTAAAAAGGAGACTGCTTAGTGGAGGCACTCTGAGAGTTGTTATACGAGAACTCAGCTAATGGAAGTAGATCCACCCAATCATCCTGTAGGTGGCAGATAAAGCAGCGGAGATACTGCTCCAGGGTTTGATTGGTTCGTTCGGTCTGTCCATTAGTCTGGGGATGAAAAGCAGAAGAAAGGTTTACTTTAATGTCCAATGCTGCACAGAAATTTTGCCAAAACCTAGAAGTGAATTGCACCCCTCGATCCGAAATAACCTCATCCGGTACTCCATGTAAGCGAAACACATCTTTAATCATCAAATCTGATGTCTGTTTTGCAGTGGGTAAGCCGACACAAGGGATAAAATGAGCTGCCTTTGTTAGACGGTCAACCACCACTAGAATGGTGTTTCTTCCCTTGAGAGGTTGGTAACTCCACAATGAAGTCCATAGAAATGGATCCCCACGGGCGGGACGGGGTGGGAAGAGGCTGTAACAGACCAGTTGGTGAGGAGCGAGGTGTTTTGCATCTTGCACAGACTTCACATGAAGTGACATAGTTTAAAACATCCTTCCTCAAGTGGGCCACCAAAAGAAACGAGAGAGAAATTCCTGTGTCTTTAGAATTCCTCTATGCCCAGCTATCTTGGAATCGTGAATGAGTTGCAATACTCTCAATCTGACTGTTTCAGGAATATACAGGCGTTGTCCCTGAATCCACACACCATTCTTAAAGACAAGACTTACGTCCCTTGGGGTTGTGCCAAAAAGGAATCCGCATGGTATGCTTCCTTGATGTCCTTAAGTAGGTCTTGATTATGAATTACTCCTAGGAATCTAGAGTCAGGAAGAATAGTCTTAGGAGGAGTAATTGGACGTGTCTCTGCTGAGTAAATCCTAGAGAGTGCATCAGCCTTTCCATTGCGCGATCCTGGTCTATAAGAAATGATAAAATTAAATTGGTTTAAGAAAAGATTCCAGCGAGCCTGGCGAGGAGTCAGGCACTTAGCCGACCTGATAAACTCAAGGTTACGATGGTCTGTCAGGACGACTATTTGCTGTGCAGCTCCCTGAAGAAGGTGTCTCCATTCTTTGAAGGCGGCAATAATGGCCAACAACTCTCTATTGCCCACATCGTAGTTCCTCTCAGCCGAAGACAACTGCTGGGAAAAGAAGGCACAGGGATGCAAGACATTCTTCTCACCTGTTCTCTGAGAGAGTATAGCTCCAACGGCACAGTCTGAAGCATCCACCTCTATTATGAAGGCAAGCTCGGGGTTGGGATGTACTAGGATAGGTGCAGTGGTAAATTTATCTTTTAGACGGGAAAATGCTTCCTGGCTTGGGAGTCCAGGAGAACCTAGACTCTTTCCGGTAAGTTGGTGATAGGTGACACTACCTCAGAGAAATTTCTAATGAAACGTCTATAGAAGTTGGCAAACCCGATGAAGCGCTGTACCTCCTTCACATTTCTAGGACTTGGCCAATCCTTGATGGCTTGGGTTTTGCTTCCATCCATACTAATTCCTTGTGTAGACAGTACATACCCCAGAAATTGAATTTCGGTCCTATGGAATTCACACTTTTCAAGTTTGATGTAAAGATGATTTTGTCTTAGACGTTCCAAGACCATTCTCACATGTCCATGATGTTCCTCTGTGGAGTTAGAAAAAATTAGAATATCATCCAAATAAATTACCACGAATGTATCTAGGAGATCCCTGAAGATGTCATTCACCAAGTGTTGGAAAGTGGCTGGGGCGGTACTCAGACCAAAAGGCATAACTAGATATTCAAAGTGTCCATAGCGTGACCTGAATGCAGTCTTCCATTCATCCCCAGGTCTAATACGGACTAAGTTATAGGCCCCACGAAGATCTAGTTTAGAAAAAATTTTGGCATGTCGCACTCTCTCCAATAACTCAGGGATTAAAGGCAATGGATAACGGTTTCTAATAGTAACCTTATTGAGTTCCCTATAGTCTACGCATGGTCTCAGAGATCCATCTTTCTTCTTTACAAAGAAGATGGGTGCACCTGCAGGAGATGAAGAGGGGCGTATGAAGCCCTTGGCTAGATTTTCATCTATGTAATCCTTTAAAGCCTTTAGCTCGGGCCCCGCCAGGGGTAGATCTTACCAAAAGGTATCTCTGCTCCAGGCAATAATTCAATTGGACAATCATATGGACGGTGAGGAGGAAGCTGGTCACGTTCTTCTTGTCACATAAATCCACATAGTCCTGGTATACAGCTGGTAGTTCAGGGACTGACATGATTCCTTTAGGAACAGAGCAAGCTGAAACTTTTGGACTCATCTGTTTCTCTGGAAAGTGTAATTCCTTGGTCTCCCAGTTAATGGTAGGATTCTGAGCCTGCAGCCATGGTAGCCCTAGAATAATGGGAAAGTGGGGAGAAGAGATAAGCATAAAGGACAGTTTCTCTTGATGATCTTTACCCATAAGAACCCTCAAAGGCTCTGTTTCCTGATCCACTGGTCCAGAGGTCAGCAGGGAGCCATCCACAGTTTCCATCTGTACTGGAGTAGCCTTCTTCACTGAACGTATTCCCTGTTTCAGAGCAAAGGAGACATCCATAAAATTTCCACTTGCCCCTGAGTCGATCATAGCAGAGCTAGACACCCAAGCTGAGTCAACCCAGAGTTTGATGGAAAGAAAGCAATGAGAATTGTTTTTCTTACAACTCAGCTGGGACACCGCTGAGGAAACTTGAAAAATGGCAGCGTTTACACAGTCAACGTCCTCAGAGGTAACGGAGTTTAAGTCCGAGAAATCAAGATCTGTTGCTGCAGATCTCTCTGGAGCCTGAGGCTCGGACCTGACAGATCCCCTCTCGCAACACTCACAATGAATGAGTGCTGCAGTAGTCTTACGAGAACGGCTGGGGCAGTTTATAATGAAGTGCCCTGACTTACCACAATAGAAACATAGATTCTCCTTAAAACGATGTTCCTTGCGTGCATCACTAACCCGTCGTTGTAAAGAGTCTACCTGCATGGGTTCAGGTTCAGGTTCCCGTGTAATCCTACTCAAAGGTTCCTTAGCTGGAGAGGAAGGTAGGAAAAGGTTAGTACGATTGCTTTCGAACCATCTCTCTTGCCTGCGTTCAGTCAGACGAGTATCAATACGGATGCAGTAGTTAATAAAGTCACCTAACGCAGTGGGAGGGTCGGCACGAGCAAGTTCATCCTTAATCAGTGAGATAACCCCTTTCGAAAAATAGATTTTTTGGCGGAACTGTCCCAGGTGGTATCAAGGGCCCATCTCCTGAAATCCAAGGCATATTCAGCTACCGAGTGCTTACCTTGGCGCAAAGCTAACATGGCTGCTTCAGCTGTTGCACCTCGATTGGGTCATCAAACACCTGCCCCATGGCTGAAATAAAATCATCAAGGTGATTCAAACAATCATCCTCAGTCTCAATCAGAGGGTTTGCCCACATTAAAGCCTTGTTGGTAAGCAACATAATTATAGTAAGCACCTTAGATCGTTCAGTGGGAAATTGTGAAGCATGTGCAGAAAAAAAAAGATTGCATTGATTAATAAATCCCCTGAATTTCTCACGTTCACCGCCAAAACGAAAAGGGGCAACTTGGGAATCCCAGCACTCGGGCTACGGCAGAGCCTGGACTCGCCCCTCTAGAACCTCAATCCTGGCTCGCAAATCCTGGGTAGTCTGTCCAACCACTTGCAAATTGTGATTATTGAGGTCCTGTAGATTTGTAAAACGGGTCTTTATATTCTGCAAATCTGCAAGGATATTATCAGTCACTCCGCAAAGTTCCTTTATGCGGGCCTCCATTTTCCAGATCTTTTAAGACAGGATTACTGGAAGAAGAGGAGAGAAAAAAAACAATAGTGTTCACCTGTGGCAACACTGCAGAGAGAAAAAAAAATTAAGGGAACTGCTCACCTGGAATGGTTGTGAGAAGTCACAACCACTATCATCACAGAAAGTTTCAACCAGACATCTGATATCCAGAGTTACAGCAGACAAAAAAGAGAAAAGAAAGGAAAAAAAAAAAAACAATAGTGTTTACCTGTGGTAACACTGCAAAAAGAAAAAACTTAAGGGAATTGCTCACCTGGAATGGTTGTGAGAAGTCACAACCACTGTCATCACAGAAAGTACAACCGGACGTCTGATATCCACAGTACAGCAGACACAGCCTTCCAGACCCAGCAGACACTAACGTTTTGGCTTCAGAATCTTGTAATGTATGTAGTACAGTTCATATAGCGTCTTGTGCTTGGGTGCGATGAAAACACAGGAGTCACAGGTTTGATATAGAAAAGTCCTGTATTACTTCATACAAGTTGGCAGAAATAGTCACACAGTTTGCAGACACAGAAACAGGAGACACAGCAGGCCAGAGTAATCCAAGCTCAGCAATCACTCTCCAATACAGATTCAGGATCTTCTTCTCTGTTACCGTAAGTCCATGCAAACGTGGGTCTTTCAAAGAGCAGGGTTCAGAGTCCACAAGTGCTTCAGAGTTCCTCAGTAGGAATAGCTGGAGTACAAGGTCCAAGGCTTACAGGAGTCAAGTCACAGGTTCACTGCAGGCTAGATTCTGAAGCACTGATTGCTCAGCTGTGGCTGCTTAAGAAGCAAAGGAGAGAATCAGGGCGGGAACATGCAAGCTGGAAACTCCATTTTGACTGAGGGCAAGATAGCTGCAGCAAGACAGAAAGTAAAATGGCTGACGAACAAACTGAGTTTCAGGAATATATACATAGAACCTTACACATAGTCGAGATCAAGTCAGTTTCTTAGACACCATGGTCATCAAAAATAGTAGTGGCACACTATCTACGGACCTTTACAGGAAGCCAACGGATCGCAACAGTATCTTACACTACGGTAGTCTCCATCCTCTCACAACTAAGAGAGCAATCCCACGATCCCAGTTCCAAAGAGTCCGTAGGATTGTTTCTGATCCCACTCAGAGCGCAATCAGAATCAATGAAATGTAAAAAAAAAAAAAAAATTCCAAGAAAGGGTTATCCCCCCACCTTACTAACAGAAGCCCAAAATCCCCCACTAAATACTCGTAAATCGGCAACTAACCGTATACCTTTGGTACACGCATATCATCCATATGTTCACATTCTGCACCATTCAATACGCAAACATTGGAATATACTCCAAACAGCACATCCCAACGTAGAAGAGTTTCGCAATCCTTTTCTGCCGTGCTATAAACGTCCGCATAATATTCGTGATTCACTGATTAAAGCTGACTTAAATATGCAGCCACAAGCCTCTTCACAGAGATTCCTTTCCAGACCTAGAATGGGAACATATCCCTGTCTGCACTGTAATCAGTGCAACAACGTCCTCAAAGGGGATAGTTTCTTTCACCCACATTCAGGTAAAAAATATTACATCAAAGATTACTCCACTTGTAATTCTTCATATGCCATTTACCTTATTAAATGCCCATGTGGCTTACTTTATGTGGGAGAAACCACTCAACCCATTAAGGATCGGATCTCCAAGCACAAATCCACAATAAGATGCAAAAATATGCTACTACCAGTTCCGTATCATTTCATCACTACGGGACATTCTATAGCACAACTAAGATTTCAAATTATTGAACTAGTAGCACTACAAAGACGTGGGGGTGATCGTATTAAGCATCTTAAAAAGAGAGAATCCTTTTGGATACACGAGCTACAAACTCTTGCTCCAAGAGGTCTAAATAGAGACTATGACCTTCAATCATTCATTTAGTGTCCCACTACACTCATCATTTCCATTAGGTAGTATCGACACATCGCCTGTTAATAATGTAGGAACTAGCCCTTAACATTATATTTGATGTCCATTGTTTTACTATGTATTACCACATTACAGATTATAATGCCTGTATTCTCTTTCCAGAGTCGACTCTATTGAACCGATAGTTGAAAACGTTCCTCGTCCTACTCTGGATTCTCCTCATCTCCTCTCTGCTTCCTACTCGACTGCTATTATAACAATACCATTATATTACCAGACTGTGATTTCAGAACCAGCAAAGCGTTCCTCTTTTTTCATGCTGCCCACGGCATCTTCATAGTTACCGCCCTAAGCCGGCCCCAAAATGGCCGCTGGAACACATAGTCACATCAGTGGAACACAACAAAGCCGCCCACTTCCTGTCTCTGACTTCCTCTGTGACCTGGACGTTTAGTCCCGCCCCTCAGCCATAAATGGCGATACACACGGCGTTCTCACTCACCAACAAGCGGTGGACACAGAGTTGGCATGAGACGCCATCTTACTTCTCACCACTTCTGGTAAGAAAGCACCTTGGGCACCGCACACCATAGCGGTCATAACGAATATGGGACCTCACCTTATTTGAATATTTCATTGTTACCACAGTGTTTGCTCACCTCAAGGACTATACCACAATTGTCTGAGTAAGTGCACTACCTTTTGTCACCACCACTTGATAACGTTTTACTGTGATGGACTTTCATTTATATACTTACAATTTACTACTGCAGTGTGTATAAATTGCGTCCTTAATGAATCTACTGCATTTCTTCAGTAAGTGCACTTTAGTTATACTATTCCAATTTTTCACTAGTGCACTTTTCATGTTTTGTCTGGACATTGTCTCACAAGTCTAGGTTTCCTTCACCACAGTATATAACTGTTATCACCAAAGATAGTCCACATTTTCTGTGTAAGTACACCATAATACTTTTTTGCTTTGGGATTATTTTCATTAGCAGCACTCTGTAATGGTGCACAATGTTGAACTATATAATTAACAATGAACAGCAGAATAGCTCAGATGGTAGAGCTGCTGGCCGGTGGACAAGAGGTACTGGGTTCAATTCCTGACACTCTGGCTCCATGAAAAGCACTGCACATATCTGCATGTCTATCTATATTCCCTAGTTTCAACGGTTGACACGGAGTGTCAATTTGGCTATTATAAATAGACATTATCTATCATTATTCTGTCTAATACATATGCTTCACTCAATAGGTAGAAATTTTCACTAAATACAATATATATACTCCCAGGTGTCATCCCATTACTATAAGGTATGTTATCCTTATTAAATTCAGGTTATAGTACCTCATATACCAACCCACCATATTCTTATTTATTTTCTGGTTTCATTTGGTGCAGTAAAACGTCTCTACAGGACATCTCTATAGCTCCCATATGACTCTAGTGTCATCTATTTGAGAGTATCCTCAAAGCAGTCGGGTAGGATTTTTCCCTTTCTTTTCCTTTATTATATTCTTTATTTTCATTCTTTATTTTGCAACTTTTTCACCAGCCTCATTTATTGTGCTTTTTCATTTGTTTATACTCATATGATGTAATTTACTCATTTATGCATTTACACTCATAGTATATCGATTATATGATGTATGGATCTCTGTATATTCATTGCAGTGCTTTGAAAAAGGTCCGTTGATGACCGAAACATTGTTTTATGACTGCAATAAATTTCTTCTCATTTGCCTATAAGTTGAGTGCCAAGTTTATTTCTTCATACCAATGAAATTAAGTCCTGGAGTCCTAATTGTTATGACAAGTGTTGTAATGGGCGTATTGCTGCTGTAGTTAAGGGGGAGTTACCTGTACCTATTCAGGATTTTTGGAAAGTTTTTTCTGATAAGGAATCGCAGGTATTGCCTCCTCATAGAGATTATGATTGTGCAATTGAATTTGTCCCTGGAGCGACTCTTCCTAAAAGCCGTTTATTTAATCTTACTATTCCTGAGAGAAAGGCTTTGGAGGAATACATACAGACAAGCTTGGCCGCCGGTCACATTAGGCCTTCCAAATCTCCTGTGGCGGTTGGATTTTTTTTTGTTAAAAAAAAGGATGGCGGTTTACGGCCTTGTCTAGACTTTCGTGAGATTAATAAGATTACTGTACGCAATCCTTACCCACTGCCATTGATTCCTGATTTGTTTAACCAGTTAGTGGGGGCCAAGTGGTTCTCGAAAATTGATCTTCGAGGGGCATACAATTTGTTGCGCATGAAGGAGGGGGATGAATGGAAGACTGCGTTTAACACTCCACTGGGTCATTTTGAGAATCTGGTCATGCCTTTTGGGCTTTCCAGTGCTCCGGCATTTTTTCAGAATCTTATTAATGACATCCTTAGACCTTTGATCGGCAGAAGTGTGGTTGTGTATTTGGATGACATTTTGATTTATTCACCGGATTTGGAGTCTCATTGGAGGAGTGTGCGTGAAGTATTACAGTTACTGACTGATAATTTACTTTTTGCCAAGCTAGAAAAATGTGAGTTCGCTGTACAGAGACTTAGTTTTTTGGGCTACATTGTCTCCAGTGAAGGTTTTGAGATGGACCCGGTGAAAGTGCAAGCTCTGCAGGATTGGCCTAGACCTATTGGTGTGAAATCAATACAGAGGTTTTTGGGGTTCGCAAATTATTATAGAAAATTCATTAAAAATTTTTCTGTGATTGCCAAACCTCTGACCGATCTCACCAGGAAAGGTGCTGATGCGGTTCAGTTGACTACTGAGGCCATTGAGGCTTTTGTGTTGCTAAAGGAGAAGTTCAGTTCTGCTCCCATCCTTACGCAGCCTGATGTGACTAAACCATTTTTGGTTGAGGTTGATGCTTCTTCTGTGGGGGTCGGCGCGGTGTTGTCTCAGGAAAAGACGGATGGAGTACATCCCTGTGCTTTTTTTTCAAATAAATTTTCTGAGTCTGAACTAAATTATGATATCGGTAATCAGGAATTGTTGGCAATTAAACTCGCATTTGAACACTGGCGTCATTTTTTGGAGGGAGCGGAATTTCCCGTTCAAGTCTTCACCGATCATAAAAATCTGGTCTACCTTGATGCTGCCAAGCGCTTGAATGCCCATCAGGCTAGGTGGGCACTGTTTTTCTCGCAGTTTAATTTTACCTTTACTTACATCCCAGGTACTAAAAATGTTAAAGCTGATGCTTTGTCTCGCAGCTTTTCTCCTATGGTGGGTACTGAGGAGGGGAAAACATTTTGCAAGAGGGGTTGTTATTGCTGTTTTGGACTCTGTGTTGGAAGATGAGATTCTTAAAGCACAGGAGAATGCCCCATCTAACACGCCGCATGGGAGGTTGTTTGTGCCTGGTACCCTGAGGAGAGATTTGTTTGTTGAATGGCATGACTCTCGGTTGGCAGGTCATCCCGGAATCTCTGAGACCAAGAGACTTATGGGTCGCAGCTTTTGGTGGCCTGGATGGCAGAAGGAATCATTAAGTGGGTGCGTCAATGCACTGTGTGTGCTAGATCTAAGTCTTCTCATACTCCTGCTGCGGGGTTGCTTTACCCTCTGGAGGTCCCTAGTGCACCTTGGACACATTTGGCTATGGACTTTATTACTGACCTTCCCCCCTCTGAGGGTTTGACTGTCATCTGGGTGGTCGTGGACCGTTTTAGCAAGATGTGTCACTTGGTTCCTTTCATCAAACTGCCTGTAACGAATGGAAGCGGAGGCAGAGGTGGTGAAGTTCACATTCGTTTTTATTTTTTAATGTGGAACCTCGAGACCGCGGTCCGGGGGCTCCGAAGGGGGCGTAACTAGTGAGCCCCAGGTACCCGTAGTAAGGCCCCTCGAACAGGACCAGAATGGAATACCCGGAGGACACAGGTGCTACCTCCAGTTAGACCCCGGACACGTGGCAGCTGTCCCAGAGGGACCAAAAGGGTAACAGGTATTTACAGAGTCCGTGGAGGGTTCTTGACGGAGAAGGGTAAGGTCCTGGTCCAGAACGGATGGTAGTAGGCTGGCTCCAGTGACCTTGTCACGATCCACGGGTACGGATGGCTGATGGCGGAACGGGATGACACTTGCGCCAGTAATAGCCGAGATTGTCCAGGTTAGCCAGATACGGGTTAGCAATGATCTGAGGAGACAAACAGTATCAGCGAAGCACAGAGACTGCAGACGCAGCGCAGACAGATCAGGAACAGAACCGGATGTAGCAATGATAGAACACGTTGCTCCGGCACTCCCCTAATGGTGGAGTGACCAGATATAGTACTGAGTGCGCAGCCATTGGTTAATTAGCTATTTCAAAAAATGCACGCTGCCCCTTTAAGAGAGACGGTGGGCGCGGCCTCGCGTCCTAGGCAGACTATCTGGAGGCCTGCCAGCAGCGTGCCAGGAAGTGGAGGAGGACACAGGACGCCGAGGAGCAGATGGGACAGGTGAGTGAGCAGAACGGAGTGCAGAGCCAGCGCTGGGACCGAGTGTAACAGTATCTCCCTCTTTACTCCCCCTCTTTTTCAAGCCTGCGTGAAATCTTTTAAGAAGAAGAGCCTGGATGTTCTCTTTAGGCTCCCAAGATCTCTCCTCAGGACCAAAACCTTTCCAGTCCACCAGGTAATAGATCCTACCTCTTACTCTCTTAGAGGCCAAAATATGTTTTACCTCAAAAACATCATCCTCAGAGACCGGATCAGGAGTGGTACCCGGGTCTTTAAAGAAGGAGCTCAACACTACTGGTTTGAGGAGGGAAACATGAAAGGAGTTAGGTACTCGTAGAGAATTAGGCAATTTCAGTTTATAAGAGACCGGGTTGATTTGTCTCAAGACTTCAAAGGGACCAATGAAACGGGGACCCTATTTGTACGATGGTAACTTCAGACGGATGTACTTGGAGGAGAGCCATACCTTGTCTCCTGGACGAAAGATGGGAGCCTCCAAACGTCTTTTGTCCGCATGCGTTTTCATACGTTGAGAAGCTTTCTCCAAAGCCGACCTGGTCTCTCTCCAAATGTCCGAGAAATTCTTAGACAAGGTATCGACTGCCGGAACATCAGACAATTCCGAGACAGGAAGAGGAATTCCGGGTTGCAGTCCAAACACAATCTGAAAGGGAGACTTTCCAGAAGATTCACTTACTTGGTTGTTGTAGGAGAATTCCGCCCAGGGCAGTAATTCTACCCAGTCATTATGATGAGCGTTGACGAAGTGACGCAGGTATCCAGCCAGGATTTGATTGATCCTCTCCACTTGCCCATTAGACTGGGGATGATATGCAGAAGAAAAATCTAGTTCAATTTTTACCATTTTACAGAGTCCTCTCCAGAACTTAGAGGTGAACTGGACGCCCCTGTCGGACACGATGTGGAGAGGAAATCCATGTAGACGGAAGATGTGCTGAATGAAGTGAGTGGCCAGTTCTGGAGCAGACGGGAGGCCAGATAGCGGAACGAAGTGGGCCATTTTAGAGAAGCGGTCCACCACAACCCATACCACTGAGCAGCCAGAAGAAATGGGAAGATCCGTGATGAAATCCATTGCGATGTGCTGCCAGGGAGCGGACGGAATCGGAAGAGGCAGAAGCCTGCCGACTGGTAGATGTTTAACAGTTTTGTTACGGGCACATGAAGGACAGGCTGCGATGAACTCCTGGATATCCTTGCCCATGGTAGGCCACCAGTAATAACGGGAGATGAGTTGCTGCGTCTTTCTCTGACCAGCATGGCCAGCCAACTTAGAAGAATGACCCCAGCGCAGAACACGACTACGATCAGAGGCTGACACGAAAGTCTTCCCAGGAGGAAGCCGGCCAGATCAGTGGAGGCAACAGAGACTAACTTAGAAGGTTCGATAATGTGCTGAGGTTCCTCCTCCAGTTCAGGAGGCAAGAAGGCTCTAGAGAGTGCGTCTGCCTTGATGTTCTTGTCAGCTGGATGGAAATGAAGTACAAAATTGAAACGGGCAAAAAATAATGCCCAACGGCCTGACGGGGATTCAGTCTTAAAGCAGATTGGAGATAGGCAAGGTTTTTATGGTCGGTGAATATGATTACCTGGTGATGAGCTCCTTCAAGAAGATGTCTCCATTCTTGCAGAGCCAATTTGATGGCCAACAGTTCGCGATCACCGACAGAGTAGTTCCTTTCTGCAGGAGAAAAAACCTTGGAAAAAAACCCACACGAGATCATCCGCCCGGTAGATGACTTCTGGGTCAGAACTGCTCCTGCACCTATGGAAGAAGCGTCAACTTCAAGAAAAAATTGCTCACTTGAATTAGGACGATGGAGAACGGGTGCGGAAGCGAAGGCTTTTTTGAGAGAAACAAAGGCCTCTTCTGCCTCGGAGGACCATTCCTTAGAGTTTACACCTTTCCGGGTTAAGGCTGTGATTGGAGCCACTCTGGTGGAAAAGTGTGGAATAAATTGCCGGTAGTAATTGGCGAACCCGAGGAACCTTTGTATGGCTTTTAGCCCAGACGGACGAGGCCAGTTGAGAACTGCAGACAGCTTCTCCAGATCCATCTTTAATCCTGTGGAAGATACAATGTACCCAAGGAAAGGCAAAGAAGATTGCTCAAAGAAGCATTTCTCATATTTGGCATATAGCCTCTTCTCTCTCAGTCTTTGTAAGACCAGGCGTACTTGCCTCCGGTGTGACGTCAAGTCAGCAGAAAAAATCAAAATATCGTCCAGGTAAACCACGACACAAGTATAGAGCAAGTCCCTGAAAATGTCATTAACAAATTCCTGAAAAACCGCAGGTGCATTGCTTAGGCCGAATGGCATTACCAGGTATTCATAGTGGCCGTCACGGGTGTTGAAGGCTGTTTTCCATTCGTCCCCCTCTCTGACTCGGATCAGGTTGTAGGCCCCTCTGAGGTCCAATTTGGTGAAGATCTTGGCCCCTCGGAGACGATCAAACAGCTCTGAAATAAGAGGTAATGGATACCTGTTTTTTACCGTGATTTGATTTAGACCCCGATAGTCAATGCAGGGCCGCAAGGATCCATCCTTTTTCTTCACAAAGAAGAATCCAGCTCCTGCCGGTGACGATGACTTTCGGATAAATCCTCTAGCCAGATTCTCTTGGATGTAGTCCGACATGACCTGAGTCTCTGCCTGTGAAAGGGGATAAACTCTCCCGCGAGGAGGAGATGCTCCAGGAAGAAGCTCTATCTGACAGTCATACGACCTGTGTGGAGGTAGTCTCTCAGCCTCCTTTTTCCCAAAGACGTCAGAGAAGGACCAATAGACGGAAGGCAACCCTGGCAGGGTATCAGGCTGGACTGGAGGCGAAACAGGTTGAATCCGGGTTAAGCAACGATTCATGCAGGTATCTCCCCAACGCAGAACTTCTCCAGTTTTCCAATTAAGGACTGGTTCATGCATCTGGAGCCAAGGTAAACCTAAAAGTATGGGATGGGATAAACCGGGATATACATAAAATCGCATTCGTTCAGTATGCATTAGACCTACCCGGAGTTCCACCAACTCGGTTTGAAACTGGACGGGCTCGGTCAGCGGTTTGCCATCCACGGCGGACACCTGTAACGGATCAGGAAGACGCTGGACTGGTAAGCGGTAATGATCCACAACCGCCTGCTGGATGAAGTTCCCTGCAGCTCCAGAATCCAGTAGACAATGTTCGGAGAATTTTATTGCTCCATAGGACACGGAGACTGAGATGTGTAAAGAGGGAGAGGACTGTTCTCTACCTAGGTTGGCCCCTCCTACCGGACCTAGGCACTGGAGTTTCCCGACTTTTTAGGACAGAAATGGATCAAATGTTCAGAACTACCGCAGTAGTAACAACTTCCCTCCTTGCGACGTGCCTCTCGGCGGCGGGTGGCCAAACTTACATGGTCCACCTCCATGGCCTCGGAGGCGGAGGGCGAAGTACCTGTTTTGTACAAACTAGAGTCCAGGTGATAGGACCTTTTGTCCCGCTTGATCTCCATGGAGCGCTCCTGAAAACGCAGGTCAATTCGGGTTGCCAAGGATATTAGCTCTTCCAAGAGGGTAGGTCTGTCCCGTCCCGCCAGCTCATCCTTGATTCTTCCGGATAGGCCTTCCCAGAAGTTAGCAACCAGGGCCTCATTGTTCCACGATAATTCAGACGAGAGGGTGCGGAATTTAACAGCATACTGAGCTACCGTGAGAGTACCTTGGCGGAGCAGAGCTGAGGCAGTCGAAGTGGTGCGACCAGGTTCATCGAAAGTCCTGCGAAAAGCCTCTAGGAAAGATTGAAGATCGTTAACCAGCGGATCCCCTCTCTCCCATAGCGGGTTTAGCCAGGCGAGGGCCTCTCCTCCCAGGTGTGACATGATGAAGCCCACCTTGGCTCGGTCAGAAGCAAACATATGCCCCAAGATTTCGAAGTGTAGAGTGCACTGATTGAGGAAACCCCGACACAGAGTAGGGTCACCCTGGAAATGGGTAGGAGCCGCCAGACGGGGACCTTGACTTGCCATGGGAACTGGTACCTGATTATTGATAGAAGAGTCAGGTGCAGACGAGGACCCTAAGGAATCCATGCGGGTAGACAAGCTGCGTAGATAAGTCGTGATCTTGTCCTGTTGAGCTCCCAAACGGGTCACCTCCTGGCACAGATCCGTGGTCGGAGATCTCTGGGATCCAGCGGGTTCCATGGCCGGAGCAATCTGTAACGAATGGAAGCAGAGGCAGAGGTGGTGAAGTTCACATTCGTTTTTATTTTTTACTGTGGAACCTCGAGACCGCGGTCCGGGGGGCTCCGAAGGGGGCGTAACTAGTGAGCCCCAGGTACCCGTAGTAAGGCCCCTCGAACAGGACCAGAATGGAATACCCGGAGGACACAGGTGCTACCTCCAGTTAGACCCCGGACACGTGGCAGCTGTCCCAGAGGGACCAAAAGGGTAACAGGTATTTACAGAGTCCGTGGAGGGTTCTTGACGGAGAAGGGTAAGGTCCTGGTCCAGAACGGATGGTAGTAGGCTGGCTCCAGTGACCTTGTCACGGTCCACGGGTACGGATGGCTGATGGCGAAACGGGATGACACTTGCGCCAGTAATAGCCGAGATTGTCCAGGTTAGCCAGATACGGGTTAGCAATGATCTGAGGAGACAAACAGTATCAGCGAAGCACAGAGACTGCAGACGCAGCGCAGACAGATCAGGAACAGAACCGGATGTAGCAATGATAGAACACGTTGCTCCGGCACTCCCCTAATGGTGGACTGACCAGATATAGTACAGAGTGCGCAGCCATTGGTTAATTAGCTATTTCAAAAAATGCACGCTGCCCCTTTAAGAGAGACGGTGGGCGCGGCCTCGCGTCCTAAGCAGACTATCTGGAGGCCTGCCAGCAGCGTGCCAGGAAGTGGAGGAGGACACAGGACGCCGAGGAGCAGATGGGACAGGTGAGTGAGCAGAACGGAGTGCAGAGCCAGCGCTGGGACCGAGTGTAACACTGCCCTGCGCTAAGACTCTCGCTAAGGCCTTTGTCAAGGAAATTGTCAGACTACATGGCGTTCCTACTGACATTGTTTCCGATAGGGGACCTCAGTTTGTGGCTTGTTTTTGGCGTGCTTTTTGTGACAGGTTGGGAGTTCATTTGTCGTTTTCGTCCGGATATCATCCTGAGTCTAATGGCCAGACAGAAAGGAAAAACCAGGATGTTGAGCAGTTCTTGCGTTGTTTTGTGACTGATAATCAAGAGGGTGGTCTGAGTTTCTGCCACTTGCTGAGTTTGCTCTTAACAACCATATATCCGCTTCTGCTGGTTGTTCGCCTTTTTTTTGTTGTACTGGGAGACATCCGTCGTTTGGGTCATTTTCCAAGTTGGGATCGGCTGTACCTGAAGAGGAGAATTTGTCTGGTGATTTGGAGAGAGTTTGGACTGATGTGCGTGGTAATCTTCAGGAGGCTAACAAAAGATCCAAAGTGTATTTTGATAGAAAACGACAAGAGGTTTTGTTTGCTATTGGTGACATGGTTTGGTTGTCCTCTAAGAATCTGCGCTTGAGGATTCCGTCTAAGAAATTGGGTCCCAAGTCTGTAGGGCCCTTTAAGGTGCTTCAGGTTATTAACCAATCTGCTGTTAAGTTGGAGCTTCCTACTTCCTGGAAGATTAATCCGGTGTTTCATGTTTCTCTCTTGAAAAAAGCTGAGGTCTCAGATGGAGACGTCTCAGCCACTGTTCCCCTGGTGGTGGAGGACGGGCAATATGAGATTTCCCGCATCCTAAATTCTAGACGGTATAGAGGGAGTTTGCAGTACCTCATCGCTTGGAAGGGTTATGGACCCGAGGATAACTCATGGATGAGGGCGGATGATGTTTCTACGCCTAGACTTGTCAGAGCGTTTCACAAGAGGTTTCCGGATAAGCCTAAGTCCTAGGGATCCGGAGGATCCTCTTAGAAGGGAGGGTACTGTTAGAACCCTCTTGTTAGGTTTTTTTCAGTTTGCTGGTCACATGACCTTTTTTTCCCTATTTAGTCTGGCTCCGCCCTTCTGGCTTTGCTGGACTTCATTGTATTATCTACTCTTAAGCTAGCCGGGTGCTTAGGTGCCTTTCTCAGTCAGTTTTGCTTGATCTTATGATCTCTAAGTAATTTGTTTTCTGTTTATTTATCCCTGCTACAACTTCTGTTAGGAGGTGTCCACCTTTTTCCCCAGTCCCTAGATCTTGTAGGGATTCCTCCCTCGCATCTATAGGTCTTCGTTCAGACTAGCTGAGGACTTTAGCGGGTCTGGTCGCAGGATCAGGTTCCCCGTTACATCGTAGGGATCCAGCTTAGTTCTATTGTAGGGACAGAATTCCCATCTTTCCTTAGTGCTTTAGCAGATCATAACACTACTGATAGGGAATGTAGATTGTGAGCCACAGTGGGGACAGTGAAGGTGATTTATGTAAAGCATTACATACAGTATCATCAAGTACAGTGGGGAAAGTATTTAGTCAGCCACCAATTGTGCAAGTTCTCCCACTTAAAAAGATGAGAGAGGCCTGTAGTTGACATCATAGGTAGACCACAACTATGAGAGTCAAAATGAGAAAACAAATCCAGAAAATCATCTTGTCTGATTTGGCAAGATTAATTTTGCAAATTATGGTGGAAAATAAGTATTTGGTCATTAACAAAAGTTCATCTCAATATTTTGTTATACATCCTTTGTTGACAATGGCAGAGATCAAACATTTTTTGCAAGTCTTCACAAGGTTGGCACATACTGTTGGTGGTATGTTGGCCCATTCCTCCATGCAGATCTCCTCTAGAGCAGTGATGTTTTGGGCCTGTCACTGGGCAACACTGACTTTCAAATCCCTCCAAAGGTTTTCTATGGGGTTGAGATCTGGAGACTAGCTAGGCCTCTCCAGGACCTTCATATGCTTCTTACGAAGCCACTCCTTTGTTGCCCTGATGGTGTGCTTGGGATCATTATCATGCTGAAAGACCCATCCACGTTTCATCTTCAATGCCCTTGCTGCTGGATGGAGGTTTGCACTCAAAATCTCACGATACATGGCCCCATTCATTCTTTCATGTACACAGATCAGTCATCCTGGTCCCTTTGCAGAGAAACAGCCCCAAAGCATGATGTTGCCACCCCCATGCTTCACAGTAGGTACGGTATTCTTTGGATGCAACTCAGCATTCTGTCTCTTCCAACCACGACGAGATTTGTTTCTACCAAACAGTTCTACTTCGGTTTTATCAGACCATATGACATTCTCCCAATACTCTTCTGGATAATCCAAGTGCTCTCTAGCAAACTTCATGTGGGCCCGGCCATGTACTGGCTTAAGCAGGGGACACGTCTGGCACTCCAGGATCTGAGTCCCTGGCGGTGTAGTGTGTTACTGATGGTAGCCTTTGTTACGGTGGTCCCAGCTTTATGCAGGTCATTCACTAGGTCTCCACGTGTGGTTCTGGGATTTTTGTTCACCGTTCTTGTGATCATTTTGACCACACAGGGTGAGATCTTTTGTGGAGCCCCAGATCGAGGGAGATTATCAGTGGTCTTGTATGTCTTCCATTTTCTTATTATTTCTCCCACAGTTAATTCATCACACCAAGCTGCTTGCCTATTGCAGATTCAGTCTTCCCAGCATGGTGCAGGGCTACAATTTTGTTTCTGGCGTCTTTCAACGGCTCTTTGGTCTTCACCGTAGTGGACTTTGACTGTTTGAGGTTGTGGACAGGTGTATTTTATACTGATAACAAGTTCAAACAGGTGCCATTACTACAGGTAATGAGTGGAGGACACAGGAGCCTCTTAAAGAACATACGGGTCTGTGAGAGCCAGAAATCTTGCATGTTTTTAGGTGACCAAATACTTATTTTTCACCATAATTTGCAAAATAAATCTTGTCAAATCAGGCAAGGTGATTTTCAGGATTTTTTTTCTCTTTTTGACTCTCATAGTTGTAGTTTACCTATGATGTCAATTACAGGTCTCTTTTTAAGTGGGAAAACTTGCGCAATTTGGTGGCTGACTAAATACTTTTTTTCCCCACTGTATGTGGAATTAATAGCACTATATAAATGAATAAAATAAATAAATAAAATGCAGAATTGCCAGGTATTTCCAATATTAGTCACAAAAATAGATACATCCAGCAATCTATCATGTTCTTCAGCATGCTTTTGTGGAAAGTATAGAGTTAAAACATTTGAGCTATGGCCAACCTCACTGATTTGATGATAGATTGCGGATGCCAGAGAACAATTGTAGCCAAATATTTAGTGGACCTGGATGAATAGGGTCCATAGTGCTTAAAAAAAACAGTGTGAGGTATTACATTAAATAAACATGCAATGCTTGACAGTTTCTGCAAACTCTTCCTTTTTGTGTTCTAGAGAGGGAATGATTTCAAACATATGTGGTTATAAACTTATCAGATCTGAAAAAAAAAACCCTCCAAACCTTCCTTAAAAATCACACTGGGCCCCTGCGCTCTGTTTTCTTCCATTATTTTTAGACAAATTGAAAACAAATGTGTACAGGATATCACAGGAAACTCAAACCATCTGTTTGTGAATGGCTCTGTTACTTCTTCATTTTAATAGCTTGCAACGTGCTGCACAATAAAAAGCTTTTGTTTAATCCATTTAATTACTTAATTGCAATTACTTTTATGCCAGAAGGGACCCCGCAACACCGGAGACACTTTTTAAATGGGAGCCAGAGAAGTAGAGTCATTTTATCATGTGTCCTGCACTTTTTATTGTTTTTTTTTTTCTCTTTTGTTTCCATTTGAAGCTTAGAGCTTTCCAACTTTCATCAGGCCGATCTCTGACCTCTAAGTGAGACTTCTTCTTAAATTAGTACAGGCTGAGATAATTTGGTTGGGCTACACTACATGCATTCAAATTAGCTTTCGAAACACAATGCTAAACATAAAATCAACTTTTCGATACAAAGCTGCTTAATAAGGCATAGAGTAAAGCCCCCGGTCTCACATAGCGAGATCGCTAGCGAGATCGCTGAAGCGTCACCGGTTTTATGACACAACAGCGACCTAGCCAGCGATCTCGCTACATGTAAAACGTAGCGGCGACCGGCACCCCTGCTGGATATCGCTGATCGTCCTCGAATGACCTGGACCATTTTTTCATTGTTGGTGTCCCGCTGGCCAGCGCGCATCGCTGTGTTTGACCCCGATGAGCGACCTCGTTGGCGACGCAGAACTCAAGGACGCAGGCGTTAATCGTCAGAAAAGCTGCCATGTACCAAGGTACCAACGACCGCCGAGGTCGTTATATGGATCCTTACCAGGTCGTATAGTTGTCGGGATCGCTGGTGCATCGCTAAGTGAAAAGGGACCCTTAGTGTCAGATCATCTAGCTGTCCTGGGTTACTTATCAAGACTTCTAGGCTCCAGTACTAATTATAATGCAGATGCAGTGGACTTTTAACTATTTGGTTATACACAGGTGTAACTTGAAGCTCCCGGGTTCCAGTGTATAATTTGTAACAGGTCCCCCCCACCTACCATGTACTAATTATAATACTGGTGTCTTCCTATATGGGGCAGGGAAATTTGGTACCTCCTCAAGAACCCAAACGATATGGCACCATATTAGAGTGGTATGCCTTCTTCCACCCCCAAAAAATTCAAAAGAAAAAAATATATATATGCTATTTCTAAGCTATGTCTCATTTGTGGACATTGAGCTTTTACAAATGGAGTCGAGATACTAATTTTGCAGCCATATAGGTCTTCATGGAGGGCCAAATTCTCCACCACCATAATTAAGCATCTTAAAGCCCTCAAACCATGTCAAGGTGTACCTAAATATCGATGGTCCCTACCCTATTTCCTAGATCTTCATGTATCAAACCAACCTCTTCTGAATGGGAAGTGTAAAGAAACCAGGCATAGCTCGCAATTAAAACCTTGTCTGGGAAAGATGGGTGGTTAAGGGTGCTGAGTCCTGGAAGGGGCCACATCCGTTGACATGTAAAACAAAAAAGAAAAAAAAAATACACCTTTAGTATTGCATTAATGTACATGTGCACAAATATGCTGTGTGGTCAATATACAAATATATACAGTCATGGTCGAAAGTGTTGGCACCCTTGAAATTGTTCCAGAAAATGAAGTATTTCTCCCTCAAAATTATTGCAATTACACATATTTTTCTATACACATGTTTATTTTGTTTTTGTATATTGGAACAACACAAAAAAAGAGAAAAAAGGCAAATTGGACATAATTTCACACAAAACCCCTAATATGGACCAGACAAAATTGTTGGCACCTTTCCAAACTTATGAATGACAAACTTTGTTTCAAGCATGTTTTGCTCGATTAAACTCACCTGTGACAAACAACTCACATATGGGCAATATGAAAATCACACGTGAAACAAGATAAGGGGAGAAGTTGACTCAATCTTTGCATTGTGCGTCTGTATGTGCCACACTAAGCATGGAGAACAAAAAGAGAAGAAGAGAACTGTCTGAGGATTTGAGAAACAAAATTGATGAAAAATATCAACAATCTCCATCTCCAGAGGTCTTGATGCTCCAATGTCCATGGTGAGCAACATAATCAAGAAGTTTACAAATCACGACACTGTAGCTAATCTCCCTGGTTGTGGATGGCAAAGAAAAATTATTGAAAGGTTGTAATGCAGGATGATAGTCTAGTTGGTGGATAAGCAGCCCAAATCAAATTCCAAACATATTCATGGTATCCTGCAAGCTCAGGGTGCATCAGTGTTAGCGCAAAATATCAGTTGACATTTTAATGAAATGAAATGCTATGGCAGGAAACCAAGGAGTACCTCACTGCTGACACATACATAAAATAGCTATACTGCAGTTAGCCAAATTGTGAGTATGCCAAAATCTTGTGAGCAGATGAGATCAAGATACAGCCTTTTTTAAAGCAGATCATTCTACTGTTTACCAAAAACGGAATGAGGCCTACAAAAAAAAGAACACAGTACTTACAGTCAAATATGGTGGAGTTTCAAAGATGTTTTGAGGTTGTCTTTAACACTGGGTCTCTTGAGTGTGTGCAATGCATCATGAAATCTGAATATTGCCAAAGGATTTTGGGTTGCAATGTAGGGCCCAGTGTCAGAAAGCTGGGTTTGCATCCTAGGTCATGGGTTTTCCAGCAAGACAATGACCCCAAACATACTCAAGAAGCACCTAGAAATGGAAACAAAACAAAGCACTGGAGAGTTCTAAAGTGGCCAGTAATGAATCTGGATCTAAATTCCATTGAACATCTGAGGAGAGATCTTAAAATTGCTGTTGGGGGAAGGCACCCTTCAAACCTTCAAATAGGAGAGTCCTGGAGCAGTTTTCAAAAGAAGAGTGGCCCAAAAATCCAGCTGACAGGAATTAGAAGCTTGTTGATGTTTATATGAAGCGATTGATTGCAGTTATTTACTCCAAAGGGCGTGCAACCAAATATTAAGTTGATGGTGCCAACAACTTTGTCCTGTCAATTTTTGAAGTTTTGTGTAAAATGATGTCCAATTTACCCTTTTTCTCTGATTTTTGGTATTGTTCGAATACACAAAAAGGAAATAAACAAGTGTATAACAAAACGTGTAATTGTAATAATTTTCTGGGAGAAATACTTCATTTTCTGGAACAATTTCAAGGGTGTAAACACTTTTGGCTATGAATGTACATACATGATGCGTCAGCACACTGTGATTAATTAATACATGAATTCAGTATTTAATGTTAAAAACACAAGTTACATAGTTAACAGTTTTTGATCAAAGAGCACAAAAGCCATCCAACCAGGTCATTGTTCTCCCTGGGTTTGTGTAGTTTTCCTCTGGGAAGTCCAGTTCCCTTCTACATTCCAAAGACATACTGTAAGAGAATTTCGAGTGTGAGCCCCATTGGGTGACAGTGATGACAATGTCTGTAAAGGGTTGTGTAATATGATTGTGCTACATAACTAAGTTATATAATAAATAAATGGCATATACATGCAGCCATGAGATTGTCAGTGGGCCATAATTAGAGTCTGGAGCAATGTTTCTCAAACTCTAGCTCTCACAGACCCCCACCAAGATCATGGTTTTAGGATTTCCTTGATATTGCAGATGTAATGGAATTATTATCAAGGCATCAGAAAATGTCACAAGTTCTCTCACCTGCAAATGTAATCTGTTGAAGGCCACGAGAACTGGAATTTGAGAAACACTAGTCTAGACAATCAAGTGTGCTGTTGGGAGCTGCACAAGCAGGATTGAATATTGTCATGAAGCATCAAGCCGGTGATCTAACTGAGAGAGACTTTTTGACTTTGTTGGCCATTCTGTGATCTGAGATCCCACTTCTGTTGTACAAAGATAGTGACGTAGATGCCATGAAGAGCTAGAGTGGTGCAGAGTAGCATATACACTAGTTGCCTGGTGCAACTCATGGCATGGGGCTGGCTGGGGAAGAAGTTGCCTCCAAAAGACTAGCAAAAATGTTGAATATATAAAATTCATGTCAAGTAGAACACCATATGCATATTCTACAATTATTTAAAGTTGTTATATGCTCTGACTAAGGTGAATATTGGGGCAAAGTGTCAGAATTCTCGTGTTTTTTGAGCTAAAAAACTGATTCATGATTTGCATCATGTTTACTTATTATTTGTGTTTTAGCTACTTTCTGTGCCTTGACTGACAGATAAGATATGTCTTTGTTTATAGGGAAGTGATTTGCCAGAAAAACATAACCTGCCACATATTGCTGCAAAAATGCGCCAAATTTTGTTGTAGATTTCTGACACAAAGTAAGCCAACTAACAGGTAATGTCAATTTCAACTAGACAGTCTTGAAATAAGCCAAAATTATCAAACGGCATGGACCACTATAATAAGAATTAGACAGTTTTGAAAAATAACCATATTATGTTTTAGGTGTTGATATTTACATTTTTAGCAAAATTGTTTTATTTTTTAAGAAGGCCAGAACAAAAAAAATCTGTATCTTGCTGTTTTTTATTCTGTTGCTATGTTTTACAGATAAGTGACTTCCATTTCCTAGGTTATCTAATTTTTTTCATGTGTTCTTACTGCTCAAATAAGGGAGGTACCTTTAAAATGACTGGGTACATATTTATATTAATGGACCTTGACCTTCATGCAATTATTTATGATGAAAATAAAAAATGTGTTTTCCCAATGCCCATACTTCGAAAACTAAGCAAAAGTTACAGAAAAGTAAGTTGAGCATTAAGAAAAGAATAGCAATAACTGTAGTTTAAAATTTGTGCATTTGTACAGGTAAGCCAAAGATAAGTTAACAATTGTGAGTATGTTTCATGATGTATGTAAGGGTGCATTTACACTTCACGATTATCGGAAACAAAGGTTAAGATTATAGGAACGCTCATTCTCGATAACACAGGTCTGCAATGGTAAAATTTGTGTGAAAAGCAAGAGATGATTTTTATATACTTTCGATCGCTGAACTCAGTAAAAATACAGAAAAATATTCCATCACGTACAGATTTTTTCACAAACACTTACTTCATAAGCTTTTTTTTTGCACCATATTCTGACCCCTTTGCATGACCTTCGGTGGATGATTTTAGTGTCATTAGATTGGTTAGAAATGTTTTTTTCCTAGTACAGAAGCAGAGAAAATGAATTTCTTCAATACTTTTCTCAAGACAGTGCTCTAGTATATTGCAGTGATGTTCCTGGGCTGATGGAAAAAATTAACATTGAGAACAATGTGAGCCAATGGAGATTCTTTATTATTTCATCCAAAATAAGTCTGAAAGCTGTGCGACTGCACATTGGCAGCAAGTAAAGCATTCTGTGCCCTTGAGGCAATAAGAAAAATTTGCCACATTACACCAGTTGCCACCCCAGAGTCACTAAGAACTCTCTACCCCTTTTCCAGTTTCATAGAGTCCAGAGGTTAGTCTCAGACCCTACCCGTCGTGAGGAATGTCTGATATGAGGACAAAATTGATTGGAGGCTACCCTATAAGACTACTTAATAAGGAGGCTGAGATCACAGACTACAGAAGAATGACACTATAAGACTACCCTTTGTACACACATCACCTGTTAGTCCAGCTATTCAACACATCATCAGGAAACATTGGCCACTCCTCCGTAGAGTATACCCTTTCAAAATCTGTCCATGATATGTCTGAATAGGCCACGTACATCGAAGACCTTCTAGTGAGGATGGGCATCGGCACCTTTAGGAAAAAGCTACAGCAACAGATTCTAGCCAGTAAGAATAATGGTACAATTCTTTGTCTAAATTGTCTTAATTGTACTAACATCATAAAATCAGACCATTTCTCACACCCATGAACAGGACGAGCATACCCTATCAAGGAATATTTCACTTGTGACAGCAACTACAGTCATGGCCAAAAGTTTTGAGAATGACACAAATATTAATTTTTACAAAGTCTACTGCTTCACTTTTTCTAATGGCAATTTGCATATACTCCAGAATGTTATAAAGAGTGATCAGCTTAACAGCAATTACTTGCAAAGTCAATATTTGGCTAGAAAATGAACTTTATCCCCCAAAACACATTTCAACATCATTGCAGCCCTGCCTTAACCCCTTCAAGACCCAGCCTATTTTGACCTCAAAGACCTTGCCATTTTTTGCAATTCTGACCAGTGTCCCTTTATGAGGTAATAACTCAGGAACGCTTCAACGGATCCTAGCGATTCTGAGACTGTTTTTTCGTGACATATTGGGCTTCATGTTAGTGGTAAATTTAGGTCGATAATTTTTGCGTTTATTTGTGAAAAAAATGGAAATTTGGCGAAAATTCTGAAAATTTTGTAATTTTCAAATTTTAATTTTTATTCTGTTAAACCAGAGAGATATGTGGCACAAAATAGTTAATAAATAACATTTCCCACATGTCTACTTTACATCAGCACAATTTTGGGAACAACATTTTTTTTTGTTAGGAAGTTATAAGGGTTAAAAGTTGACCAGCGATTTCTCATTTTTACAGCAAAATTTACAAAACCATTTTTTTTAGGGACCACCTCACATTTGAAGTCACTTTGAGGGGTCTATATGGCAGAAAATACCCAAAAGTGACACCTTTATAAAAACTGCACCCCTCAAGCTACTCAAAACTACATTCAAGAAGATTATTAACCCTTCAGGTGCGACACAAGAACTAAAGCAACGTGGAAGGAAAAAATGGACATTTTAATTTTTCCAACAAAAATTTTCTTTTAGCATCAATTTTTTCATTTTTACATGGGCATCAGGATAAAATGGATCCTAAAATTTGTTGGGCAATTTCTCCTGAGTACACAGATACCTCATATGTGGTCATAAACCACTGTATGGGCGCACGGCAGGGCTCAGAAGGGAAGGAGCGCCATTTGACTTTTTGAATGGAAAATATGCTGGAATATTTAGCGGTTGCCATGTCGCATTTGGAGAGTTCCTGTGTGCCTAAACATTGGAGCTCCCCCACAAGTGACCCCATTTTGGAAACTAGACCCCCTAAGGAACTTATCTAGATGCATAGTGATCACTTTGAACCCCCAGGTGCTTCACAAATTGATCTGTAAAAAAAAGAAAGTACTTTTTTTTCACAAAAATTTTCTTTTAGCCTCAGTTTTTTTCATTTTCACATGGGCAACAGTATAAATTGGATCCTAAAATTTGTTGGGCAATTTCTCCTGAGTACACAGATACCTCATATGTGGTCATAAACCACTGCTTGGGCGCATGGCAGGGCTCAGAAGGGAAGGAGCGCCATTTGACTTTTTGAATAGAAAATATGCTGGAATATTTAGCGGTTGCCATGTCGCATTTGGAGAGTCCCTGTGTGCCTAAACATTGGAGCTCCCCCACAAGTGACCCCATTTTGGAAACTAGACCCCCTAAGGAACTTATCTAGATGCATAGTGAGCACTTTGAACTCCCAGGTGCTTCACAAATTGATCCGTAAAATAAAAGAAAGTACTTTTTTTCACAAAAATTTTCTTTTAGCCTCAGTTATTTTCATTTTCACATGGGCAACAGTATAAATTGGATCCTAAAATTTTTGGGCAATTTCTCCTGAGTACACAGATACCTCATATGTGGTCATAAACCACTGTTTGGGCGCACGGCAGGGCTCAGAAGGGAAGGAGCGCCATTTGACTTTTTGAATGGAAAATATGCTGGAATATTTAGCGGTTGCTATGTCGCATTTGGAGAGTCCCTGTGTGCCTAAACATTGGAGCTCCCCCACAAGTGACCCCATTTTGGAAACTAGACCCCCTAAGGAACTTATCTAGATGCATAGTGAGCACTTTGAACCCCCAGGTGCTTCACAAACTGATCCGTAAAAAAAAGAAAGTACTTTTTTTTCACAAAAATTTTCTTTTAGCCTCAGTTTTTTCATTTTCACATGGGCAACAGTATAAATTGGATCCTAAAATTTGTTGGGCAATTTCTCCTGAGTACACAGATACCTCATATGTGGTCATAAACCACTGTTTGGGCGCACGGCAGGGCTCAGAAGGGAAGGAGCGCCATTTGACTTTTTGAATGGAAAATATGCTGGAATATTTAGCGGTTGCTATGTCGCATTTGGAGAGTCCCTGTGTGCCTAAACATTGGAGCTCCCCCACAAGTGACCCCATTTTGGAAACTAGACCCCCTAAGGAACTTATCTAGATGCATAGTGAGCACTTTGAACCCCCAGGTGCTTCACAAATTGATCCGTAAAAAAAAGAAAGTACTTTTTTTTCACAAAAATTTTCTTTTAGCCTCAGTTTTTTTCATTTTCACATGGGCAACAGTATAAATTGGATCCTAAAATTTGTTGGGCAATTTCTCCTGAGTACACAGATACCTCATATGTGATCATAAACTACTGTTTGGGCGCACTGCAGGGCTCAGAAGGGAAGGAGCGCCATTTGACTTTTGAATGGAAAATATGCTGGAATATTTAGCGTTGCCATGTCGCATTTGGAGAGTTCCTGTGTGCCTAAACATTGGAGCTCCCCCACATTTCCATTTTGGAAACTAGACGCCCTAAGGAACTTATCTAGATGCATAGTGAGCACTTTGAACCCCCAGGTGCTTCACAGAAATTTATAACGCAGAGCCGCGAAAATAAAAAATCATTTTTTTTTTCTCAAAAAATGATTTTTTAGCCCACTGTTTTTTATTTTCACAATCGTTACAGGAGAAATTGGACCTCAAAAGTTGTTGTCCAGTTTCTCCTGAGTACGCTAGTACCCCATATGTGAGGGGGAACCACTGTTTGGGCACACGTCAGGGCTCGGAAGGGATGTAGTGACGCTTTGAAATGCCGACTTGATGGAATGGTCTGCGGGCATCTTGTTACGTTTGCAGAGCCCCTGATGTGCCTAAACAGTAGAAACTCCCCACAAGTGACCCCATTTTGGAAACTAGACCCGGCAAAGAACTTATCTAGATGTGTGGTGAGCACTTTGAACCCCCAAGGGCTACACAGAAGTTTATAACGCCCGGGCATGAAAATAAAAAAATCATATTTTTTCCACAATCAGGATCTTTTAGTCCCCAATTTTTTTATTTTCCCAAGGGTAACATGAGAAATTAGACCCAAAAGTTGTTGTCCAATTTGTCCTGAGTATGCTGATATCCCATATGTGGGAGAAAACTACTGTATGGGCACACGTCGGGGCTCGGATGGGAAGTAGCGACGTTTTGAAATGCCCACTTGATGGAATGGTCTTCGGGCGTCATGTTACGTTTGCAGAGTCCCTGATGTGCCTAAACAGTAGAAACTCCCCACAAGTGACCCCATTTTGGAAACTAGATCCCCCAAGGAACTCCTATAGATGTGTGATAAGCACTTTGAATCTCCAAGTCCTTCACAGAAGTTTATAACGCAGAGCCGTGAAAATATAAAATCATTTTTTTTCCACAAAAATAATTTTTAGTCCCCAATTTTTTTTCCCAATGTTAACAGGAGAAATTAGAACCCCCAAAGTTGTTGTGCAATTTTTCCCGAGTACGCTGATACCCCATATGTGGGGATAAACCACTGTTTGGGCATACGTCGGGGCTTGGAATAAAGGGAGCACTGTTTGACTTTTTGAACGCAAAATTTGCAGGAATCAATGGTGGCTCCATGTCGCGTATGGAGACCCCCTTATGTGCCTAAATAGTGGAAACCCCTCAATTCTAACTCCAACCCTAACCCCTAACACACACCTAACCCTAATACAAACCCTAATCATAACCCTAACCCCAACACACCCCTAACCCTAATCCCAAC
>JARQOD010000001.1:212143207-212273278 GCA_033576555.1 Oophaga sylvatica
AAAAATTGGCCCGGTCATTAACGTGCAAACCACCCTTGGGGGTGAAGGGGTTAATAGGGAGGTGGAGAGGGACCGTCTACCTCCTTGTACCATCCGCTTTAACAGTGGTGGTGCAGTGGGGGCTGCACGGACGCCATAAGGGGGCCTTTGTACATCCAAGGGGTTAAATTCCCTAGGATGGGACAGGGCTAATGTCCGGCATTAGGCCTGACTGCGGTAGAGGATACATATAGGCGACACTCCATGTGCTCATCCGTAAGGGTGCGGAGAGATCAGTGCTCTTTGAGGGACCCATGGCCCCTAAAAGCAGCCCAGGCATGGCATCCCACATCGCAGGAGAGGATATGGGGAGGCGACACTCCCCGTGCTCGCCTGTTGATGTTCATGAAGCTCGGAACCTTGAAAGGATCCGTCACCCCATTCATCCATGGAAAAATAAAAATCAAAAAGTTAAAGATTGAAAGGTAAAAAATAAAAAGAAGTTTTGGTCTGAAGACCAGACCCGTGTGCCTCCTATGGACACTAAGCAAGAACTGGATCTCTTGGAGACAGCATGAGGTGTATACTGCAGAGGAGGAGCTAACTCTTTTTGTATTAACTTAGTGCCAGCCTCCTAGTGGCAGCAGCATAACACCCATGGTCCTGTGTCCCCCAATGAGGCGAAGGAGAAAAATTTTCTTCTTCCAAAGCATCCCTGTCATGACTCAGGATGGGGTTTTTTCGCTCCCATCCTGGTTAGGAAGGGGTTAACCTTGTTGAGCCTCTCTTTGGTTCTGGGAGGGATATTTAGGTCTGCTTCTGGCCTGGTTCTGTGTCAGTGATACTTCTGCTTACCCGACTTGAGTTGCTGAGCCAGGTTATCCCCCACCATTCTTCTTTCTCTTCCCTAGCTATTACTAGTCTTCCCAGCTTCTGACCTCTGCTTGCTTGACTACGTATCAGGTGCTCACCTAGTTGTTGGCTCCCGTCCATTCACGGAGCTCGGCTCCACCCCGGTGCCTCCCCCGCAGTCACGTGATCTGCCAGGTCCAGCTCCGTTATACCTCGCTCACTGCGTGTCCATGCATCCCCTTGCTGTTATGTGTCTCCCACGCAGTGACCCCAAGAAAGACACACAGTGTGTGTGTGTCTTTACATTATCACTGACCTTTATACATTTAACGCTTTGGGGGCACTCGTTTCTTTTTTTTCTTTTGTAATATGGATCCTCTCCATACTCTGAACAGGTTTCAAATCTTACCCAAATGATGCAAAACCTGTCAGTAGAGCAGAGGGCACTGGCTCAATCTCATCAACAAGTTCAGAGAGAGATGGCGGATACGGTTAAAACCGTTCGGAATGCTTCTCTCTCTGGCCATAAGGATAGCGGTGTGACTGATGTCTCCCTTTCTTCTCCTGAACCCTCCATTAAACTTCTGGATACTTTTTCCAGGGAAAAAGATAAGTTTGGGGTGTTTTAAGAGGCGTTCAAATTGTTGTTTTCCCGGCGACCTCGATCTTTGGGCAACGAGGGTCAAAGGGTGGGGATCATCATATCTCTGCTAAGGGAGGGTCCGCAGGCTTGGGCTTTTTCTCTTTCTCCTACTGCACCTGAGAGAATGTCTGTGAATCGGTTTTTTCGAGGCCCTAAGGCTGATCTATGATGAACCGGATCGTGTGAGACTGGCTGATGACACGATTATGAGTCTGTCTCAGGGAAGCGCTCGGACGAAATGTATTGTTCTGAATTTAGGTGTTAGCCGCAGAAGTATCCTGGGACGACCCTGCTCTCAGGGCGTTGTTCCGCAGAGGTTCGAACATCTTAAGGACGCTCTGGCCCTGCACCCGCCACCTGACTCTCTGGAGGAGGCAATGACACAGGCGGTATGGACCGCAGACTTCAAGAGAGGGGAGTGGTGCAACGGGCAGCCTGTCTGTTTCCTATTAAAAAGGAAGTTTCTTCGTCTGTTGAACCCATGGAAATTGGCGCAGTTTCAGTAAGGGAGGAGGAGAGGAGACGTCGTAAGGAGAACAAGCTCTGCTATTACTGTGGTGACCGACCATAAGAACCTGGCTTACATTGAATTGGCCAAAATGTTAACTCCTAGGCAGGCCAGGTGGTCGCTTTTTTTTCTGGTTTCCAGTTCTCGATTATGTTTCGTCCAGGATCTTAGAATATTAAGGCTAATGCTCTGTCTCGGAGTTTAGATCCGGTGTCCCCTCCTGAGCCTCCATCTTCCATTCTTCAACCAGGGGTGGTGGTGGCTGACGTTTCATCTGAGTTGGAACGGGAGATTATAGAGGCTCAGTCTCAAGCTCCCAGCTCTAAGCCTGATGGTAAATTGTTTGTTCTGGTGCAATTGCGTCTCAGGCTTCTTCGTGAGTTTCATGAGTCAGCTTTGAGTGGACATCCTGGGATCTCGGCTACCTGTGGGGCCATTGTGAGGGTTTTTTGGTGGCCTTCGCTTGCTTCTGAAGTTGGTAAATTTGCGTCTGCTTGTGGGGTTTGTGCACATGCCAAGAGATCTCATAACCGGCCGGCCGGGGAATTGGTGCCTTTGCCAATTCCTGATAGTCTGTGGACCCACCTGTCCATGGGATTTTATCACCAATCTTCCTCCATCCAGAGGCAATACTGTGATATGGGTGGTGGTGGACAGTTTTCTAAGCAAGCTCATTTTGTACCTTTGACTGCCTTGCTCTCTACTGAAACTTTGTCAGGTTGTTTGTGCAGCATGTGGTCCTTTTCATGGAGTGCCGTTGAATGTGGGGTCTGACCACGGTGTGCAATTTGTTTCTAAGTTCTGGAGGGCATTTTGTAAAAGGTTGGGTATTACCTTATCCTTCTCCTCTGCATACCATCTGGAGGCCAATGATCAGACGGAGCGAACTAATCAATCCTTTGAGCAAATTCTGTTTTGTTTGTACACTTCTAGACAGGATGATTGGTGTGATGCCTTGCCGTTGGCTGAGTTTGCGTTTAACAAACATGTGAGTCAGTCCATTGGTATGTCCCCTTTCCTGGCAAACTATGGCTTTGGTCCGTATTTCGGGGAGTTCTCACGTTTGGACTTCGGATGTCCTGGGGTCGATGGGGTGGTACGGCATTTGAAAGAATTGTGGCAGGTGATCTGAAGGAATATTGGGAAAGCCCAGAGGAAATATAAGTTCTTTGCAGATAAGAGACGGGTTTCGGGATCTATGTTCCGAGTTGGGGGAGAAGGTGTGGTCTACTCGGAACATTAAACATAAGATTCTGTCGGCTAAGTTGGGGCCTAAATTTATTGGCCCATATGAAATCACTAAGGTCATTAATCCTGTGGCATTTAGGTTGCGGCTTCCACCTTCCTTCAAAATCCCCAATGTTTTCCATAAGGCTCTTCTGAAACCGTTGGGGGCGGTGGAGGAGGAGCCTTCGACTTCTGTTGAGCCAGTCTTGGTGGATGGTCAAATGGGGTACTAGGTGAGGCGCATTGTTGATTCCCATTGGGTTCGCCGTACCTTGCAGTATTTGGTACTTTAGAAAGGGTATAGTCCGGAGGATCGCTCATGGGTCCTGGCTCATTCCATTCCATCCATGCTGATCGTTTGGTCCAGTCATTTCATGCCAGGTATCCTGGGAAACCTGGGGGTCCGGTGGCACACATTGAGAGGGTTTTCGCTCCCGTCCTGATTAGGTAGCGGTTAACTATGTTGAGCCTCTCTTTGGTTCTGAGAGGACTATTTAGGTCTGCTTCTGGCCTGGTTATGTGTCAGTGATACTTCTGCTTACCAGGCTTGAGTTGCTGACCCAGGTTATCGTTCTGATATCGTTGTGCCTCTGAGTGTTTGTGTTTTCCCGTGTATGACCCGGCTAAGACTCTGTTTCTGATTCTGTCTCTCGATTTGGTTCTGTTCTGTACTCTTTAGTTCTGATCCTCAGCTCTGTACCTGACCACCCTCTGTCTTGCCCTCTGGTCCCGCTCTCCCGCCTGGCTACTGACCTCGGCTTGCCCCCCACCATCCTTCTGTCTCGTCCCTGGCTATTACTCATCTTCCTGGCTTCTGACCTCGGCTTGCTTGACTACGTATCCGGCACTCACCCAGCTGTCGGCTCCCGTTCGTTCACGGAGCTCGGCTCCGCCCCCCGGTGCCTCCCTGGCCATCACGTGATCTGCCAAGTTCTGCTCAATTATACCTCGTGCACTGCATGTCCGTGAGTCCCCTGGCTGTGCTGTCTCCCGCGCAGCGACCCCTAGAAAGACACACAGTGTGTGTGTGTGTCTTTACAATCCCCTCTTGTTATGTATAGCCATGTCCCTTATTACATGGTATCCTCTATTATTATGTTTAGCACTGTACGTAAGGGAAAAATAATTGGCATCTACAGATGTGCACCAGAGCACCTGTGAGTGTTCATCATGTGACCGGTCACATGACTTCCCAAAAATTTCATGGGACATATCACATATCACCCTAAACTGCTTGGGCCCTTGGCTACCCTTAATCTGCCCCTATCAGACTGCATGTTTGTGATTGAGTGCTACTGGAAGATACCAGTTTCACAGTTCCCATGTGTATTCAGATACCTGACTCTTCTTCATATGTTCTACACTATCTGCTCTGTTTTGTTTGCCTGCCATCCTGCTTCGCCAGCTTTACTGGTCCTCACTTATCCACGTGTCATCTGTCAAGATGTTTTCCACTACAATATTGCCTCCAATGCATGTTGCTTACCAGAACAATAGATGATAGAATCCGCCTCACCATGTTAGCCCTTAACAAAAGTATTCACACATGTTTTCTATTTGTAAAGTGAATAATAAATGTGTCAGGTAATACTTAACCATAAACTAAATAATATAATTATTTTTAAACATCCCCAAAAATGTAAGTTTCCATTTATTACCCAAGTGCTTCCTCTAATAATGAACTGTCAACATTCCTAGTGATTGGCAAGGCAGATTTATTTTAGCATTGTCTTTCAGTGGCAATAAGCATGTGGATTTCCTGCCATTTGCACCTATTTAAATTGTCTATATTCATTTGCTACAGTGAATAACTCGCAGGCCACTCTGAACAGGAAGGTGTATACAAGTAATTACTTTGTTTCTGGATCCCCTTTCTTGTAAGCCAGTCAGCAACATAAAACTTAATAGTAACACAAAGCAAAGACATCATTAGTGAGTGTGGGGTGATTGCTAGAGATTATTTTATTTGGTTGAAGGCGGGGGAACACATTGGGTCATAAAACATCTCCTTTCCTATATGCATTGTTTCATTTGTTTCATCATTTGCTTATTTGTTGAGGTTTTTCCCCTATTTGTCCATAGGGCTTTTTGAAGCAGAGTTCAGACGGCGGTCATTCACAGATTGCCAGTGAGGGTTAGTTAGGAAAATTAGAAAGACCACTACACTAAAAAAAAAACAACAGTAAGAAATGTGTATGTACGGTCTAAAGTGTGTTAGACAGATAACAGCTGTTTGGTTATTTAGCATTTGGGATTTTTGTGGGCATTTTTATGTTATTATCCACCAAGGTCCAACATTCGGTTTCATTTTGTATACTGTTGTTTGTATATTTTATATATTTCTATAGTTTCCAAGAAAACAACAGAACAGTTATAATAAACTTGTAAAGGTTTTGCCTCCTTGAGACAAATCGTTTATAAATTGGTGTCCTCAATCCTGTGACCCCAAGATGCACTAACAGTGCATATGAAAATTAGTATTTGATGATCATTATTTTTGTGGATTATTTCCTACATACAGTTAGGTCCAGAAATATTTGAACAGTGACCAAATTTGGCCTCTGCATGCCACGATTTTGGATTTAAAATTAAACAACTGAGATGCAATTGAAGTTCAAATTTTCAGGTTGAATTAAATGGACTGAACAAAAATGTCCTGTGAAACGTTTAGGAATTGCAACAATTTTTCTATAAAGCATCTTCATTTCAGGGGCTCAATAGTAAGCCACCTATTTGGTTTAGAGCTGCATAATCTCACACACCTTTTGCCTCGGTGTGTAATGAACAAAGTGTTAGGGTTAGTGGATCGCACAAAATATAAAATAATAATATGGTGCGATCACAACCCGGGGTCTCCCGTGCAGAGATGTAAAACTGCTGCTATAGAGTAATGGCGGAACACAAGGCAAGCATACGCCTAAACACGACTGCATTAACTTCACGCAGTGTGAACAGAACGCACAACATACAGCTCTGTTAACTTCACAGAGAGAAGAAGCTAAGGGTTGAGCTCGCTTTGTAATTGACCCATGCCAATCGCACACGTGGCCGAAACAGACACAGAGTCAAAAGGAAAATACTACACTGACGCTAGTTAGCTACAACATAACCCTGCAGAAATCATGAAATAGGCCTGGACAGAAATGATGGTACCCCTGAAAATAATGTGACAAAAGGGACATGTTAAATCAAGGTGTGTCCACTAATTAACATCACAGGTGTCTACAATCTTGGAATCAGTGAGGGGCCTGTATAGAGGGCTACAGATGCTCACTGTGCTGTTTGGTGACATGGTGTGTATCATACTCAACATGGACCAGAGGAAGTGAAGGAAAGAGTTGTCTCAGGAGATTAGAAAGAAAATTACAGACAAACATGTTAAAGGTAAAAGTTATAAGACCATCTCCAAGCAGCTTGATGTTCCTTTGAATACAGTTGCACATATTATTCAGAAATTTGAGCTCCATGGGACTGTAGCCAACCTCCCTAGATGTGGCTGCAAGAGGAAAATTGATGACAAATCAAAGAGACGGATAATACAAATGTTAACAAAAGAGCCCAGAAAAACTTCTAAACAGATTAAAGGTGAACTTGAAACTCAAGGAACATCGGTGTCAAATTGCACCATCAGTCATTGCATGAGCCAAAGTGGACTTCATGGTAGATGACCAAGGAGAACACCATTGTTGAAAAAAAATCATAAAAAAGCCAGACTGGAATTTGACAAACTACATGTTGACAAGCCACAAAGCTTCTGGGAGAATGTCCTATGGACAGATAAGACAAAATGGAATTTTTGGCAAAGCACATGAGCTCTATGTTCACAGACGGAAAAATGAATCATATCAACAAAAGAACACTGTCCCTACTGTGAAACATGGAGGAGGCTCTGTTATGTTCAGTGGGCTGCTTTGCTGCATCTGGCATAGGGTGTCTAGAATCTGTGCAGGGTACAATGAAATCTCAAGACTATCAAAGGATTCTAGAGAGAAATGTGCTGCCCAGTGTCAGAAAGCTTGTACTCAGTCGCAGTCATGGGTCTTGCAACAGGATAATGACCCAAAACACACAACTAAAAAGACCCAATAATGGCTAAGAGGAAAAGACTGGACTATTCTGAAGTGGCCTTCTATGAGCCCTGACCTAAATCATATTGAGCATCTTTGGAAAGAGCTGAAACATAACGTCTGGAAAAGGCAACCTTCAAACACGAGACAACTGGAGCAGTTGCTCTTGAGGAGTTGGTCAAAATACCAGTCGAGAGGTGCAGAAGTCTCATTGACAGTTACAGGAATTGTTTGATTGCGGTGATTGCCTCAAAATGTTGTAGGACAGAAGGAGGGGGGGCACCATCACAGGGAAGCCATACATTACCCCACAGTATTCTTCCAGGGATCAGACATACAAGTTCCCCAAGGTACTCCTGATGCGTTTCATCTAAGACTCTTCAGGGGAGACAGGAACCGAATAAGGGGGAAGTTATCAGTCGTAATGGCTTAAGTGTACTGATCCCACAACAACAAAGTGATAGGCATTAGGTATGTCTGGTATTAGATATGGCGACAACACCTGTTTAAATAATGGTCCGACACCGGGATCGACGTCACTTGTGACCTGACGGAGGGCACGGTTGTTACGCAAGTGCCATTTCCGGTGCGCCACTTAACGAAGCACATGGATAAAAAGCAGGCGTCATAACAATGTGTCAAACTGCAAGGCGCGGATTGTTAGACGTAACAACTTGTGCGTGAACTGCACAAATGATACGCATACATCATTCACGACTCCTGCAAAGAGGTAATGTACGGTAATTAGAGAGACTCCATACGAGGAGTCTAAAAGTGTCCATATATGCAGAGGGGATGTATCCATATGATAATTAAGCCAAAGGTCTCCATGCAAATTCAAAACAAAGGTAGAGGGGATAATAAAGCTACTCCAACCCCCACAGAGTAATGAGGATAATTATTCCGACACCATAACCCACACAGTGGGAGCAGAATAAAAAATATGGCATTGGAGGCAGTAGATATAAAATATATGGCATCATAGATTATAAATCTTCAAAAGAAAATCTGAAAAATAGAAAGGAATTTAAGTGAAACACAGGGAAATGGATGGGCACAACAGGAGATGTTGAGAAAGGGAGGAAATAAAGGGGGGGTAGCTATAGATGACTTTTATACCCTGGATTCTGCTAACACTGGATATCTACCTGACTGCTGGCGTTGGCACCCTAAATTTGCGATGTGACACCCCCACTCCACCTCGACTGTCCCTATGAATTCCTAGATGTCCCTAGTTTTATAGAAAGCAACTATAAGTGAGAGTCTCTTTAAGTCCAAAGGATGCTTGGGTCTTGCGATGAAAATTGATTTTGTCTTGCATTGCAAGATACGTTGGTCCCAGTTTTCTCCCTTTTAAAGGGTATTCACCTTATCAATCTCCATAAAACTTAAAAGTTAGACATCCCCATTATGAATTATGCTTATGTGTCTTGCCGGGGCGCGTCTTTTTTGTTGGTATTGTCTTTAAAATGTTTCCCAATCCTCCTCCTCAGTTCGCCAGTTGTCTTCCTTATATACTGGAGGCCACAATTGCATGTGGCCTTGTATATAACACCTTTGGTGTGACAATTGATGAAGGAAAGGATTTGGTATTACCTTAAGGGCCCGTCTCACACAACAATCTCGCTAGCGAGATCGCTGCTGAGTCACTAGTTTTGTGACGCGGCAGCGAGCTCACCAGCGATATCGATGTGTGTGACATTCAGCAACGATCAGCCCCCTGCCAGGTATCGCTGATCGTCGCTGAAATGTCTGGACATTTTTTTGATCGCTGGTCTCCCGCTGACAGGCACGCATCGCTGCGTGTGACAGGCGGGAGACCAGCGATCCGCTGGTAACCAAGGTACACAGCGGGTTTCCAGGCGGGGGCTGTGCCTAGAAACCCGCTGTGTACCTTGGATACCAGTGCCCTGATGCAGGGAGCTGGTAACCAAGGTACACAGCAGGTTTCCAGGCACCGCGCAGCGCCTGGAAACCTGATGTGTACCTTGGTTACCAGCTCCCTGCATCAGGGCGCTGATATCCAAGGTACACTGCGGGTAACTAGCGATGTTTACCCGCAGTGTCCTTGTGCTGATCGCTGCCCTGAGCTGCCTGTTTGGCAGCTCAGCAGCGATAATATAGCGATACACCAGAGATCCTGATCGTTGTCGGGATCGCTGGTGTATCGCTATGTGAGACCCAGCCTTTACTGTATCCCATAATCCTATTTAAACTAGACTGTTAGCACTTCAAATGTAAATGATAAACACATAATTTTCCTCAGCAATAAAAGTGACTGGAAAAGAGAGTGAATTAAGTAAATTTTATTGAATACAAAAATATATTAAAAACTATGGCTAAAAAGACAGAGGAAGGGGAAGAAAACCTCCAAATAAATATCAGGGACCGGCACAGCTGAAGCATAGATTGTACCTACAAAAAACAACCAAAGTGCTCAAGAGAATAAAGACTGCAAAGGGGGAACTGAAGGAAGTCACTATATGTGCTAGCAGAGTGCAACAAAGTCAAAGTGACTGAAAGTCTCAGAGAAGTCCACCTCAATGCGACATACTCAAGCGGCACTTGAAGCAGAAAAGACAGCAAAGGGAATAGCGGTAAACTGCTAAGGATGAAAATAATTATACAAATTAGAACAGGATGCATAATGCACACATATTATGTCCACCTCCCCTGAAATTTCAAGAGATAAAGGTGTATACAAATTTTGTGGTACACTAAATGAGATATAGTAAACATCCGAAACACAGTGTAAAAAACCACCAAAATATAATAAAAATTACAATATTTATTAGTATCAAAAAGTACATACAGAAAATATGACACAAAATCACCTATAAGTAGTGTTGAGCGATAGTGCTCGATATCTAAAAATATCGTATCGAAATTGTATCGCCGATAGCACTAAATATCGTCGATATCCGATTTCGATACCGGAAGTCCAATGTAAGTCTATGGGAACAAAATATCGCAACTAAAAAAAACCTTTATTTCCTTGTAAACACTAAATATACACACATAGAATACATATATAATATATATATATAAAATATATACATGTCATTGTGACATATATATATATACATATATGTATAGTTTATACACTTCTACATAGTAAAATATCCTCTGATTCAATTGCCGGGTAAAGCCGGCTTCTGTGAAAAGACAGAAGCACCCGACATGAAATGACACTTGGTGTACATAGGGTTAACCATGTCTTTTCATGTCGTTTGCAATCTGATTTGCACAAACAATTACATCAGTCTATGTGTGCAAAATTTCACACCTGTAGGGGTTAATTAAAGGTGTAAATTCGTTGTAAAAACAACAGACTTTTTTGCTACGAATTTACACCTTTAATTAACCCCTACAGGTGTGAAATTTGTGAGGTATGCACACCACTTACAACCAATATCATTCGATGTGGTAATGTGTGATGTAAGGTGCAAAGTACAGATGATATAAACTGCGCTGACATAACCTTGTGACATTGGGTTAATGCAGACTAAAGTGTTAATAATCTCCTTTTAGGTTAACGAGTCACAATGTGGAGTCTGGCATTCATCACAAACGATTCATATGTCGAGAGCGCTACGAGTACTATGTGCAGTACCTTACTCTAATTTCAAATAGATATCACTACATGAAGAATGTTAACTTATGAAACCCAGTGTCATTTCATTCGGGTTTTATTTCAAAATGTAGGATATATGAGAAGTGTATGAACTATAAATATAAATATATATATATGTGTCACAAATTCAATGACATGTATATATATATATGAGGTGTAAAATTGCTGAAAAAAAATGCGTGGGCTCCCGCCCTATTTTCGCAACCAGACAGACAAAGCCAGTGAGTGGGGGCAGATAATAATAGCCCAGAGAGGGACCATTATTTTTGGCCCCCCCGGCTACTAACATCTGCCCCCAGACACCCCAGAAAGGGCAAATCTCTAATTAGATTTGCCCTTTCTGGCACTTTGCCCGTCTATTCCCATTGCCCTGTAGCGGTGGCGAATGGGTTAATAAGGGGTTAAAATGACCTTGCAATTGAAAAGTCACTTTAAGCCAGGTTAATAATTGAGAGCGCTGTCAGACAACTATCAATTATTAATCCTATTGTATGAAAGAAAAATCAAACACACACACTTTAATAAAAAAGAAGTTTAATGAAATAATCACACAGTTTTTGACCATATTTTATTTACCTGCTAAAACCATTTCCTGTAATAAAAATAAAATAATAAAGCAAAATTATTCTTACCAATCCGATGTACAGTCAGGTCCCACGGTGTAATCCATCAGAAAGGGTTAATGTTTACTGCAGGGACCGCAGCTAATGCTGCAGCCTCACAGTAAACCCCCAAATGAATGAGTTCCTCTCCTGGCTGACAGGAGAGGAAGTGGAAAGCTTAATTGATTGCTTTCCACTTTCACTTCAGGTCAGCCAGGGACACAATCAGTGACGTCAGAGGGAACTGGTTAACAAAAATAGGGGATCCCCTCGAAAAAAATTGGCGTGGGGTCCCCCCTATTTTTGTTAACCAGCCAGATGAAGCAGACCGCTGAGGCCTGGTTTTTCAGGCTGGTAAGGATCCAATATCCATGGACCTTGCAAGCCTGATAATACCAGGCCACAGCAGTCTGCTTAGCTTGGCTGGTTAACAAAAATAGGGGATCCCCTCGAAAAAAAAAACGGCGTAGGGGTCCCCCTATTTTTGTTAACCAGCCAAGTAAAATGCAGACTGCTGCGGCCTGGTATTAAAAGACTGTCAAGGCCCATGATTTTGGCCCTCAACAGCCTGATAATACCGGGCTACAGCAGCCCCACATTTGGCGCATCAAAAGATGTGCAATTGTGGCACTTTACCGGCTCTTCCCACTTGCCCTGTAGCGGTGGCAAGCGGGGTAATAAGGGGTTAATGTCACTGTTGATTGCACGGTGACAATAAGCCCGGTTAATAATGGAGAGGCGTCAATAAGACACCGATCCATTATTAATCCCAAAGTTATTAAATGCATAAAAAAAAGACAAAGCAAGAAAAAAGTATTTTAATGAAATAAAAGAGACAACACAGTTTTCATTTCTTTTATTGTACTCTCATTCCTGTGACGCCATCGATCTCCTGTAAAAAAAGAAAAAAAACAAACCAACAGTATACCACCTGTCCGACGCAGTCCATAACGACAGTCCCACGACGATCCAGCTCTGCTACATCGCAATGACAGGCAGAGCCTGTCATCGCAACGCCAGCACAGCTGATTACCTGCTTCCCCGGCGGTGACGTCATCGGACTGACTGCTTTACGGCCGGGATTACCCAGCAGTCACTGCAGTTATCGCGAGAAACTGCATGTGACCGCCGGGGAGAAGAGGATGGCGGCCATGAAGCAGTCCAGGACGTGCACGCCGGAGATCTTCTGCCAGGTAAGTGCCGCTGACTCTTGACAGACCCGACCGACGGACACTGACAGTGACAGACCCGACCGACGGACACAGACAGTGACAGTGACAAATCCGATTCCGGTATTCGATAAGACGAAAATATCGAAACAAATTATCGAAAGGCCGATAGAGCTAATATCGCCGATAGCCGATATTTACATTATCGTATCGCTCAACACTACCTATAAGGCATAGATAAGGGAAGAGACAAACAACCAAATGTGATATCCAGGTCCTAGATAAAATAACCTCTGTAATACGAGGTGGGGGGTAGTGATAACAGTTATATAATGAATAGCTCTGCTAATACTTATAGTATAGTCTCAAATTCATATGCATAAATGTATATGAAAAACCGTGCTTCCACAGACTCAAATAGATAAGCCCTCAAACAGTCAAAAAGACTCACAATCATATATATCAAATGGTGACTAGAGTTGAGCGATACTTTCCGATATCCTAAAGTATCGGAATCGGAATGGTATCGCCGATATCACTAAAATATCGGCGATACCCGATACCGATACCGGAAGTCCCATGTAAGTCTATGGGAACAAAATATCGCAACTAAAAAAAAACCTTTATTTCCTTGTAAACACTAAATATACACACATAGAATACATATATATATATATATACATGTCATTGTGACATATATATATACATATATGTATAGTTTATACACTTCTACATAGTAAAATATACTCTGATTCAATTGCCGGGTAAAGCCGGCTTCAGTGAAAAGACAGAAGCACCCGACATGAAATGACACTTGGTGTACATAGGGTTAACCATGTCTTTTCATGTCGTTTGCTATCTGATTTGCACAAACAATTAAATCAGACTATGTGTGCAAAATTTCACACCTGTAGGGGTTAATTAAAGGTGTAAATTCGTTGTAAAAAAAACGGACTTTTTTGCTACGAATTTACACCTTTAATTAACCCCTACAGGTGTGAAATTTTGCACACATAGTCTGATTTAATTGTTTGTGCAAATTAGATAGCAAAGGACATGAAAAGACATGGTTAACCCTATGTACACCAAGTGTCATTTCATGTCGGGTCACCCGACATGAAATGACACTTGGTGTACATAGGGTTAACCATGTCTTTTCATGTCCTTTGCTATCTGATTTGCACAAACAATTAAATCAGACTATGTGTGCAAAATTTCACACCTGTAGGGGTTAATTAAAGGTGTAAATTCGTTGTAAAAAAAACGGACTTTTTTGCTACGAATTTACACCTTTAATTAACCCCTACAGGTGTGAAATTTTGCACACATAGACTGATTTAATTGTTTGTGCAAATTAGATAGCAAAGGACATGAAAAGACATGGTTAACCCTATGTACACCAAGTGTCATTTCATGTCGGGTTCTGCATTTTCACAAAAGCCGGCAATTGAATTAGCGGCTATTATACTATGTAGAAGTGTATGAACTACAAATATAAATATATATATATATGTGTCACAAATTCAATGACATGTATATATATATATATATATATATATATATATATATATATATATATATATGAGGTGTAAAATTGCTGAAAAAAAATGCGTGGGCTCCCGCCCTATTTTCGCAACCAGACAGACAAAGCCAGTGAGTGGGGGCAGATAATAATAGCCCAGAGAGGGACCATTTTTTTTGGCCCCCCCCGGCTACTTAACATCTGCCCCCAGACACCCCAGAAAGGGCAAATCTCTAATTAGATTTGCCCTTTCTGGCACTTTGCCCGTCTATTCCCATTGCCCTGTAGCGGTGGCGAATGGGTTAATAAGGGGTTAAAATGACCTTGCAATTGAAAGGTCACTTTAAGCCAGGTTAATAATTGAGAGCTGTCAATTAGACAACTATCAATTATTAATCCTATTGTATGAAAGAAAAATCAAACACACACACTTTAATAAAAAAGAAGTTTAATGAAATAATCACACAGTTTTTGACCATATTTTATTTACCTGCTAAAACCATTTCCTGTAATAAAAATAAAATAATAAAGCAAAATTATTTTTACCAATCCGATGCACAGTCAGGTCCCACGGTGTAATCCTTCAGAAAGGGTTAATGTTTACTGCAGGGACCGCAGCTAATGCTGCAGCCTCACAGTAAACCCCAAATGAATTAGTTCCTCTCCTGCCTGACAGGAGAGTAAAGGCTGGGTGTCACATAACGATACACCAGCGATCCCGACAACGATATGCACTTGTCAGGATCGCTGGTGTATCGCTACATGATCGCTGCTGAGCTGCCAAACAGGCAGCTCAGGCAGCGATCTGGGACAGCGACACTGCGGGTAACATCGCTTAAGGGCCCGTCTCACATAGCGATATCGCTACCGAGATCGCTGCTGAGTCACTAGTTTTGTGACGCAGCAGGAGCTCACCAGCGATATCGCTGTGTGTGACATTCAGCGACGATCAGCCCCCCTGCCGGGTATCGCTGATCGTTGCAGAAATGTCAGGACCTTTATTTGATCGCTGGTTTCCCTCTGACAGGCAGCATCGCTGCGTGTGACAGGCGGGAGACCAGCGATCCGCTGGTAACCAAGGTACACAGCGGGTTTCCAGGCACCGCGCAGCGCTTGGAAACCCGCTGTGTACCTTGGATACCAGCTCCCTGCATCAGGGCGCTGGTATCCAAGGTACACAGCGGGTTTCTAGGCACAGCCCCGCGCCTGGAAACCCGCTGTGTACCTAGGTTACCAGCGGATCGCTGGTCTCCCGCCTGTCACACGCAGCGATGCGTGCCTGTCAGCGGGAAACCAGCGATCAAAAAAAGGTCCTGACATTTCAGCGACGATCAGCGATACCCGGCAGGGGGGCTGATCGTCGCTGAATGTCACACACAGCGATATCGCTGGTGAGCTCGCTGCTGCGTCACAAAACTAGTGACTCAGCAGCGATCTCGGTAGCGATATCGCTATGTGAGACGGGCCCTTAAGTGGAAAGCTTAATTGATTGCTTTCCACTTTCACTTCGGTCAGCCAGGGACACAATCAGTGACATCAGAGGGAACTGATTAACAAAAATAGGGGTTCCCTTCGAAAAAAAAATGGCGTGGGGTCCCCCCTATTTTTGTTAACCAGCCAGATGAAGCAGACCGCTGAGGCCTGGATTTTCAGGCTGTTAAGGAGCCAAGATCCATGGACCTTGCCAGCCTGATAATACTAGGCCACAGCAGTCTGCATATCTTGGCTGATTAACAAAAATAGGGATCCCCTCGAAAAAAATTGGCGTGGGGTCCCCCCTATTTTTGTTAACCAGCCAGATGAAGCAGACCACTGAGGCCTGGATTTTCAGGCTGTTAAGGAGCCAAGATCCATGGACCTTGCCAGCCTGATAATACTAGGCCACAGCAGTCTGCATATCTTGGCTGATTAACAAAAATAGGGGATCCCTCGAAAAAAATTGGCATGGGGTCCCCCCTATTTTTGTTAACCAGCCAGATGAAGCAGACCGCTGAGGCCTGGTTTTTCAGGCTGGTAAGGATCCAATATCCATGGACCTTGCAAGCCTGATAATACCAGGCCACAGCAGTCTGCTTAGCTTGGCTGGTTAACAAAAATAGGGGATCCCCTCGAAAAAAAAACGGCGTAGGGGTCCCCCTATTTTTGTTAACCAGCCAAGTAAAATGCAGACTGCTGCGGCCTGGTATTAAAAGACTGTCAAGGCCCATGGATTTTGGCCCTCAACAGCCTGATAATACCAGGCTACAGCAGCCCCACATTTGGCGCATCAAAAGATGTGCCAATTGTGGCACTTTACCCGGCTCTTCCCACTTGCCCTGTAGCGGTGGCAAGCGGGGTAATAAGGGGTTATTGTCACCGTTGATTGCACGGTGACAATAAGCCCGGTTAATAATGGAGAGGCGTCAATAAGACACCGATCCATTATTAATCCCAAAGTTATTAAATGCATAAAAAAAAGACACAGCAAGAAAAAAGTCTTTTAATGAAATAAAAGAGACAACACAGTTTTCATTACTTTTATTACTCTCTCATTCCTGCGACGCCATCGATCTCCTGTAAAAAAAGAAAAAAAACAAACCAACAGTATACCACCTGTCCGACGCAGTCCATAACGATAGTCCCACGACGATCCAGCTCTGCTACATCGCAATGACAGGCAGAGCCTGTCATTGCAACGCAGCACAGCTGATTACCTGCTTCCCCGGCGGTGACGTCATCGGACTGACTGCTTTACGGCCGGGATTACCCAGCAGTCACTGCAGTTATCGCGAGAAACTGCATGTGACCGCCGGGGAAAGAAGATGGCGGCCATGAAGCAGTCCAGCCCGTGACCGCCGGAGATCTTCTGCCAGGTAAGTGCCGCTGACTCCTGACAGACCCGACCGACGGACACTGACAGTGACAGTGACAATCCCGATTCCGGTATCCGATAAGACGAAAATATCGGAACTCGGAATCGGAATTCCGATACAGCTAATATCGGCCGATACCCGATATTTGCAGTATCGGAATGCTCAACCCTAATGGTGACGTCACCAGGCTATCCCAAGTAAAGACTAGTATCGCAAGACAAATATCATAACATAGAAAAATAGCATCCACTCTCACCCATAGTGCCTCGCTAGGGTTCCACGGACACGTAGCCTCAACGCGCGTTTCGCGTTGGCTTCTTCGGGGGGCTCTGGAGGAATTTGCCCACTCATCTTTGCAGAATTGCTGTAATTCAGCCACATGGAGGGTTTACGAGCATGAATCACTTTTTTAAGGTCATGCCACAGCATCTCAATCTTATTAAGGTCAGGACTTTGACTATACCACTCCAAAGTCTTAATTTTGTTTTCCTTAAGCATTTCAGAGGTGGACTTGCTGGTGTGTTCTGGATCATTGTCCTGCTGCATAACCCAAGTGTGCTTGAGCTTGAGGTCACGAATAGATGGCGGAACATTTTCCATCAGGATTTGTTGGTAGACAGCAGAATTTATGGTTCCATTTACCACAGCAAATCTTCCAGGTCCTGAAGCAGCAAAACAGCCCCAGACCATCACATTACAACCACCATATGTTACTTTTGGTATGATGTTCCATTTCAGAAATGCTGTGTTACTTCTACGTCAAATGTAATGAGACATACACTTTCCAAAAGTTCAACTTTTCTCTCGTCAGTCCACAGAGTATTCTCCCAAAAGTCTTGAGGATCATCAAGATGTTTTCTTGCAAAACTGAAGACGAGCCTTTATGGACTTATTTCTCAGCAGTGTCTTCATCTTGGTATTCTGCCATGCCGGCAATTTTTGCCCAGTCTCTTTCTTATGGTGGAATCATGAACACTGACCTTAACTAAGGCAAGCGAGGCCAGCAGTTCTTTGGATGTTGTTGTGGGGTCTTTTTGACCTCTTGGATGAGTCGTTGCTGCGCTCTTGGGGTAATTTTGGTCTGCTAGCTATTACTGTGAAGGTTCACCATTGTCACATGTTTTTGCCATTAGTGAATAATGGCTCTCACTGTGGTTCGCTGGAGTCTCAATGCTTTAGAAATGGTTTTATAACTTTTTCCAGACTGACAGATCTCAATTACTTTGTTTCTCATTTGTTACAGAATTTCTTTGGATCACCGCATAATGTTTAGCTTTTGAGGTTCTTTTGGTCTACTTCACTTTGTCAGGCAAGTCCTATTTAAGTGATTTGATGATTGAGAACAGGTGTGGCAGTCATCAGGTTTGGGTATGGTTAGAGAATGTGAACTCAGCTTCCCAAAGATGTGATAAACCACAGTTGTTATGTTGTAAGGGGGTGGGGACAATCACTTTTTCTTTTTTAAATCAAATTTTTTTATTGAATTTTATAAAGATTAACACAAAGAGAAAAATTACAACAACCAGACAAACATTGGAGAAACACAGTTCTCCACCCCCCCAACCTTAATAAGCATTATTCATGAGTTATTTATACATCTTGGATCTGCAACACCAGTATAATTGGATAAACAAATATTTGAACAAAGTAACACCCATTACATATAACTTGTGAAAACACTAATAACATTTTTATTAATTTTCAAAGAAATTTAATTTGAGGCATCATATAATAACTCAAAGCAAGCTGAGGCGAAATCTCCTCAGTTCCCTAAATGTCAAACCAGAGCCATCAATCCATAGACCCAATATCTTGTCAAATTTAGAGATAGCATCTCTTTTTAGGTATATGTCTTTTTCCAAATTTACTAACCAGTTAACTTCATCAATAAATTCTAAGATCATAGGCTCCTGATCAGCTATCCATATTTGGGCTATCACTTTTCTTGCCATATATAACATACGTGCCATCGCAATTTTGCTGTACTCATCTAAATAGACAGATCTTCAACATATCCCAATATACATACTAATGGTGTAAGCTCTACATCAGCTGAATAAACCCTGTTAATCATTGCTACAACACTCCGCCAAAAGGACACCAAGTTAAGACAGTTCCACAACATATGAAAAATATCTGCTATGTTAGTTTTGCATGTAGGACAGTAGGGACTGGACCCAAATCCTATGTTAAATAAGAATTGAGGTGTCCTGTATACCTGGTGTATCACATATATATGGAGTAGTCTATGGGATTCATTTAAAGACAGCTGTGGAACTCTTTCCAGTATATCTGACCAGTGATTTTCCTCTATGGGTCCCATTACACTTCCCCATTTCTATTTTGATCGCATCGGTTGGTTTGTCAATATAATGTCTAAAAGAACGTTATAAAGCAATAAGATCAGTCCAAAAGAATTGTGCAGATTAGCTACTCTCTGTATTATTGAGTTTCGAGGTACCTCTCCTTCCAAAACAATTCCGTCCGACCGATATGCATGTCTAGATTGTAAGTATTTATAGAATTCAGAGGAAGGTAACCCATATTCGCTTTGCAGCTCTGAGAATTCCTTAATCACATCACCTTTCAGCACTTGATTAAGTCTGTTTAAACTCTTGTCACTCCAGGAGCCAAATCCCACCAGTTGGTACAGATTTGGAAGCGATGGAGTGTTCCATAATGAAGTAAATTGTGAAACACCTTCTAGTCCTTGTAATTTTTTTACTGTCCCCCAAAGTTTATGACATAACAGCATAGTCAGTATTTTGCCTCCAAGTGTCCTAAACTTATGCGCCTCCAATACCTCACAGAGTTTATCAGATTGGAAATAGTGAAGCAGCAACATATGCTGAGCTCCACCTCCTCCAGGGTCGTCCCATCCCCGAATATGTTGAAGCTGAGATGCCACATAATATACCCATGGGTTAGGAACCGCAAGCCCTCCCATTATTTTATTTCTTTGCAATGTTTCCAGTTTAATTATCGGAGTCTGTTTGCCCCATATTAATTTTTTAAACTCCTGATCGACTCTGAAGAAAAAACTCTGATTTATCCATACTGGGGAGTTGTGTAGAACATACAATTGTGGCATCCAAATCATTTTGACCAGGTTAGCACGGCCCGCAACCGACAACGGTACCTTAGACCAATCACCTAGTTTACCTCTAAATTTAATTAAGACTGGATCAAGATTCAACCTCTCATAATCATTTATTTTTGCCGATATATTGATGCCTAAATATATCAACTCTGATACCACTTTTAAACCTGAGTTAATGTAATGTGAAGCATTCTCATCTGTATTATCCAATGGAAGTATAGCTGATTTGCTCCAATTTATCTTCAGACCAAAGTATTTTCCAAATGTTTCTATCATTTCCATTGCTATGGGAAGGGACTCAGAAGTTTTAGCCAGAAATAATAGTGTCATCAGCGTATAACGCGACCTTCTATTCACTATTCCCTCTACAAAACCCAACTTTTCCTAGATGCTCCCTGATAACCGATGACAGGGGTTCAATGGCCAATGCAAAGAGCAAGGGAGACAACGGGCACCCCTGCCTCGTATCTCTACTCAGTCCAAAAGCCAGGGAGAGGTGTCCATTTACCCGAATTCTAGCCATCGGTCTACCATACAGCAATTTAACTCATGAAATAAAACTAGGTCCTATACCAAACTTTTCCAACACAGCCCATAAATATTCCCACTCAACAGAATTGAACGCCTTAGCGGCGTCCAGAGAACATACAACTCCATCCCCATCACCGGCAATCACTTTTTCACACAAGGCCTTGTAGGTTTGAATTACCTTTTCCCTTAATAATAAAGACCTTAATTTAAAAACTGCATTTTGGGCTTACTTGTATTATCTTTGTTTAATATTTAAATTTGTTTGGTGATCTGACACGTGTAAGTGTGAAAAACATGCACAAGAATAAAAAATCTGAAAAGGGCAAACAATTTTTCACACAACTGCATATGTGTACAAGTATTGCTGTTATAGGGGGTGAACAAAGTTACCGTAATAAAACAATGCAAGAAATATTATTAACATTGAAGAATGCACTATATAAAAACAGGATTCAATCGTTTTCAGTCTAGCAGCTCTAATCTGCTTACACTAGGAAAAAAGAACAGCAATGCATCACACCTCTGGTAGCAAGAGGGCTAAATGGGTTAAAGTAACAGGTCTGAAGAGTATGGTAGCTGTAATTGTTCCAAGCCAAAGAGCACTGACCTTGTGTAGGAGAATAAAAGTGAAAGGAAGGTTTGAAATGTCACTAGTGATTCAGACAAAAGGAGGTCAATCCTGACATCTCCAAAGGAAATGCTAATGTGGGGAGAATAGTCCTTTGCACAGAGCATTTCCCATGACTTCTCTGGATGACTAAGAATCACTTCATTCCATGGTGATTTCTATTGCAGTTAATAATGTGCTGATTTATGTATCTGATGAAATAATGCATGTGTTCTTCTTACAACTGTTCATACATAGAGAAAAGGAATGATAACCATAGGCACTCACTGAATCAACTGTAATTGTGCCAAATTGCTACAATTTAGATTAGGGTTGAAAATCTTCGATTATCGGCAATTTCTCATATTGGACTGAAGATATAGAATTAACTAACCTAACGTATGTACACTACTTTGCTATTGGGGTGCATATGTGGACCACTCCCTCCTGCTCCAGATTCTCTCATCTCTGGGCATCACAGGCTTGGCCCTATCCTGGATCTCATCATATCTAACAGATCGAACATTCAGTGTCTCCCTCTCCCACACCACCTCCTCACCTCGCCCTCTCTCTGTCGGTGCTCCTCAAGGCTCAGTTCTAGGACCCCTACTCTTCTCCATCTGCACCTTCGGCCTGGGACAGCTCATAGAATCCCATGGTTTGCAGTATCATCTCTATGCCGATGACACGCAAATCTACCTATCTGGACCTGACCTCACCTCCTTACTGACAAAAATCCCACACTGTCTGTCCGCTATTTCAGCTTTCTTTTCTGCTCGCTTTGTAAAACTGAACATGGACAAAACAGAATTCATCATCTTTCCCCCATCTCACTCTACCCCTCCACCAGACCTATCCCTCAATGTCAACGGCTGCTCACTTTCCCCCGTCCCGCATGCTCGGTGCCTCGGGGTGATCCTCGACTCTGCCCTTTCTTTCAAGCCACATATCCAAACCCTAGCCTCCTCCTGCCGTCTCAAACTCAAAAATATTTCCCGGATCCGTGCATTCCTTGACCACGACACCACAAAAACACTAGTGCATGCCCTTATCATCTCCCGCCTCGACTACTGCAACCTCCTGCTCTCTGGCCTCCCCTCTAGCACTCTGGCACCACTCCAATCCATCCTACATTCTGCTGCCCGACTAATCCACCTGTCTCCCCGTTATTCCCCAGCCTCTCCCTTATGCCAAGCCCTTCATTGGCTTCCTATCGTCCAGAGGCACCAGTTCAAAACCCTAACTATGACATACAAAGCCATCCACAACCTGTCTCCTCCATACATCTGTGACATGGTCTCCCGCTACTTACCCTCGCGCAACCTTCGATCCTCTCAAGATCTCCTTCTCTACTCTCCCCTTATCTCTTCTTCCCACAACCGCATACAAGACTTCTCCCGTGCCTCCCCTATACTCTGGAATTCTCTACCCCAACACATCAGACTCTTGCCTACCACCATGGAAATCTTCAAAAAGAACCTGAAGACCTACCTCTTCCGACAAGCCTACAACCAGCAGTGATCCTCAGTCTACTGAACCGCCGCATTACCAGTTCTACCCTCTCCTAGTGTATCCTCACCCATCCCCTGTAGACTGTGAGCCCTCGCGGGCAGGGTCCTCTCTCCTTCTGTACTTATGTGCATCCTGTATTGCTCATAACTATTGTACTTGCCTATATTCGCCCCCTCTCACATGTAAAGCGCCATGGAATAAATGGCACTATAAAAATGAATAATAATAATAATATTAATACGTATGACCAAGAAAGGTAAACCATCCAGCTTCCAGCATATATAAAAACATCAAATGCAAAAGGTTGTAGTGAATACCCTCCATAAAAACCAACACATTTTGAACACTGATGTTATTGGTCCTGGTCAGTTGCGGATACATGCTGCCCTTGGATTGGGCAGGATGTATCACCTGCTAGGTTCTCTTTAATTATGGGGCGGGGTGGAGTGCCATAAATCCCTCTAAGGTCAAGGTGACCAAGTTACATTTGTGGCATAAGGAAACCCACCTCTTTAGCGACAATTCTCATGGCCCAGCTCTTCTCACTTTGTCGGAACTGGCAAAAATGGTGTGAAATCACCAAAACCTTTATGCAACAGTTTTCTGACATAAAAGCTTTGATGATTTGGGCCATAGTTTTTTTTGGATTGTCAGAGTAAACTGGAAGATCCAGGAAAAACACAATAAAGCCCCCATTTTAGACAGATCAGTGATCAGGGAACAAGCCTTCATAGGAATGTTCATTCCTAAAAATAGGACTGTCTTAACAGACTGGCAAACACCCAATGAATGAGCAAAACAGTCATTTGTCAGGTGTGATTTTTCAACAACAACATTCTCGGTAGCACATTGTCCTCCATAAACAGGTAATGTGCTGATGATAAAATCATATTCTATGTGCACAGAAAGATCATATTAATGATTGTTGTGTGTGCATAGAATTGTGGTGTGACTAGTCTAAGCAGGCCATTAAATGATCAACTTGGATGTAACTGATCAGCGAACATATCACCGGGAGAATAGACAACAGCGGGAGAACATAAAAATCTTCACGTAGATGTTGCCTTTAGTCAGGTTCAAACTCAGGACTCCTGCGCTACTAAAGAACAGTTCTAATTACTGCATTTTCTCATTGCCCATTAATCCTGTTTTTTTCAGTTGCCTTCAGGGCTTTCATATTTTAACTTTTATTTATTTTGAAAATATCATGGGTTTTATATAACTTTAAATAATGAATCCTTATTTTACAAAAGATTCCTGACCTCGGAGGACTTTCTCTCATGATAGATTTTGTTTCCATGAAGTAAATTTCTTCTAGATAATCACATCCTACAAACATATCATTCCTTTTTTACCTCGTGTGAACTGAAGATGTATAGCTCTATCTCACTACAAAAGACAACCAAATTGTCTGATTTTACTAGCTCATGTGTGTATGCAGCCACTAAGGGTGTTGAGAAGCATTTCAAGGTCAAACTTCTCTGATACAAATCTGGCAGTCTGGATTCTGACATTAGGAAGTATCGGGTATCCATTGTGGTTAATTCCAGGAACCTAAAGAACAGAATTCCACAGAAGGTTATTTTTCAGTGTGCTTGCTGTATGGAGTGAAATTAGAGTTCTTTAACCCTTCGATCGTAATTTTCAAAGTTGTCAACTCTTATCCGGTTCCTTGTCACTTTTTGAAACTCTAGGATACAAATCCAATCAAAACATTCATTACTAATCTGGATTAGTTTTGTTTAGAATTTATGACTACAACCATATTACAGTGAATCCATGGATTACTAATAATGCGACAATACATTTTATTTGCAAATTGTCTCTCACAGAGAGAGAACTTGAATTCTAGCACTACCTAATAGTAGCAGCAATCCTAAAATTCAACATCAACCTTTTTAACAAGCCTTGACTTAAGGCCCCTTCACACATAGCGACGCCCCAGCGATCACGATAACGATCCGACCAGGCAAAGATCGCTGGTGCGTCGTTACAGGATCGCTAATTAGCTTTCAAATAGTCCGATCTCCTCAACGACGCAAGACAGATCAGCGATTTGCATAACGACCTCGTCGGTCTTTGAGTCCTTGTCACACTACTTTATTGTAACCGATTCCGACCTCGGTGGGCGTGCTTCAGCGTTTCCCTTTCAACGCCCCTCAGCACTGATTGGCCCCCCAATGCTACTTTCGGTACAATGAAAACTAAAAAGGGAACGCTACTTTCTTTAAAATTGGAAAACATACATTGCAGACAGAGCAGTCCTTTGATAAATAAAATGAATCCACGAATAACAGCGCAATAGCGATTCAGTCAGGGATGCTGAAGCAATCCGTTAAAATATCAACACTATAGCGACTCACACGGGAACGCAGAAGGCAAACCGGTTAATACCATCCACAGTGCACAGGAACAAAGAATGGAAGGAGGCGCTACAGCGTTGTGTCGCCCAATTTTCACACATTGGGACCGCTGTACTCACCAATAGGAGCAGAGGGGGCGTGACCGGTAACAGCTTTGTCACGCCTGCGTCGCTGAGCTCTGCGTCGCTAACAAGGTCGCTCGTCGTTTTCAAGCTTCAAACACAGCGATTAGTGCTGGCCAGCGGGACGCCAACAATGGAAAAATGGACCAGCGCATTCGAGCACGATCACTGATAGCCAGCGGGGGGGCCGGTCGCCGCTACATTTCACACGTAGCGAGATCGCTAGCGATAACGCCATTGCGTCACAATATCAGTGACGCTTGAGCGATATCGATAGCGATCTCGCTATGTGTGAAGGCCCCTTTAGGATAAAGTAAAACAGACACTATATCTGCAGATCTGTGTTTTGGAGAGTTTACCCCTCATCAGTACAAGGCAAGAGGTCTCATTTGAGTGAGAGACTTGTGGCGGGAGTATAAGCCGTAACTTTTCTACTTGTGGAAACTGCCAAGCTGAAGTAAGGAGAGTTTTAGGCCATGCAATGCCATTCTGATAAATTAAATATACAAATACATTCAATTTGTAAGCATTTCAGTATGTAATATTCCCAAGCGACATTCAAAAATTGTAAATCATGATCATGTATTTATTTTATTATTATGCTTTGCTTATATAGTGCTATCATATTCTGCAGTGCTTTACATACATTATCATCACTGTCCCCAATGGGGCTCACAATCTAAATTCCCTATCAGTATGTCTTTGGAGTGTGGGCAGAAACTGGAGAACCTGGAGGAAACCCAGACAAACACGGGGAGAACATACAAACTCCTTGCAGATGTTGGTGGGATTTGAACCAAGGACCCCAGCACTGCAAGGCTACAGTGCTAACCACTGTGCCAACATGCTGCTGTATGATCTGGTATTGCCTCATTGTTTTGACAAGAATTTGTGCTTGTTATTCTCTGACTAAATACAGACATGTATGTAGACTTTAATAGCTGCAGGGATTTATGCGAAATGTTGTCACACAAGTGGATAGAGGACCCACTGCTCCACAGTCCAGACTTACCCTTGGAGTGGCGTGGCCAAGAGGCCACCTGATTTTTGCTAGCGCTCCTGATGGTGCAGTTAGGGCTTAAAATGTAGGTGGCCACCAGGTACCACTCCAAGGGCAGTGCCTGATACTGTGGCAGCTAACCCCAAGAGTCAGAATCGCAGACACAGGCTCTGAGTGTAAAGGCGGACAGGATATAAATGCAGGTTCAGACAGTGTAGATCCTGGAACACTTGTCAGGATGGACACTGGTGCAAATTCAGACAGTACAGATCCTGGAACACTTGATAGGATGGACAATGGTGCTGATTTAGATACCGTTGGAGTGCCTGCAAGCTCAAGTACTGCTGGAGTGGCTTTAGTTTCAGATACTGCCAGAGCAGTTTTAGATTTTGGTACCGCCAAATCGGTTTCAGGCTCAGATACCGCCGGAGCAGCTTCAGGTGACACGGATAACAGGAACAGGTTCAGGTTCAGACTAGGTGGGTTCACCAACAGGTTGAACTTCTAACAAAATAGAGTCAGAAGCTGGTTCAGGTTCAAACTAGGCGGAATCAGCAACAGATTCAGGTTCTAACAGAATAGGTTCAGGAACAGGTTCAGGAGTATGTCCAGGGACTGACATCTAACTAGCAAGGACAAACTCAAACTAACACTAAAGAAAGTGTTGCACAGGCACCTCCCTACAATGAAGGATGCCTTAAGTACTAAATGCCTCCCAGCTATTGGATGGGGGCAGATTCAGAGTGCGCATGCTACCTCTTTAAGCAGCGGGGAGCGCGTGCGTGTGCTAATCGTACCACCAGGAGACCTTCGTGCCGTGCACTGACCCAGGAGTAGGGAGCCACAGAAGAACAGGGAGACGTCGACTAGCGGCCATGGCAGTAAATATGTTGGCGCCCCTGCCAGGAGGAGGGAGAGGGAACATGCATGGACACTGGCATACATTACACAAGTATTACATTTTGACCCAGTCCTGGGTCTTTATCACAAAGTCGCTGCAGGAAAAAGGAAAATGGACATGTCTATAGTGACAAAGCAAGCCAATGTGCTATAAAATATATGCAAAAATACAAGATTTGTATAAAATCCAAATAATAGGGGCATAAACGTTGCACTTATACACACAGAATGCATTGAGCCTGTGATACTAGACCAATCGCACTACATGAAACAGAGAGGTAGCATCTATGCAAACACATACAGTAATCACAGGACATAAAAGTTCAACAATAAATGAACAAAAAGGTTAAAAAATAAATACACGATAGCAAAAAGACATGAAGTGGAGGTTCCCATTAAGAGTAGTGGAAGTAGGCAGAAGTTCACAATAAGGGTAAAGTTAGTGGCTAGAGGATGTAAGTGGTAGTTCACAATGAGGTTGATGATAGTAGGTAGTGATAGTGGGAGGAGAGGGAGTGTCAGGTGAGAGCAGCTCAGCTGTAAGTTTGTCATACTGTATATGAATGTATCACATGGGGTATACAAGATAAAGCTTCTGCAGTATGCTAACAATGCATAAGGAGGTATGGGGTTAGTACCTGTGTGGCAGGTGAGGTAGTGAGCTCCTGTGCCTTAGGCTGGTTTCACATTTGCATATCGGTGCGCAGCGTTTGATCCGCATAGATCCGCTTTAACATGGTGTATGCAGGGACATGCATTCGCATGCGTTTCCGTACGCATGCATCATTTCGCAGTGTGCGGCATTGTCCGACGAACAAGTTGCATTTTTTGAAGCGTCAAAAATCTGTCAAATATGCGCAGTCATGGCATGCGGATGAGTGCGTCAAAAACCGCATTACTGTCTATGGGAGCGCATTGGTACGCAAGGACATGCGCATGGATGAGTTCGATGCACATGTGAACTTCAGACTGTGCATGTCCACAGCACCTTGAAATATCAAACGCATGCGCATAAACAATGCATACGCATGCAAAAATACATGCAAACGCATGCATACGCAGCTTTTTTGCGTCATATGTAAGCTTATGTGGATAAAAAATGCTGCGTTTGCATGCAGATGATACGCTGCGCACAAAACGCTAATGTGAACCTAGCCTAAGTCATGTCCATGAGGTGCGTGATGCTGGAGCCGGGGGGCATAGTGAAGGAAAGTGTTATTGCGTGAGTGAAGTGGAGCGATCATGTGGGCCTCCTAGGATAGGTTATGTAGTTCGAATAGGCTGAGGCGAATGCAAGTCCTGTAATATCAGGGTTGTTGCCATACAAATGGACAATACCTGCGCTTGCCCATAGCTGAGGTAAGGGGGGGACGTGTGGCTGAAGACTGAAAGTGCGTAATGAAGGGAAAGGTTGCCAGCCAGTTGTGTCAGGAGGCTAGAGGAGAAAATGATCAGGTGGAGGCAAGCGGGTGGCAGGAAAAGGGGGAATGAGGGCAGTGAATCCCTACAGAAAGAGATGGGTGTCAGTGTGTGGGAGGGAAGGGGGGCTTGCACCTAACCACGAGGCTACAAGGTCGGGGGAGAGGTGGAATTCTAATGGCCAGTCGATTATCGATTCTGTGGAGAATGCAGAAAAAATCTAATTCTCTATTGAGCCCCGTTCTGGTCAATGGTTGAAATTTATGAACCCAAAATGCCTCCCTTTGTTTAAGCAACCTGACGTGGTTTCCGCCACACTGGAATCTGGGAACCGGTACAATGACTTGGAAACCGAGTTGAGACACGACGTGATTGGCATTAGCGTAGTGGCTTTTTGGCTGGCTATGCAGTCTCTCACATGCTTGGTGGCTTCACCAACATAAAGGAGGCCACAGGGACATTTCACGACAGATTATGAAATTCAAATCACATGTAATATATCCTTTGATGTGATAAGGGTGACCCCTTCTAGGATGCATGATCACAATTGATTTGATCATGTTGGAGCAGGCAGCACAACAAAGACCAGGAAATGTGCCGTATTTCTGGGTTCCTAGGAAATGTTGGATGGTAGTTTTCCTTGTGCTGACTATGTCGACTCTAACTAGAATATTTTTGATGTTCCAGGGCCTCTTAGTGCACATAAGGGCTGGTGATTTAAAAGCTTCAATGCTATCCTCTGTGGAGTGCTGGCCAATGTATGTAGTTATAATCCTGACCTCTGACTCCATGACTGTCCAATTTTTTTCAATGGGAGTAGAATAATAATATAGATTGGTTTAGTAGTGATGTATGTCCTGCTAGAACAACTTGGAAGAGATAGCTATTTGCTGAATAATCGTTTGGCTTATAGCTATCTAATGTATTTGACTAGACAGTTCCCCTGTATCAGCATACTGCCAGCACTATAGCTGTATGAACGCCCTTTCCCTTGCCCTTCAACATGCATTACACCTGCAATTGTCTGTCCCATACTGAAAGCCCACCACTCTGCTACACTGTATGCAGTATGACAAACAGAAGAATAGGAGCAGAGTGCCAAAGTCCCAACACCACTTCTGGTTATCTAACAGAAGGATTCCAGGGTCAAGGATCTTCATAAAATCATCGTCTTTATTAGATACATATAAACAGTATACAAATGTCATAACCCCATTGGGGTGTGACAAACGCATTTCAGACTGAAAGGTCTTTAATCATTGCATATGATATGACATTTGTATATTGTTTTTATACATATCTAATAAAGATAATGATTGAAGCTGGAATCCTTCTGTTTGATCTACTTTCCCTGCGGCACTGCCGGTCTCCGACCCTTGGACATCAAAGTGTGTGAGCTGACTCTTTGTCTTTTTTCACTTCTGGTAATCTTTCTCAGTGTCTCTGCTGTTAAGAGACACATTACACTTGTCTACAGGCAGTAGACAGCAAGTTACACAGAAGAGAGACACCTACTGGATGGCACTTTGGAGTGATTTTCTTGTCATTTAGGGTAAATAAATTGAATAGCAATTTTGTCAGTGATCGCATTGGCCATCAGATGAGTCTAGAGCTGGCCATACACATTAGATGGCTCATGGCCTAAAAATGTTTTGGCCAATCCTTTGGTCCAGCAACCATCTCGGAAAGCTCTACCATAAGCAGGAGTCGTCATTTTGTTGAGTGCTTCTGTGCTCTCTATGAGAGAGCCCTCACCAGAAATATCTGGATATGGCTTAGCTCCGGGAGACAGTATGATCGGCAGTCCAAAATCAGACATGACCGATCAATAAATTATCCACGGCTCCCATGTACATTCGACTGTTGGCCGAAAACATTGACATTGACGACACTGGGGTGTTCGAGCAACATTAGTCGTCTAATGGGGTATTTTACCATTAAATAACAGTGACCATTTAAAATTAGTCCACTAATGTTTTTTGTGCAAACTTTGACAAGTAAAGGTGGTCAAAGATTGATCTGACTGATTATTTTAATTAAACAACTGTAGCAAATTATATTTGCATATATGAAGATACTGGAGGTAAATCATGGCCACTGATGTTGCATTCTGCTCCTCCACTTCTGCCAAGTTTTAAGTAAATGATAACCTGAAAGAATTTTTGCTATCCACATCTCTCAATATACTTTGCGCCTTAATGCATTCGTGAATAGCTTACAGATGAGTGAAGAATACTGTTTCTACTATTCTGGTATATAAAGAATATGTAGATCATTATGATATGGTTAACAATAAGTTGGAATCTGGAGATCTTGTAATGAAGTACACAAGACAGTCAGGAACACAGTGTGCACTTGGTGGTACACCAGCTCTAACTATTGCCATTGCCATGTGCTATGCTACAGCCATTAGTGGGAAGGCGTCTGTGAAATGCTTTAAGTGCTGAAAAGCTGGAAAAATCCCTCTCTGTATATTAAAATAGCAGCTGCGCTGTATACGAAATGAAAACTACATTACCAAAAAGAAACAGTTTACAGATGGCTGAATTAAAAAAAAGCACTTTTGGCATCATGGAGAAATCTTCTTCCAATATTTAACCAGTTTAAGAGCTGAGAAGGAAAATAAAGGAAGAGCAGCAAGCCTTATATAACAGATTCTCCCAGCCCCCTGCTATCCCAAAGGAGGCCTTTGCTGAACTAAAATTTTGCAAAGCCTTGCATTGTTCTGACACCGGATCAGCAAACACATAAAAAGCAACTGCCAGCTCAAAAGCTATCCAGTGCTAGAGCCTGGTGCTATCTAATCAAGGCCAAAAGGTCACTTCCGAACAACTGGGCAATAAAAGATTATGTCTAACCTCAGAAGAGAAAGGTCCAGAGGTGGCTAGATGGGGAGGGGAATGAAGGGCAAAAGGACCCCCACACCTCTCCCCTCTGTGGGAGGAAGTGCATTGAATAAAGGCAGCAGAGAGGAACCATCTGGCTCTGAGTGGCCTGCCCTTAAGAAGAGAGAAAAGCCTTCCCACTGGGCTAGAAACTCTTAGCAATGATTCCAACTCTTCCGAGCAGGCTCCTCTGTTCTGACAGCATAGTGGAAAAAATATAAAAGCAGGCGAAAAGCAAAAAAAAATAACGACACTATTAATGTATCCAGTTAACATGCTGATTTAATAAGGCTTCAAATATAAAGTCATGTAAATAACATCAGTCCCACAGAACCTAATAAAAATATAATAATAGTTAATGGATCATATTTATCTAATGCACATGCATTATTACACACACAATATCGTAGGGTATGCTCAGATGTGCCAGATTCATCATAAAAAAATTTGGGGGATTTTTCTCCAGCACCCTTCATGTGTGAACCTATCCTAACTGCATCCCAATCACATATTAAATTAATTACAACCATTTCAAACTTTACTAAAAAAAAAAAAATTGGGAATCAGAAGCAAGTAGAATGTATAAGTCTAAGGCTAGGTTCACATTGCGTTAGTGCAGTCCGCTCAACGCATGTATTAAACGGACTGCGCTAACGCAAGTGCCTTTTAAAGATCTCTTTATGCGATTGCGCTAGTGCAGATGCTCCAAACGCTGCATACCGTGTGCGAGGGTCCGTCACAGAATGATGGCACATCGCTAACACAATGCCGACTATGACATGCATTAGCGATGCACTACACAATGGCAGTCTATGGGTGCGCTAACGCATCTGTTACATAGTGTTAGTGCCGCTATGTAACGGATGCCATCAGAGCATTGCCATTAATGCAATGTGAACCCAGCCTAAGGCTACACAGTGACTTTGGCCAAGACACAGAACATGAGAAGCTTTGATTATTTGGTCTCTTAAATGCACAAGGTTAGGACATATAGTGATGTGACAGCAAAGGAATAATATCCACTCTTCATAGGGAAAAAAGGTAAAATGATGTCACAGCTCAAAAATAATTGGATAATGCACACAGAAGGGTAAACCATTGAGCTGAGTGGGAAAAAATTTACAGGGAGGGCCATTTATATGGATACACCTAAATAAAATGGGAATGGTTGGTGACATCAACTTCCTGTTTGTGGCACATTAGTATATGGGAGGGGGAAAACTTTTCAAGAGGGGTGGCGACCATGGCGGCCATTTTGAAGATGGCCATTTTGGATCCAACTTTATTTTTTCTAATGGGAAGAGGGTCATGTGACACATCAAACTTATACCAATGTGCCACAAACAGGAAGTTGATGTCACCAACCATTCCCATTTTATTTAGGTGTATCCATATAAATAGCCCACCCTGTAGAATGGGTGCGCAGTCAATTTTTATCATCTATATTTATCCTCAAAGAGGATATCAGGGACTTTAAAAAAAAATGTGCCTAATCACTAACAAGCATGTAGTTGCTAACAGAGGCGGTCATTGACCGCTCCTGTTAGAGATTGAGCTGCTCTCTGTCAACAGAGCAGCGGTTGATCTCTGTTGACATGGCAGGACTATTGACATCATTCTGACAGATGGCTTCTTCCAATTAGGCAGCAGGTAGCTGGCTGTCTATCAGCATGACACCAGCAGTCCTGCCCAGTCAACAGGAAAAGAAACTGCCACCCTGTTGACATGGTGTTCAGAGGAAGTCTGTGACTGCTCTTGGCCTGGAGAGAACGGTGCCGGGCACAACAGGCATGTAGGCAGCAACTACCTGACTATTAGAGCTTAGGCACATTTTTTGTTTTTCACAACGTATCAGATATATCTTTTAACTTTTGTTTGGGTGAAATATTAGTCACATACTGTATTTCATTTTATAAACATAAAGCACATGAAGAACGGATCAGATTTGTTGTAGTACCTAAGGAAGCCCAAAGTCCATTTTGCTACAATAAAGGACACCAGCAGGGGGGAAATAATTGCAGTCGCAGAGGTCGTGACCTCAAACAGACCCATGCAGGTGAGGGGCTCTCTGACACCAGCACAAACCTCAACTGGATGTACATCCAAGGATGCATATTCAACTGAATTGTATTGTGGTGTAAAGACCCACGAGGTCCATGCTCTGCAATACATGCTGCTGGACAATCAGAGGCCATCAGCTGATGTTGGCTAGCATGGCAGTATTGTCATGCACTCCCGTTGCTTGAACGCTGAAGTTACCCGCTGGCTTCAGAAGAGGACGGACAGGAGCAGAGGGAATGTGAGTATAATCATTTATTTTTTTCTATGCATTAGAGCACACCAGCAGAATGGGGGACATTTACCAGGAGGGGCCCAAGATGGGGAACATATATACCCGGATGGGAGATATTTATATTGAGATGGGCCCAGGATAAGGAACATATATACAGTACAGACCAAAAGTTTGGACACACCTTCTCATTCAACGTTTTTTCTGTATTTTCATGACTGTAAAAATTGTAGAATCACACTGAAGGCATCAAAACTATGAATTAACACATGTGGAATTATACATTACACTTTACAAAAAAGTGTGAAACAACTGAAAATATGTCTTATATTCTAGGTTCTTCAAAGTAGCCACCTTTTGCTTTGATTACTGCTTTGCACGCAGAAAAGGTGAACGGATGGATTCTACATGCCTGGTTCCCACGTGAAGCATGGAGGAGGTGGTGTGATGTGTGGGGGTGCTTTGCTGGTGACACTGTTGGGGATTTATTGTTGGAAGCCACGGAAATTATCTCTGATCATCTAAGTGCCTTTTTAGTCCTTTTCTTTATATATCAAACCATATAAATGGAGCGGATTTCCCACTTGTGATGATATATATGGTCATTGTATATGAAACTTGTGTTTGCTCCATATTAATTGTTATATTGGCATGGGTATGGCTTCAAACTATGCTTGGTATAAATGAGTATATTTACAAGCCATATCCATTTACAAGCCAGTTCATTCTGGGATAAGTGAAGAGTCTCCGCAAACTCCAAGAACACTGGGTTTTGGCTGTTGCAGCTGAAAGGAGGACATCGGTAAACCAGGGGAGGAGTCCTGAGGAGATCATTTGCATATTCCCAGTTCATTCTGGGATAAGTGAAGAGTCTCCGCAAACTCCAAGAACACTGGGTTTTGGCTGTTGCAGCTGAAAGGAGGACATCGGTAAACCAGGGGAGGAGTCCTGAGGAGATCATTTGCATATTCCCAGTTCATTCTGGGATAAGTGAAGAGTCTCCGCGAACTCCAAGAACACTGGGTTTTGGCTGTTGCAGCTGAAAGGAGGACATTGGTAAACCAGGGGAGGAGTCCTGAGGAGATCATTTGCATATTCCCAGTTCATTCTGGGATAAGTGAAGAGTCTCCGCGAACTCCAAGAATTTTGGCACTTTTTTCACCGCTGTGATTTCTCTTTAACAATAAGAGCATGGAAGAGGCTAGGAGCCATGTGGTGAGTTGCATTTCTTGCTACATGTTCACAGATTTACCAGTGGAAAAGCCAAATTTCACATGCCACAAATGCAAGCTTGTGTCCATGTTGGAGGAAAAGTTGCGAAATCTAGAAGAGAGGTTAGCTACATTGAAGATCATTAAGGAAGATGAAGAGTTCTTAGACAAAGCAGAATTATCTCTTCATGGTGCAGAAAGAGAAGAAATTCGACCTGCACCTGAAGAAACAGAGGAATGGAAGCATGTGACCCAGAGAAGCAGGAGGATAGTGAAGCAGTCAGCACCCATACTGCTCAGGAACCAGTACCAGGCTCTCACACAGGAGAATGATGAAGAAATACATCAGGATAAGACTTTGCCCACAAAGAGCAACCTTGTAAGCCCTCAGAGTCCTCCCGAATGGAGAAAGAAAACTGTTGTGATGAAGAAACGTAGAGTTGTTGTCATGGGGGATTCCCTGTTGAGAGGAACAGAGGCCTCTATCTGCAGACCGGATATAACCTCAAGAGAAATGTGCTGTCTTTCAGGTGCAAAAATTAAAGATGTGTCTGACAGGATATCAGGACTCTTCAGACCTACAGATGACTACCCATTCCTGCTAATACATGTGGGGACAAATGACACCACAAGAAGCGACCTGGAAACCATCTGCAGTGACTTTGAAAACTTAGGCAAGAAAGTGAAAGAACTGGGTGTGCAGGTGGTCTTCTCATCCATCCTCCCAGTGGATGGCCATGGAACAAGGAGGTGGAATAAGATTCTGCAGGTGAACAACTGGCTAAGTCGATGGTGCCGTCAGCAAGGATTTGGATTTTTGGATCACGGAGTGAATTACCTATATGATGGACTACTTGCTAGAGATGGGGTGCACCTTACGAAGACTGGAAAACATGTATTTGGAAGTCACCTTGCTACACTTATCAGGAGAGCTTTAAACTAGAACAATGTGGGAAGGGAAGCAAAACGCCAGAAAAAGCCATACACCTGACAAATGCTATTGAGAACTCGGCTATTAGAAGTGGAAAGGAAGAACGAAGACAAAACAATCTAAATAATAAAAATATTGGAGGAAGAGAAACCAATCACAAACTAAAATGTTTTTATACAAATGCACAAAGCATGGGCAACAAACAAGGAGAATTGGAACTACTAACGCAGGAGAAGAAGTATGATGTCATTGGAATCACTGAAACTTGGTGGGACGATACACATGATTGGAATACAAGGCTAGAAGGATACAACTTATTTGCAAGAAACAGACTTGATAAACGAGGAGGAGGTGTCGCATTGTATGTTAGAAAAGCGTATATCTGCACAGAGATTGATGCTTCAGAGACTGGGAGTTCTGTGGAAACTGTTTGGGTAAGAATACAAGGACAGAACAATGGAAAGGACACCATTGTAGGCATTTACTACAGGCCACCTATGCAAGCTGAAGATATGGATGAACTCTTTATGCATCAAATGGCCAAGTTCTCCAAAAAATATGACATAGTGGTCATGGGAGATTTCAACTATCCAGACATTTGTTGGGAATCTCTCTCAGGCAAAACTAACAGGTCCAGGAAATTCTTATCCTCTCTTGCTGACAACTTTATCTTTCAAAAGGTAGAGGAGAAAACAAGGGGATCTGCTACCTTGGATCTAATCCTTATAAACAGGGAGGAAATGGTTGAGGAGGTAAGAGTGGCTGGGACCCTAGGAGGTAGTGACCATGCTATTTTAGAATTTTGGATAACAAGAGGAGGAAGACCTGTGAAGACTCAGACGTCAAGGTTAGATTTCAGAAAGGCAGATTTTAAGGGACTCAGAAAGAGAATTGGAGGGATCCAATGGCAGGATATCCTTAAGGACAAAAATGTCCAGGAAGGATGGGACATCTTGAAAAATGAGATTCTCAAAGCACAATCGTTAACAATTCCAAAAAGAGGGAAGAATGGGAAGCATTTAAGGAAACCAGGATGGATGAACACAGAACTTAAACACATGCTAAATAGGAAGAAAGAAATGTTTATCAAATGGAAAGAGGGAGGCATATCTAAAGAAGAATATAATGCCATCTGCAGAACCTGCAGGGCACAAATCAGATTATCTAAAGCTGACAATGAATTAAGGCTTGCAAGAGATGTCAAAAGCAACAAAAAAGGATTTTGGGAATACGTCAAAAGTAAAAAAAAAGTCAAAGATGCTATAGGATTTTTACAGGATGAAAATGATGAAATGGTAAGAAAGGATGTTGAGAAGGCTGAACTTTTAAATTCCTATTTTGCATCTGTTTTCTCTCAGAAAGGAAATGTAACATCAATTGATCTTCACTGTCCTATTAAAGGACTAGAAGAATCCAGGATATCTATAAACAGAAAGACAGTGAGGAAACACGTAGCTAACCTAAATGAATTCAAGTCTCCAGGTCCAGATGAATTACACCCCAGAATACTGAAGGAGATAGCAGAAGAAATTCTTGAACCACTGTCCATAATCTTTGAAAATTCTTGGAGAACAGGAGAAGTCCCAGAAGACTGGAGAAGAGCAAATGTTGTTCCTATCTTCAAAAAGGGGAAGAAGGTGGACCCAGGGAACTACAGGCCGGTGAGTCTGACTTCTATACCAGGAAAAATCTTTGAACAAATTATTAAAGAACATGTATGTAAGTACCTGCATAAGAATGAAGTGATTAAACAGAGTCAGCATGGGTTTGTAACTAATAAGTCATGTCAGACTAACTTAATTTCCTTCTATGACAGAATCACTGACTGAGTGGATCAGGGAAATGCTGGAGATATAGTATATCTTGACTTCAGCAAAGCATTTGACAAAGTTTCTCACACAATCCTTATTGAAAAAATGACTAAGTATGGAATGGACAAGGCAACTGTTAGGTGGATTCATAGCTGGCTTAGTGATCGGACCCAAAGAGTGGTAGTAAATGGCTGCACATCCAGTTGGAAGAATGTCTCAAGTGGGGTACCACAAGGCTCTGTTTTGGGCCCTGTATTGTTCAACATCTTTATCAATGATTTAGATGAAGGAATTGAGGATAACTGATCAAATTTGCTGATGACACAAAGCTAGGAGGGGTAGCTAATACTAGAGAAGAGAGAGAGAGGATTCAGAAAGATATAAATAAACTGGAGCAGTGGGCAGCAACTAACAGAATGGTTTTTAACAGGAAAAAATGCAAAGTACTACATCTGGGCAATAAAAATGAAAAAATCATATACAAAATGGGAGGAATAGGGCTAAGTAGCAGCACATGTGAAAAAGACTTGGGTATACTAATTGATCACAGACTGAACATGAGTCAACAGTGTGATGCAGCAGCAAAAAAGGCAAATACAATTCTAGGCTGTATCAACAGAAGCATACAGTCTAGATCACGTGAGGTCATTATTGCCCTCTACTCCTCTTTGGTCAGACCTCATCTGGAATACTGTGTCCAGTTTTGGGCACCACATTTTAAAAAAGACATCAACAAACTGGAGCAAGTTCAAAGGAGAGCCACCAGAATGGTGACCGGTCTGCAAACCATGTCCTATGAGGAACGGTTGCAGGATTTGGGAATGTTTAGCTTGCAAAAAAGAAGACTGAGAGGAGACTTAATAGCTGTCTACAAATATCTCAAGGGCTGTCACATTGTAGAAGGATCATCTTTATTCTCATTTGCACAAGGAAAGACTAGAAGCAATGGGATAAAACTGAATGGGAGGAGACACAGATTAGATATTAGAAAAAAATTTTTGACAGTTAGGGTGATCAAGGAGTGGAACAGGCTGCCACGATAGGTGGTAAGTTCTCCTTCAATGGAAGTATTCAAACAGAGGCTGGACAGACATCTGTCTGGGATGATTTAGAGAATCCTGCTTTGAGCAGGGGGTTGGACCAGATGGCCCAGGAGGTCCCTTCCAACTCTACCATTCTATGATTCTATGATTCATTACTTCAAATTGGATATATTTTGGGCAACGTGTAACATGGCTCCCCGTTTTGGTAGCAGTATTCCTGTTTTTGGTGCAATATATGTTTGTTAATTGTGGTGTAATTAGTTTGAATAAAAATTATTTTGAATATAATGGCAATTTAGACAGTGGTTCATATGGTGTTTTTATGTAGATTTCAGTTTTTGCCAGCATATCATTCTTTTTGGGTTTCTTGTGTTACTATTATCAGATCAAACAGTGTAAAAACCCTGTGATAAATCTGATGCATTTCAAAACTGTCTAGTCTAATTTTGTTAAAACATAACTTTTACTCAATGATTGAAAAAAACATATAAATTAATGTTGTTCACAGTAAAAACATACTCTGAAGCTGAGTCATTTCTCACGAACAAGCCGCAAGTCGGAATAGTCAAGGAGTCTGAGGTCGAAAGCCAGGAGACTATGTCATAAACAGAGGGAAGAGACAACAGGGTAATCAGGTAAGTGTCCGAGGTCAAACTAGTGGGAGGATAGCAGATCAGAACAAAAGCGGGAGGGTCAGAACGAGGTTCAAGGTCAGGCAGTGAAAGATCATCAAGCAAGACACTAGGCACAGAGAAAACCAATCACATTTAGCTGAAGTTGTGTCTGGCAGAGGTCTGGGACTGACAGCCCAGCAAATTAGAACACCTGAAGATAGCCGAGCACCTCCAGTTTCAAATTGGACGGCAAAGCTGTCAATTGAAACACTGACATCTTAGCATGCCCCTGCACTAGACTGAACAAATGAGATGTCAATAAAAATACCAACAGCTTCACCATGCCCTGCACCAGATTGAACGGCTGAGCCATCAGTAACTCCACCCCAAACACACTGAGGTGTGGAATCATTACACATGCAGAAAAAACAACACTGAACTCCAACCTGGCATCTCATACTTGTGAAAAATTAAGCAATTGAAGTTTTTTGGGATCAGATAAATGCCTGAAAAAAGAATGGGATCAGGGATGATTCAGGTGCAAAGGACTGGACTAGGATCAAATCCAGGAGGTCAGACCTAGGGTTTGGTCCAATCAGTAGATCCCAGTCACTTGTAGATCTGTCTCACTAGTCCAAAAGAGGGATAATTGGACAGTGAGTGATTGATCAGACAGGTAGGGCAAAGCCTACTGTTGATCAGCTAGGTGTGGTCCAAATGATTATGGAATACAGGTGACAGTGGTCAACATGTTTCTATATATGAGACATCCTTATAACCATACCCATCCCCACAGTGGTGAGATATAAGGTAAATAGAGAATAAAAAGGAATGTTCTCACCTACTATGCGTTGCATCAAAGGCAGGCAGGTGCCGGAGCTTGTCGTTCCTCGGTCATTTTTCAAAAATCCAAGGTGTATCCAAGTAACCCTATAGATCCCTATTACAGGCTACAATAATCTACATACTTGTTTACTCCTGTCCTGACCAGGCCAGTTTACAAGTAGTCCTGTTAAGGAGGCTCTGCTCTCTCCCGAGGGGCGTCCTGATGTGTTTAAGACATTGATGGTTATACCACACTTTTTGCTGTCTATTCTAGTCTAAATTTGCAAGAATTAGGCTAATTAAGTCATAACAGTGTTAATAAATATGCAACTTTATATCATCATTGTGATCTCTTCAAATGGATAACTTTGATATGTGGCCCTCAGAGTGAAAAAGGTTGTGCATCCTTATGAAGACTAGTGTTTTTTAATGTTTTTAAGCTGGGTACCACATGGTCGTAGCACATTATAAGGACAGTGTGGGTATCCCTAAGGCTGGTTTTGCATTAGCATATCTGTGAGCAGCTTATGATCCACATAGATCCGCATGTGTCACGCGTACCTATAGTTAACATTGTATACGCAGGGACATGCGTTTCCACCAGTTCACATGCGGATGCGTATGCATGCATCGTTTCGCGGTGTGCAGTGGTGTCTGGCGAACGCAACATGTTGCATTTTTTGAGGCGTCAATTATAAGCAGTCATGCGCATGCGGATGAGTGTGTCAAAACAACGCATTACTGTTTATGAGAACGCATTGGTATGCAAGGACATGCGTATGCATGCGTTCGAAACGCATGCATACTTCAGAATGAGCAGGTCCAGGAAATGATTTTACCACCTGCTATTGCCAGCTAGATAAAAGGAAGTGTGCACACTGCAAGGCCATTACTCTCCAGACTCTGGATGTGAGCCCAAGTGTCATGATCCGTTCCAGGGTTTAGTCCTGTCTGCCCTTGGTCCGGGCGGATCATGTCAAGAGTTAACTTTGCTCTGCCTCATTCTGGGTTCAGGTTGGCTATTTAGCTCTCACACATCCTGCTAGCAGTGTGAGCTATACTGCTACCTTCGACTTGTGAACCTGACTGGTAACCCTTGATTTGTCCTGCTGTTATCCCTGACTTGTCCCGTGTCTGTTGTTCCCCTCTGTCTGCCCTGTTCCCTGCATTTCCCTGTTTGTCTGTTGGATTCCTGGTTTTTGACTCGGCCTGTATTTGGACTCGCTCCTGCTTTCTGTCTTTGTCTTATCTGCTTCTGACCGTTGATGACCTCCTGGCTTTCTCCTGACCACGTGTATTGTTTATTCCTTTTGTCCTGCTGCCTCCGTACGGTTTTGACTTGGCTTGCCTGACCACGCTCCAGCCACTTGGTGGCGCCTGTGTTTCTGCTCTTTAGAGGGCTTGCTGAGACCTATGATACTTCAGATGACTAAATATTCCTGACTCAGTCCTGGACGTTTTTGCTGCCACCTGGTGGTGGTTTTGGCTGCTGCAGTGCAGGCCTACTCTGAAGTGTGTAATCCTTTCTCCCCTCTGTAACCTACAGGTGGAGCACACACCAGCCTGCATTACAGCTGCGCGACACCAAGACTGTCTATGGAAGTATAGAAGCTTTGAAAATGTCTGTCTGTCTCTGCAGTCTGTACTCTGTACTAATTTTTTTTTCTATTCCTTGTAGACTGGTTGCTGCTCCGCTCCCGGACTACTGCTGTGGCTTGCTTCTCCTGTTCAGGATTTCTCCATCCCGGGGTGTGGTATTGGCCCTTCAGTTCTTCTGTCCAGAATTTCTCCGTCCAGGTGGTGTGGTATTAGCCCTTCAGTTCTCCTGTCCAGGATTTCTCCGTCCCGGTGGTGTGGCATTGGCCCTTCAGTTCTCCAGTCCAGGATTTTTCTGTCCCAGTGGTGTGGTATTGGCCCTTCAGTTCTCCTGTCCAAGATTTCTCCGTCCCGGTGGTGTGGTACTGGCACTTCAGTTCTCGTGTCCAGGATTTCTCTGTTCTGGTGCTGTGGTTCTGACCCTCATTTCTCCTGTCCAGGACTTCGGAGTCCCGGTGGTGGGGTATTGGCCCTTCAGTTCTCCTGTCTAGGATTTCTCTGTCCCAGTACTGTTCTGCTGTCCCGGTGCTGTTCTGCTGTCCCAGTGCTGTGCTGCTGTCCCGGTGCTGTTCTGTTGTCCCGGTGCTGTTCTGCTGTCCCGGTTCTGTGCTGCTGTCCCGGTGGTTTGCTGCTGTCCCTGTTCTGTGCTGACTGCTGCGCTTTTGGACTACTGCCTGTAATGTAAGTATTGGTGTCCATTCCATTGTGTTTTTAATTTTTTTAAAAAAAATTTTTTGTTTGTCTCTTAACAAGTTTAATGTTTCTTCTCTGTCCTTTTCTGTAGTGTTTCACTTGACTGCTGCCTGTTATTCCAACATGTCCTCCAGTGAAGCTTCCCAGAGTGGACATGACACTGATTATGTAATCACATTTAATATACTGATTGGTATGTATGGACTGGCAATACTATACATGTGGTATATCATGTATTTTCTTTACAGGTAGCTTCCAGTTCGGAAGAACAGGAGCAGTTGAGTGGAAATGAATCATCCCAGGGTCGTTGGTCTCAAGTTTCTGAGGAGGAAAGATGGGGTGTAAGTATTCTTTTCATTATCAGAGTTGTAATTGAATTTGTTTTCAGTTTTACTTACCAATTCTTTTTTTTTATTTGATCTATAGGTTCCACAATATGAGGAAGGCAAACCAGAGATTGATAAGGACCAACTCATTCAATCTGTGCGAGAGCGAGCAGCATTGTGGGACCCCCATGATCGTAATCATTCAGACTCTGCATTGATTCGACGACTCTGGGAAGAAGTGGCAAGATCACTGCTGGCTGATTGAGACCGTGCCACAACACATGCCAGAAAGGATTTTAGTAAGTATTGCAATGTGGTCTGACGCGGCAGTGAACCTGGTAATGTACGTGCATTGTTTTACAATTAATTTTTTTACCCCTTTTTTTTTACCCCTTCACAGTGAAGAGGATAAAAGTCTGTTGGCGTTCGATAAAGGATCGCTTCAATAAGGACATGAGAGAGGAGATTCGGGTTCAAAGTGGTGCTGCTCCAACGCTCAGAAAATATAAATACCATTGTCTACTTTCATTTCTAAGGCCTGCGCTTGGTCAGTGAATACGAGTATCTTTTGTGTTGTCTTACTATTATATAAACAATATAATTTTTTTTACTAATGTTTTTCATTATTTTCCACACAGAACCTGGTGCAGCACAACACAACCTAGATCGTCCTCAGTTGGAGCAGCCACTCATTGACCAGCCAACGAATAGACCCAATCCCAATAATCCACCAGCAATGGAGCAACCAGGCTGGCTTCACAAGCTGGGGAACAGGCAGCCGGTCCATCTGGTTTTTCCCTCTCCCAACCCTCTGCCACTGGTTTTGTTGGGTCTTCTCGTCAGCGGCAGAGGGCCTGGGAGAGGCCAGTCATGCCCGAGTTTCTTCACTTAGGCTCGATCTTCTGGGATGGGATGAAGGCAGTTTTAGAAAGACTGGATAGTGGGTTCACTCAGGTGAACACACTTTTCAAGGAAGTCCACATACGCCTTGACCACCTGGAAGCCGACCTTCAGAGACCAGCACAACATTTTTTTTCATCAAAAGAGCAGTGCGTGTCTGAAAACCTACCACCTGATTTCCAGCTGAATGTGATGCAGGCCTGCCAGGCTGCTTACAGTCAGGCATTGCAGCAGTTCCTTTGTTTCCTACAGGTCAACAAGGGCCAGCACAGCAGCAGTGGCAGAATTCTCCAGCACCTTTCCAAACATCTCAAGGACTTGGATACCCATCTGCTCAACAACTAATGACAGCGCATGTGACCTATCCACCACCGCTGGACATTAGGACTGTTCCTACAGTATCCAGCTACACCACGCAGCCGAGTGCAGCAGCCATGCAGCCTTCAACTTTCACCATGCAGCCAAGTGCAGCAGCCATGCAGCCTTCAACTTCCACCATGCAGCCGAGTGCAGCAGCCATGCTAGGCTTCAACTTCCACCACGCAGCCGAGTGCTGCACCCCAGGAACAGGGAAAAACAAAACACAGCGGAACCAGCAAAGCGGCCAGGAAAAGTTGGCAAGAAACATTACGCACCACCTCCACCCTCATCTCCCAATGTGCCTCCGTTTCCAAGTCTGTCCCCACCTTCTCTTGGTTCTCTCTCTTCCAATGTGTCAATCCCTTCCAATTTGTTTTCCACTCCTAAGGCCTCTTTCACACATCCGTCTTTTTGTATCAGGCATGATCCGTCGAACACCTGAAGGGACGGATCCGGCGCTGAAACAAAAAACTGATGCAACGGATCCGGTTTTTTGCTGGATCCGTCCTGAACTTTTGAACCCAGAAAAAGAGGGTTTCTGATGCCCGGAGACACTGGAAAATGTAGTAGTAGTAGTAGTAGTAGTAGTAGTAGTAGTAGTAGACCTTGATTTCCAGAATCCGGATCAGACTTTTGCCGGATTGCACAAAAGTCTGATCCGGTTCCATTGAATTCTATTGTTTCCGGCCGCCTGATGCGCCGCTTCAGGCACATCAGGCGGCTACGGCAAAAAAAAAAACGTTACATGCTCCGTTTTGTCCGGCCGCCGGAATGTACATTTCCGCCGGATCCGGACAAAAAAGGATACAACGCAATGACATCAGGCGCGATCCGGCGCTAATGAAAGTCAATGGAAAAAAAAAACGCATCCGGCATTACATTTCGCCGGATGCGGTTGGACAAAAAAATGCCGGAGGGCGCCGGAGGGCGCACAACGGATGTGTGAAAGAGGCCTAATGTGTCCTCTTCACCAATGTTACATCTGCTGCCAATATATCTGACCCAAACTCCAATTAAGTGCCACTTCACCTGTAACAACTTTCCCAGCCACTCCTAGCCAATCATTACAGTCCGACACCCCCCAGGTCCACAATATCACACCAACGGGCAGACCACGAAAGTAAACCTCATTTTTTTTGTTTTTACTGTATTTATTTATGTTAAATTAACCCCTTAATGACCAAGCCATTTTGTAGGTTAAAGACCAGGCCAATTTTTACAATTCTGACCACTGTCTCTTTATGAGGTTATAACTCTGGAACGCTTCTACGGATCTTGGCGATTCTGAGATTGTTTTCTCGTGACATATTGTACTTTATGATAGAGGTAAAATTTCTTCAATATAACTTGCGTTTATTTATGAAAAAAACGGAAATATGGCAAAAATTTTGAAAATTTTGCAATTTTCAAACTTTTAATTTTTATGCCATTAAATAAGAGAGATATGTCACAAAAATTAGTTAATAAATAACATTTCCCACGTGTCTACTTTACATCAGCACAATTTTGGAACCAACATTTTTTTTGTTAGGAAGTTATAAGTGTTAAAAGTTGACCAGCGATTTCTCATTTTTCCAACAAAATTTACAAAACCATTTTTTTTAGGGACCACCTCACATTTGAAGTGAATTTGAGGGGTCAATATGACAGAAAATACCCAAAAGTGACACCATTCTAAAAACTGCACCCCTCAATGTGTTCAAAGCCACATTCAAGAAGTTTATTAACCCTTTAGGTACTTCACAAGAATTGAAGCAATGTGGAAGGAAAAAATGAACATTTAACTTTTTTTCCCAAAATTTTTCTTTCGACACAATTTTTTTAAATTTTGTCAAGGGTATCAGGAGAAATTGAACCACAATATTTGTTGTACAATTTCTCCAGAGTACACCGATACCCCATGTGTGGAGGTAAACAACTATATGGGCGCATGGCAGAGCTCGGAAGGGAAGCAGCGCCATTTGACTTTTTTGGCTGGAATTGAGATTGGACGCCATGTCGCATTTGGAGAGTCCCTGTGTGCCTAAACAGTGGAAACCCCCACAAGTGACCCCATTTTGGAAACTGGACCCCCCAAGGAACTTATCTAAATGTGTTGTGAGAGCTTTTAACCCCCAAGGGCTTCACAGAAGGTTATAACGTAGAGCCGTAAAATTAAAAAATCATATTTTTTCCACAAAAATGATCTTTTCATCCCAATTTTTATTTTCCAAAGGATAAAAGGACCCCAAAAGTTATTGTGCAATTAGTCCTGAGTACGCTGATACCCCATATGTGGGGGTAAACCACTATTTGGGCGCATGGCAGAGCTCGGAAGGGAAGCAGCGCCATTTGACTTTTTTGGCTGGAATTGAGATTGGACGCCATGTTGCATTTGGAGAGTCCCTGTGTGCCTAAACAGTGGAAACCCCCCACAAGTGACCCCATTTTGGAAACTAGACCCCCCAAGGAACTTACCTAAATGTGTTGTGAGAGCTTTCAACCCCCAAGCGCTTCACAGAAGGTTATAACGTAGAGCTGTAAATTAAAAAATCATATTTTTTCCACAAAAATTATCTTTTCATCCCAATTTTTATTTTCCAAAGGATAAAAGGACCCCAAAAGTTATTGTGCAATTAGTCCTGAGTACACTGATACCCCATATGTGGGGGTAAACCACTATTTGGGCGCATGGCAGAGCTCGGAAGGGAAGCAGCGCCATTTGACTTTTTTGGCTGGAATTGAGATTGGATGCCATGTCGTATTTGGAGAGCCCCTGTGTGCCTAAACAGTGGAAACCCCCCACAAGTGACCCCATTTTGGAAACTAGACCCCCCCAAGGAACTTATCTAGATGTGTGGTGAGAGCTTTGAACCCCCAAGGGCTTCACAGAAGGTTATAACGTAGAGCAGTAAAATTAAAAAATCATATCTTTTCCACAAAAATGATCTTTCCACCCCCAATTGTTATTTTCCAAAGGGTAACAGGACCCCAAAAGTTATTGTGCAATTTGTCCTGAGTACGCTGATACCCCATATGTGGGGGTAAACCACTATTTTGACGCATGGCAGAGCTCGAAAGGGAAGGAGCGCCTTTTTCAAATGCAGACTTTGATGGAATGGTCTGCGGGTTTCATGTCACGTTTGGAGAGCCCCTGATGTGCCTAAACAGTAGAAACCCCCCACAAGTGACTCCATTTTGGAAACTAGACCCCCCAAGGAACTTATCTAGATGTGTGGTGAGCACTTTGAACCCCCAAGTGCTTCACAGAAGTTTATAACGTAGAGCCGTGAAAATAAAAAAATCATATTTTTTTCCACAAAAATAATCTTTTTGCCCCCAAATTTTTATTTTTATAAGGGTAACAGGAGAAATAGGACCCCAAAAGCTATTGTGCAATTTGTCCTGAGTACGCTGATATCCCATATGTGGGGGGGGAACCACTATTTTGACGCATGGCAGAGATCGGAAGGGAAGGAGAACCGTTTTTAAATGCAGACTTTGATGGAATGGTCTGCGGGTGTCATGTCGCGCTTGGAGAGCCCCTGATGTGCCTAAACAGTAGAAACCCCCCACAAATGACCCCATTTTGCAAACTACACCCCCAAGGAACTTATCTAGATGTGTGGTCAGCACTTTGAACCCCCAAGGGCTTCACAGAAGTTTATAACGTAGAGCCGTGAAAATAAAAAAATCATATTTTTTTCCACAAAAATGACTTTTTTGCCCCCAAATTTTTATTTTTCTAAGGGTAACAGGAGAAATAGGACCCCAAAAGCTATTGTGCATTTTGTCCTGAGTACGCTGATACCCCATATGTGGGGGGGAACCACTGTGATCGCCTTACTGCGATCTTTGGGAGGCACAATGAACAAATCTACAAAAGGTGAAGAATTGGTTTTCTTTTTTACGCCGTTCCTCGTGCGGTATTAGTGATTAGGCGACTTTATTCCTCGGATCGGTGCGATTACAGCGATACCAGATTTACATCCTTTTTTCATGTTTAGCTTCTGTCACACTCTAAAAGATGCTTCTTTTTGGAATAATTTTTTGTAAGAAATTTTTGCATCGCCGTATTTTAAGAGCTATAATTTTTCCATATTTCGGCCGACAGAGTTATCTGTGGGCTTATTTTTTGCGGGACGAGCTGACGTATCTATTGGTACCATATTTGGGCACATAACATTTTTTGATCGCTTCCTATTCCGATTTTTGTGGAAGCAGAATGAACAAAAACCAGCAATTCAGGAATTGTTTTTTTTTTTTTTTTTTCCCTTCGATCCGCGTGTGGTAAAATTGATAAAGGAGCTTTATTCTTCGGATCACTACGATTACAGCGATACCTCATTTATATATTTTTTTTTATGTTTTGGCGTTTTTTACACAATAAAAAATTTTATAGAAAAAATAATTATTTTTGCATCAGTTTATTCCGCGAGCTATAACTTTTTATTTTTTCGCTGATGATGCTGTATAGCGGCTTGTTTTTTGCGGGACAAGATGACATTTTCAGCGGTACCATGATTATTTATATCCCACTTTTTGATCGCGTGTTATTGCACTTTTTCCAAGCGGTATGATGATACCGCTTGGAAAAAGTATAATTTACTACTTTTTTGTGTTTTTTTTTACGGCTTTCACTGAAGGGGTTAACTAGGGTTACGCTTTTATAGATGGGATTTTTACGGACGTGGCGATACCTAACATGTGTATTTTTTTAATTTTTTATTTTTTTTATTACATAAAAATGTGTATTTTTTAGGGGATTTTTTTAAAATTATTTTTTAATATTTTTTTTACAATTTTTTTTTAAAAAATGATTTTTTTTAACTTGTCCCTTTATGGGACTTTCACTTTTTTTACGTTTTATTGCAGTTACAATGCATTGCAATGCTCCAGCATTGCAATGCATTGTACCTATGGGGAAAGTTGCTGTGACATGATCACAGCAGCTTCCCATAGCTAGATGACCCGGAGGTTGTCATGACAACCCCGGGTCATCAAGGCAGAGATCGGGCCCTGCAAATACATTGCAGGGCGCCGATCTGAGGCAGAGGGAGCTCCCGACCCTCTGCCTCCCCCCTGAGCTCTGCGATCGCGCTGGATCACAGCAGTCAGGGGGTTAACAGTTAACAGCCAGGGGCGGTGGGGGCTCCGCTCCTGGCTGTCAGTGCAGGAAGCCTGGCCACTTCAGCGCCGGCTCCTGCACTGATCGCGCTGGAGAAGCTGAAATTTCAGCTTCTCCTGCACGATCGCTGCTGTGTTTGGTCAGTCAGATTGACTGACCAATCACAGCGCTGTGGGTGCGGGGACCGACGGCAAAGGTCCCCGCACCGCTTGCCGTGCCTGTCAGCTGTCTATGACAGCTGTCGGCACTGATCTACCACTGCGTGTTTACACGCAGTGGTAGATCAAAGGCATGACGTGCACAGTCCGTCCTGGTGCCGGAACTGGCACCTTGCCATGACGGACTGTGCACGTCAGTGGACATTAAGGGGTTAAACATTGTTTGGTTTTAGTTTTGTTAATAAAAATACTTTTATTTCACAATCCCTGTCTCCGAATTTTCTTTATCTCTTTATTTAAACATGTGTGTATTGTTGAGTGAAGTATTAACGGGTGTTACTGTACAGTCAAGGTGTTTAGTATTAAAGTTACAGTAAAAGTGTTAGTATTAAAGTCAGCAAACATTACAGGTACATTTTACTTATTAGCAGCTTAAACCTTTTTGTCTTGCCATGCCACACATCCAATATCCAAAACTAAATAGGCAGGAAATTTATCCATCATTTGGGCAACTTCCACTGTAGTCCTCAGAGGGTGATCTTGGTAATCCCTCAATGTGGTAGCAACTGGTTTATCAAGTTCTGAGTGTTGTCACTCTTTCACCAGGATGTAATTGTGCAGAACAACACACACTTTCACAACCTCATGAATTATCTCACTTTTTAGATTGATGGTTGTTCCCAAAATGCGCCATATAGATACCAGCAATCCAAAGGCAAACTCCACAGTTCTTTGTGCCCTTGTCAGTCGGTAGTTGTAAATCCTTTTGGTGCGATTCAAGTCAGGACTTGAGTATGGTTTTATGAGGTTGGCACACATTTGAAACGCCTCATCCCCAATCACAACAAATGGCATTAGCGGTCCTTCAGTGTTCGGAAGAGGTTGTGGCTGTGGAAAATTTAAATCATTACCATACAAATGTTGGCCCATGTCAGAGTTTTTGAAAGTCTGTGAGTCATTTCCTCGTCCAAATGAGCCAAAATCCATGGGGACAAATCGTCAGTCAGCATCTGCAATCACCATGAGAACAATCGAAAAGTATTTTTTGTAATTGAAATACTCGGATCCACTTCCAGCAGGTTTCATAATCTGAATGTGGTTGCCGTCCACAGCCCCCAAACAGTTTGGAAAATTACAAATGTCCTGGAATTTTGCAGAATTTTCCAGCCAGAGTTCCGTTGTGGGTTTGGGGAGGAATTCATCACGCAGAACATCACATAAAGCATGGCAGATGTCTCCAACAATTCCAGAAAGCGTAGACACTTCAATCCAGAATTGAAAATGTAGAAATGATAAGGTCTCTCCTGTAGCCAGGAATGGAAAATAAAATCAAGTACATGGCTTTTAGAACAATCATATTAATGACAGGTGCTTCTTTTTCAAAATTACGTACCTCAGGGTCACCAACAGACATTCCTCAGCAGGAATTGCTCAACGTACAGTAGCTGTGTGTCCTGCCTGGTGATGGATCTTCGGATACATAGCAGCAAGTCTTGTAAGCTCTGTTCTTGTGTACTTGAAAAACTTCTAAGGGTTTTCAAGCAGCTCTGTGTACAACAAGTGGTAGGCTCCACGGCTCTCTTGGACTTCAACGATGGGGTGTTGCCAATAGCGACGACGACGTCTTCTCCGTTTTTCTCTTCTTTCTACTTCGCAAGCCGCAGAAAAGGCAACAGCCAATTTCAATGACAAATCAAGATTAGTCATGAAGCTCTCTACGCTAAGATCCATCTTATCCATTTTGCAGCTGGATACAGCAGCAAAAGATGAGGATTTCTTCAGTGCAGTGTGTCTATATATATAGAAATCCCATGAGAAATGCCCATTGGGTGTCTGGTATCAAGGAAACTCTACTGGAAAAGCATTGGAAAAATCGAACGCATGCGCATGAACGCAAACGCATGCAAAAACGCATACAAACGCATGCACACGCAGCTTTTTTGGTGTCATGCGTAAGATGATGCAGATAAAAAACGCTGCGTAAACATGCATTTTCATGTGTTTTTGCATGCATTTACGCATGCAGATGATACGCTGCGCATAGAAACGCTAATGTGAACTTAGCCTAAGAGCGGGTTATATGGTAGTCAGAGTCCTAGACCCTCCATGTGCTGTTGTACACTTCCTACAAATAGCACTGTATTGTAAAGCTATTCTCCCCTGTAATCATTGCTTTTAGCCAAGAATACATTTGCAATCCAGCACCAGTTGAAACATGGTACAATATATTGTGTATGAAATCATAGAAGGTATTATACAGCATGGTTTCATATTTCACATCGGTACAACTCACAGTCTGTATAGAGCCACAATATAGTCATAGTCATTAGTTTTTTCCTGTATGGTTTTCATTTTAATGTCATATTTAGCTCATAAGAATGAGTTCATGTGTAAAACAAAAAATTTTCCTGTTTTGCTTAGCACATAACAGAATGCGACACCCTGATTCATATTGCTTATCGATGTGTTTTAAGTAATTAGCATGTGGTTGATATGACACATGAATTAGTCGTAGGCCATCACAGCTAGCTAAATACAGTGCTGGCTGGGCATGTTATTGTCTACAGCTTTTCTGAACTGTATAATTTGAGATTAATCAAGCAGTCGAGACGTTGTCATCTTATATTTTGGTGGAGCAATTACCTATGTGATGTAAATATTACTAAACTTTACACCATTTACCTGTACAGTGAAATGTTCTGTAAAATGTTGTTGTACATTACACAAGCAATATTGGGAACAGATACAGACTAATCTAGTTTTGCTAATAGTGATATCTCTTATCAGAATCATCTGGGTGAGATAAAAATGGATAAATGATATTCTTGTAAAGTAAAACTAAGATCACAAATCAATTTATGTCCCCATACACATACACAGAATGATCATTTGACCGAAAGCTATACATCTTGACACCTCAATACTCAGGAATACTCGGTTGAGCACTTTTGTGCACTATGTAAAAGACCCAGTGCCATACTCCTCTAGCAGCACTGAACAAAAGGATCAACCATTGACATTCTAACTGCTTACCCCTGGCATAATCACATATATGTGAGATCAGCTGAAGAGCTGCCCCAGACCATTACAGAGCCACCACGATGATTTACTGTAGGCAGGGTTTTTTTTCAGTGTATGTTTTAGCCTTCTTCCTCAAAAGATATAGCTGATCCATAACCGCAAAAAGTTCCATTTTTATTTTTAATGCTTCTTAGAGAAGAATTGTAAAACTGCAGCTTACTTAAAGATTTTTAACATATTTGAGTATATAGTTCATGTGCTTCTTGATCAGTAAATTTTAGAGTTTGGGTATAGAAACTTTCTGTATTTAGTATTCACCTTAGGGTTCACTCACACTAGCATATAAAAAAATCAGTCCCATTCTCATCCAGAAAAGTGGGACGATTTTTTTCTCACTTGTCATCCGTGCACAATCCGTTTTTTTTACCAAGCAGCTATTAATCATTTACAGGACCACTTATAGTTTCCTGTGCTACAGGATTAAAATGTATCTTTAAAAACTTATGGCATACTGATGGTCCATATCGCATTAAATTTTTTTCTCACACCCACAACATGCTGCAATTTTTTTTCTCATGTCGAATAAAGCCAAGAAAAATTACACAGTTCTGCCCTGCACTGCCTCATTGAATTCCATTGGTCCAAGCACAATCCAATTTTTTTTCGCATTGCACTTTTCCAATTTATACGCTAGTGTGAGCAAACGCTTAATGTGCAAATTGAAACCTCAGTACCTGCTGCCACCAAATCTTGCTGCTGGTGGTTTACAGTTGCTCGAGAATTTTTGTCAACCTAGCTCTTCCGAATTCCAGTGATGGCTACCTCTTTCTGCAACGTCCAGTTAGTGTAGACAGTGTTACGTCAACTTTGAGCTTGTGAATTATACTTCCAATCCTAAGTAGCTTTAGAAACATTCAATATATTCTCGGTCATTTTCCTTATTTGTTTAAGGCAATGGTCTCTACTGCTAGTTTTTTGGACCACTCTCTGGCAACCTGAGAATATTAGTGATCTGGAGACCATTGCCCATGGAGATTAGGCTAAGATTCCTCAGGACACTGCCAGAATTGGTGTCTAGCTGTACATCATGTTTGCAACTGGTCATAACTAGAGATGAGCGAATTTGTTTGGATTCTGTTCCGAATACGATCAGAATCGAATTTTGTTTTTGCATTATTTATTGAACACATCCGAACGTCATTAGAGTCAATGGTAGTAGAAATTACCGAATATGTTCGGAACTGATCATAAAACATACATTCAGCATGAATAGTGTTCGAATATGGCACGAATATATCAGATTTGGGGACAAAATCGGAACAAATTCGCTCATCTCTAGTCAAAACAGTCAAACATGCTCTACTCAATACTAAAGACGCTTGTCATTAAGGGATTGAATAATTCTGAGAATCCGGCAGTCAGTAAAAGTGGGATTTTGTGTTGAATTTGGAGAGAACACTTGTCATAACACTTGTGTTGCGCTTTTCAAGTTCTTTTTGTTTGGTTGGTTTATTGAAAATATCAGAAGGTTTGTAAATTTGATAATAAACCTAATTTAGCATGATTGGTTGAATAAATTTGTTTGCAATTGCAGCTATCAGCTAAAAGAGCACTGGACACAAAATAATCTTAAGTGGATAGGTGCCTTTACCACTTCCCAAGATATGATGTACAAAACAGAAATTGCCGACGGTGTGAAAAATTTGACAGTGTTACCCATTTCCAAATATAATTTTTTTTAAATGGTTAAAATGCAGAAAAAATATGGGATATGCCCAGTCCTCCCCCGGCATATACATTGCTTCCTGCTGCAAAATTGATATCCCATCAAGATGTTTGGATGAGATGGCCATCACTGCAGTGTGTTGTGAATGAGCAGAGGCTCCCTCTGATGGTTACAGACAGTACTGAACCTTCCAGAGATGAATGGCAATCTGGGATCACAGACTGGACTGATATAAGGGAGGTTCCCTCCCATGATGGTCGCCAGTGATCAATTGTTCTGGTCTCTATTGTGGTTCCTGGTTCATTTGGAAGTTTGCTGGTGTCTTGCCTGCATCTGCTGCTTTCAGATAAGATATTTTCTGCTTTTCTTTTTGTGCTTGCTATTTGCATTGTTTTCTGCACATTTGTGGAGGACAGCCAGGTCCCCTCCTGGGGCCTGAGCTCCTCACAGTTTGTCTGTAGCCACTGTTGTTTTTTCATTTGCTTTTTCCTGCTTTTTCAGCGGCTGCAGCTTGGTTTTGTTCACACTGAGATCTGATTTAGTGGGTGACGAGATCGTGTGATCTCAGTATTTTTGTAATCAGAATTGTTGGATTTTTGCAGGGTTTTCTGGGCTGCAGAAAGTAATCTCTCCTGTCCTTTCCTATTTAGTCAGCTTGTGGCCCCATCACTTGCTCAATCTGTTTTCTGCTTGCGTGTGTGTTTTCATCTTGTCTAACCGCCATTATATGTTTGGGGGCTGCCTATTCCTTTGGGGCTCTACTCCGGGGCAGTTAGCTTTCCTGTTTCTATCTTTAGGTATAGCTAGCTCTCAGGCTGTGACGAGGCATCTAGGATCAACGTAGGAACGCTCCACGGCTACCTCTAGTTGTGTGGTTAGTTCAGGTTTCTGCAACCCATTAGTTACTAACATCTCAGGTGTTCGGCTGCCCTGCTGTTGTTCCTGTCCTCCTCAGCTACCGCACATAACAGTATCACCGGCCAAACTGAAAATTATATGGTACCCACAGAAGGGAAAAATAGTGTGGAAAGAAAAAAGTTGTCAGAGTTGTCAGAGATTTTTTTTTTTTTTTCTGTTTGTTGCATTTTTTCCCTCTTTTTCTCTGGATGCTGAGGAGGATTTTTTTTTCTCTCTCAATGGAGTTTGCACAGTTGTCTGGCCGTGTGGATCAGCTTGCCACTGAGGTTCGGAGTATTGCTACTGTAAGGGTTAGGTCTCGCTTGAGTGCGACCGGAGGTAAGCAGGAGGGCGACTTCACTCGATTCTTCAAGCAAGTTTATTCAGATTTCATAAACTGCTCAAACCAGGAAACACAAAACAGCCTTCTCTGGCACAAAGTAACAAAAAAGGTATATACACAGTCCTGTACTGTAGCAGCGTAGTCTCTTCAGAGCACACACACTGGAGGTCTCCACACCTCCAGCCACTCACACCTGTGGTCAGCAGTAGGCTCATTTATATCGCAGACATCCAGCTAACACAGAACACATGACTGGTCATGTGGCAATGACCTCATCACAGGTCCTCAAACCACATACAAAGGTATAGTGATGCCCTACTCTCCCATCTGTCTATGTGTTCATCATATCGCTACATACCTCCCCCCTCTGCCTAAAGCCGTGGGCTTGGCACATTTCATTCACCGACTAGAAACTCTTTTCAGTCGTCTCCACAATTAACCGGTCTGTCACAGTTTGACTTAGGTCACTGAGTCCTGAGCTAATTGAGGTGTCACTGCCTCTACCTCTCATTTCAGGCCATCTGTGTCCTGTCTTAGTTCCACTTCGATGACTTTCACTCTGAAGCGAACTTCTGCGCCTCTCTATATTACGGGTTGAAGGTGGCTGCTTTTTTTCCCTCAACTCTTGCAGCTGTCTGTTGATCTGCTCCTCCTCAATTCTTAGCTGTTCTATTCTTCACTGGTGCACCTCCAGGAGCATCAGGATCTTCCCAAGGTTTTCCTCCAACCCCCTCCGACTTGGAGGTTTTCTTGTTGGCTCCCGACATCTCTGCTTCTCGCGGAGGCCATCTGGGTGGCGGTTCCCTTGCTGACTTTCTTCCTCCGTTGAGGCCCCTTCTTTGGTCATCTTCTCCAGTTCACTCTCCTCCCGTATGCTCGGACCAGGAGAGCGCAACCGTTGCTGTCGTGGATTTCCTGAGGTGGGCATTAGCTTCCTTCTCTATTTGGAGTTCTTTGAGAATTTTCTCTTGCTCCTCTGTCCAGCAGCGGTGCTCCTCCTCTCTCCGTAGAAGTTCCTGCTGATGATTCTCCTGGGCCGCTCTGAACATCTCCGTATCTTTCACTAGGATTTGGGTCGCCGTCTGGCACGCTGACAGTTGACCTTGGACTTTAGAGACTTCCTTCTCCAGGTCCTCCACTCGTTGCTCAATCCCTTGTCTCCGTATCCTTTCTCGCCCGATTGTCTCTTTAAGCAGCTCCATCTAATGGACTTGCTCTCTTTTATCCAGTACATGTGGCACCATACTTTCCCCCTTATTTCTCTTCTTAGAGAGCATAGGCTGTCTGGCCTTCCTGCAGCCCCTGCGGTGAGGAGGAGATCTGCCACTTGTACCCGACTCCACCTTGCTGCACTCGCTTTCACTTGCGATTAAGTTACAGTCTGCATAGGATTCATTCCCACTCCCCCTGTCATCTTGGAACAGCAAGTCCCCACTTAACCAGGTGTCGGCCCCTATTCCTGGAGCTACCCAGTTTCCTTCGGTCCTATATTTGATCACCCCAAAGTCCCCACTTTGGTCTGAGCCACACTTTCTTACGGTCACCAGGCACTGGGTATCTTTGACTTTAGGGGTTGCTACCTCTGTTTTACCCATTACACTATCAGCAACCACTACAGCCGCCTGCAGGGATGGGCCTCTCCTAGGGTCAATCTGGTTCCCTTCTGAGCAATCAGCCAGTCCTTCGTCCCACACCTCCCAAAACCGTTTAAAATCCTGGCCTATTATTATAGGGTATGGTAAGTCTGGGACTACAGGGACATCATGGGTAGAAATAATAGTGGACGTCTCAATGATTACCCTGGATACCGGATACTCTCTAGTGACCCCATGAACACAAGGGACTTCTATCTTCTTTCCGGGAATCAGATAGACAGGGAGTGTGTCGCTCAGTAGGGTCACCTGGTTTCCTGAGTCTAGAAGTCCACTCACACACACTCCATTCACTATTAGAAAACAGTTCAGTGCCCCCCGGTCAGATGTAAAGTCAGTACACCATTCGCGACATACTTTGTTCAAACCCTGAACCCCACAATAGTTCCTCGGCTCATCCGCCGCCACCTTTTTTCTCTTCATCGACTCAGTTTGGGACTCCGTCCCTTCTGAGTGTGGCAGTAGTTTATTAGGGTTTACTAGTTCCTCATTCTCGCTAGGGACCTCAGAACCCTTTCTCCACAGATCCCAAAACAGACAGAAATCCCGACCTCATCACAGGTCCTCAAACCACATGCAAAGGTATAGTGATGCCCTACTCTCCCATCTGTCTATGTGTTCATCATATCGCTACACTACCTATCTTGCTGGGTTGCCGGTTGTGGAACCTAGGATTCCTATGCCACTTTTGTTTTTGGGGATCGATCTAAATTTCTGAATTTCAAAAATAACTGTAAGTTGTTTTTTGCCTTAAGGCCTAAGTCCTCAGGGAACGCTGCACACCAGGTTCAAATTGTCATCTCCCTGCTGCGCGGCGACCCTCAGGATTGGGCTTTTTCCCTGACACCTAGGGATCCTGTTTTGAATGATATTGATGTATTTTTTCAGGCTCTGGGGTTATTGTACGATGAACCTAATGTCACTGATCAAGCTGAAAAGATCCTGTTGGCATTAAATCAGGGTCTTGAAGACGCTGAGATGTACTGTCAGAAATTTTGAAAGTGGGCAGTTCTGACCAAATGCAATGATCATGCTTTGGCAGCCCTTTTTCGAAAGGGTCTGTCAGAAAAAGTAAAGGACGTTATGGTGGGATTCCCTGTTCCCTCTGGTCTCAATGATTCTATGTCTTTGGCCATTCAAATTGACAGACGTTTGCGTGAGCGCATAGTTATGCGTGAGATAGTGTTGCCTTGTGAGCCAGCTCCTGAGCCCATGCAGTGTGATGGAGTGACTTCTGGGGCTCAGCGTCATGAGTTTCGTAGGCACAGTGGGTTATGTTTCTACTGTGGTGACGCGTCCCATGCTATTTCCGTCTGCCCCAGTTGTCTTGGGTAGTGTTCAGACTAAATTTCTGTTGACTGTTACCCTCATTTGCTCCATGTCCACATTTTCGGCTCAGGCTTTTGTTGATTCAGGAGCGGCTATTAACCTGATGGATTTTGACTTTGCCAAACATTGTGGCTTTCCCATGATACCCCTGCGGAAGTCTATTCCTTTACTGGGCATTGATTCTACCCCTTTGGCGGAGAATAAACCCCAATTTTCTACTCAGGTGATAATGAGGGTTGAACCAGATCATCAGGAGAATTGCAAATTTCTGGTGTTGCATAATCTGCATGACATTATTGTACTGGGTTTCCCTTGGTTACAGGCTCATAATCCTCTTTTGGATTGGAAATCTGTGTCTGTGACCAGTTGGGGTTGCCAATGTGTTAATACTGACACTCCTGTTTTTTCTGCCTCTCACCAGTCTCAGGATGTCCCTGACTTTTTGACTGATTTTTCTGATGTGTTTAGTGAAAATAAGTCTGCGTCCTTACCTCCTCACAAAAGCTACGATTGCGCTATTGAGTTAGTGCCTGGTGGTAAATTTTCTTAAGGGTCACCTTTTTAACTTCTCTGTACCTGAACACGGTGCTATGCGATCTTATATCAAGGAGTCATTGGAGAAGGGTCATATCAGACCATCCTCTCCACCCTTGGGCGCCGGTTTTTTCTTTCTGGCCAAAAAGGACGGTTCATTGAGGCCGTGTATTGATTATCGCCTCCTGAATAAGATCACTGTGAAATATCAATATCCGTTACCCTTGATTTCTGACCTGTTTTCCAGAGTGAAAAGTGCTAGTTGGTTTACCAAGCTTGACCTCAGGGGGGCATATAACCTTATTCGCATTAAGCACGGGGATGAATGGAAGACGGCGTTTAATACCCCAGAGGGGCATTTTGAGTACATAGTCATGCCTTTTGGGCTCACTAATGCACCTTCCGTCTTCCAATCCTTTATGAATGATATTTTCAGGGATTTTGTGGATAAATTTCTGATTGTTTATTTGGATGATATCTTGATTTTTCCAACGACTGGGACTCTCATGTGAAACATATTCGGACTGTGTTCCAGATTTTGAGAGAGAATGCACTGTGTGTGAAGGGATCAAAGTGTATTTTTGGCGTACAGAAGGTCTCATTTCTGGGATTTATTTTGTCTCCGTTTGTTATTGAAATGGACCTGGTCAAGGTTCAGGCCATCTGTGATTGGGTTCAACCTACTTCATTAAAGGCTCTTCAGAAATTTTTGGGTTTTGCCAATTTTTATCATAAATTCATTGGTAATTTCTCTGGTATTGTTAAACCATTGACTGATTTGACCAAAAAGGGTTCTGATGTGGTGAATTGGCCTCCTGAGGCAGTTTCTGCGTTTCAGGAACTTAAGCAGAGATTCACTTCTGCTCCTGTTCTACGGCAGCCTGATGTTTCTCTACCGTTTCAGGTGGAGGTTGATGCTTCTGAAATTGGGGCAGGTGCCGTTTTGTCCCAAAGGGATCCAGAGACCTCTAAGAGTAACCCTTGTGCCTTTTTCTCTCGAAAGTTTTCTCCAACTGAACGTAATTATGACATGGGTAATCGGGAGTTTTTGGCCATGAAGTGGGCCTTTGAAGAGTGGAGACATTGGCTGGAAGGAGCCAAACATCAGGTAGTGGTCCTCACGGACCATAAGAACCTGGTCTATCTCGAATCAGCCAAGCGACTTAATCCTAGACAGGCCAGGTGGGCCTTGTTTTTCACACATTTTAATTTTGTGGTTTCTTTTCTTCCTGGCACTAAGAATGTTAAGGCGGATGCCCTCTCGAGGAGTTTCTTTGCGGATTCTCCTGAGTTATCTGATCCTGCTGTTATTTTGAAAGAGGGTGTAGTACTTTCCGCCATCTCGCCCAATTTGAGACTGGCTCTGGAGGGGTGTCAGGAGGATAAACCCGAGAGCTGCCCTGTTGGGAAATTGTTTGTCCCAGACCAGTGGAAGAAGAGTGTGATGTCTGAGATTCATTGTTCCGCATTGGCTGGTCATCCCGGGTTTTTTGGTACCAGAGACTTGGTGAGTCGATCCTTTTGGTGGCCTACTTTGTCTCGTGATGTCAGGGACTTTCTGCTATCCTGTGGGACTTGCTCTTGTTCCAAGCCTTGCTCTCGTTCTAGTGGTTTGTTGATGCCATTACCTGTGCCCAAGAGGCCATGGACCCATATCTCTGTGGATTTTATTTCCAACCTCCCTGTCTCTCAGAGAATGACCGTTATCTGGGTAATCTGTGATAGGTTTTCCAAGATGATACATCTTGTGCCATTACCTAAGTTGCCTTCCTCCTCCGAGTTGGTGCCTTTGTTCCTTCAGCACATGGTTCGGTTGCACAGCATTCCGGAGAACATTGTGTCTGACAGAGCAGTCCAGTTTGTTTCCAGATTTTGGAGGACATTTTGTTCTAAACTTGGTGTTCAATTATCTTTCTCATCTGCATTTCATCCTCAGACCAATGGACAAACCGAGAGAACAAACCAGACCTTGGAGACTTATTTGAGATGTTTTGTGTCTACTGATCAAGATGACTGGGTCTCTTTTTTGCCTTTGGCTGAGTTTGCTCTTAATAATAGCGCTAGCTCTGCCACCTTGATGTCTCCATTTTTCTGCAATTCTGGGTTTCACCCTCGATTTTCTTCTGGACAGGCGGAGGCTTCTGTCTGTCCGGGTGTTGACTCTGTTGTGGAGCGAATGCAGCAGATTTGGGACCAGGTAGTGGAGAGGTTGTCTTTCTCTCAAGAGAAGGCCAGCGGTTTGCCAACCGGCATAGGATGATGGTCCTCGGTTTAAAGTGGGGGACTTGGTTTGGTTGTCCTCAAGAAATATCCCTATGAGGGTTGCATCTCCAAAGTTTAAGCCTAGGTTCATTGGACCTTATAAGATCATGGAGATTCTTAATCCGGTTTCCTTCCGTTTGCTTCTTCCAGGGACATTTAAGATCCATAACGTGTTCCACAAGTCCTTATTGAAGAGGTTTGTTGAGCCAGTGGTTCCTATGGCTGCGCCTCCTGATCCTGTTTTGGTTGAGGGCAATCTGGAGTATGTGGTTGAGAAAATATTGGATTCTCATTTTTCTAGACGGAAACTCCAGTATTTGGTTAAGTGGAGAGGTTATGGTCAGGAGGTCAATTCTTGGGTGTTTGCTTCGGACATCCATGCTAGGAGACTGATCAGTGCCTATCACCGAGCACATCCTGATCGGCCTGGTTGCACAAGTGAGGGTTCGGTGACCACTCCTCAAGGGGGGGGTACTGTTGTGAATGAGCAGAGGCTCCCTCTGGTGGTTACAGACAGCACTGAACCTTCCAGAGAGGAATGGCAATCTGGGGTCACGGACTGGACTGATATAAGGGAGGTTCCCTCCCATGATGGTCGCCGGTGATCAATTGTTCTGGTCTCTATTGTGGTTCCTGGTTCATTTGGAAGTTTGCTCTTGTCTTGCCTGCATCTGCTGCTTTCAGATAAGCTATTTTCTGCTTTTCTTTTTGTGCTTGCTATTTGCATTGTTTTCTGCACATTTGTGGAGGACAGCCAGGTCCCCTCCTGGGGCCTGAGCTCCTCACAGTTTGTCTGTAGCCACTGTTGTTTTTTCATTTGCTTTTTTCTGCTTTTTCAGCGGCTGCAGCTTGGTTTTGTTCACACTGAGATCTGATTTAGTGGGTGGCGAGATCGTGTGATCTCAGTATTTTTGTAATCAGAATTGTTGGATTTTTGTAGGGTTTTCTGGGTTGCAGAAAGTAATCTCTCCTGTCCTTTCCTATTTAGTCAGCTTGTGGCCCCAGCGTTTGCTCAATCTGTTTTCTGCCTGCGTGTGTGTTTTCATCTTGTCTAACCGCCATTATATGTTTGGGGGCTGCCTATTCCTTTGGGGCTCTACTCCGGGGCAGTTAGCTTTCCTGTTTCTATCTTTAGGTATAGCTAGCTCTCAGGCTGTGACGAGGCGTCTAAGATCAACGTAGGAACGCTCCATGGCTACCTCTAGTTGTGTGGTTAGTTCAGGTTTCTGCAACCCATTAGTTACTAACATCTCAGGTGTTCGGCTGCCCTGCTGTTGTTCATGTCCTCCTCAACTACCGCACATAACATGTAATCACATTAAATATTGCTTAGCTCAAATGGAACTTCCAATAAATCGAATAAATCAAAGGAAAATAGGAAGCTTATACCATAAAATGAAAAAGTTTATTAGGATATATTAAAATACATATTAAAATGAAAATATAAATGGGGATAACATATGCAAAAAAATGGCCTAAACAAGGATGTATCGATAATGGATAATATTATTGGACTGCATATACATATATCAGCACTATGAGTATGATATTCAAAGCCCTAATGGCCACAAAATGCAGAGCTTAATATATTATACAGCTTCCAAATGTAAAAGTTCTCATATATATCATAAAAATATTAACATGTCCACTGAAATGCATAGCATTATCCAAAAAGAGGTATACAAGTGGTTCCTCCTATCATGAATTGGTATCCTATGCAATTTTCTAGCAGGTGCAACAAAGGTGCAATAATAGTGCAGCAAGTGCTAAAAATGGCTAATCATATACCCAGTGCAAAAAAGCAATGAAGCATGGAAATTCACTAATAGGAGACCGTACCTGAGTGTGGCTGTGCACTTGTATACCTCTTTTTGTATAATGCTATGCATTTCAGCGGACATGAATATCATACTCATAGTGCTGATATATGTATATGCAGTCCAATAATATTATCCATTATCGATACCTCCTTGTTTAGGCCATTTTTTTGCATATGTTATCCCCATTTATATTTTCATTTTAATATGTATTTTAATATATCCTAATAAACTTTTTCATTTTATGGACAATGATGGAACTGCAGTGCGCGCTATGTTCTTTGACTTCTCTAGTGCTTTCAATACCCTACAGCCGCTCTTACTACATAATAAGTTGACTGATATGGAGGTAGATGAGGGGATGATGAACTGGATAAGTGACTACCTGACAGACAGGCCGCAGTTTGTAAGGATAGGGGAGGTGGTATCTGGCAGTGTACGGAGCAGTGTGGGAGCCCCTCAGGGTACAGTGCTGTCACCCTTCCTCTTCTCATTGTATACAGCTGACTTTCAGTATAAATCTGATTTTTGTCACCTCCAAAAATTCTCAGATGACTCCGTGATTGTAGGGGGCATTGTGGGGGGCCGGGGGAGGAGAAATATAGAAGGGTGGTTTCTGACTTTGTGGATTGGTGTCAGACTAACTGTCTAGAACTAAATGTAAAGAAAACCAAGGAGATGGTGGTGAGTTATAGAAGGAAAAAGGAGGATTACTTACCGATCACCATTGCTGGCCAGGAGGTTGAGATTGTTGAGAGCTACAAATATTTGGGGGGTCACCTTGACAGTAAACTCGATTGGAGGTGTCATACAGAAAAGATTTACAAGAAGGGAATGAGCAGACTGTACTTTCTGCGGAAGCTCAGGTCGTTCAATGTGTGCAGTAAAATGCTGGAGATGTTCTACCAGTCCGTTGTAGCAAGCGCCATCTTTTTTGCTATCATTTGCTGGGGCAGTAGTGTGCGAGTAGCTGACGCTAATAAACTCAACAAACTTATCAAGAAGGCAAGCGCAGCTGTTGGCCTCCATCTTGACTCTTTTGAGGAGGTATTGGAGGATAGAATTCAGAAGAAGTGTAGGGCTATAATGAACAATAATACACACCCCCTATACGAGCTGTTCTTGAAGAAGAAGAGCACATTCAGCAGCCGTCTAATCCTATTAAGGTGCAAGAAGGAGAAATTCAGGAAATCGTTTGTACCTACTGCTATGGGGATGTTAATAATTTCCTAAGGGTGGCAGAAAATAATGACTGATGGCTGGTGTACTAATGTCAATTAACATTGTCTTATATACCCCTGAACTACACACTTTTATTTATTATGTAATGTTGGTATACCTGTGCAAGATTTGTGTCCTAATATTTTATGTACTGCTGTATGTATTGCTGCTGTAATACTGTAATTTCCCTCGGGATCAATAAAGTGTATCGTATCGTATCGTATCATATAAGCTTCCTATTTTCCTTTGATTTACCGCACATAACAGCAGTGTATATCAGGAAATACCAAAAAATTAAAGTCCAACAGGGAACCTAGGAAGCATTGGAATGACAGCTGAGTATCATTCAACTTTTTTCAAATATGTGACTTTTCAGATTTTGTGCTACACTATACATGATGAAGAGACCTGAGGAGTCTCAAAAGCTTGCAATTTGTTACCATCTTTTTAGTTAGCCATTAAAAGATATCAACCACTGAGGACTCTCAAATCTTAATATTTTTCTATCTACTGAATAACAGGGTACAAATATCTTTCCTGTAACTTTTTTCATGGCATTCTGGCCATTTTTTTTTAATCTGGAGAGGGAAATCCGTTTATGTATGTTTCTCTGTGTGATTACAGCAGACTACATTACAGGTACATAAATACAGAGTGAAAGCTACAGAACTCCCACTGCATTAACAATATAATTTGTCACTTACCTTTGCCATAAGTATAGGCCTTTGGAGTCTAATAGAATATCCAGCAACTAGATATACCTGTACTAAATAGATCCAGCAATTAGATATTCCCGTACCTCATAGATCATTCATCACATGTATGTGTTTGAGTGTCTATTTACAGTTGTGTGAAAAAGTGTTTGCCCCTTCCTGATTTCTTCTTCTTTTGTATGTTTGTCACACTTAAATGTTTCATATCACCAAACAAATATAAATAATAGACAAAGATAACACAAGAAAACACAAAATACAGTTTTTAAATGAAGGTATTTATTATTAAGGAAAAAAGAAATCCAAACCTATAGAGCCCAGTTTGGAAAAGTGATTGCCCCCTAAACCTAATAACTGGTTGGGCCACCCTTAGCAGCAACAACTGCAACATTTTGGCCCACTCATATTTGCAGAATTGTTGTAATTCAGCCACATTGGAGGGTTTCTGAGCATGAACAGCCTCTTTAAGGTCATGCCACTGCATCTCAATCAGATTAAGATCAGGACTTTGGCTAGGCCACTCCAAAGTCTTAATTTTGTTTTTCTTAAGCCATTAAGACAGGGAATTGCTGGTGTGTTTTGGATCATTGGATCATTGTCCTGCTGCATTAACCAAACTTCAGCTTGATGTCATGAACAGATGTCCAGACATTTTCTTTCAGGATTTTTTGGTAGACAACAGAATTCATGGTTCCATTTACCACAGCAAGTCTTCCAGATCCTAAAGCGGCAAAACAGCCCTAAACCATCACACTACCACCACCATATTTTACTGTTGGTATGATGTTCCCTTTCTAAAATGCTGTATTACTTCTACACCAGATGTAATGGGACATACACCTACCAAAAAGTTCAACTTTTGTCTCGTCAGTCCACAGAGTATTTTCCCAAAAGTTTGGGGGATCATCAAGATGTTTTTTGGCAAAACAGAGGTGAACCTTTATGTTTTTATTGCTCAGCAGAAGTTTTTGTCTTGGAACTCTGCCATGCAGGCCATTTTTGCCCAGTCTCTTTCTTATGTTGGAGTTAGCTGAGGCAAGTGAGGCCTGCAGTTCTTTGGATGTTGTTGTGGGGTCTTTTGTGACCTCTTGGATGAGTCACCGCTGCGTTCTTGGGGTAATTTTGGTTGTCCGGCCACTCCTGGAAAGGCTCACCACTGTTTCATGTTTTTGCCCTTTGTGGATAATGGCCCTCACTGTGGTTCTCTGGAGTTCCAAAGCTTTAGAAATGGCTTTATAACATTTTTTAGATCTCAATTACTTTGTTTCTCATTTGTTCCAGAATTTCCTTGGATCATGGCATGATGTCTTAATTTTGAGGTATTTTGGTCTGCTTCACTTTGTCAGCCAGGTCCTATTTAAATGATTTCTTGATTGACAAAAGGTGTGGCAGTAATTAGGCCTGGGTGTGGCTAGGGAATTTGAACTTAGCTACCCAAAAAATGTGATAAACCACAATTAATTTATGTTTTAAGGGGTGGGGCAATCACTTTTTCACACAGGACCCAGTAGGTTTGGATTTCTTTTTCCATTAATAATAAAGACATTCATTTTAAAACTGCATTTTGTGTTAACTTGTGTTATCTTTGTATAATATTTAAATTTGTTTGGTGATCTGAAACATTTAAGTGTGGAAACATGCAAAAGAAATCAGGAAGGGGCAAACATTTTTTTCACACAACTGTATGTGTATGTGTGTGCTTGTTGGAATATGTGTGTTCTCTTTTACCACAGACCAGGAGGCCATAAATGAGTTACTGATATTTTCTACCAATTATCAAGACCTTGGCACCATGGACTGATAAAGGCCACATTCACATGTTCAGTATTTGGTAAGTTTTTTACCTCAGTTCTTGCAAGCCAAAACCAGGAGTGGGTGATAAATACAGAAGTGGTGACGTGTTTCTATTATACTTTTCCTCTGATTGCTCCACTCCTGATTTTGGCTTACAAATACTGATGTAAAATACTTGTAAAATACTGACCAAATACTGAACGAGACCTTATAGAAACACTGCTTAGTTCTGAACTTGCATAATACCTACCGTCATTACTTATTATCAGTCATCTTCTCATCGATTAAAAATTTCCTCGTATAAGATTTGTTGACATATACTTCCGTTGTCTTCTAGATCTTTCATGAACATATTGTTCCAGATGTGGGGAAAACCCTCGTAAATCACTGATAATATGATATAAAGTAAAAGATGACACATTTCTGCTGCTTTCTGCAAATGTTCTTTGTTCAGTAAATGTTTCCTCTGGTTGTACTGTATGTTGGAGAGGATAAAAGCGTTCAGCTGGTATTTTATCTGCCTTCCTCTCAAAGTGACTTCACTGGAGCTATGTGAAATAGAAATACCAAGCAGGAAACTATGATGTCAGAAGCTTCATCTCAGAAAGTGTGTGGACGTTTAGTCGCTCACGCTTTTCTTTTCTTCCTTCACTTCCCCCGTTACCACCTCTATTTTTGGAGCTACAGACGTAAGCAGAACCGTTATGGCATTGGAAGCCTTCAGAAATATGTTTTTCTTGTTCTATGTCATAACTTTGTGTCGCAGCTACCCAGATGGGGGCTGATTTTATGCTACACTCCATGACAAGATAGGCACCTTTATAAAAAAAAACATTTAGGGTATGTGTCCACAATGTCTATTTCAGGCAGGTCCACTCCAAAATCTACCTAAAAAAAGCATCCACAAAGCACTGAAAAGAATTAGCATCTGCACTTCTATGTATAAATGATTTGTTGTTCGAGCATTCAGATTTTTGAGCATTTTTTAACAGCTTCAGGCTTCCAAAGACGCCAACCGTTTAAAAGAAGTGACCAGAACATTCTTCAGGTGGCTTTCACTTTGAAAATGCTCTATACTTTACATTTTAAGTCAACAGAAAGACTTAAAAGATCCCGGAAAGCACCTTTAACTGTTACTGTGAGTCACGTTGGCCGAGGTAGTGGAGTGGGACTTGTTGGAGTTGGTGGAATTTTTAATGGGGGTTGAATTTACAGTCATGGCCAAAAGTTTTGAGAATGACACAAATATTATATTTTCACATGATCTGCTGCCCTCTGGTTTTTATGTGTGTGTTTGACAGATGTTTTTATCACAGAACGAAATATAATTGCAAACATATGAGTAAAAAAAGCTTATATTGACAGTTAGAATGAGTTAATGCAGCAAGTCAATATTTGCAGTATTGACCCTTCTTCTTCAGGACCTCTGCAATTCTCCCTGGCATGCTCTCAATCAACTTCTGGACCAAATCCTGACTGATAGCAGTCCATTCTTGCACAATCAATGCTTTCATTTTGTCAGAATTTTTAGGTTTTTGTTTGTCCACCCGTCTCTTGATGATTGACCACAAGTTCTCAATGGGATTAAGATCTGGGGAGTTTCCAGGCCATGGACCCAAAACCTCTATGTTTTGTTCCCTGAGCCATTTAGTTATCACCTTTGCTTTATAGCAAGGTGCTCCATCATGCTGGAAAAGGCATTGTTGATCGCCAAACTGTTCTTGGAGGGTTGGGAGAAGTTGCTCTTGGAGGACATTCTGGTACCATTCTTTATTCATGGCTGTGTTTTTAGGCAAGACTGTGAGAGAGACGATTCCCTTGGCTGAGAAGCAACCCCACACATGAATGGTTTCAGGATGCTTAACAATTGGCATGAGACAAGACTGGTGGTAGCGCTCACCTTGTCTTCTACGAATGAGGCGTTTTCCTGATGTCCCAAACAATCGAAAAGGGGATTCATCAGAGAAAATAACTTTACCCCAGTCCTCAGCAGTCCACTGCCTGTACCTTTTGCAGAATATCAGTCTGTCCATGATGTTTTTTCTGGAGAGAAGTGGCTTCTTTGCTGCCCTCCTTGAGACCAGGCCTTGCTCCAAGAGTCTCCGCCTCACAGTGCGTGCAGATGCACTCACACCTGCCTGCTGCCATTCCTGAGCAAGCTCTGCACTGCTGGTAGCCCGATCCCGCAGCTGAAACACTTTTAAGAGACGGTCCTGGCGCTTGCTGGTCTTTCTTGGGTGCCCTGGATACTTTTTGGCAACAATGGAACCTCACTCCTTGAAGTTCTTGATGATGCGATAGATTGTTGACTGAGGTGCAATCTTTCTAGCTGTGATACTCTTCTGTTGTGAATGGACTTGAAATAAGTTCTGAGCAGAGGCTCCCTCTGGTGGTTACAAGCGGTACTGGACTGTCCAGTGAAGATTGTGAGGATTGGGAATCAGGTGTTACTGACTGGTCTTATTTAAGGGAGTCGCCTTCCCATCAGGGTTGCCGGTGATCAATTGTTCTGGTCTCAATCCTTGATTCCTGTTTCCTTTGTAGCCTGCTGTGTCGTGTCTGCATCTCCTGCTAACAGATAAGACATTTTCTTCTTTTTGTTTTTGTGCTTGATTTTTGCATTTTGTCCTGCACTTCTGTGGGGGCCTTCTGGGTCCCCTCCGGGGGCTTTTGCCCTCTCAGTTTAGTTCAGCCACTGATGTTTGTACATTTGCTTTTTCCAGTTTTTTCAGTGGCTGCTGTTTTGATTTTGTTACACCAGAGAACTAATTTAGGTGGTAGAGGTCGTGTGATCTCAGGTGTTTTTGAAATTAGTAGAGTTGGTGCTTTTCAGGGTTTTTTGGGATTGCAGTAAGTGCCCTTCCTATCCTTTTCTATTTAGATAGTTTGGGCCCCAACGTTTGCTCATACTATTTTCTGTCTGTGTCAGTATTTCCTCTTGTCTAACCGCCATTACATGTTTGGGGGCTTTCTATGTTCTTTGGGGATCTGCTCCGGGGCAGATAGCTTTCCTCTTTCTATCTTTAGGAGTAGTTAGTTTCTCAGGCTGTGACGAGGCGTCTAGGACCAACGTAGGAACGCTCCACGGCTGCCTCTAGTTGTGGTGGTTAGTCAGGGTACTGCAATCTCATAGATTCCAACTGCTCTGGTGTATTTCCTTTTTTACCTGCACTCCTCAGCTACCGAAACATAACACTCTTCCCTGTTAGGCCATTTTTGTGCATTGCAATGATGACTGCACGTGTTTCTTTAGAGATAACTATGGTTAACAGAAGAGAAACAATGATGCCAAGCACCAGCCTCCTTTTAAAGTGTCCAGTGGTGTCATTCTTACTTAATCATGACAGATTGATCTCCAGCCATGTCCTCATCAACACCCACACCTGTGTTAATGGAGCAATCACTGAAAAGAGGTTAGCTGGTCCTTTTAAGGCAGGGCTGCAATGATGTTAAAATGTGTTTTGGGGGATAAAGTTCATTTTCTAGCCAAATATTGACTTTGCAAGTAATTGCTGTTAAGCTGATCACTCTTTATAACATTCTGGAGTATATGCAAATTGCCATTAGAAAAAGTGAAGCAGTAGACTTTGTAAAAATTAATATTTGTGTCATTCTCAAAACTTTTGGCCATGACTGTATAAGGATGGAATTATGAATGGCAGCTGGGGGTAACGGCTGAGGTTAAAATAATCCGATTGGCAAATACTTTGGTTTCCATGTGCCAGATCTTGCAGCTTCAAGGACCTCCATCAATTTTGGCAATTTAAATTTGATTAATGTTATTATTTGTTAATAAATGGCAGTTGTGGCCAATTATATCCAAAGCAGGTCTCCTGTGTGTTGTTATTATTATAATTTAAAAGGTACGGGGGCTGGGGAGTGAATATATGGGGGATGGAAGTTTTTTAATGGAGCGAATTGGCCATAAACTGTTATGCTAAATAAAAACTGCTGGCAGTCAAAAACATAAAAAATGCATTCAAGAAACTATCTTCCAAAAAAAGAAAAAAAAAAAAAAGAAAAAGACACTTCAGAAAAAAAACAGTGTTTCCTAATGCGTGTTCTTCTAGAAAAACTCAGCGGTTTCACCGAAAAAGACATTGTGTGCACATGCTCTTAGGCAAAGTTCATATTAGCGTTTCTGTGAGCAGCATGTTTACGCAGCGTTTTTTATCCGCATCATCTTACACGACGCAAAAAAAGCTGCATGTGTATGTGTTTGTATGCGTTTTTGCATGCGTTTGTGTTGTTTATGCGCATGCGTTCGATATTTCCAGGTGGTGTAATCAGTTCCTGGACATGCGCAGTCTGAAGTCCGCATGCGCATCGAAAGCATCCATGTGCATGTCCTTGCGTACCAATGCGTTCCCATAGACAGTAATGCGTTTTTTACGCACTTATCTGCATGTGCATGACTGCGCATATTTGAAGGATTTTTGACGCTTCAAAAATTGCAACATGTTGCGTTCGCCGGACACCGCAAAATGATGCATGCGTATGCGAACGAATGCAAACGCATGACTATGTGTACACAATGTTAAAGATATGTACGCAAGACGCATGCGGACCGGTGCACAGGTATACGCTGCGCACACATACGCTAATGTGAACCTGGCCTTAGATATAAATAGGGAACTCAGAGTTGATAGAAGGGGCTTCTCTTTTGTGAACTCATTAGCCGTTGCAGAGTGCGGACACAGTAAGCATCTCCCACATTTAAAGGTGTTATCCAGGACTTTTATTATTTTTGTGTATGAGGCTAAGCTGTTGTGAATGGCTTGAAATGAGTTCTGAGCTGAGGCTCCCTCTGGTGGTTACAAGCGGTACTGGACTGTCCAGTGAAGATTGTGAGGATTGGGAATCAGGTGTTACTGACTGGTCTTATTTAAGGGAGTCACCTTCCCATCAGGGTTGCCGGTGATCAATTGTTCTGGTCTCAATCCTTGATTCCTGTTTCCTTTGTAGCCTGCTGTGTCGTGTCTGCATCTCCTGCTAACAGATAAGACATTTTCTTCTTTTTGTTTTTGTGCTTGATTTTTGCATTTTGTCCTGCACTTCTGTGGGGGCCTTCTGGGTCCCCTCCGGGGGCTTTTGCCCTCTCAGTTTAGTTCAGCCACTGATGTTTTGTACATTTGCTTTTTCCAGTTTTTTCAGTGGCTGCTGTTTTGATTTTATTACACCAGAGAACTAATTTAGGTGGTAGACGTCGTGTGATCTCAGGTGTTTTGGAAATTAGTAGAGTTGGTGCTTTTCAGGGTTTTTTGGGATTGCAGTAAGTGCCCTTCCTATCCTTTTCTATTTAGATAGTTTGGGCCCCAACCTTTGCTCTTACTATTTTCTGTCTGTGTCAGTATTTCTTCTTGTCTAACCGCCATTACATGTTTGGGGGCTTTCTATGTTCTTTGGGGATCTGCTCCGGGGCAGATAGCTTTCCTATTTCTATCTTTAGGTATAGTTAGTTTCTCAGGCTGTGACGAGGCGTCTAGGACCAACGTAGGAACGCTCCACGGCTGCCTCTAGTTGTTGGTGGTTAGTCAGGGTACTGCAATCTCATAGATTCCAACTGCTCTGGTGTATTGCCTTTTTTACCTGCACTCCTCAGTTACCAAATCATAACACTAAGCATAAACAGGCAAGTAATTGCTAACTACCTGCCTGTTCTGCATGGGAATAATCTAAGCCGGAGATTCTCTTGATTCTCTTCACCGCTCGTCAACAGAGCAGCTCTTCCTCTTCCGGTCTGCTCTGTTGAGCAGGTGTCACTTGTGATGTCATTCTGATTGACAACCAGTTCCTGCAGTTAGGTAATGGGGAGCCAGTTGTCAGTCAGCGTGACATGGGCAGACTTGCTCTGTCAACAGAGCGGAATGGAAGAGAAGATGATAGTCTGTCGACATGTCATTAGTGGAAGCTGCAGAATCACTGGCAGGAGCGAAACATTACTGCAGAGCCAGCAGAGATCAGTGTTGGGCAGAGCAGGCAGGTCGTTAGCAACAGCCTACCTGTTAGTACTTAGCTCCGTGCGCAAAGATAATGAAAGTACAAGATAGCCCCTTTAAGAATCACCCCTCCATTCATTACACAGCCTATTGTGGTAGTAGGTCTATTTTGAGAGCGTGGTGATCATACTTTTAAAATTTGCTCCATGTTCAATATGGTAAAGAAATGTAACAACACTTTTTATAACATACAAACTTGATGGACTTCCTTGATATTAAAACTTACGATATAACCATGCACATTATTTATTTATTACTATGACCAGCAACTATCCTGTTACAAGTAATAAATCCAGAATGCTTTTTGATCACCAGGCCACAATTGTGTTATCAACAATATTATATATGATAAATAATTATCTTTACACATTAGTCTTGATATATCTATGAATATTATTTACTTATTCCTATTACCAGTATCTAGACCTTACAAAACTTACCAAAATTTCCCATTCTCAATCATTCTCTTAGTCTATGCAATTAGTATTAAAAGTAGCAGAACACAATAGTAATCTCATAGCTACTGTTTCCACTTCATGTCAGATTCTCCTGTAAATGAATACTTCTTGAGAAAATAGGCCACAATGGTCTCCAATCACTAGAATGTCCCTCCGAAATACAATTTCCACACTGTGACTCAACACTGGTAACTATTTATATCAGTTGTTAAGTAGCAGACATCTGTTGTTAGAAATGAAAATGTCCCAGCCTGGGAGCAGAATGGGTTTTCATTCTTATCAATCCATATTTTCTTGTATTTGGACAACCGGCAGACTCATTTAACCCTCACTTTACCAAAATGCTAAAAGTGACTCTGACCTGTTTCTTTGCATGTTTCCAGCTCGCCCTTAACGGTCGTGCAGAACTATGTCTAATGGTTAACATTTTATGACATGAAGAAAAGGTGATCATTTGAGATAAGTTCTGAATGAACAGGTGTTTTCTGGCGCTCGATACACAAAGTCTAGGAAAAATATTTAACTGTCTTGTATAAATGTCAATAAACTATAAAGGTGGGAACACAACGCGAGAGGTTCGAAAATAATACAGCAATTGTGCGCAGCAGGTATTTGAAGAAAGTAGGCATTTTCCTGTGTATAGAAGTATGTAGCATGAGGAAAAAGTTTAGTAACATCTGTCTCCATATTGGATATAAACTGTGTTCATTTTATATCACTATCACTTGTCATTTGTCCATTTTTGTCACTGGTATTACTACGTCGTGGTCAATTTATATTTAAGAAAAACTAAGGTATGAAAATATGTCATCCTTCCTGTTGTTAGTCCTCCCACAATCACAGGATTAAAAAAAAACGCAAAAAGTAATACCCAGAAGCCCAAAGACTGGTGAAAATGCTGGTATGGCCTAACAATGTGCACTACTAGTACGGCCATTCAGTGTGAATTACAGTGCAGAGAGGTCTGGCTGTATGACTGCATCCCGGCTATGCAGCAGATTGCCATTAGCACAGTCCATGCTGGGGTCCTTGGAGAAAGGAAGCTCAAGCCTACAGTATAAGGTCCCTGTGCTTTTTTCTGAGTGGTGAGAAACTGTGCCAGTCTCCTGCAGTAACAAAAGAGTGAGGATGTTTTATCAAAAGTACAAGAAGGAGGAAGCGAACACCATAGGGCGTATTTATGTGTACTGTCTAATTCTTATACAGTGTCAATCTAAACTAGACAGTCTTAGTGTGCAAGATATATCTGTCACGCTGTCACTGCATACAGGAGGTCCGGGGTCTATGCTGACCCTAAGCAGGGGCCCTGACTAATCCCTCTACCTGGAGGTACTGTTGATGGTACAGAGGTCCAGGCCGCCAGCGTAACCCTATCTCCTGCAAATCCCTGATCCTCAGTAATCTAGTCCTGAGAAGGACCCCGATCACAACACAGGGGACTGGAAGGTATATGCCTAAACACAGTAACAGACGAACGAGACAGTACAAGGGGTAAACTAAAATCCACCTTGCATACAAAACTCACTCTACAACAACAGAGGGAACACCAATGTGTACGGAGATAAATGATAAAGCGAGGAGGGGAAAAAAAAACACCAGGTACTCTTCACTTCAGACTTCACAATACCACGATCCGCTCTGCTGGTCTGCATGAATGCTTTCACCGACACATTCCTAGCAGACCGGCAGGTATTTGAAGGAATCTCATTACTGCAGCATTAACTGCAGCTGGGCGAGGCTGGGCCTCGTCTAGCACAGAGAGAGAGAGAATTAACTCCCTCACTGCCAAAAAACACCAAGCACCAAAAACTCAGCTGTGCGAAGTCAGGCTGTGTAATCGCGACGATCTTCGTGGCGACACACCAGTGACAATATCACAGTGATTCATGCTGTTTGATAAAACTGGCGTGGCGCATCTTTAAACTGTCTTCTGTATATCAGCCGACACTCTGATGTGTACGGGGCCCAAGATCCAGCATGTATGACGTCTGATAGAGAATAATCAAATACGGCGAATACAGATTTTTTTGTAATTTTCTCTGTGTGAATTCGCAAATGGCGGCCAGCTGCTGTCAGGGTCTGCGGAACGCACCAAATATATGATGTAGAGAGGTGCGTTCGCAGCCCGGGGTCCACCGTGCAGGAGGAGCCTGCTGCTAGTAAAATTGCGCAAGAAGCGAACTCTGTTATCCCGCAGAGTCACCAAAATAAACGCCGTAACGCGCTGTGGCAATATGTGCGAACTCTGTTAATCCACAGAGCCGCTAGAAGGAGTGCCGCAGCACTATATGGCGATGTGTGCGAACTCACTTAACACAACTGAGTCGCAAAATAAACACGCTAGGGCGCTGTCTAGCGTTGAAAGCGAACCCTGTTACATCACAGAGCCGCTGAGACAAACTTCTGTGTCCTGTCAGGCACCCAGGTACACAGTTGACTGCTAAGCGAACATAGAACGTGATCATGCGCTAATGTCCTCGCAGGAGTCACCCGCAATCTATGGCGTCTGAATGCCAGACCCTGAATACGGCAATCAAACTCCTTACCGGTTATGCCGGTAATCTAGGGCATCTAGGACACCGACCCTGACCAGCTAGCATACCAAACTCCTCACCGATTAAGTCGGTATTCTAGGGGCTTATTTCAGCCGGGCCCTAACCACACACACGCATGACCACACTGGCGCATAGCATATAAAGATTGACACTAGCGCATGGCGGCCCAGCCATGCCACCCTTTTATAGCAACAGCTACAGGACCTGCCAGAAACAAGGACCAATGAAACTTTTCCAGAACACCAGTAGTCACAGGACCTTCCTGGCGGACCAATAGGAGCCACTGCAGTACCTGAGCATGTGACCCCTGATCTCCAATGAGAGATCTCACCCTGGGCATGCTCAGAAGGGGAAAACAAGGACTTTGTCCTAAAGATGTCTGCTCGCCGCTAACCAGTACTGGCCACAATAGCAGAGCCTGGAAATGCAGCAGTAATCCTCTGCACACTGTTAGACTGGGTGAGACGCTGGGACCGACGTCTAAGCTGAGCAGAGTCCACTGCGGCCGGAGACGAATGGGAGACCACAGCTGGGATGGCTCGAGATTCCCCTTGTGCAGAAGCGGGAACTTGACTCCTAACATTACCCCCCCTCCTAGGGCCCCCCCTTCTCTGGGCCTCGCTACGCTCAAAGGCAGCGATGAGCTGCGGAGCATGAACATGCTCGGCAGGCTCCCAGTTCCTATCCTCAGGCCCATAACCCCTCCAATCCACCCAAAAAAATGTTTTGCCCCGTACCACCTTGCACCCTACAATGGCATTCAGCTCGTAGTCGTCCGAAGACGAACCCGACGTCCCGGCAGATGACTCAGGCAACCGTGAGATGACCACGGGTTTTAGGAGGGACACATGGAAGGTGTCGGAGATACCAAGGCGAGGCGGAAGGGCCAAACAGTAAACCACAGGGTTCACCTGCTCGAGAACCTTGAAGGGACCCAAATAGCGGGGTGCTAACTTAGTGGATTCCACCCGTAGCCTGATGTTTCGGGCGGAGAGCCACACTAGGTCGCCAGGAGCAAATGTCGGAGCGGGACGCCGATGGGCATCGGCAGAAGACCTCATCCTTTCCTTGGAAGCCTGAATGGCATCCTGGGTGCGGTCCCATATGTCCCGTGCTTCCACAGCCCAGTCTGCCACCCTGGAGTCGGTGGAAGCCACGGGCACGGGCACCGGTACCCGCGGATGCTGGCCGTAATTTAAGAGGAATGGGGTCTGTCCGGTGGAGTCAGCCACAGCATTGTTTAGTGCGAACTCCGCCCACGGGAGCAAGGATGCCCAGTCATCCTGCCTGGCAGAGACAAAATGTCGCAAGTAGGTGACCAAGGTCTGGTTGGCCCTCTCTACCAACCCATTCATCTCGGGATAATATGCAGAGGAGAGGTTCAACTCAATGCAGAGTAGATGACACAACTCTCTCCAGAACCGAGATGCAAATTGGGGACCTCGATCGCTGACAATCTTGTATGGCATACCGTGTAGACGGAAGATGTGTCTAATAAACAATGCTGCCAAGGCCCGTGCAGAAGGTAACCGTGGTAGCGGCACTAAGTGCACCATTTTGGAGCAGTGGTCGGTGATCACCCAAATGATAGTGCAACCCCGAGACTTGGGTAAGCCCACCACAAAGTCCATCCCGACCATCTCCCAGGGCCTGTCTGCCACCGGCAAAGGAAAAAGTAACCCAGCTGGCCGTTGTCGAGGGGACTTGTTCCTGGCGCGGAGACACACGCCTTAACATACTCCCTGACGTCACGGACCATATGTGGCCACCAGTATGTCCTCGCCAATAACTCAGTTGTCCTCTTTGCCCCAAAGTGTCCACCCACCCTGGACGAGTGTGCCCAAGAGAGTACCTCCAGTCGCAAATTAGTGGGCACAAAAGTCTTGCCCGGAGGCACAGACTCTAGCGAAACCGGGGCTACAGTTCTCAGGCTTTCTTCGGGGACAATAAGCCAAGGCTCCTCATCCACCTCCTCTGATGACACTAAGGAGCGAGAGAGAGCGTCGGCCCGAACATTGTTCTCACCGGAGAGAAAATGGAGGGTGAAGTGGAACCGAGAGAAGAATAGGGACCATCTGGCCTGGCGAGAATTTAGCCGCTGATCCGTTTGCAAATATACCAAGTTTTTGTGGTCGGTGAAGACTTGGAAGGGAAAACGAGCCCCCTCCAGAAGATGTCTCCACTCAGAGAAGGCCAACTTCATAGCCAGCAACTCCCTGTCCCCGATGGAATAATTCCTCTCTGCTGGTGTAAAGGTCTTAGAAAAGAAGAAGCAGGGATGCTTCCGACCTTGAGCATCCTTTTGATAAAGGACTGCTCCAGCACCAACAGAAGAGGCGTCCACCTCTAAAATAAACGGCTTATCAACATCAGGGCGATGTAATATGGGAGCCCTGGCAAAATGTGACTTGATGGAAGAGAACACCTTGGAGACCTCCTCAGACCACAACTTGGGATTTGCTCAATTCTTGGTGAGGGCTACCAAGGGAGCTACCACAGTCGAGAAATGGGGAATGAACTGACGATAATAATTAATGAACCCCATAAAGCGCTGCACCGCTTTAAGAGAATGGGGTTCTTGCCAGTCCATTACAGCCTGTAGTTTGGCAGGATCCATAGCCAATCCCTGGGCAGAGATGATATAGCCCAGGAAAGGTAAGGCTCCTGCTCAAACACACATTTCCAGCTTGGCATAGAGGGAGTTTGCCCGTAAGAGGTCGAAGACTTTGTTGACATCCCTCCGGTGAGAGTCTATATCTGGTGAAAAGATGAGAATATCATCCAGATAGACTACTACAGAGGTGGAGAGCATATCCCGGAAGATATCATTGACAAAGTCTTGGAAAACAGCGGGAGCATTACAGAGCCCGAAGGGCATCACCAAGTATTCATAATGCCCATCCCTGGTATTAAAAGCTGTCTTCCACTCGTCCCCCTCACGGATGCGAATTAGGTTATAGGCACCACGTAGATCAAGCTTGGTAAATACTCTTGCTCCTCGGAGCCTATCAAAGAGCTCAGAGATTAGGGGCAACGGGTACTTATTCTTGACGGTGATAGCGTTAAGACCCCTGTAGTCAATACATGGACGTAATTCTCCGTTCTTCTTTTGCACAAAGAAGAACCCCGCCCCTGCTGGTGACACCGACTTCCTAATGAACCCTCTTGCCACATTCTCCTGAATATACTGGGACATGGCCTCCGTCTCAGGAAGTGAGAGGGGGTAGACTCTCCCCCGAGGAGGTTCTGCTCCCGGCAAGAGATCAATAGGACAGTTGTAGGGGCGATGAGGTGGAAGAGTCTCCGCCGCCTTCTTGGAGAAAACGTCTGCATATGACCAATAACACTGAGGAAGAGAAGTGAGATCTACAGGTATCTCTGTGGTGGTTACCTGAACGCACTCCCTGACACACCTGCCTCTACATGAATCACCCCAACCCAGTATCCTCCCAGAGGACCACTCAATATGGGGAGAGTGGTAACGGAGCCAAGGTACTCCCAGCAACACCTCGTCTATTCCCTCGGGCAGGACAAGAAAAGAAATACTCTCCTGATGGGAAGGGGACATAGATAAAGTGAGAGGGATCGTCTGGTGGGTGATTTGTGAGGGCAGAGTTGATCCATTCACTACTCGCACAGTCACCGGTTTGGCGAGCATCACCAGAGGTATAGTGTGGCGGAGAGCAAATGCAGAGGACATGAAATTCCCCTCGGCTCCAGAATCCACACAGAGCTCGGCGGTGAGCGTGGATGGACCTACAGTAATTGTCCCCTTAAAGGACAACTTGGTGGAAAATGCTGCAGTGTCTAGTGAACCTCCTCCCAAGGTCATTAGACGTGACCGTTTTCTCGACCGCTGTGGACATTTGTTGGCATACTGTCCTAACTGCTGGCAGATGTTACAGACCAAAGGTACTCGAGCAGCTCGGGACTTAGGTCCTGCTCGAGAAACCTCCATGGCTTCATGGGAGTCAGGCGCCTGGCTGGAAGATTCTAGAGGTCTGGCGAAGGTGGGAGCCAGCCGAAACCTCTGCCTACACTGGGACCGCTCCAACCTCCGCTCGTGAAATCGGAGGTCGATGCGGGTAGATATGGCGATAAGCTTCTCCAGTGTGGCGGGAATCTCCCTGGTAGCCAAGGTGTCTTTCACATGGCCCGTTAGTCCTCTCCAAAACACTGGAATGAGGACTTTATCCGGCCAGTCCAACTCTGAGGACAGAGTCCGAAATTGGACAGCAAAACAGCTGACCAAGGACGAACCCTGTGAACTTGCCAGAAGTTGGAGCTCCGCACCACACGGTCGTCACGCTCCCACAGCGGGGTGGCCCACTCCAACGCTCTGCCCGACAGAAGAGATATTACAAAGCCCACTTGTGCCCGATCCATGGGGAAACGTGCAGCCAGAAGCTCGAGTTGTATAGAGCACTGACTCACAAATCCCCGACATTGCTTGCTGTCACCAGCAAACTTGTCTGGAAGCGGGAGGTGGGATATTGTGGGGGCAGAGGTGGCAGTGGACACACTGGCTGCAGCCACGCTAGCAGCCTGAACAGCGACTGCGGTAACATCCACAGTTGAGGTTGTGCGCTCAAGAGCCGCCAACCTACCCAGCTGCTGGATGTCCCGTAGTAGACGCTGGTCATCCACCATTTTACTAGCCAGACCCTGGCACTAGTGTTATGTTAGGGTCTGCGGAACGCACCAAATATATGATGTGGAGAGGTGTGTTCGCAGCCCGGGGTCCACCGTGCAGGCGGAGCCTGCTGCTAGTAAAATGGTGCAAGAAGCAAACTCTGTTATCCCGCAGAGTCGCCAAAATAAACGCCGTAACGCGCTGTGGCAATATGTGCGAACTCTGTTAATCCACAGAGCCGCTAGAAGGAGTGTCGCAGCGCTATATGGCGATGTGTGCGAACTCACTTAACACAACCAAGTCGCAAAATAAACACGCTAGGGCGCTGTCTAGCGTTTAAAGCGAACCCTGTTACGTCACAGAGCCGCTGAGACAAACTTCTGTGATCGTGCGCTAATGTCCTCGCGGGAGTCACCCGCAATCTATGGCGTCTGAACGCCAGACCCTGAATACGGCAATCAAACTCCTCACCGGTTATGCCGGTAATCTAGGGCATCTAGGACACCGACCCTGACCAGCTAGCATACCAAACTCCTCACCGATTAAGTCGGTATTCTAGGGGCTTATTTCAGCCGGGCCCTAACCACACACACGCATGACCACACTGGCGCATAGCATATAAAGATTGACACAAGCGCATGGCGGCCCAGCCATGCCACCCTTTTATAGCAACAGCTACAGGACCTGCCAGAAACAAGGACCAATGAAACTTTTCCAGAACACCAGTAGTCACAGGACCTTCCTGGCGGACCAATAGGAGCCACTGCAGTACCTGAGCATGTGACCCCTGATCTCCAATGAGAGATCTCACCCTGGGCATGCTCAGAAGGGGAAAACAAGGACTTTGTCCTAAAGACGTCTGCTCGCCGCTAACCTGTACTGGCCACAATAGCAGAGCCTGGAAATGCAGCAGTAATTCTCTGCACACTGTTTGACTGGGCAAGATGCTGGGACCGACGTCTAAGCTGAGCAGAGTCCACTGTGGCCGGAGACAAATGGAAGACCGCAGCTGGGATGGCTTGGGATTCCCCTTGTACAGAAACAGGAACTCAACCCCTAACAGCTGCAGCCACTATCTTGCTGGACAGAAGAGGGCAAGGAAAAGGTAAAAAAAAAACATACCAGCCGCTCCGCTGGTCCCTGCCCTGCTGTCTTTTCCTTCGTGTCTCTGTTGCATAACATCTCCGGCCTGGTGTTCACGCTAGGCTGAGGCTTCCAGTCACGAGTGGGCCCCAGAGCATATGCAGTGAATTCCGTGGTCGGCAGTAAGCCCCAGCCCAGAGGGAACACTTTACTGGAAATGCAAGGCAACAGAGGTGCGGATGCTTGGAAAGCGGGCAGGGAGCATTAGGGTGGCAGTAAAGATGAGTAGTGAGATTAGCATGTTTTTTTGTTTCTTTTTAACCTTTTGCTGGCCACTACTGCCTTCTGTCCAGTCGATTGTGGCTCTGTCACACCACATCTCCAGCCCAGAGCAGGAGATGCAGCATAAGGGAGGTGTGGAGGACCAGACTGTAGGCAAGGAGCGGGGAGCAGTGAGAGTGGCTGGCGAAGTGAGTGATGAGTTGAGTATGATTTTTTTTCTTTTTACAGCTCACAATTATTATGTACTGGGGTCTCAAAAGACTCTAAATTATAATAGGGAGCATTGAATTTGAGTAACTTCACTGTGAATCATATTTCCCAATAAACACTGCACAATTTGACACATTTGAATTTTGTCAGGTCCGCTCATCTCTTAACCTGACTTTATTTGTTGAACCTGATTGAGAGCAGAGTTTTGCCCTGAACTGACTGGCAGTCGTTGACCCCACCAAGCTGAATGCCCTGAGATTGCTTGTGATTAGATGGCCTCAGATAGCAATCTGGACTGTGGCCTGTAAGGCAAAATGGTGCTATGACCTGAAACAGTGAAAGGAGCGCTGTCCTGTAAGGATGAATAGCGCTGTGAAATGAGACAGTGCAAAGCACTGTGGCTTGTGTCAATGAGTTCTGCCATAGCCTGAGACAGTAAGGAGATTAAGGCCAGCAGTGGGAGTCTTCAGTGGCCTGAGACAGCAAAGAAGATAGTAACTGTCTCCAAGATCTGTGATGAAGAATTATGGACTGTTCTAATAAGAGAGCAACTGTGGACTGCTTTGTGCTTAAAACTCTCTATACTTACTATTGTGTAACAGCCCTAAATTTGGTAAACCGCTTACTGTTTGCTTTACACAGACTGTTTATGTAAACCAACAAATCTGATAATACTGTAGCAATGAACTTGGGAGAGAACTTGACAGTTATTTAGTAACTGACAAGTTCAGTGCCTTAATATAATGATATATAACGATAAAGAGTGCTGTTGTGTAACCATGAAGCTTACACCCTCATATGAAGTAATGTAACTATGTGGCTTACCTGCCGCAACTCCAGTAAAACTGTTTGAATCCAACTCTGCCATATCAGTTTCCATCATTGCCAGGGTTGTTAACTTGACTTTTTATATTTTCTGGACAGCTTGTCAAAAAATCAAAGACACAGAATATTTTTTATGGACACATTGTAAAACCATAATAAATTATTATGATTACGTGATACACGTCTACAGCCTGTAATTCTGATATGAAGATTTTAACTGAATTCACTGTAAATTGTAAAATTATAATAATTATAATAATAATAATTTTATTTATATAGCGCCAACATATTCCACAGCACTTTACAATTAAGCAATGACATATGCAGACAATAAATTTAATACAAGTTAAGACATTTTAGACAGTTACAGTAGGAGTTAGGGGCCAAGCTTACGATCCACAATAATCTGTATAACTTTCTTCACCTTCAAAAAAATCAAGGACGTCTTACCTTTTTTTTATGGACAGGGCAAAAAAGTGCCCTATTTTTGTGGATTGACCTGGAATTTCTGGATGGTTGGCAACCCGGATCATTGCACCATACTTGCCAGGTCTGGGGTTAAAGGGCTACACAAACTTTCTGACAAGCTTACAGATAGCATTCTTGGTCACCACTACTTATAGTCCCTTGCTTCCCCAATCTGAGACAGTCCAAACAAGCAGAATCCCATGTGACCTAAAGGCTGGTGTCTTGTTGATGAAAAAAACTTTTGCCATGTTTTCCTATAAGATTCTCTATTTCATAAGATAAACTTTAGTTGGAAATTATAAGTTCCAGCAACATTGTAAGACAATTTTTCAAAATATAAATATGAGTTTTGTTGTCAGAAAAATACAATATATTTAATGGAGATGCCATACTAAACTAAGAGTGGATTTACCTCTACATGCAAACCCATGATATCATTTAAACACAATATCAAGCAATCTAACCTACAAGTAAATTGGTAAATCATGTTCTTTTTCAGTTTTTTAATGTTAGCCTTAGATGCCTTAAGGGCAAGAATGTGCACCACAAATCAGCAAGAAGAGAAAATAACTCAAGATCAACATATGAAGTCATTTACCACAACATGGGGGGATCTCTGGCTAATGTTCTCATCTTCCACTATTTTTGTGATGGTGAAGGCATAATTTGATTATGCACAACATATGTACCTTTTTATTTTGAGATTTCATCAGTTTCTGTCTAGTATTATACATATTTTAAAACTTGTTCATATAGGGGAATAACTAGTTGTGCTGAATGGGCATGTGCCACTAGTGAGTGGCATAAGTGATGGAAATAAGCCACTTTGCTTTAGTCAGGTTATTTAGCTAGGGCACTAATATAATGAAACTGAATATTTTTACTAGGTAAAGGATAGTGTTGCTCACCCTGAAACCTGACTTTGCAGTTTTGTTGCATTAATGCCAATCGCTTGATTCCCAGATTCAACATTTCACATTTAAGCTGGCATTTCACATTAGAGTGTTGTCATCCAAACTCTCCAATTTCAGTGGGAACAACAGAACATGTTACTGTCATAAAGATTGAAAAAAGACCTAGTTCCCTCAAGTTCAAACCTTCTCCACCAAATATACATTTTTTCACTAAATTATCTATAACCCCCAATGTTATGTGTATTGAGGAAATCATCCAGACCTTTTTTCAAAGCTGTTATAATTAAAGTTCACATACCCCATTTCTTAATACCGTGTATTGCCCCCTCTAACATCAATGACAGCTTGAAGTCTTTTGTGGTAATTGTGGATGAGATTATTTTCTCAGATGGTAAAGCTGCCCACTCTTCTTAGCAAAAAGCCTCCAGTTCCTGTAAATTTCTGAGCTGTTTAGCATGAACTGCGTGCTTGAGATCTCCCCAGAGTGGCTCAATGATATTGAGGTCAGCAGACTGAGATGGGCCACTCCAGAACCTTCACTTTGTTTTGCTGTAGCTAATGACAGCTTGACTTGGCCTTGTGTTTTGGATCATTGTCATGTTGGAATGACCAAGTACATCCCATGTGCAGCTTCCGGGCTGATGATTGCAAATTTGCCTCCAGTATTTGCTGATAATATGCTACATTCATCTTTCCTTCCACTTTTGATCAATTTTCCTATGCCTTTGTAGCTCACACATCCCCAAAACATCAGCTATCCACATCCGTGCTTTAAAGTAGGAATGGTGTTCCTTTCATCATAAGCCTTGTTGACCTGTCTCCAAATGTGACGTTTATGGTTGTGGCCAAAAAGTTAAATTTTGGTCTCATCACTCCAAATTACCTTGTTCCAGAAGTTTTGAGGCTTGTCTCTGTGCTGTTTTGCGTATTGTAGGTGAGATACTTTGTGGCATTTGTGCAGTAATGGCTTTCTCCTGGCGACTCGAACAAGCAGCCATTTTTCTTCAAGTGCCTCCTTATTGTACATCTTGAAACAGCCACACCGCTAGTTTCAGAGAGTCCAGTATTTCAGCTGATGTTATTTGTGGGTTTTTCTTTGCATCCCAAACAATTTTCCTGGCAGTTGTGGACAAAATTTTGTTGGTCTACCTGACCGTGGTTTTGTTTTTACAGAGCCCTTGATTTTCCATTTGTTAATCACAGTTTTACCGCTGCTGACTTGCATTTTCAATTCCTTGTAAATCTTTTTGTATCCCTTTCCTGTTTTATACAGTTCAACTAACTTTTCCCGTAGATCCATTGACAATTCTTTTGCTTTCCCCATGACTCACAATACAGAAACATCAGTGGCTGGATGATAGATACAAGAGTCTGTCTGGATCCCAGAAACTCACTCAGCTTTTATGCACACACACTGATTACAAGCAAACAGGTCACAGGTTTAGTAGCCATTCAAATCCATTTGTGTCAACTTCTGTGCATGTTATCAAGCCAAAATCACCAGGTAATGTGAACTTTTGATCAGGGTAATTTGCATGTTTTGGGTTGTCATTATGATTTAAAAAAAGAAAACACAGTAGCTTGACAATAAATGGCTTCACCCAACCACTAACCATGAGTGGAGAAAAAGTTTTGGTGTTATCATTCATATTATCTGAAAATGAAAGACCAAGAAAGCAAGAATTCCGCCAGGGTATGTAAACTTTTGAGCACAACTGTAGTTTCCCATAATCCCTGCTTCTGTAGCTTCAGCATAAGGCTGTTATGTGGTAAAGTATCAAATGCTTTTTCAAAGTCCGGATAAATCACATCAGCTGCATTACCAACATCCATTTTTGCACTTAACTCTTCATAGAAAACCAACATGTTGTTTAGACACGACTTATCTTTCATGAATCCGTGCTGATTTTCAGTTGTTATATTATTCTATGCAATATATCTCTGCAGGTCGTCTCTTATAATGCCCTCAAAAACTTTGCGCACTACTGATGTCGGACTTACTGGACGGTAGTTGCCTGGATCCACCTTCTTACCTTTCCTAAATATCGGTACCACAAGAGCCATCCTCCAATCCTGTGGCACCAACCCTGTTACAAAAAAGCCTAAGAATATGGGATACATTGGTCTGTCAATTATTGAGCTCAATTCCTAAATATGCGTGGATGAATGCCATTTCGCCCGGGAATTTGTCAATGTATAATTTGCTCAGATGTAGGTGTACTTCTTCTTGTGTTAAAGGGAATCTGTCACCCTAAATTGGCGGGATATTTAAATGATGGCAGTCAGGTCAGATGGGCGGTGTTTTGGGTACTTGCCTTAACATGTTGTTCGCCGCTGTCTCCATTATTTCTGGGAATTGTAGTCGTTGCCCTCCATATAACGCGCCTGCGCATTGCAATCTGTGGGCAAAGCATACTGCGTGTGCGCAATTCATGATTGCAATGCGCAGGCGCGTTATATGGAGGGCAACGACTACAATTCCCAGAAATAATGGAGACAGCGGCGAACAACATGTTAAGGCAAGTACCCAAAACACCGCCCATCTGACCTGACTGCCATCATTTAAATATCCCGCCAATTTAGGGTGACAGATTCCCTTTAAACTAGTGATATCAGATGGTGAACTTTGATTTTTGCCTTTTTGAAAGATCCCTGGAACAGTCAGTTCATTCGTGAACACAAATGACAAGTACCTGTTTAATATCTCAGCCTTTTCTTTGTCCTCTATAATTATCTTGTTGTTCTTGTTTTTTAAGGGGCTGATACCATCCATTTTTTTCTTTTTAGCATCCATGTATTTTTAAAAATTTTGGGGATTTATTTCAATGTCACTGGCAATTTGTTTCTCTATAGATATATTTTCTAGCTTGATTTCTTTTTTACATTTCTTATTGAGATCATTAAACTCCTGAAATGCTATTTTTGTATTCTTGGCCTTCAAGAATTTGAATGCCCTTTGTTTTTGCCTTATTAAACTTTGTACTGTTATATTTATCCATAATGGTTTCTTTTTATTCCTGGACATTTTATTACCAGAGGGTATAAGTTTTACAGGATTCTAGTAGTATATCCTTAAACATGCCCCATTTATTTTCGGTATCCCCAGTTACCATGACATGGTCCCAGTCTAAACAATTAAGCTCTTCCTTTAATTTGTTGAAATCAGATTTCCTAAAGTTCAATGTTTTAGCATTTCCTCTTTTGAATGTTTAATTGAAAATTACATTGAAACATACCATATTATGGTCACTGCATCCCAAATTCTCACGGACCTGTAGATCTGAAATTGTATCTGGTTTATTTGACCAGATCCAGCAGAATGTCTCCCCCGGTTGGTTCATCTACCAGCTAAGAGAGGTAATTGTCTTGAATTGTGAATAAGAACTTGAAGCTTTTAGCCCAACTAGTAGTCTCTATGTCCCAATGAATACCTGGATAGTTAAAATCCCCCATGATAATAACCCTATTAACTCCTTAACCCCGGAGCTTTTTTCAGTTTTGCGTTTTCGTTTTTTGCTCTCCTCCTTCCCAGAGCCATAACGTTTTTATTTTTCCCTCAATATGGCCATGTGAGAGCTTATTTTTTGTGGGACGAGTTGTAGTTTTGAACGACACCATTGGTTATACCATGTCGTGTACTAGAAAATGGGAAAAAAAATTCCAAGTGCGGTGAAATTGCAAAAAAAGTGCAATCACACACTTGTTTTTTGTTTGGCTTTTTTACTAGGTTCACTAAATGCTAAAACTGACCGGCCATTATGATCCTTCAGCTCATTAAGAGTTCACAGACACCAAACATGTCTAGATTAATTTTTTATCTAAGTGGCGAAAAAAAATTCCAAACTTTGCTAAAAAAAAATTTGCGCACCGAGCTGACGTTTTAGTGATACCATTTTGGTGCAGATATGATCTTTTGATCGCCCGTTATTACATTTTAATGCAATGTCATGGCAACCAAAAAAATTAATTCTGGCGTTTTGAATTTTTTTCTCACTACGCAGTTTAGCGATCAGATTAATCTTTTTTTTTATTCATAGATCGGGTGATTCTGAATGCGGGGATACTTAATATGTACGGTATATGTTTGATTTTATTTTTATTGTTTTATTTTGAATGGAGCGAAAGAGGGGTGATCTAAATTTTTATATTTTTTTATTTTTTAATATTTTTGAAAACTTTTCTTTTTACTTTTGGCATGCTTCAATAGTCACGGATCGCTCCCGGCACTTTAACCCCGACACACTGCGGTCAAACATGATCGCAGCGTTCCGGTGGCATAGGGAAGCATCGCACAGAGAGGGGGCTCCCTGCATGCTTCCCTGAGACCCTCAGAGCAACGCGATGTGATCCTCCCTGCAGGACCCAGAAGGACCCCACAGCCATCGTGGATCCGGAGAGGTGGCTTGTCAGTGCCTGCTGAGAGTAGGCGTCAGCAAGCCTCCTGAACTGCCTGTCAGATCTACAGTACAGACCAAAAGTTTGGACACACCTTCTCATTCAATGATTTTTCTTTATTTTCACGACTATGAAAATTGTAGAATCACACTGAAGGCATCAAAACTATGAATTAACACATGTGGAATTATACATTACACTTAACGAAAAAGTGTGAAACAACTGAAAATATGTCTTATATTCTAGGTTCTTCAAAGTAGCCACCTTTTGCTTTGATTACTGCTTTGCACGCAGAAAAGGTGAACAGATGCACTCTACATGCCTGGTTCCCACCGTGAAGCATTTAAAAAAATAAAATAAACATGTGTAAAAATATTTAAATAAAAATCCCTACATAAATTTTAAAAAAAATATGTCCCCAATAAACACATTATTATTATGTAAATAAAAAAAACAATAAAAGTACACATATTTAGTATCGCCGCGTCCATAAGGACCCGCCCTATTTAACTGTCTCACTAGTTAACCCCTTTAGTGATCTCCTTAAAAAAAACAAGGCAAACAAATCAATGCTTTATCATCATACCGTCGAACAAAAGTGGAATAACACGCGATCAAAAAGACGGATATAAAAAAACATGTCACCGCTGAAAACGTCATCTTGTCATGCAAAAACGAGCAGCCGTACAGCATCATCAGCAAAAAAATAAAAAAGTTATAGCTCGCAGAATAAAGCGATGCAAAAATAATTATTTTTTATATAAAATAGTTTTTGTTGTATAAAAGTGCCAAAACATAAAAAATTATACAAATGAGGTATCGCTGTAATCGTACTAACCCGAAGAATAAAACTACTTTATCAATTTTACCACACGTGAAATGGTATAAACGCCCCCCCAAAAGAAATTCATGAATTGCTGGTTTTTGTTCATTCTGCCTCCCAAAAATCGTAATAAAAAGCGATCAAAAAATGTCATGTGCCCAAAAATGGTACCAATAAAAACGTCAACTCTTCCCGCAAAAAATAAGATAAGACTTCACATGACTCTGTGGGCCAAAATATGGAAAAATTATAGCTCTCAAAATGTGGTGATGCAAAAGCTATTTTTTGCAATAAAAAGTGTCTTTTAGGATGTGACAGCTGCCAAACATAAAAACCCGATATACAAACCCGCTATAAATAGTAAATGAAAGCCCCCTTTATCACCCCCTTAATTAGGGAAAAATAATAAAATTTAAAAAATTTATTTATTTCCATTTTCCCGTTAGGGTTGGGATTAGGGTTAGGGGTGTGTTAAGGTTAGGTTTGTGGTTAGGGTTATGGTTGGGATTAGGGTTAGGGGTGTGTTGGGGTTAGGGTTAGAGTTAGAATTGGGGGGTTTCCACTGTTTAGATACATCAGGGGCTCTCCAAACGTGACATGGCGTCTGATCTCAATTCCAGCCAATTCTGCGTTGAAAAAGTCAAACGGTGCTCCTTCCCTTCCAAGCTCTGCCATGCGCCCAAACAGTGGTTTACCCCCACATATCAGGTATCAGCGTACTCAGGACAAATTGCAAAATAACTCTTGGGGTCCAATTTCTTCTGTTACCTTTGGAAAAATAAAAAATTAGGGGCAAAAATATAATTTTTGTGAAAAAAATATAATTTTTTATTTTTATGGCTCTACGTTATAAACTTCTGTGAAGCACTTGGGGGTTCAAAGTTCTCACCATACATCTAGATAAGTTCCTTGGGGGGTCTAGTTTCCAAAATGGGGTCATTTGTGGGGGTTTCCACTGTTTAGGCACATCAGAAGCTCTCCAAACGCGACATGACACCCGCAGACCATTCCATCAAAGTCTGCATTCCAAAACGTCATTACTTCACTTCCAAGCCCCAACGTGTGCCCATACAGTAGTTTTCTCCCACATATGGGATATCAGCGTACTCAGGACAAATTGGACAACTTTTGGGGTCCAATTTCTCCTGTTACTCTTGGGAAAATAAAAAATTGGGGACTAAAAGATCATTATTGTGGAAAAAATATGATTTTTTTATTTTCACGCTCGGGTGTTACAAGCTTTAGTGAAACACTTTAGGGTTCAAAATTCTCACCACACATCTAGACAAGTTCCTTGGCGGGACTAGTTTCCAAAATGGGGTCACTTGTGGGTGTTTTCCAATGTTCAGGCACATCAGGTGTCATGTATAGTGTACAGTTCCTATAGCGTCTTGTGCTTGGGTGCGAGGAAAACACAGGAGACATAGGTTGAAATGAAATGACTTGTATTACTTCATACAAGCATGCTGAAAAGTTCACACAGTTTGCAGGAACAGAGACAGGAGACACAGCAGGCCAGAGTAACTTCAAGCACTACAATAAATCTCCAAAGCAGGTTCAGGATCTCTTCTCTGTACCGTAATTCCTCTGCAAACATGGATTCACCAAACAGCAGGTTTCCAGAGTCCAAAAGTGTTCCAAGGTTCCTCAGTAGGGAATAGCTGGAGTACAAGTCCAAGGTTTCCAGGAGTCAGGTCACAGACTGACTGAGGCTTGATTCAGGAGCACTGATTGTTCAGCTGAGGCTGCTTAAGAAGCAAGAGGGAAGAATCAGGGCGGGAACATGAAAACTGGAAACTCCATATTAACTGAGGGCAAGAGCTGCAGAAAGACAGAAAGCAAAATGGCCGACGGAAAACTGAGTTTCAAGGAACATGTCAACAGAGACAAAGAACCTTACATTACTCCCCCCTTAGGGACAACCTCCGGATGACCTCAGACCAGGCTTGTCAGGGTACCTCTGATGAAACTGGCGGAGCAGGCGAGGAGCATTTACATTATTGACTGGTTCCCATGAGTTGTCCTCCACTGGGTAGCCCTGCGATTTAATCAAATATTGCAACTGATTTCTGTACAACCTGGAATCTAGAATCCTTTCCACCATAAATTCTTCCTGACCATCGACCAGCACTGGGTCAGGGCAAGGAGAAGAACGTCCAGGAAACGTATTGGGTGTTGCAGCCTTTAGTAGGGATACATGAAAGACAGGGTGGATTCTCATAGTTCTGGGCAGTTGAAGACGACAAGCAACAACACTTATAATCTTACTGATCTTATAAGGTCCAATGTACTTATGTCCCAATTTCGACGATGGAATCTTTAATTTAAGATTTCTGGTTGACAGCCAGACCAAATCTCCTACCTTGAAAGCTGGTGCAGGTTGGTGCAGGTTTACGAAATTTATCTGCTGCTTTCTTGTACCTTTCCTGAGCCAATTCTAGATTTTCCTTTAGAAGATCCATATTCTTTTGTAAAGAAGTGATTCTTTCAGCCACTGCCGGCAAGGGCGTATCTATGGGAAATCGAGGAAGAATGTTAGGATGATAACCTAGATTGGAGTAAAAAGGAGACTGCTTAGTGGAGGCGCTCTGAGAGTTGTTATAAGAGAACTCAGCCAGTGGAAGTAGATCCACCCAATCATCCTGTAGGTGGCAGATAAAACAGCGGAGATACTGCTCCAGGGTCTGATTGGTTCGTTCTGTTTGTCCATTAGTCTGGGGATGAAAAGCAGAAGAAAGGTTTACTTTAATGTCCAATGCTGCACAGAAATTTTGCCAAAACCTTGAAGTGAATTGCACCCCTCGATCCGAAATGACCTCATCCGGTACTCCATGTAAGCGAAACACATTCTTAATCATCATGTCTGATGTCTGTTTTGCAGTGGGTAAGCCGACACAAGGGATAAAATGAGCTGCCTATGTTAGACGGTCAACCACCACTAGAATGGTGTTCTTCCCTTGAGAGGTTGGTAACTCCACAATGAAGTCCATAGAAATAGATCCCCACGGGCGGGACGGGGTGGGAAGAGGTTGCAACAGACCAGTTGGTGAGGAGCGAGGTGTTTTGCATCTTGCACAGACTTCACATGAAGTGACATAGTTTAAAACATCTTTCCTGTAAGTGGGCCACCAAAAGAAACGAGAAGGAAATTCTTGTGTCTTTAGAATTCCCCTATGCCCGGCTATATTGGAATCGTGGATGAGTTGCAATACTCTTAATCTGACTGTTTCAGGTATATACAGACGTTGTCCCTGAATCCACACACCATTCTTAAAGACAAGACTTACGTCCCTTGGGGGTTGAGCCAACAAAGAATCCGCATGGTATGCTTCCTTGATGTCCTTAAGTAGGTCTTGATTATGAATCACTCCCAGGAAACTAGAGTCAGGAAGAATAGTCTTAGGAGGAGTAAGTGGACGTGTCTCTGCTGAATGAATCCTAGAGAGTGCATCAGCCTTTCCATTGCGCGATCCTGGTCTATAAGAAATGACAAAATTAAATTGGTTTAGGAAAAGATTCCAGCGAGCCTGGCGAGGAGTCAGGCACTTAGCCGACCTGATAAATTCAAGGTTACGATGGTCTGTCAGGACGACTATTTGCTGTGCAGCTCCCTGAGAAGGTGTCTCCATTCCTTGAAGGCGGCAATAATGGCCAACAATTCTCTATTGCCCACATCGTAGTTCCTCTCAGCCGAAGACAATGCTGGGAAAAGAAGGCACAGGGATGCAAGACATTCTTCTCACCTGTTCTCTGAGAGAGTATAGCTCCAACGACACAGTCTGAAGCATCCACCTCTATTATGAAGGCAAGCTCGGGGTTGGGATGTACTAAGATAGGTGCGGTGGTAAATTTATCCTTTAAACAGGAAAATGCTTCCTGAGCTTGCGGGGTCCAGGAGAACCTAGACTGTTTCCGGGTAAGTTGGGTGATAGGTGACACTACCTCAGAAAAATTCTTAATGAAACGTCTACAGAAGTTGGCAAACCCGATGAAACGCTGCACCTCCTTCACATTTCTAGGAATTGGCCAATCCTTGATGGCTTGGGTCTTGCTTCCATCCATACTAATCCCTTGCGTAGATAGTACATACCCCAGAAATTGAATTTCGGTCCTATGGAATTCACACTTTTCAAGTTTGATGTAGAGATGGTTTTGTCTTAGGCGTTCTAAGACCATTCTCACATGTCCATGATGTTCCTCTGTGGAGTTAGAAAAAATTAGAATATCATCCAGATAAATCACCACAAATGTATCTAGGAGATCCCTGAAGATATCATTCACGAAGTGTTGGAAAGTGGCTGGGGCGGTACTCAGACCAAAAGGCATAACTAGATATTCAAAGTGTCCATAGCGTGACCTGAAAGCAGACTTCCATTCATCCCCAGGTCTAATACGGACCAAGTTATAGGCCCCACGGAGATCCAGTTTAGAGAAAATTTTGGCATGCCGCACTCTCTCCAACAACTCAGGGATTAAAGGCAATGGATAACGGTTTCTAATAGTAACCTTATTGAGTTCCCTATAGTCTATGCAAGGTCTCAGAGATCCATCTTTCTTCTTCACAAAGAAGATGGGTGCACCTGCGGGAGATGAAGAGGGGCGTATGAAGCCCTTGGCTAAATTTTCGTCTATATAATCCTTCAAAGCTTTTAGCTCGGGCCCCGCTAGGGGGTAGATCTTACCAAAAGGTATCTCGGCTCCAGGCAATAATTCAATTGGACAATCATATGGATGGTGAGGAGGAAGCTGATCAGCGTTCTTCTTGTCACATAAATCCACATAGTCCTGGTATACAGCTGGTAGTTCAGGGACTGACATGGTTCCTTTAGGAACAGAGCAAGCTGAAACTCCTTGACTCATCTGTTCTCCCCGGAAAGTGTAATTCCTTGGTCTCCCAGTTAATCGTAGGATTCTGCGCCTGCAGCCATGGTAGCCCTAGAATAATGGGAAAGTGGGGAGAAGAGATAAGCATAAAAGACATTTTCTCCTGATGATCTTTACCCATAAGGACCCTCAAAGGCTCTGTTTCTTGATCCACTGGTCCAGAAGTCAGTAGAGAGCCATCCACAGTCTCCATCTGTACTGGAGTAGCCTTCTTCACTGAACGTATCCCCTGTTTCAGAGCAAAGGAGATATCCATAAAATTTCCACTTGCTCCTGAGTCGATCATAGCAGAGCTAGACACCCAGACTGAGTCAACCCAGAGTTTGATGGAAAGGAAGCAATGAGAATTGTTTCTTTTACAACTCAGCTGGGACACCGCTGAGGAAACTTGAAAAATTGCAGCGTTTATACCGTCATCGTCCCCAGAACTAACAGAGTTTAAGTCCGAGAAATCAAGATCTCTTGCAGCAGATCTCTCTGGAGCCTGAGGCTCGGACATGACAGAGCTCCTCTCGCAACACTCACAGTGAATGACTGCTGCAGTAGTCTTACGAGAACGGCTGGGGCAGTTTATAATGAAGTGCCCTGACTTACCACAGTAGAAACATAGATTTTCCTTTATACGATGTTCTTTACGTGCATCACTAACCCGTCTTTGTAAAGAGTCCACCTGCATGGGTTCAGGTTCTGGTTCCCTTGTGATCCTACTCAAAGGTTCCTTAGCTGAGGAGGGAGGTAGTAAAAGGTTAGTGCGATTATTTTCGAACCATCTCTCTTGTCTGCGTTCAGTCAGACGAGCATCAATACGGATACAATAGTTAATAAAGTCACCTAACGCAGTGGGAGGGTCGGCACGAGCAAGTTCATCCTTAATCAGTGGAGACAACCCTTTCCGAAAAATAGATTTTTTAGCGGAAGTGTCCCAAGTGGTATCAAGAGCCCATCTCCTGAAATCCAGGGCATATTCGGCTACTGAACGCTTACCTTGGCGCAAAGTTAACATGGCTGCTTCAGCTGTTGCACCTCGATTGGGGTCATCAAACACCTGCCCCATGGCTGAAATAAAAGCATCAAGGTGATTCAAACAATCATCCTCAGTCTCAATCAGAGGGTTTGCCCACATCAAAGCCTTATTGGTAAGCAACATAATTATAGTAAGCACTTTGGATCGTTCAGTGGGAAATTGTGAAGCATGTGCAGAGAAAAATAAATTGCATTGATTAATAAATCCCCTGAATTTCTCACGTTCACCGCCAAAACGAAAAGGAGGTAATTTGGGGATCCCAGAACTCGGGGTTATGGCAGGAGCCTGGGCTCGTTCCTCTAGAGCCTCAATCCTGGCTCGCAATTCCTGGGTAGTCTGTCCAAACACTTGCAAATTATGATTAGTGAGGTCCTGTAGGCTTGCAAAACGGGTTTTTAAAGTCTGTACATCTGAAAGGATTGTATCAGTCACTCCGCAAAGTTCCTTTATGCGGGCCTCCATCTTCCAGATCTTTTAAGGCAGAAGAGCTGGAAGGAGAAGAGGAAAGGAAAAAAAAAAAAAAACAATAGTGTTTACCTGTGGTAACACTCCAGAGTAAAATTTTAAGGGAATGCGCTCACCTGGAATGGTTGTGAGAAGTCACAACCACTGTCATCACATAAGGTATTAAACGGACATCTGATATCCACAGTCACAGCAGACACGGCTTTCCCAGACCCAGCAGACACTAAACATTGGCTCCTGAATCTTGTCATGTATAGTGTACAGTTCCTATAGGTCTTGTGCTTGGGTGCGAGGAAAACACAGGAGACATAGGTTGAAATGAAATGACTTGTATTACTTCATACAAGCATGCTGAAAAGTTCACACAGTTTGCAGGAACAGAGACAGGAGACAAAGCAGGCCAGAGTAACTTCAAGCACTACAATAAATCTCCAAAGCAGGTTCAGGATCTCTTCTCTGTACCGTAATTCCTCTGCAAACATGGATTCACCAAACAGCAGGTTTCCAGAGTCCAAAAGTGTTCCAAGGTTCCTCAGTAGGGAATAGCTGGAGTACAAGTCCAAGGTTTCCAGGAGTCAGGTCACAGACTGACTGAAGCTTGATTCAGGAGCACTGATTGTTCAGCTGAGGCTGCTTAAGAAGCAAGAGGGAAGAATCAGGGCGGGAACATGAAAACTGGAAACTCCATATTAACTGAGGGCAAGAGCTGCAGAAAGACAGAAAGCAAAATGGCCGACGGAAAACTGAGTTTCAAGGAACATGTCAGCAGAGACAAAGAACCTTACATCAGGGGCTCTCCAAATGCGACATGGCATTCAGCCAATTCTGCTTTGAAAAAGTCAAACGGCGCTCCTTCTCCTCCGAGCTCTGCCATGCACCAAAATAGTGGTTTACCCCCACATACAGTACAGACCAAAAGTTTGGACACACCTTCTCATTCAAAGATTTTTCTGTATTTTCATGACTATGAAAATTGTATAATTACACTGAAGGCATCAAAACTATGAATTAACACATGTGGAATTATACATTACACTTTATAAAAAAGTGTGAAACAACTGAAAATATGTCTTATATTCTAGGTTCTTCAAAGTAGCCACCTTTTGCTTTAATTACTGCTTTGTGCGCAGAAAAGGTGAACGGATGGACTCTACATGGCTAGTTCCCACCGTGAAGCATGGAGGAGGTGGTGTGATGGTTTGGGGGTGCTTTGCTGGTGACACTTGAAAAGTCAAACTGCGCTCCTTCCCTTCCGAGCTCTGCTGTGCGCCCAAAGAGTGGTTACCCCAAACATATGGGGTATCAGCGTACTCAGGACAAATTGCACAACAACTTTTGGGGTCCAATTTCTCTTGTTACCCTTGGTAAAATAAAAAAATGGATCTGATGTAAATATTTTGTGCAAAAAAGTTAAATGTTCATTTTTTTAAACATTCCAAAAATTACTGTGAAGCACCTGAAGGGTGCACTTTTTAGAATGGTGTCTCTTTGGGGTATTTTCTATCATATAAACCCCTTAAAGTGACTTCAAATGTGATGTGGTCCCTAAAAAAAAATTGTGTTGTAAAAATTTTAACCCTTATAACTTCCTCACAAAAAAAATGTTGTTTCCAAACTTGTGCTGATGTAAAGTAGACATGTGGGAAATGTTATTTAGTAACTATTTTGTGTGACATATTTCTCTGTTTTAAGGGAATAAAAATTCAAAGTTTAAAAATTGCAAAATGTTCAAAATTTTCGCCATATTTCCTTTTCTTTCATAAATAAACGCAAGTTATATCGAAGAAGTTTTACCACTAACATGTAATACAATATGTCACGAAAAAACATTCTCAGAATTGCCAAGATCCGTTGAAGAGTTCCAGAGTTATTACCTCATAAAGGGACAGTGGTCAGAATTGTAAAAATTGGCCTGGTCATTAACGTACAAACCTCCCTTGGGGGTTAAGGGGTTAAATGCCGCTGTCAGCGTTTGACAGCGGCATTTAACTAGTTAATAGCCGAGGGTGGATCACAATTTCACCCGCGGCTATTGCGGGCACATGTTGGCTGTTCAAAACAGCTGACATGTCCCCGGGAAAGATGTGGGCTCACCGCCGGAGCTCACATCAAAGGGAGGAAGTCCGACATCAGCGTAAATGTACGCCCGATGTCGGAAAGGGGTTAAAATTTTCTGCCTTTTTTAGTTTGTTGCAACATTTCATCCTCTACCTGTTCAGCTATATTAGGAGGCATATAGCAAACTCCAATTAGCAGCTTTCAATTATTGCATCCCCATGTACACTTACCCATATTGACTCTACATTGTAGCAGCTCACTCAGTGTCATCATTGAGGACAGGTCTTAAGGGTATGCCACACTAAACAATATCGCTAACGGGATCGCTAAAAAACGTCACTATTTAGCGATCCCGTTAGCGATATTGTTCAGTGCGGCAGCTTCCAGCGACGAGCTTCCTGCTGTGATCTCGCTCGTCGCTGGAATCGTTCCGGACCCTATTTTCTCGTCGGCGCTCCCGCTGGGTAAGTATCTAATCGCTGTGTGGCACCTTTTCTTAGCGATTTAGCGGTACTTTTGTACCGCTAAAGTCGTTAAGAAGATCGCTAACGGCGATAGCGTCGTTAACTATATCGCTAAATGTGGCCGCATTTAGCGATATAGAAACAATCCCGCTAGCGATCGCATTAGTATGCGTCGTTATCGTGATCGCTAGCGGGATTGTTTAGTGTGGCAGTACCTTAAAGTTGGATTTAACGAAAATCACACCCCTCCACCTTTTTTGTCCTTCCTGTCCTTTCTAAATGTAGTGTTACCCTCTACTTTTGTCACCCAGTCACGGCTTTTGCTAAGCTAGGTTTCCTTAATGCCCCCCACATCCTATTTTGTGGGTGACATAAGAGTCTCCAATTCATTCATTTTGTTTGCAAGACTTCTTGCATTTGCCTGCAGACATTTAATACTATTAGTACATTTTTTTACTCCTACTCACCTCCCTATTTTCCTTGCATATCACAGCCCCCTTAAATATTCATTAACCCCTACTGTCTCACTCTCTCTGTCTACTCTATCTATCCCCTTTTTGGCACAACTACCCTCCCCCCAGATCCTAGTTTAAAAGCTTCTCCATCTGTCTGACCATTCTTTCCCCAAGCACAGCTGCACCCTCCACATTGAGGTGCAGCCAGTCCATACCATAAAGCCTGTAGGCGACAGAGAAGTTGACACAGCTCTTGATGAATCCAAACCCTTCCTTCCTGCACTAATTTTTAAGCCACTTTTTTATCTTCCTAAACTCCCGCTGTCTTTCTAGTGTTGCTCGTGGCACTGGCAGTATTTCTGAAAACACCACCATGAAGGTCTGGCCTTCAGCTTCTCTTCTAGTTCCCTGTAATCATTCTTAAGGACCTTCCACCTCCTTCTAACTTTGTCATTGGTACCGATGTGTACCATATCTGCTGGGTTTTCCACAGCCCCATACAGCAATTTGGCTATCCGATCTGCAATATGTTGAACCCGAGCACCCAACATTCATGGTCTTGGCGGCAGATGATCCTGTCTGTCCGTCTAATTATAGAGTCCCCTACCACCAAAATCTGTCTGGCCTTTGCTGCATTCTATCTCCCTCCTTCCTATAACAGCCATTTTCCTGGTTGCTAGTGTCCTGCTGTAGTGATTCCAGTCCTGGGCTTGCATTCCTTATATCAGCCAAACAAGCTGGCAGGGGAGCGCAGTCGGGCCGCCTAGTGTGGCGGTCCGCAGTGTATCCCCGGCAGCTGCATTCTGCTGCCCTCGGACTGTGAGTCGGCCGTACTCTGTGTCAGCTGTCAAGCTGTCAGACGGCACAGAGAAGCTGCAGCGCGTCGACTCCCAGGGATCAATTATACTCGCGTCTGTACAGATGATATCGGGTCAGAGAGACTCCAGCATTGTGATCAGATCATGTGATCACGCTGCTGATGTCAATCACGTGCCCTCCAGAGGTGCACATTGGTGGTAAGTGTTCCAGTGGAGCTGAAGACACTGAAGATTAAGTACGGGGGGTACTTAATGTGTGGGGAGATTTGGAGTGGGGATGGGGGGTACTTAATGTGTGGAGGGATTTCGAGTGGGGATGGGGGTACTTAATGTTTGGGGGAATTTGGAGTGGGGATGGGGGTACTTAATGTGTGGAGGGATTTGGAGTGGGGATGGAGGGGTACTTAATGTGTAGGGGGACTTGGAGTGGGGATGGGATATTTAATGTGTGGGGGATTTGGAGTGGGGATGGGGTACTTAATGTGTGGGGGGATTTGGAGTGGGGATGGGGGGATTTAATGAGTGTGGGGAGATTTGGAGTGGGGATGGGGGATTTAATGTGTGTGGGGAGATTTGGAGTGGGGATGGGGGGATTTAATGTATGTGGGGAGATTTGGAGTGGGGATGCAGGAATTTAATGGGTGTGGGGGATTTGAGGACACAAAATGAGGAGCATGTATGTATGAGGGCATGTATGAGGAAACAGTAGGGGGATGGGTGTAGACAGTATGGGGAGCGAACGTGTGCATGTATATGGACATAGTATGAGTAGCGATGGAAAACTGTACGTGGACACAGTATGGGGAGTGAGGGTGATAGGATGTGGGCAGACATAGTAAGGGGACTCAGGGGTATGTGTGAGCAGACAGTATAGAGAGTGAGGGGATAAATATATGAGGAGACAGTATGCTGAACAGGGGGGATGTGAGGGAGACAGTATGAGGAGAGAGGGGAACAGTGTGAGGCGAGGGGAGAAAAGTGAGTCATTGTGACATATATATATACATATATGTATAGTTTATACACTTCTACATAGTAAAATATCCTCTGATTCAATTGCCGGGTAAAGCCGGCTTCAGTGAAAAGACAGAAGCACCCGACATGAAATGACACTTGGTGTACATAGGGTTAACCATGTCTTTTCATGTCCTTTGCTATCTAATTTGCACAAACAATTAAATCAGTCTATGTGTGCAAAATTTCACACCTGTAGGGGTTAATTAAAGGTGTAAATTCGTTGTAAAAAAAACGGACTTTTTTGCTACGAATTTACACCTTTAATTAACCCCTACAGGTGTGAAATTTTGCACACATAGACTGATTTAATTGTTTGTGCAAATTAGATAGCAAAGGACATGAAAAGACATGGTTAACCCTATGTACACCAAGTGTCATTTCATGTCGGGTTCTGCATTTTCACAAAAGCCGGCAATTGAATTAGCGGCTATTATACTATGTAGAAGTGTATGAACTACAAATATAAATATATATATCTATGTGTCACAAATTCAATGACATGTATATATATATATGAGGTGTAAAATTGCTGAAAAAAAATGCGTGGGCTCCCGCCCTATTTTCGCAACCAGACAGACAAAGCCAGTGAGTGGGGGCAGATAATAATAGCCCAGAGAGGGACCATTATTTTTGCCCCCCCCGGCTACTAACATCTGCCCCCAGACACCCCAGGAAAGACTAATCTATAATTAGATTCGCCCTTTCTGGCACTTTGCCCGTCTATTCCCATTGCCCTGTAGCGGTGGCGAATGGGTTAACCCCTCTCTGACATTAGACGTACTATCCCGTCCATAAAACCCGTGCCATTCTGACCATGGACGGGATAGTACGTCATAGGCGATTAGCTGCGCTCCCTGAGGGAGCGCAGCTAATCGCCGCCGGGTGTCAGCTGATTATCACAGCTGACACCCGTGACTGTGTGTCAGGAGCGGTCACGGACCGCTCCCGGCACATTAACCCCTTGCACACCGCGATCAAACATGATCGCGGTGTACTGGGGGCACAGGGGAGGATCGCGCAGGGTGGGGGCTCCCTGCGCGCCCCCCTGAGACCCTCAGACCAGCGCGATGTGATCGCGCTGCTCTGAGGGCTTCCTCCCTCCCAGGACCCGGATCCAAGATGGCGCTGGGGTCCTGGAGGGAGGCGGCTTCCTCAGTGCCTGCCGAGAGCAGGCATGAGGAAGCGTCCTGCACTGCCTGTCACATCGCTGGTGTGACAGAGTGCTGTGCACACTGTCACACCAGCGATCTGATGAAATACAGTGATGTCCCACCCTGGGACAAAGTAAAAAAGTAAAAAAAAGTAAAAATAAACATGTGTAAAAAAAAATCCAAAATAAAAAAAAAAAAAAAAAAAATATTCCCCAATAAATTCATTACTTATTGTAAATAAAAAAATAAAACAATAAAAGTACACATATATGGTATCGCCGCGTCCGTAACGACCCCCCCTATAAAAATGTCCCACTAGTTAACCCCTTTTGTGAACCCCTTAAAAAATAAAAAATAAAAACGAAGCAAAAAATCAGTGCTTTATCATCATACCGCTGAACAAAAAGTGGAATAACACGCGATCAAAAAGACCGACATAAATAAACATGGTACCGCTGAAAACGTCATCTTGTCCCGCAAAAAACGAGCCATCACACAGCAAAAAAAAGTTATAGCTCGCAGAATAAAGCGATGCAAAAATAATTATTTTTTATATAAAATTGTTTTTATTCTATAAAAGCGCCAAAACATAAAAAAATTATATAAATGAGGTATCGCCATAATCGTACTGACCCGAAGAATAAAACTGCTTTATCGATTTTACCACACGCGGAACAATAAAAACGCCTCACCCAAAAGAAATTCATGAATTGCTGATTTTTGTTCATTCTAACCTCCCAAAAATCGAAATAAAAAGCGATCAAAAAATGTCACGTGCTCAAAAATGGTACCAATAAAAGCGTCACCTCGTCCCGCAAAAATTAAGACCTCACATGACATTGTGGGCCAAAATATGAAAAAATTATAGCTCTCAAAATGTGGCGATGCAAAAAACTACTTTTTGCAATAAAAAGCGTCTTTTAGCGTGACAGCTGCCAATCATAAAAACCGCTATAAATAATAAATCAAACCCCCCTTTATCACCCCCTTAGTTAGGGAAAAATAATAAAATAAAAAAATGTATTTATTTCCATTTTCCCATTAGGGTTAGGGTTAGGGTTTCGGCTAAAGTTAGGGTTAGGGTTGGCGCTAAAGTTAGGATTAGGGTTAGAGTTTGGATTAGGGTTAGGGTTGGGATTAGGGTTGGGACTAGGGTTAGGGGTGTGTTGGGGTTAGGGTTGGAGTTAGAATTGGGGGGTTTCCGCTGTTTAGGCACATCAGGGGCTCTCCAAATGTGACATGGCGTCTGATCTCCATTCCAGCCAATTCTGCTTTGAAAAAGTCAAACGGTGTTCCTTCACTTCTGAGCTCTGCCATGCGTCCAAACAGTAGTTTATCCCCACATATGGGGTATCAGCGTACTCTGGACCCCAAGAGTTATTGTGAAATTTGTCCTATTTCTTCTGTTACCCTTGGGAAAATAAAAAACTGGGGCGAAAATATTATTTTTGTAAAAAAAAATAAGATTTTTTTGTTTTTACGGCTGTACATTATAAACTTCTGTGAAGCACTTGGGGCTTCATAGCGCTCACCACACATCTAAATAAGTTCCTTGTGGGGTCTATTTTCCAAAATGGGGTCACTTGTTGGGGATTTCCACTGTTTAGGCGCATCAGGGGCTCTCCAAATGCGACATGACGCCCCCAGACCATTCCATCAAAGTCTGCAATCCAAAACGTCACTACTTCCCTTTCCGAGCCCTGACATGCGCCCATACAGTAGTTTTCTCCCACATATTGGGTATCAGCGTACTCAGGACAAATTGGACAACAACTTTTGGGGTCCAATTTCTCCTGTTACCCTTGTGAAAATAAAATATTGGGGGCGAAAAAATCATTTTTGTAAAAAAAAAAAGGATTTTTTATTTTTACGGCTGTGCGTTATAAACTTCTGTGAAGCACTTCGGGGTTCAAAGTGCTCACCACACATCTAGGTAAGTTCCTTGTGGGGTCTATTTTCCAAAATGGGGTCACTTGTGGGGGTTTCCACTGTTTAGGCGCATCAGGGGCTCTCCAAATGCGACATGACGCCCCCAGACCATTCCATCAAAGTCTGCAATCCAAAACGTCACTACTTCCCTTTCCGAGCCCTGACATGCGCCCATACAGTAGTTTTCTCCCACATATTGGGTATCCGCGTACTCAGGACAAATTGGACAACAACTTTTGGGGTCCAATTTCTCCTGTTACCCTTGTAAAAATAAAATATTGGGGGCGAAAAAATCATTTTTGTAAAAAAAAAAAGGATTTTTTATTTTTACGGCTGTGCGTTATAAACTTCTGTGAAGCACTTCGGGGTTCAAAGTGCTCACCACACATCTAGATAAGTTCCTTGTGGGGTCTATTTTCCAAAATGGGGTCACTTGTGGGGGGTTTCCACTGTTTAGGCGTATCAGGGGCTCTCCAAATGCGACATGACGCCCCCAGACCATTCCATCAAAGTCTGCAATCCAAAACGTCACTACTTCCCTTCCGAGCCCTGACGTGCACCCATACAGTAGTTTTCTCCTACATATTGGGTATCAGCGTACTCAGGACAAATTGGACAACAACTTTTGGGTTCCAGTTTCTTCTGTTACCCTTGTGAAAATAAAATATTGGGGGCGAAAAAATCATTTTTGTAAAAAAAAAAAAGGATTTTTTATTTTAAGGCTGTACGTTATAAACTTCTGTAAAACACCTGGGGGTTCAAAGTTCTCACCACACATCTAGATAAGTTCCTTGAGGGGTCTAGTTTCCAAAATGGTGTCATTTGTGGGGGTTTCCACTGTTTAGGCAGATCAGGAGCTCTCCAAACACGACATGGCGTCCAGCCAATTCTGCGTTGAAAAAGTGAGACGGCGCTCCTTCCCTTCCAAACTCTGCCATGCACCCAAACAGTGGTATACCCCCACATATGGGGTATCAGTGTACTCAGGACAAATTGCACAATAACTTTTGGAGTCTTGTTACCCTTGGAAAAATAAAAATTCGGGTGAAAAGATCATTTTTGTGGAAAAAATATGATTTTTAAATTTTACGGCTCTACGTTATAAACTTGTGTGAAGCACTTGAGGGTTCAAATTGCTCACCAAAGATCTAGATAAGTTCCTTAGGGGGTCTAGTTTCCCAAATGGGGTCATTTGTGGGGGGTTTCCACTGTTTAGGCACATCAGGGGCTCTCCAAATGCAACATGGCATCCAATCTCAATTCCAGCCAATTTTGGTTGGAAAAAGTCAAATGGTGCTCCTTCCCTTCCGAGCTCTGCCGTGCGCCCAAACAGTGGTTCCCCCCCACATATGGGGCATCAGCGTACTCAGGACAAATTGGACAACAACTTATGTGGTCCAATTTCTCCTGATACCCTTGGGAAAATAAAAATTAGTGACTAAAAGATAATTTTTGTGGGAAAAAAATAGGATTTTTTATTTTCATGCCCGGGCATTATAAACTTGTGTGAAGCACTTGGGGGTTCAAAGTGCTCACCAAAGATCTAGATAAGTTCCTTAGGGGGTCTAGTTTCCAAAATGGTGTCACTTGTGGGGGATTTCCACTGTTTAGGCTCATCTGGGGCACTGCAAACGGAACATGACCCCCATCAACGTCTGCATTCCAAAACGTTACTACTTCCTTTCCAAGCCCTGCCGTGCGCCCAAACAGTTTTCCACCCCCACATATGGGGTATCAGCGTACTCAGACAAATTGGACAACAACTTTTGGGGTCCAATTTCCTTGGGAAAATTCAAAAATTTAGGACTAAAAAATCATTTTTGTGGAATTTTTTTTTTTTTTTCACACCCAGGCATTATAAACTTTTGTGAAACACTTGGGGGTTCAAAGTGCTCACAACAGATCTAGATAAGTACCTTAGGGGGTCTAGTTTCCAAAATGGTGTCACTTGTGGGGGGTTTCCACTGTTTAGGCGCATCAGAGGTTCTCCAAGCGCGACATGGCGTCCAATCTCAACTCCAGCCAATTTTAGTTTGAAAAAGTCAAACGGCGCTACTTCCCTTACGAGCTCTGCCGTGTGCCCAAACAGTGGTTTTCCCCCACATATGGGGTATTGGCGTACTCAGGAGAAATTGCATAACAACCTTATCTGCCCATTTTCTCCTTTTACCCTTGTGAAAATAAAAAAAAAGTTTGTAAAAGATCATTTTTGTGGCTAAAAAGTTAAATGTTCATTTTTTCCTTCCACGTTGCTTTAGTTCCTGTGAAGCACCTGAAGGGTTAATAATCTTCTTGAATGTGGTTTTGAGTACCTTGAGGGGTGCAGTTTTTAGAATGGTGTCACCTTTGGGTATTTTCTGCCATATAGACCCCTCAAAGTGACTTCAAATATGAGGTGGTCCCTAAAAAAAATGGCTTTGTAAATTTTGTTGTAAAAATGAGAAATCGCTGGTCAACTTTTAACCCTTATAACTTCCTAACAAAAAAAAATTTTGATTCCAAAATTGTGCTGATGTAAAGTAGACATGTGGGAAATGTTATTTCTTAACTATTTTGTGTTACATATTTCTCTGTTTTAAGGGAATAAAAATTCAAAGTTTGAAAATTGCTAAATTTTCAAAATTTTCGCCATATTTGCGTTTTTTTCAAAAATAAACGCAAGTTATATGGAAGAAATTTTACCACTAACATGAAGTACAATATGTCACGAGAAAACAATCTCAGAATCGCGAAGATCCGTTGAAGCGTTCCAGAGTTATAACCTCATAAAGAGACAGTGGTCAGAATTGTAAAAATTGGCCCGGTCATTAACGTGCAAACCACCCTTGGGGGTGAAGGGGTTAATATGGGGTTATAGCCACCTTGCTATTGAAAGGTGACCTTAAGCCAGGTTAATAATTGAGAGCTGTCAATTAGACAACTATCAATTATTAATCCTATTGCATGAAATAAAAATAAAACACACACACTTTAATTAAAAATCATTTTAATGAAATAAAGACACATGTTTTTGACCATCTTTCATTTTACTGCAAAAACCATTTCCTGTAATAAAATAAAATAAAAAAGCAAAATTATTCTTACCTATCCCATGCACAGTCAGGTCCCACGGTGTAATCCTTCAGAAAGGGTTAATGTTTACTGCAGGGACCGCAGCTAATGCTGCAGCCTCACAGTAAACCCCAAATGAATGAGTTCCTCTCCAGGCTGACAGGAGAGTAAAGGCTGGGTGTCACATAACGATACACCAGCGATCCCGACAACGATATGCACTTGTCAGGATCGCTGGTGTATCGCTACATGATCGCTGCTGAGCTGCCAAACAGGCAGCTCAGGCAGCAATCTGGGACAGCGACACTGCGGGTAACATCGCTTAAGGGCCCGTCTCACATAGCGATATCGCTACCGAGATCGCTGCTGAGTCACTAGTTTTGTGACGCAGCAGCGAGCTCACCAGCGATATCGCTGTGTGTGACATTCAGCGACGATCAGCCCCCTGCCGGGTATCGCTGATCGTCGCAGAAATGTCAGGACCTTTTTTTGATCGCTGGTCTCCCGCTGACAGGCACGCATCGCTGCGTGTGACAGGCGGGAGACCAGCGATCCGCTGGTAACCAAGGTACACAGCGGGTTTCCAGGCACCGCGCAGCGCTTGGAAACCCGCTGTGTACCTTGGTTACCAGCGTATCGCTGGTCTCCCGCCTGTCACACGCAGCGATGTGTGTTATGTTACGGTAGCTGAGGAGTGCAGGCAAAAAAGGAAATACACCAGAGCAGTTGGAATCTATGAGATTGCAGTACCCTGACTAACCACCACAACTAGAGGCAGCCGTGGAGCGTTCCTACGTTGGTCCTAGACGCCTCGTCACAGCCTGAGAAACTAACTACACCTAAAGATAGAAATAGGAAAGCTATCTGCCCCGGAGCAGAACCCCAAAGATAATAGAAAGCCCCCAAACATGTAATGGCGGTTAGACAAGAGGAAATACTGACACAGAAAGAAAATAGTATGAGCAAACGCTGGGGCCCAAACTAACTAAATAGAAAAGGACAGGAAGGGTACTTACTGCAATCCCAGAAAACCCTGAAAAACACCAACTCCACTAATTTCAAAATCACCTGAGATCACACGACCTCTACCACCTAAATTAGTTCTCTGGTGTAAGAAAATCAAAACAGCAGCCACTGAAAAAACTGGAAAAAGCAAAAGTACAAAACACAGTGGCTGGACTAAACTGAGAGGGCAAAAGCCCCCGGAGGGGACCCTGAAGGCCCCCACAGAAGTGCAGGACCAAATGCAAAAATATAGCAAAAACACAAAATAAGAAATTGTCTTATCTGATAGCAGGAGATGCAGACACGACACAGCAGGCTACAAGGGAAACTGGAAAGAAGGATTCAGACCAGAACAATTGATCACCGGCAACCCTGATGGGAAAATGATTCCCTTAAATAAGACCAATCAGTAACACCTGATTCCCAGTCTTCACAATCCTCACTAGTACCGCTTGTAACCACCAGAGGGAGGCTCTGCTCAGAACTCATCTCAAACCCATTCACAACAGTACCCCCCCCTTGAGGAGGGGTCACCGAACCCTCATTTGAGCAACCAGGTCGGTCAGGATGAGTTCTATGATACGCACGGATAAGTCTCCTAGCATGGATGTCCGAAGCAAACACCCAAGAATTATCTTCCTGACCATAACCTCTCCATTTAACCAAATACTGGAGTCTTCGTCTAGAAAAACGAGAATCCAATATTTTCTCAACCACATACTCCAGATTGCCCTCAACCAAAACAGGGTCAGGAGGCACAGCAGCAGGAACCACTGGCTCAACAAACCTCTTCAACAAGGACTTGTGGAACACGTTATGGATCTTAAATGTCCCTGGAAGAAGCAAACGAAAAGAAACAGGATTAATAATCTCCATGATCTTATAAGGTCCAATGAACCTAGGCTTAAATTTAGGAGATGCTACTCTCATAGGAATATTCTTTGAGGACAACCAGACCAAGTCCCCCACTTTAAACCGAGGACCATCATTCCTATGCCGGTTAGCAAACCGCTGGGCCTTCTCCTGAGAGAAGGACAACCTCTCCACTACCTGGTCCCAAATCTGCTGCATACGCTCAACAACAGAGTCAACACCTGGACAGACAGAAGCCTCCGTCTGTCCTGAAGAAAATCGAGGGTGAAACCCAGAATTACAGAAAAACGGAGACATCAAAGTGGCAGAGCTAGCCCTATTATTAAGAGCAAACTCAGCCAAAGGCAAAAAAGAGACCCAGTCATCCTGATCAGCAGACACAAAGCATCTTAGATAAGTCTCCAATGTCTGGTTTGTTCTCTCAGTTTGACCATTGGTCTGAGGATGAAATGCCGAGGAGAAAGACAATTGAACACCCAGTTTAGAACAAAAAGTCCTCCAAAATCTGGAAACAAACTGGACTCCTCTGTCAGACACAATGTTCTCAGGAATGCCGTGTAAACGAACCACGTGCTGAAGGAACAACGGCACCAATTCAGAGGAGGAAGGCAACTTAGGTAATGGCACAAGATGTATCATTTTGGAAAACCTATCACAAATTACCCAGATGGTGGTCATTCTCTGAGAAACAGGAAGATCGGAAATGAAATCCATAGAGATATGGGTCCATGGTCTCTTGGGCACAGGCAATGGCATCAACAAACCACTAGAGCGAGAGCAAGGCTTGGAGCGAGAGCAAGTCCCGCAGGACTGCACAAATTCCCTGACATCGCGAGACAAGGTAGGCCACCAAAAGGACCGACTAACCAAGTCTCTGGTACCAAAAATTCCGGGATGCCCAGCCAATGCGGAACAATGAATCTCAGACATCACACTCTTTTTCCATTGGTCCGGGACAAACAATTTTCCAACAGGGCAGCGCTCGGGCCTATCCTCCTGACACCCTCCAGAGCAAGTCTCAAATTGGGCGAGATGGCGGAAAAGAACTACACCCTCCTTCAAAATAACAGAGGGATCAGATAGCTCAGGAGAGTCCGCAAGGAAACTCCTGAGAGGGCATCCGCCTTAACATTCTTAGTGCCAGGAAGAAAGGAAACCACAAAATTAAAACGTGTGAAAAACAAGGCCCACCTGGCCTGTCTAGGATTGAGTCGCTTGGCAGATTCCAGATAGACCAGATTCTTATGGTCCGTAAGGACCACCACCTGATGTTTGGCTCCCTCCAGCCAATGTCTCCACTCTTCAAAAGCCCACTTCATGGCCAATAACTCCCGATTACCCACGTCATAATTACGTTCAGTAGGAGAAAATTTTCGAGAGAAAAAGGCACAAGGGTTACTTTTAGAGGTCTCTGGATCTTTTTGGGACAAAACGGCACCTGCCCCAATTTCAGAGGCATCAACCTCCACCTGAAATGGCAGAGAAACATCAGGCTGCCGTAGAACAGGAGCAGAAGTGAATCTCTGCTTAAGTTCCTGAAACGCAGAGACTGCCTCAGGAGGCCAATTCACCACATCAGAACCCTTTCTGGTCAAATCAGTTAATGGTTTAACAATAACAGAGAAATTACCAATAAATTTACGATAAAAATTGGCAAAACCCAAAAATCTCTGAAGAGCCTTTAATGAAGTAGGTTGGACCCAATCACAGATGGCCTGAACCTTGACCGGGTCCATTTCAATAACAGATGGGGACAAAATGAATCCCAGAAATGAGATCTTCTGTACGCCAAAAAGACACTTTGATCCCTTCACATACAGAGCATTCTCTCTCAAAATCTGGAATACAGTTCGAACATGTTTCACATGAGAGTCCCAGTCATTAGAAAAAATCAAGATATCATCCAAATAAACAATCAGAAACTTGTCCACAAAATCCCTGAAAATGTCATTCATGAAGGACTGGAAGACGGAAGGAGCATTAGTGAGCCCAAAGGGCATCACAAGGTACTCAAAATGCCCTTCAGGGGTGTTAAATGCCGTCTTCCATTCATCCCCGTGCTTAATGCGAATAAGGTTATACGCCCCCCTGAGGTCAAGCTTAGTAAACCAAGTAGCGTTTTTCACCCTGGAAAACAGGTCAGAAATCAAGGGTAACGGGTATTGATATTTCACAGTAATATTGTTCAAGAGACGATAATCAATACACGGCCTTAATGAACCATCTTTTTTGGCCACAAAGAAAAAAACCGGCACCTAAGGGTGAAGAGGATGGTCTGATATGACCCTTCTCCAATGATTCCTTGATATAAGACCGCATAGCGTCATGTTCAGGTACAGACAAGTTAAAAAGGCGACCCTTAGGGAATTTACTACCCGGCATTAATTCAATAGCGCAGTCATAGCTCCTATGGGGAGGTAAGGATGCAGATTTACTTTCGCTAAACACATCAGAAAAATCAAACAAAAAGTCAGGAACATCCTCAGCCTGGGGGGAGGCAGAAAAAACAGGAGTGTTGGCACTAACACATTGGCAGCCCCAACTGGTTACAGACACAGATTTCCAATCCAAAACAGGATTATGAGACTGTAACCAAGGGAAACCCAGCACTATAATGTCATGCATATTATATAGAACCAAAAATTTGCAGCACTCCTGGTGATCAGGTTCAACCCTCATTATCACCTGAGTAGAAAACTGGGGTTTATTCTCAGCCAAAGGGGTAGAATCGATCCCCAGTAAAGGAATAGACTTCTGTAGGGGTATCAAGGAAAACCCACAACGCTTAGCAAAATCATAATCCATCAGGTTAATAGCTGCTCCAGAATCAACGAAAGCCTGAGCAGAAAATGAGGACAGAGAGCATATCAGAGTGACAGTTAATAAAAACTTAGTCTGAACACTACCCAAGACAACTGAGCGTGCAAAATGTCTTCCCCGCTTAGGGCAGACTGAAATAGCATGAGAGGCATCACCACAGTAGAAACATAACCCATTGCGCTTTCGAAACTCATGACGCTGTGCCCCAGACACCACTCCATCACACTGCATGAGCTCAGCAGCTGGCTCACAAGGCAACACCACTCCACGCATACTTCTCCGCTCACGCAAACGTCTGTCAATTTGAATCGCCAATGACATAGAATCATTGAGACCAGAGGGGACAGGGAATCCCACCATAACATCCTTTACATTATCCGACAGACCCTTCCGGAAAAGGGCCGCCAAAGCCTCGTCATTCCATTTGGTCAGGACTGCCCACCTACGGAATCTCTGACAGTATAACTCAGCGTCATCAAGCCCCTGATTTAATGCCAACAAGGCTTTTTCAGCTTGATCAGTGACATTAGGCTCATCGTACAATAACCCCAAAGCCTGAAAAAATGCATCAACATCACTCAAAACAGGATCCCCAGGTATCAGGGAAAAAGCCCAATCCTGAGGATCGCCGCGCAGGAGAGAGATGATAATTTGAACCTGCTGCGCTGCGTTTCCTGAGGACTTAGATTTTAAGGCAAAAAACAATTTACAATTATTTTTGAAATTCTGAAACTTAGCTCGATCCCCTAAAAACAAATCTGGCATGGGGATCCTAGGTTCCACAACAGGCAACCTAGCAAGATATGCAGCAATACTCTGAACCTCAGTGGCAAGCTGATCCACACGGCCAGACAACTGTGCAAACTCCATTGGGAGAAAAGATCCTCCCCAGCACCCAGAGATACAGAGGGAAAAAAAAAAAAAAAATGCAACAAACAGAAAAATATCTCTGACAACTTTTCTTCCTTCAAAATATTTTTTCCCTTCTGTGAGTACCATACAATTTTTAGGCCGGTGATACTGTTATGTTACGGTAGCTGAGGAGTGCAGGTAAAAAAGGAAATACACCAGAGCAGTTGGAATCTATGAGATTGCAGTACCCTGACTAACCACCACAACTAGAGGCAGCCGTGGAGCGTTCCTACGTTGGTCCTAGACGCCTCGTCACAGCCTGAGAAACTAACTACACCTAAAGATAGAAATAGGAAAGCTATCTGCCCCGGAGCAGAACCCCAAAGATAATAGAAAGCCCCCAAACATGTAATGGCGGTTAGACAAGAGGAAATACTGACACAGAAAGAAAATAGTATGAGCAAACGCTGGGGCCCAAACTAACTAAATAGAAAAGGACAGGAAGGGTACTTACTGCAATCCCAGAAAACCCTGAAAAACACCAACTCCACTAATTTCAAAATCACCTGAGATCACACGACCTCTACCACCTAAATTAGTTCTCTGGTGTAAGAAAATCAAAACAGCAGCCACTGAAAAAACTGGAAAAAGCAAAAGTACAAAACACAGTGGCTGGACTAAACTGAGAGGGCAAAAGCCCCCGGAGGGGACCCTGAAGGCCCCCACAGAAGTGCAGGACCAAATGCAAAAATATAGCAAAAACACAAAATAAGAAATTGTCTTATCTGATAGCAGGAGATGCAGACACGACACAGCAGGCTACAAGGGAAACTGGAAAGAAGGATTCAGACCAGAACAATTGATCACCGGCAACCCTGATGGGAAAATGATTCCCTTAAATAAGACCAATCAGTAACACCTGATTCCCAGTCTTCCAATCCTCACTAGTACCGCTTGTAACCACCAGAGGGAGGCTCTGCTCAGAACTCATCTCAAACCCATTCACAACAGATGTGTGCCTGTCAGCGGGAAACCAGCGATCAAAAAAAAGGTCCTGACATTTCAGCGACGATCAGGATACCCAGCAGGGGGGCTGATCGTCGCTGAATGTCACACACAGCGATATCGCTGGTGAGCTCGCTGCTGCGTCACAAAACTAGTGACTCAGCAGCGATCTCGGTAGCGATATCGCTATGTGAGACGGGCCCTTAAGTGGAAAGCTTAATTGATTGCTTTCCACTTTCACTTCAGGTCAGCCAGGGACACAATCAGTGACGTCAGAGGGAACTGATTAACAAAAATAGGGGTTCCCTTCGAAAAAAAAATGGCGTGGGGTCCCCCCTATTTTTGTTAACCAGCCAGATGAAGCAGACCGCTGAGGCCTGGATTTTCAGGCTGTTAAGGAGCCAAGATCCATGGACCTTGCCAGCCTGATAATACTAGGCCACAGCAGTCTGCATATCTTGGCTGATTAACAAAAATAGGGGATCCCCTCGAAAAAAATTGGCGTGGGGTCCCCCCTATTTTTGTTAACCAGCCAGATGAAGCAGACCGCTGAGGCCTGGATTTTCAGGCTGTTAAGGAGCCAAGATCCATGGACCTTGCCAGCCTGATAATACCAGGCCACAGCAGTCTGCTTAGCTTGGCTGGTTAACAAAAATAGGGGATCCCCTCGAAAAAAAAACGGCGTAGGGGTCCCCCTATTTTTGTTAACCAGCCAAGTAAAATGCAGACTGCTGCGGCCTGGTATTAAAAGACTGTCAAGGCCCATGGATTTTGGCCCTCAACAGCCTGATAATACCAGGCTACAGCAGCCCCACATTTGGCGCATCAAAAGATGTGCCAATTGTGGCACTTTACCCGGCTCTTCCCACTTGCCCTGTAGCGGTGGCAAGCGGGGTAATAAGGGGTTAATGTCACCGTTGATTGCACGGTGACAATAAGCCCGGTTAATAATGGAGAGGTGTCAATAAGACACCGATCCATTATTAATCCCAAAGTTATTAAATGTGTAAAAAAAAAACACAGCAAGAAAAAAGTATTTTAATGAAATAAAAGAGACAACACAGTTTTCATTAATTTTATTATACTCTCATTCCTGCGACGCCATCGATCTCCTGTAAAAAAAGAAAAAAAACAAACCAACAGTATACCACCTGTCCGACGCAGTCCATAACGACAGTCCCACGACGATCCAACTCTGCTACATCGCAATGACAGGCAGAGCCTGTCATTGCAACGCAGCACAGCTGATTACCTGCTTCCCCGGCGGTGACGTCATCGGACTGACTGCTTTACGGCCGGGATTACCCAGCAGTCACTGCAGTTATCGCGAGATACTGCATGTGACCGCCGGGGAAAGAAGATTGCGGCCATCAAGCAATCCAGGACGTGACCGCCGGAGATCTTCTGCCAGGTAAGTGCCGCTGACTCCTGACAGACCCGACCGACGGACACTGACAGTGACAGTGACAATCCCGATTCCGGTATCCGATATGACGAAAATATCGGAACTCGGAATCGGAATTCCGATACAGCTAATATCGGCCGATACCCGATATTTGCAGTATCGGAATGCTCAACCCTACTGATAAGATAACATATAGTTCAGTAACGCCGTACACAAATGGTGGCAAAAACAGTACATTAGTTGAACAATATGCTAATGCAGGATAGCACATAGTTGAATGTTAATAGCAGACCTGGTGACAATATGCCCAAAAAAAGGGTTAATTTGAATAATTCACGCAATATATGATATGTGATAGTCATGCATGTGCACATATCTTTATAATTAAAGCACGTATACACATATCTTTAAAAGTTAGAGCATATAATCAGCAGTCAAAATGTAGCATATTGCACATACCCGGCATACATCAACTCAGTATAGATACAGTACAAAGGGGCGAATCAGAAAAACCCCACCCCAAAAAGAAGTGTAAAACCCCACAGGCAAGCACATGTAAATGAGAAAGTCTCCCAGTAGTGCTAACAGGAGCAAAAGATCAGGGGTAAGGGAAGTACTTCTTATGCCCCAGTGGCCCGGTCACGTGCTGCGTAGCAGCCAACCAATGTGGCTCAGTCGGCGCATGAGCAGTGCACCACTCAGGTCCTGTAGCTTGCGACCCAGGCGTCAAGCCACACCGCGCAGGCGCAGCTAATAAAAGCATCCCTGAGCTCACGCCGGAGACCATGAGATACCCTGCCGCAAGCCAGGAGTCAGGGGCACCACCGCGCATGCGCACTGCCACCAATGCACAAAATAGACAAAATAGAACTGTGTACAACTCATACATATGCATATTATATCCAAAATAAAGGACTGACTACATCCTATTACACATGTATATTATCAAGTGCAAGTATGAAATTTTTCTTTTGGTGGCAGATCATATAAAGGCCGGACACACAGAAGGGATGGTCCATAGTGATCCTGAATGGAATATCCGTAAATGCAATAAACATCATATCATAGTGTTTAACTATGCACATATCTGCAGCCCTGCACTTAAAATGCAGCCCTCTCTCTGCTCAGCAGCCTTGCTTAGAGTCATTAAACTTGTAGTCCTCCAACTAGCAAGCAAGGTTGAGGGCCTCCTGCTTTTCCTGTTATAGCAGATGAATCGGGCAGCTGAACTGTAACACGTTAAATTTTGTTCTCATGAGATTATTTCTCTTTGCCAAAAAACAGTGAGGTATTATGCAATGGAGTCTCCTTGTCTGGATACCTCTAGGGATCTAGAACTGGGTGGCTCCCTCAGAAGAGATAGCCAAAAGGCAACAACACAGTGAACTGTCTGATGGCAAAATCCACTCCAAGATAATTAGAAGGGATATGCATGAGAGCATCATTCCCCATTAATCCTAGTTACTTAATGCTAGTGAAAAAAAGGTCCGAGGATGGCCCATCCGTCTGGCTGTAATTGTACTGTACAAGTTGCACTTTCTATACTATGAAGTCCCATAAAAAATATAGATGAGTGTATTTGTAAATTACAAATATGTAAAGCAGAAAGTTCATGTGCTTATATACAAATCAAGTAAGAGAATTAAGTAGAGCTGACAATCCCTTGTGATTTTCAGGTCCTGCTGCTGCAACACACCATGGGCTACATAACCTCCTACTAAAGGCCCCCTTACACCCATGCAAATTAGAAGTACGTCAATCGAGCTCAGTGACAGCAGCGGCCTTGTCCAAAAGCCTAATGTGTATGTGAACCTCCTGATTCTTCCTTGACAGATGACGTTGAGTGAGATAAGGTTCCAGCATGTCCAATTTTGGACTGTGAATCCTTTTGTTCTGGCTGAGAAAAGCTGTCAGCAGCTCTCTCATAGAGAACACAGGATAGGATAGGATAGGATAGGATAGGATAGGTTAGGATACGTGAACAATCGTCCAAACCGTTATGCTGCCGACAGCTCTCTATTGTGTATCGGAGCTCAAGAAGGTCAATTTGTACCGGCAAAAGGGAATAGAACAATGGTATATAAATGTTATTCATATATTCTTATATTGCATGTCTCTGGATACAACAGACAGGAAATAATCACTTATTGACCTGGGTGAACAAGGTCATCTGATACCTGCTGAATGTAGGTACAAAATAAACAGAATTTAAAAAAAAACAATCTTGATATTTTTTGTGTTTCTCTTCACATGAGATTTATGTATTATTGGTACTAATAATGTTACATCTGTCTCTTCCCATTAAGGAATGGCTGTATAACTCAGCAGACTTCACATTCAGGAGTCTGGAATAGACAGATGTCACTTGCTATGGAAAATACAGTGGCTGTCATAAAGTTTGATACCCAACTTTTCCTAAAAAATAATGTAAAAAATGCTAACCATTATATCTAAACTACGGCAGGATGATTTACATTTTTGTGTGAAAATTTTCAGTATAACTAGTATTTTGTTCATTGAAACCTCTGTGTTTATATGTATAGGAGTCCAGTGGGTGGTCTTACTCAGTGATTGACTGTCTTCCCTGTATGACTGTGCATGCAGTGATAGCTGTCAATCACTAAAAGGACTACATACAAACCCCAGGGATTTAAAAAAAATAAATAAAAAACAAGTTAGACTGAATCCGTCCCACAAACCTACATATCATTCGGCTCAGCTTCCCCTTCTCTATACCATGCTGTCCACAGCTCAGAATGCATATACGACATGACCCCAGTAAGGTGAAAAATATTGAAATATGCAAAACAGATTAAAAGCTAGAATATAGGAATTTGAACCTGAAGATTTGACTATTCCCAATAATAAAAACATTGGAATATATACTGGCATGTAGGATTTTATATTTTTATTACTTAAAGGGGATAAACTCCTAATTATCATGCTGGGTCAATTAAAGTAAGTGACCTTACGATGTCCAGCTGTTTCTGTCTAGCCAGAAATATACATTTCATTACGACTGAAGAAACAAAGTGAAAAAAAAGGAAAAGCTTTTCATGAAACCTTAACTAAACGTGGAAGAAACAGTTGTGAATGTGCGATCTGTGTTTCCAAGTATGTCTGGATTTAACAATGCTATTCAGGCCCTGGGGGCAGCTACAAGGTGAAGTAACCATTTGTAACATTGCGGGATTATTTATCATCACAGATATACTAACCCTAGATATTCAATGCTACTTGCAAATGCTAATACAGTTATTGTATCCATAAAGTCACAGTATCTGCAGCAGAAGCAGTATATGTACTTCTACCTTTTATCAGATCTGGAAAAAATGCAGTGCAAACATCATCTATTGTTAGTTAGCTGTAAAGTAGGGCTTTAGCCACTTCCACTGTTTCTAAAGAGCTTTGGAGTGAAACCTGAATGAAGTTAGCCATTGTTTTCAATTGTGCAAGAGCTAGGAGCAAATGGGGCTCAAATAGCAGCTCTGAAAAGCAACAGGAAATTGGCATACTGCTAATCTGCACGGAACTATTCATAGTAACAAAGGCTACATTCCTGCTAAAATATTCACCATTGGAAATCCTAGGCAGATCTGTCTTAGCAAGTAGGACAGAACAAATCCGCAAGAGGAGAAGGTCTTTAATTAGAGAGTCTCAGGAAATCGTTCTTTACGTCCTTGGCATGTGACTTGCGGGAGCTACAAATACTCTGTGGCATTATTATTGTGATGGGAGGACATGGAGGGGACGAGTTGATTCTATGTAGCAGTTCACATTTCTTTTTGTGCTCAGATACATTTGTAGACATACAATGAGTTTAAGAATACAAAACCGCAATATAGTTTCATGTAGGATGGGGAGTAGAAACTAAAAAAAATATGGTAGCCATAGTTTATGCCAGGCTTAAACCAACAGCCAAAATCCACCATTGAAACGGCCATGAGATATGCAGAATATTGGAGATTTTGAGAAGTTCCATTGACATCTGTAAGCAGGGCCGGCTCCAGGTTTTTATGGGCCCCGGGCGAAAGAGTCTCAGTGGGCCCCCTTAACACAGACCACGATTCATGATGCACAGATACTGCAGAGAAATATGGGTATAGCACAATGCTAAACACTTCTCTTCTTCCATTACATGACTGATACCTATTGTAAATTGTACAATAGCTCAAAAACCGCCAAATCCTCACAGCGCACAGTACAGACTGGACAGTACAGTCCTCCATACAATATTATTGGCACCACATAGTCTCCCCCTCATCACCCATATAATACCCCATGCAGGATGTCACCCCGCCATCCCCCATATAATGCTCCATACAGAATACTGGACCCAATATAATGCTCCATACAGAATACTGGACCACATATAATGCTCCATACAAAATATGGAGCTCTCCTCTACACTGTGCTGCACTCTGCACTGTTACGGCTCAGGAAAGGGCGCTGTGGAAAGACTCCCCATTATCATCATCATTGCCTCCCCTCATCATCATTGCCTGCCCATCATCATCATCATTGCCTCCCCATTAATATCATCATCATTGCCTTCCCATTATCATTGCCTCCCCATCATCATCATTATCATTGCCTCCCCATTAATATCATCATCATTGCCTTCCCATTATCATTGCCTCCCCATCATCATCATTATCATTGCCTCCACATTAATATCATCATCATCATTGCCTTCCCATTATCACTGCCTCCCCATAATCATCATTATCATTGCCTCCCCATTAATATCATCATCATTGCCTTCCCATTATCATTGCCTCCCCATCATCATCATCATTGCCTCCCCATTAATATCATCATCATCGCCTTCCCATTATCATTGCCAATGCCTCCCCATCATCATTGCCTCCTCACCACCATCACTGCCTCCCCCCACCACATCATACATACAGCACCGCAGGCAGCACTCTCTCACATACACACACGCAGCAGACACACACACGCCTCACCTGTCCGGCGTCCGCGCGCTCTCTGCCACAGCCGGCCGCTGAATGATGATGTCATTCAGCGGCGCTGCTGTGAGAGTGGAAGCGCCGGCGCAGGCGCCCCCTGGAGCTCGGAGCTGCGGCAGCAGAGGCACGGGGAGAGGTGAATATTGCGCCGGCTGCTGCCGGGGCCCTGAGCAAGCGGGGGGAGCCCCAGTGGCGGTGCTGACACCGCTAACGGGCGCCGGGGTGTCCGACGGTGAGTGGGCCCCCCCCGCCTGCTCAGGGTCCCGGCACTTGCCCGGGTGTGCCGGGTGCTGTAAGGTTACATTTTCTCCACTGCATAGTGGCATTACTGAGGTCTATGTCATGATGAATATATTCTGACAAGAAGTTCTCAGAATCTAACAAGATTCGGCACATCTACTAATAACACAATGGGATAAGAGATGTGAAAGAAATTCACCTTCCAAATCTTTAAAGGGTATGCCACACTGAACAATATCGCTAACGGGATCGCTAAAAAACGTCACTATTTAGCGATCCCGTTAGCGATGTTGTTCAGTGCGGCAGCTGCCAGCGACGAGCTTCCTGCTGTGATCTCGCTCGTCGCTGGAATCGTTCCGGACCCTATTTTCTCGTCGGCGCTCCCGCTGGGTAAGTATATATCGCTAGTGTGGCACCTTTTCTTAGCGATTTAGCGGTACTTTTGTACCGCTAAAGTCGTTAAGAAGATCGCTAACGGCGATAGCGTCGTTAACTATATCGCTAAATGTGGCCGCACTTAGCGATATAGAAACAATCCCGTTAGCGATCGCATTAGTATGCGTCGTTATCGTGATCGCTAGCGGGATTGTTTAGTGTGGCAGTACCTTAAGGAACAAATTAATCTGGGAAGGATCTAAAAAAAAAGGTCAAAGACAGAAAAGGGAAAACCTTCAATGCATACAAATCTGTAAAGATCAGAGGATGTCGGTGCCCAGGAGAATCCCTTTCAACATGACTGAAGTTTTTGTGATTAGAAAAGTCATCCCTCGTCCTGCTATCTGCTTGTGTTTGTGCGCATCTGGAAAAAGGAATAGAGAAATAAGTAGATACGAGAACATCTGCAAACAGTTTGTAGTTTCTTCAATGTTTGCTTGGGTTTCCTCTGAATACTCAGGTTTTCTGCCACACTCCCAGCACATATGGATAGGATATTTAAATTGTAGGCCCCAATAGGGACGTTGATAGAAAGATATCTGTAAAGCGCTATGGAATATGTTGGCGCTATATAGTCAAATAAAATAAAGAAATAAGTGCATGACAAAATAACTAAGTAGAACTAGCTATTTCTTAGTTTTCTAAGTCATCGTCCAGATGTTGGATTTCTGAAGGTGTCAATATTTCATGGCAGTCATTACAGTGCCCACTAAGTGTTTTTCAAAGTTTTCCACAGGCCCAGAATGGTCTATAAAGGTACTGCCACACTAAGCTATCCCGCTAGCGATCTCGTTAGCGTTGCATACTAATGAGATCGCTAGCGGGATTGTTTCTATATCGCTAAGTGCGGCCACATTTAGCGATATAGTTAACGACGCTATCGCCGTTAGCGATCTTCTTAGCGACTTTAGCGGTACAAAAGTACCGCTAAATCGCTAAGAAAGGTGCCACACAGCGATAAGATACTTACCCAGCGGGAGCGCCGACGAGAAAATAGGGTCCGGAACGATTCCAGCGACGAGCGAGATCACAGCAGGAAGCTCGTCGCTGGAAGCTGCCGCACTGAACAATATCGCTAACGGGATCGCTAAATAGTGACGTTTTTTAGCGATCCCGTTAGCGATATTGTTTAGTGTGGCATACCCTTAAGTCTACATTGTTATGCAGGGTTAAGTTCCTTCAACTCATTACATTGCTCACTTTCTCCTTCTCCTCCCTGCCTTTGGTCAAAGTAGCTCTGAGATTCTATTGATGAATCAGGAAGCCCAAGATGAACAGTGATAAAGGTCATTCCCAATCAATGGACTCCTTCACTGCATGAAATTATGTAATTGTCTGAGGACAAAAGGATAATTTATCCGCTAATATGTTTGTATTAAAAAAAATATGTCATTATTATCATTAATCAATGCTGCATTTGTAAATGAAGACTATGAGGGAATAGCAGAGGAACTTGACCTTGAAAATGACATTTATTCGCTGACCTAAGGGAATATTTTTCTTTAAGGATATTTTAAATGGCTGTATTTTGGCAGTAGTTCAGGGCCAGTGCACATTTTGGTACAAGGGGTTGGACAAGGACATATACGGTAAGTGATATATTCATAACTTTTAAACCAATGATACATTTCTAGGCTATGCCACCAATTTATCAACCAGAATTTCCATTTAATATACAGCTCTGGCAAAAATTAAGAGACCACTGCACAGTTTTATAAAAATCAGCTACTCTACATGTCTGACAGCCATTCCATTCCACTGTTAGTTTAATTCCAACCAGAGTACACCTCATTCTACTTAATGTGCTTCTGATTATGTGATCACCTGAATCAAATCTTATTTAATGAAGGAAAGTATAAAAAAACACTGCTGTGGTGTTCACAATCCTCTTGCAATAGGACAAGCTGGATGGCAAAACAAGAGCTATTAATATCCCAAAAGTAATAGGAATGAAAAAATAACTTTTAACCATGCCAAAGGAGTTGAAAAGAGAAGTCTTGAGTGAGGAAAAAAAGGGCTCAATTCTGGCTTTACTAGCAGAGGGATACAGTGAGCGTCATGTTGCCTCCATCCTTAAAATTTCTAAGAAGGCAGTCCATGACAACAAGGTCAAGCAGCAGACATTAGGGACAACAAAGCTACAGACCAGCCGAGGGCAAAAAACGACTCTCCACTGACCGGAATGACCGTCATCTTATTCGAATGTCACTCAGAAACTTGAGGATGACATCAACTGACCTACAAAAGGAATGGCAAATGGCAGCTGGGGAGAAGTGCACGGCAAGAACAGTTCGCAACTGGCTCCTAGAGGTAGGGCTCAAGTCATGTAAAGCTAGAAAAAAGCCTTTCATCAATGAGAAGCAAAGGAGAGCCAGGCTGAAGTTTGCCAAAGACCATAAGGATTGGACCATAGAGGACTGGATTAAGGTAATCTTTTCTGATGAGTCTAATTTTCAGCTTTGCCCAAAACCTGGTTGTCTTGGTTAGACAGAGTCTTGCACCCACTGTGAAATTTGGTGAAGGATCGGTGATGATCTGGGGATGCTTCAGCAAGGCTGGAACTGGGCAGGTTAATCTTTGCGAAGGACATGTGAATCAAGCCGCATACAAGGTTATCCTGGAAACGGTTGATTCCTTTTGCTCAGACAATGTTCCCCAACTCTGAGGACTGTTTTTTCCAGCAGGACAATGCGCCATGCCACACAGCTAGGTCAATCAATATGTGGATGAAGGACCATCACATCAAATCCCTGTCATGGCCAGCCCATTCTCCAGACCTGAACCTCATTGAAAACCACTAGAATGTAATCAAGAGGAAGCTGGATAGTCACAAGTAGTGTTGAGCATTCCGATACCGCAAGTATCGGGTATCGGCCGATATTCGCTGTATCGGAATTCCGATACTTAGTTCCGATATTTTTCCAATATCGTATACCGGAATCGGAAGTTCCCATAATTCTTTGAGAGGCAATGTGATTTTAGTCAGCCAATGAGGAATCTTATGAAGTGTGGGCACATCCTGTAATGCTGCGGTCATCTTAACTATTGGCATGGCTGTGATTGGCTGCTGAAATGATGTCAGAATGCACTATAAAAGGCGCCGCCGCCATTTTAGCGTCATGTGCTGTGAACTCAGTTAGGGACAGAACGCTGCTGTGCTGACTCTGAGGGACAGTTAGAGATTGCGATTTAGTGTACTGTGCTGTAGGCAGGCTAGCACCAACCGCTGTGTAAAGCTTCCTTTTGCCTTGCAGTGTTGTTTTAACAGCTCTGTGCAAGGTGTGTGTGAGAGTGCAGGTGACGCTGCAGTTTGCTCTGCATCCACCGCTGTTTGTAGGCATCTGCACGTGTCACTCACTGACTCTTTTATTTATTTTATTTTGTGGAATTGGTGCAGCTCCATTATATTTGAAAAAATCTAATCTATTAGTGTGACGCGCTTCCATCCGTATACAATACATTGGTTGCAAACACTATAGAAGTACAGAAAGGAGCCTTTCACAGATAGTGAACAGTTGTGTTTCAGTGTTCACTGCAGTCTGTGAGGTTTTGATTTTTTGAGTGCAGATCACGCTCGTTAGTTCTTCAACCACTGCTGGTTTTAGTCTGCTGAGCGTGTGTCACTGCCTCATCCTTCACATTTTTCTCTAATTGGTGCTGCTCCATTATATTTGAAAAAAATCTAATCTATTAGTGTTACGCGCTTCCATCCGTATACAATACATTGGTTGCAAACACTATAGAAGTACAGAAAGGAGCCTTTCACAGATAGTGAACAGTTGTGTTTCAGTGTTCACTGCAGTCTGTGAGGTTTTGATTTTTTGAGTGCAGATCACGCTCCAGTTAGTTCTTCAACCACTGCTGGTTGTAGTCTGCTGAGCGTGTGTCACTGCCTCATCCTTCACATTTTTCTCTAATTGGTGCTGCTCCATTATATTTGAAAAAAATCTAATCTATTAGTGTGACGCGCTTCCATCCGTATACAATACATTGGTTGCAAACACTATAGAAGTACACAAAGGGGCCTTTCACAGCTACTGAACAGTTGTCTGCAGTGTTCACTGTAGTCTGTGAGCTTTTCATTTATTGAGTGCAGATTACGCTCCAGTTAGTTCTTCAACCACTGCTGGTTGTAGTCTGCTGAGCGTGTGTCACTGCCTCATCCTTCACATTTTTCTCTAATTGGTGCTGCTCCATTAATTTGAAAAAAATCTAATCTATTAGTGTGACGCGCTTCCATCCGTATACAATACATTGGTTGCAAACACTATAGAAGTACACAAAGGGGCCTTTCACAGCTACTGAACAGTTGTCTGCAGTGTTCACTGTAGTCTGTGAGCTTTTCATTTATTGAGTGCAGATTACGCTCCAGTTAGTTCTTCAACCACTGCTGGTTGTAGTCTGCTGAGCGTGTGTCACTGCCTCATCCTTCACATTTTTCTCTAATTGGTGCTGCTCCTTTATATTTGAAACAAATCTAATCTATTAGTGTGACGCGCTTCCATCCGTATACAATATATTGGTTGCAAACACTATAGAAGTACACAAAGGGGCCTTTCACAGCTACTGAACAGTTGTCTGCAGTGTTCACTGTAGTCTGTGAGCTTTTCATTTTTTGAGTGCAGATTACGCTCCAGTTAGTTCTTCAACCACTGCTGGTTGTAGTCTGCTGAGCGTGTGTCACTGCCTCATCCTTCACATTTTTCTCTAATTGGTGCTGCTCCATAATATTTGAAAAAAATCTAATCTATTAGTGTGACGCGCTTCCATCCGTATACAATACATTGGTTGCAAACACTATAGAAGTACACAAAGGGGCCTTTCACAGCTACTGAACAGTTGTCTGCAGTGTTCACTGTAGTCTGTGAGCTTTTCATTTTTTGAGTGCAGATTACGCTCCAGTTAGTTCTTCAACCACTGCTGGTTGTAGTCTGCTGAGCGTGTGTCACTGCCTCATCCTTCACATTTTTCTCTAATTGGTGCTGCTCCATAATATTTGAAAAAAATCTAATCTATTAGTGTGACGCGCTTCCATCCGTATACAATACATTGGTTGCAAACACTATAGAAGTACACAAAGGGGCCTTTCACAGCTACTGAACAGTTGTCTGCAGTGTTCACTGTAGTCTGTGAGCTTTTCATTTTTTGAGTGCAGATTACGCTCCAGTTAGTTCTTCAACCACTGCTGGTTGTAGTCTGCTGAGCGTGTGTCACTGCCTCATCCTTCACATTTTTCTCTAATTGGTGCTGCTCCATAATATTTGAAAAAAATCTAATCTATTAGTGTGACGCGCTTCCATCCGTATACAATACATTGGTTGCAAACACTATAGAAGTACACAAAGGGGTCTTTCACAGCTACTGAACAGTTGTCTGCAGTGTTCACTGCAGTCTCTGAGGAATAACCACACTTAGGCCTTATAACTTTTCTGACTTTCTTTATCAATCTACCAAGATGAAGAAGGCAGGGAGTAAGGCATGTGGTCGTGGCCGTGGAGTTTCAGCAGGGAGAGGACGTGAGGATTCTGTGGCTGCTGCCGCACCCAGTGACACAGCATCCACCAGTTTTCCCCGTGAGCGTTCCTTTATGCGCAGTTTTGTAGGAGCTCAGCGTACCCCCCTGCTGCGGGAAGAACAAATTGAAGCCGTTGTTGGTTGGATGGCAGCCAATGCATCGACTTCAATTGCTTCCACCTCCTCTCAGGACCACAGCACTGTTGAACAACCATCTGTCTCTTCACCGCCTGCCAAATTGCCCAGGCAGTCAGAGAGTTCTGAACTGGAGCCAGCTGAGTCTCTGCTTCTGTTCTCAGAATCTGTTGGCTTGCAAACAGGGGCCCAGCCAAGCAGCATTCTGGAATGTGAAGAAGAGGCAGTATGCAGTGATGCGCAACAGCTGTGTCTCTCTGAATGTGAAGAGGCGGGTGAGCCAGTGCCGATGGTCAGCACACCGCAGAACGCATCTGATGATGATGAGACTCAGGTGCCAGTTTCTGTTGAGCATGGTGCTGGCCAGACCACCCAACAGCAGCAGGTGTTGGAAGAGGGTAGTGGAGATGATGAGGTCCAAGACCCAACATGGCGTGAGGAACAGGAAGGTGGTGGTAGCAGCTCTGAGGAAGAGATTGCCCCAACGGTCCAAACAGTAGGGAGAGGTAGGCTGCAGACTCGGTTGCCTGTAGCCTCCAGTTTGGCACCCGTTTGTAGCAGTTCTCTTCCAACAGCCAAAACGGGCGCTCCCAGGACTTGCACTGCGTGGTCCTTTTTTGACACACTTACACACTTGCAGATGATATTTGCTATGTCAAATGCAAGCTGTGTAATCAAAAAGTAAAAAGAGGTAAAAGTGTCAGTAACCTTAATATCACAAATATGTGGAAACATGTGCGGTCAAAGCACGTGGTTGAGTTACAAAAACACACTGGAGATGTAGGCCAACCTACAGCAGCACCTACATCTTCAGCTCGTGTTGGAGCCTCTTCCTCCAGCTCACACACAGCTGGTTCGGCTTCCTCACAGGATCGCCATGGAAGAACCTCTGTCACTGTTGTCCAGAGACCCAGTGTTATTCCACCCACAGCTGCAAGTTCCCTGTCATCCTCACACTCCCAGGCCACAAAACAGCCATCGGTAGCACAGGCATGGGATAAAAGACGGCCATACTCGGCAAACCATCCTCGAGCACAGGCTCTGAATGCTGGCATTGCAAAACTCCTGTCCCTTGAAATGCTGTCATTCAGGCTGGTGGAGACTGACAGTTTCCGTAACTTAATGGCATTGGCAGTCCCACAATACAATGTGCCCAGCCGATTTTATTTCAGCAGGCAAGCCGTCCCTGGTCTGCAAAAGCATGTTGAGGGAAAAATTAAACATGTGCTACTAAACGCCGTCAGTAGCAAGGTCCACCTGACCACCGATGCGTGGACCAGTACCCATGGCCAGGGACGATACCTTTCCCTCACTGCTCATTGGGTCAATGTTGTGGAGCCGGGTACAGATCTTGCGAGTGGCGCTGTACGTGTTCTGCCAACTCCAAGGATTGCAGGAATCAAGTCTGTCCACATTGACTCCTCCTCCTACTCCAGTTCCTCAGAATCATCGCTGCAGGAGCCGTCACGGTCTACCTCCACATGGACCCGTGAACGCTTACCTGTTGCGACCGATATGAGCACAGCCGTGGCCAAACGTCAACAGGCCATCCTGAAATTAATTTCCATGGGGAATCGAAGCCACACAGCGCAGGAGCTCTGGAATGCCATCAAGCAGGAGAGCGACGTGTGGTTTTTGCCAGCGAATCTCCAGCCAGGCTTGGTAGTGTGTGACAATGGCCAAAATCTGGTGGCAGCTCTGGGCCTTGGCAACCTCACTCACATACCATGTCTGGCACATGTGCTCAACTTGGTCGTGCAGAGTTTTTTGAGGGACTATCCGGATCTTGATGCACTGCTGCACAAGGTCCGCCTAGAGTGCGCTCACTTGCGACGTTCCAGCATGGCCAGATCGCGCATTGCAGCTCTGCAACGCAGATTTCGCCTTCCTGAACATCGCATCATATGTGACGTACCCACCAGGTGGAATTCCACGTTACATATGTTGGAGCGGTTGTGTGAGCAGCAGCCAGCAGTAATGGAGTATCAGCTGCATCAGGCGCAATCAACTCGCAATTTGCGCCGTTCACACTTCACCACTACTGAGTGGGCCTCTATGAAGGACACCTGCCACGTTTTGCGTGCGTTTGATGAGTCAACGCGGATGGCGAGTGCAGATGATGCACTAGTCAGCCTGACTGTCCCCCTTATCTGCCTGCTTCAAAAAACAATGCAAGCACTAAGGGATGAGGTTTTGGAAGAGGTGGAGGATGAGGAGTCACAAATTCCATCACCTTCTGGACAGTCAGCGCAACGTGGTTCCTCACAAAGGGCTGGGCAGGGCTCACTTTGTGAGGAGGATGAGGAGGAGTCAATGGAGGAGGAAGACATCGCTCCAGAGGGAGGTACACAACGCTCTAGTCAGTATGTAGAGCGAGGGTGGGGTAATGCAGAGCAGGCAGAGATGACGCCTCTTGCAGGGGACAGCGTTTCTTGGCCAGTTGGGAGTCTGCAGCACATGGTTGATTTCATGCTGCAGTGCCTGAGAAACGACCGCCGCATCGCCCACATTCTCACCACGTCTGATTATTGGGTGTACACCCTCCTAGACCCTCGCTACCGGGACAACTTACAAAGCCTCATCACACCGTTGAACCGGGAGCGTAAAATGCGGGAGTACCAAGACACACTGGTGCAATCCATAATGTTCTCCATTCCAGCCGAGAGCACTGCTGCTGCTACTGCTTTACAAAGCAGCTCTGTGCGTCGAGGCAGTGGAGACAGCTCTGCAACAAGAGGGAGCACAAGCAGCGCCTCTGCACAGGGCAAGACCAGTATGTTCCAAATGTGGCGAAGTTTTGTGGCAGCGCCACAAATGTCTACACCATCCGAGACGGCTCCAGTCAGCAGGAGGCAACGTTTCCGTAAGATGGTGACAGACTACATGTCTTTCCCTCTCAGTGTACTCCCAGATGGCTCTTCCCCATTCAAGTTTTGGGTCTCTAAGCTGGATACATGGCCAGAGCTTAGCCAGTATGCATTGGAGGTGCTGGCTTGCCCTGCTGCCAGTGTTTTATCGGAGCGCGTCTTTAGTGCTGCAGGTGGTGTACTAACAGACTGTCGCATGCGACTATCCTCCGATAATGTAGACCGGCTTACTTTTCTGAAAATGAACAAGGCATGGATATCGCCAGAATTTGTCTGTCCGTTTTCAGATTAAATAACTGGTTCGCAACGTTATCCATGTCTCCTGTTATGTTCATCTTTCTACCACCTGAACTCTACTCCCTGGGCTACAACACTGCCAGTTGCTGCTCAGAAGTGTCGTGTCCACAGACCAATACACAAGCTATAGTGTTAGTGGGGTTCAGTAACACCAGCTGTTCCCATGCTGTGTGTCCGGCAAGAAGTCTCCTGTTCCCTACACATGCACAGAAAAACCCATGTCGAACATGCTCCAAATAGGGAAGAGCCGTCACCTTGATTGTTATGCTTAAAACAGGAAATTGTGAAGTTTTCCAGGCCTAGAATGATAAATTTTTATGACAAATATGGACAAATAATAATTTGTCATCACAGCGCATATCTGCACATGTCTATTAGAAATGGTAACAAAAACTAAAACATAGTCTTCACTTTTTGAAATTAATGCATAAAAGTACATTTCATACTTATCAATTAATGCTTTTTAAGGAACTTTATCTGTACCTGTAAGATAATACAGTCAATGGATGTACGAATCATAAAATCCTCATCATCATCATCACGAGTTTTATTTATGACAGACATTATAAAATACACATACTGATGCCAACTGTAACTTCACACACCATATATGAAATGGCCAGCATCTAAACCTGGTAATAATGTGCAATAATAAATTATTACATCTAGAAAGTGCATCATGCATACTGACAATAGGTAGTTATACCTGCAAGTACTGTTGAAACAACCACAACAGATATAAATTAATAATGGTATATAGGTATCACAGTGCATAGTTACTCATGGACAATGTCGATGTAATACTGTACCTCAATAAAGTCAGCGTCAACCATTATGCTTGTTAGTCTTGTAGATTGTTAAAGAGGGAACGGTCTTTTTTTGTTGGTCATAGGTGGAGTATTAGACAGTAAATGATTACTGCTGTCGTATTTTTGGCTTCCCTAGGGCGCAATAACGCTGCGTAACGTCACATTTTATAGAGTCATCTAATTGACACACGCTACCCTACCCTACGTGTGAC